>CM052889.1:52879592-53052701 GCA_028534135.1 Potos flavus | reverse complement strand
TGTTTCTGACCGCTGGGAGGGAAGGTCAGTTGGATTGATGGAGACAAAAAACAAAGCCAATGCACAGGAGGGAGGGATGCAAGAAATGGTGCACCAGGACAGCGAAGGACGGTGATGTGATTTATAGCAAATTTTAGTATATGTGCTGCCGAAGCGAGCACGTGATTTATAGCACAAAGAATGCGCGCTCGTTGCCTAAGAAAGGCACTTGCTTTTTGTTTTTCGTTTTATTTTGTTTTACAGGCTTGAAGATCTTGGCTTAAAACAGTTTACCGTGGCAGAGCTATTCACTCGCATATTCATCCCAACCTCCTTTCTTTTGGTGTGCATTTTACACCTTCACTACTTCCATGATCGGTTCCTGGAGCTCACAGACCTGAAGTCCATTCCCAGCAAGGAAGACAGCGCCATCTACAGGTGAGCGCTTGCAAGGAGCACGAGCCTCTTGCTTCCGGCGCGGGTGCGAAGGCTTTGACTCCCCACCTCCGCGGGGGGGCCCCCTGCATGAAGCCAATAACTAACCTTAAGAGTTTCAACCTTGAGCTTTCCATGGGTGATCAAAAAAAGAAATGAGAGAAAAATGTGGTGTATTTGATGGCCGTTTCTGAAACAATACGTAGTGACTCAGGACTGGTTAATGCAAAGTGATTTTGATCGTCACGTGAATAGATTTAAAATAGCTGCATGGACGCAAATACTTTAGAGTTGGCGCTGGATAGTTTGTGTCTGGGCCGTGATGTGTTTTTAGAACATTTAGGAAATCTGGCTGATTCAGAGGATGAGTTTTCTATTGTGCTAACAACCAGTTAAGGAGCGAGAGCATACCAAAATGTGATGGCAGAATTTTCCCTTCCGCTTTGGAAATGAAGAACTTCGGTTAAAAAGGATAGAATCTGCAATCTACCAGAAATCAGCATGACATGCAAGGAAATAAAGTGAAGACAGTGTTTGCTTTTATCAGCTCTCTGTTGTCTTCTCATCTATAAATATGTAAATTGCTTACAAGCAACAGATGAGGTATCTCTCTCCCAGCCCGTGTGTGTTGCAACACAATGGTTTTATCACAAATCTCACAGTCGGGTCCCTCACAGGGAAATTGCAAGCATTCTTCTAATGAACGTTCATGCTGATTTCTCTCTTTGCTTCAGATTTAGCTTATGATTCAGTTCCTGGAAAAACCCTTGTTAAGCAACCGAGGGAGAAAAGGGCTGTACACAGGGAGTGTAGATGCCAGCCCAAAGTCCCCTTTAGTCCTTTTGACTTTGCTCTGAACTCTTTTTCAAGGGAAACAATGAGTACAGCAAAAGATGAAGTCGTATTTCATCGCGCGTAGTTTATGAACTACCAAACATTCGGTTTTCTGCTATACTAGGGACTAGAGTCATAGATAACTCCAGAACTTTTCTTTGGTGATGAAAACCATTTTATAATCTCTATTTATGGATAGCCAGCAGATTTCTTTCCCGTATTGTGTTTTTTGGACGGGAGTTTACATTTCTTTTTTATTCTGAGTATGCTTCAGATGCCTTTCAGTCTGTGAATGGCTCCCAACTAGTAGAATCTAGAGGTATCAAGCAGTTGTTATTTCTTGTTCTGTCTTGGCCCCATCAATAAGCAAGCTCAGCCATAACCTGTCTCCTCCCAACGCCCCACCAGGGAGAGGGCACGGATGGGGTCAATGGCTGCTCTCAGTGATAATCAAACATTAAGAAAAATAAGGTAGTTATTAGAAGTCTGGGAGCCCCCTAGGAGAGATGACTTCTAGGCAAACTTGTTAGCAAAAGAAGTCACCCTAAGATTAGAAGCTTACACACGCAGTCCTGGAATAGGAAAGTGAGATTTATCAATAATTAGTGGAAGTATTTTTGATGACCTTTCTGACATACCTTGCGAACACTAGGGATAAAATTAGTATTTGATATTTAACTCTGACAAGGTAACATGCTTTATTTCATCATAAACGCTCACCATTTGTTCAAAAAGTCATATTCAATAATCAAGAAAAACCTGTTGGTCAGCAAAGTATATTTGTATGTTTGTAAAAGAAATGCAATGATTGGCGATCGCTAATGATGCCTTTAATTTTTTTTCTTCTAAATGCCTTTCTTCCCGTGGATCTCTATTTTCTCCTTATTCAAAATTCCTCCAGGATTTAGGCACTTTTTCCTGCCCTTGTTTTTATTACCATGTCTTTGAATCTAATGTCACACAACCAAATAGAGATATAGGTTACAGTTTTCCAGGAAAATAGAGATTTTCAGGACCACAGTTTTACAGAAGACCATGCAGCTCAACAAAGATTGTACCATCCCAAAAGAATCACAATTTTGAAGACCTAGCTTATGTGAAAACGGAATTTGTTCCTCAGAGTTCTCTGGAAGCCTGTAGAACATTATTTAATTATGTAGGTTCTAGGGAAGGACTACAGTCTCACGTGGAGATGTTTTCTCCCTGTTTCCATGGCTGCTCCACTCACAGCCGTCACCCTCCATACCATGGCAAGAGAAGAAAAAGATCTAAATGATCTGTGGCAATTTGAGGTCATTGTTTGCCTTCAATGGCAAGCAATGCCTCCAATGGCCATGGCTTAACCCCGAGCATGCCCTAAGCAGTTAATTTTCCAAGAAAACGTAGAGTGACGAAAAAACTAGAAAAGACCAGCTACCTAAAGAGGTTAGGAACATGAGATTTCATTTTCAGTTCTTCGAAAAACAGTTTTCGAGGCCTTGAAGAGTTCAAAGTTCAGTTCAAATTCAAGTTCCATGTTTTGGGATTTCCTCCAACAATTTAATATAAAAGTCCCCAATTTTTTTTTTTTTAAAGTCCCCAATTTTTAACTTTGAATGTAGAATACATATCCCATCTTTTTGAGCAACTTGTTCCCATTCTGGTATTTTCCTTACTAACAGCATTTTTTGTCCCTGGAGCCCTCATAAATGACCACATGAGATCAAAATGAAGAGAAAGAAATATTTGCAGAGTTGGGATTGACTGTCATGCTTTGCCTTCTCTGCTCCCACCTCCTTAGTAGATGCTTTACAAAACCTGGCCCACAAATTGGGAATAATTGAGTCATTGTATTCCTTACATTGATGCCAGTACTGTCGTTTCTGTAAATATCCAGCTGTTCTTTTCCTGTTTTTGTCTACTGTTTGGGCTGTGTTTTTGTGCACACACAGGTTATGTAGGCAAATGTCACTTGTGTCTGAAGAAGAATCTATTGTGTTTAGCCTTAGAGAATTGATAAAGTTAACATCATGAGAAAGTTTGAATGTACATGATAATAGAAAAAGCTATTATTATTTCTAAGCAGGTATTATCAGAAATATTATTTCACTTATCTATTGATAAAATATATACTATTAGAACAAAACTACAGTCTATTATAACATATATATTTAATAATAATGTATGAAATATCCATTATGTAATTAAATATCCATCCCTGCAATTTGTCCATGCTTTGTTTTAGAACGTATTCCGATGCGATGCGTATAGAAACAAAATGACTTTTTTTAACTTCAGTCTTAGAAAACTTAGAGAACACTATGTGGTCTATGGTTACTTAGGAGAATTTCTTTTTTTCTTTTCTTTTCTTTTTTTTTTCTTAATTTGGAGGAAGGAGCAAGAATTCATCTTTTAGATCGTCTTTTATTGGATAACGGTGCTCTGAAAATTGAAACATTACAAAACCTTAGTCAAGTGTGTGAGGGGGGAGGGACGAGGAGAACAGAGTGACTTGTTACTTTCAAGCATTTTTCCCAAATATATCTAACTTCTCATTGCTCCTGAGTCTTGCTGCCCTGACTCGTCTTCGTGCGTGGGAGTATCGATGAGCACACACCTGATGACTTAAAGCTTACAAGACAGTCTGCCTCTTTCCTCTCTAACAGTCTCCTCTTTCTCTCTCCTACCTGTCTCCCCATCCCCTGCCACCCTGCGCTTCCATCTCTCACCTCGTAGCCATGCCAAAGTCAATGGGCGCGTATATCTAATAATTAATAGGTGGGTACTTCAATGTTTTCTCTCTCGTTCTTTGTTGTTTTTTGTTTTGTTTTGTTTTTAACGGTCTCGCGGTGTGTTAAACACTTTGCTGTTTTGTAAACGAAAAACGATGTCGTCAGATAGTGGCCAGTGGTCTTCAGGTACGCTCATGGATGTATTCTGCCAACCAAACCATTTGGTGTTTATCCCGAACGGTGCTGCAAGTGGATTCGGAGGTTGCCAAGGGTCTTCAGCTGGTGCTCAGCCTTTGGTCTTGGTTCAAACGGATGCCCCATTAATTGCATTCTTTGGTAAATTAGTCCAACGCTTGCCTGAGAGCTTATCCTCGCTCTCTTGGACACATCACTGAGAGCACAGCTCAAGAACCACCTCCTCCACTAAACCTGCCCACAAATGCCAACTTTCCCCGCTACGAGGAATCCGCCCTTCCTCTGAATCTCCATGGCACTTTATCATTGCTGCCTTCTGACACTTGCCTTCTGACACTCTGTCTGCCTGCCTGTCTTATCTCCCTTGCCAGAGGTGTCAGCTCCTCAGGCCCGGAGTCCCTGTGTTAATTCACCCCGTGTCCACATATCACTTACGTCAGTGCCTCCCCCGTCTGTTGACCCTCGGTAGATGTTTCCTGAATGAAGTGATAATAGTCACAACAATATGTGGTTAAAAGAAAATTAAGACATCGGTTTCTTCAAATATACCTCGATTTGAAAGATCAGCATATTGAAGAAAGATCTTTTAGGTCACCAGATTTCACAAAAGATGCAAAAATGGGCACTGGGACAGGGCCCTACCTTAGAGCCCTATCACCCAGCTGGGGAGATAAAACATGCAAATGACCACACGTAATAAAGAGCAAGCTTTGATAAGTGTTGTTTGCAGAGTTATCCTCGACTTCCCTAAGAGTACAGAGAAAAGGTCTTTGGAGATCTAATTTACTAAAGCTATCCTGACTTTATTAAATAGGTGAATTAAAATATCCACTCCTATAACTTGATGTTATTTGTAATAAAGCCAATAATGTAGGTCACAGAAACACGCATTTTGCAATAAATCCAATTAACAAAGTAACTCTTTGAAAGATCTGTTTGTTTTCTAATCCGTTCGCTTTTCTCCTACGTAAAATGCCAAGGCTGACAACCAAAGAGCAAACCCTGGGAGCCAAAACTTCTAGAAAGAAGTATGAAAAATTAATGCATCACTGTGCAGATCACTGAAGAAGGAGGGATGAATGCCAGCTGGTTCCTTCGGGAACCAAAACTGGTTCCAGTTTTGTTGACAGCCCGAGACAGAGGAGTCAACCTCAGGTTTTTAGCTGATAGGCAGAGAAGTAAGATAAAGACCCTAGCTGGAAATCTTGAGCAACTTTTGAAATTTCATCTCTTCAAACATAAGGAGCTTCTCTCTCAATCTCTCTCCACCCCCTCCTCTCCTCCCCTCACTCCCCTCCACTCCCATATCCCTCCACCCATCCTTCTCCCTCTCTTCCCTTGTCCACCCGTCTCTTTATCTCTCTCTGTCTCTTCCCATAAAGTATTTACCATTTGCTATATGAGGACACGGCTGGGACCTACCTAAGAAGGCAGAAGTTGGTTTGATGGGCTCCAGCAGCAGGGGCTGACCCAAGTTATGGTTCCGGTTATCTCAGACTTCTCTCTTGAGAGAAAGCCTATCCCCATTAACCCAAGTTACGAGGCCAGGGAATGCGCTCAGGAATTCTTAGAATGATCAAGATCCACCTAAAAGAATTAAAAACTCAAAACATTCCACTGTTAGCACTATCTTCTTTGCAGTGGAATCTTTCCTTTTCATATTAAGAAAGGCCAGGGTTATTCCCCAGGGAGGATATTACCCAATAAACTCTTCCCTCACCATGCTTCTGAAAGGCTGTGTGTAAAGCATGTCCAATTTTGAATAGGTCCTAGTCTTGATGAAAATAGTAAGTCAATCCTTTTATTAAGTAGCCTTTCTTTCTCCCATAATTTCTTCCTTGTATGCTCAGTGTTATTTCATAAGGAGAGTAATGTGTTCGTAAATGTGAGTTCTGGATGAAAGGGAAGACATAGCTACTTTCAATTTCTGGGTTGATTAAAATTTAGACATGACGTAATAAGGTATGAGGGTAGGGGTGGTGAGGACAGGGGGTGACTGATAAAATTTTGATGATACAAAAAATTGTGGGGAAGTTCCAACTGCATTCCTAAACATAATGAATTAGGATATTTTAACAGGAGAAATGGTCATTTCTGTCTTATATGCGGAAACTAGAGCCATCATACCCAAACCTGTCGAGTAGATTTTTTCGGAGGAAATTACTACCACGCACATTTAAGATGTGATATTAAACTTACTAATCAAGTGATCATCTGTGAATACCATCTTCTAAAAGTGTGTATACATTCTAGAAAACAATCTTAGGCAGCATAAATATTATTTAAATATTCATTATAAACACTAGAAATTTGCAAGACACCTCTTTTCTCTAATAGTCTAATGAATAGGGTGGATGCACTTTACATTACCACATATTCCAAATTAGAATAGTCATAAAAATGAATGGAATTTAGACTAAGGAGATGTTGCAATGGCAGACTTTCCATTTTCTTTCATGGAAACCACCTTAATATGTGGTTTCATATATCGACTCAAAGTCAGTTCCTAATACAGAGTTAAGCCTCTTCAACCATCCGTGTAACATAATTTGTTTCTTCTGTTTCAAATAAGAATGTCCATCCGGTGCATAGAATCCATTGGCCAAACATTCAGTGAATCACATTGTATACCAAGCCCAGTGCTACATTTTGCAAGGGAGCCCAGGAGAATTAAGACTGGCTTTCTGCCCTCAAAGGAGGAGTCCCCAGAACCATCATTAGAATAAAATTATGTAGATACAAATGGAGAGATGAATGCATCGAGGACCGTATAAAGAACTGTATAAAGAAAGCTGTGGGTGCAGAAAGAAGGAGTGAATGACAACATGAGGAGAACATCACCTGCTTTGTTAGAATGCACTAAAGATATTTTCATCTGTACACATTTTATGCACACAGATTTTCTCATGCAATTTCTCAGTTAACAGACTCCTACAGTCTAGTAAATGACAGCCTGATACGGGTTTTCCCTTTTTTCTCTGTCATCCGTTACGAGCTCCCGACGTTAGACTGCTCCAGAAGGCATCCTGGTATTACATGCCCTGTTTCCTCCTAAGGATCATGTCAGGTGGAAATGTGCAGATACTTAGCTCAGTCGCAGATATTCTGTTCTGTTATCTCCCCGCATTATCTAGTCCCGATCTCTTGTAGACTGTTACAAGTTTCCGGTAGTCCACCTTAGGTAGACTGCCTTAGCAAGGTTTACTCTAGTGTTTTCCTTTGATTCCTTCATTTGCTAATCCCCTCTCAATATGCCCTGCCTATGGCAAGACAATCTGGGGGCCTCTTTGCTTGAGGACTTTTTGTTATGTAACCAGAGTGACAGCTGCAGAAATAGCCTCATCTCCGTGTAAGTTTCATTCCAGTTATCAGCTCTAATTCTTTTTTTTATATATAAAGATTTTTATTTATTTCTTTGAGAGAGAGAGATCACAAGTAGGCAGAGAGGCAGGCAGAGAGAGAGGGGAAGCAGGCTCCCTGCTGAGCAGAAAGCCCGATGCCTCGATCCCAGGACCCTGAGATCATGACCTGAGCCGAAGGCAGAGGCTTTAACCCACTGAGCCACCCAGGCGCCCCTCAGCTCTAATTCTTGGCAAGTTGTTTTTCTTGTCCGTGCGAAGTCATGGCAGTATTGATGTAGATGGAAAAATGCACTCTGAGATAGTCATCCTTCCACCAAATGTCATAATGAGAAGTATCTTCTCACTTATAAAATACATCCCCTCCCAATGCTGCAGAGAACATATAAACATTGGCAATTGTGTGACAGCTGACTGCCTTTACATTTAACACCATTTCATACGCTGAGTCCCGGCAAAGCAGGGACAGCGCATATGCCCCCTGAGATTTGACGTGTAGTGCTGGTGTGAAAATACGGTATTGGAGTTTCAGGAGTGGGGGGAGACTTCCCCAAAGACAGGAGAATGGATGGACTAGCTTTGGAAAATAAGAAAGGGGTACGCCACCATAACTCCTTCCACCAATGTGGGGTCATCCTCAGGACGTTCTTTCTTCAATTCAAAATGTTTCTGCATTCTATAATTTACCTGTTTGGTACCCTGTTAAAGAGGAATTACTTTTGAATGATGAAAGCTCTAAAAGTCTAAGGACAATGCCCATTCATTGCAACAGTTACCCAGCATCACAGATGTGTTTCAAATATAAAATCAGTGAGTTGCAAGGAAGAATAGGCTTTTATCTAGCCAAACTTGCTCATTTTATAGAAAAAAAAAGTGAATTTCAGGAAGGTTAAATAATATACTTGGAGCCTACAATTATACAGATAGGATAACATTATTAATTGTCCATCCTGTTACAACCAGGTTAAAATATACATTTAGTATTACAAATGGAGAAGACTATCAGTATTTCCAGTGGATCGTTCCCTGATATTTCCTTTACTGCCCATAAATGTTCCTTCAAATTGGCTGAGTAAAAAGATAGGCTTTTTAACAATTTAGGAAGAAGATGGTACTCGTAATTGTTTAACACGAAATAAGCTGGAATGCTCCAGCCGCTGTCCAGGCTCGGCGACACTGCGTCCCCGTGCCTCACCCGGGCTGTCACACTCCGTCCCCCCATGACGGCTGGTCCCTTAGTGAACCCCAGTGCCCATGGACTGGCACGTGATGCTGACTTCTTACTCCCAAAAGCATTTCGCTTCCACCGCCTATGATATAGATGACGGCAGAGTGGGATGAGTGTGTGCAAAAGGTTGATTGCGATTGCAATTGATTGCGATTACATGTTATTTAAGAATAATTTTTTAAAAAAACCTATTTGGAGTGTGAATGACTGGATTCTTGCGGGATGGTTTGCTGCGTTCCTTAAAAAGCATGACATGATTTGCCTCTGTCATCTCTCCGTTCTCCCCCTTTACGACCTGCAATCCTGTCCACTCTCAACTCAGTCGCCAAGCCTAGGGTTCATAGCCAAAGCACGCTATTGACGCCATCCCGGAATGCACTTGGCGTTAGGACCACTGCAACCGCATACAGGAATGCGATAGTGGATGATATGTAGCATGATGTGTGATCTCTGACATTCCTTATAATTCTTCTGTTCTCATCTCCTGTTTTTCCTTTCTATTCCAATTACTTTGAGCAGCATCAAGAAAAAATTACCAATCCACCAAAATGAGTAAGTCCCCCGTGAAGCCATGAAATGCTTGCTCTACATGATTGCCATTTCATGCTTCTACATCCTAAACTCTGACCATTTTCTCCTCCGGGAAAAATGTCAAGTTTAGGTGTCGATAGCTCTCATTACTGACTAATCACTAGAACCTGAATTGGAAAAGCTAACAAGACCTAACTGAGTTTACAGTTTGTTTTTAGAAAGAGCTTAAAAAAAAAAAATGACAAGACGCTAACAACCCCACATTGCAAGGCCTGTGTACCTGCACTGATTTTCATTTTTATTTATCCTCCTTTTACTTGCCCCCTCAACTCCAATCTCTCCCGGCGCTCTTTCCTCCCCTGACTGGGCTGCTCTCTGCCAACAGACTGGCCCACCCCGAAGGAAGCCTTCCGGACCTCGCCATGATGAACCTGACAGCCAGCCTGGAGAAGCCAGACATCAGGAAGCTGGCTGAGCCTGGAGACGACAAACCAGAGGGGTGCCCTGAGAAGGTTGAGAAGGCTGAGCTTGGGAAAGACAGCGAGGAGGAGGAGGAAGAGGAGGAGGAAGAGGAAGAGGAGGATGAGGAGGAAGAGGAGGAGGAAGAGACTTCAGGTAACCCGCCCACTACCAGTAGCCGCTCAGAAAATCCTGGCTGACAGACTCAGTGAATGAAACGGACTTGTTCCCGATGGATAGAGATTTGATCCAGTCCATGAAGTAAAAGTTGGGGTGTGGTCTTTTAGTTGCTATAGTTACAACATGGCGGTTCCAGTTGTTCCCATCATTTCCTTGTGACTCTGAGGTAGGAGAAGACAGCAGATGACTGACAGAGGTGGTCCCCGCCAGGTCCAGGGTGGGCGTAGCTCTTACCCATGTGTTCAGTCGGAATTCTGGTCAAGGATGTTTCCTATCAGCAGCAGAGGCGGGCAGCTGTGTAGAATTTCAGAAAGTTCTAGACAGGGCCTTTTCCAACGCATTCTCAAAGAAACCAGTCTGAAACTTCTCCAGGGAACTGGTAATTAAGAACATACTTGAAATTCGGTCCAAATGTTTCAGGACCTGAGAACTAGAGGAACAAATGAGCGATGGGATAATTATCATGGCAAGCCAACTCCTAGAGGTGTTTTTGTTGTCATCGTCAGTTTAGGTTTTTCCCTCTTTCTTCTTTGGGCTCTTTTTTCTGTTTTTCTTCGTAGACTTGAGGTAATGTTTAATAGGGCATGACGAGAACTAGACGTCCGTGGTGATCAGGACGCGTTATCTAACAGAGCAGAGAAGGCAAAGCGCTCAGTGCGTTCTGGTGTTCTGTGCTTTAAAGGATTAGAAAATGAAAAAGCACAAGGCTGAAGATCCCTCCCAAAGGCAAATGTCCCCCAAGCCTGGTCCCTTTTACCACCTCATGTCAGAAGATCCTGGGAGGGACCCAGAATGGCCCTTTCCATGTCTAAGCAATGGCTGTTCCTCAGGGTGAAGGAGAACCAAGCTCGGTGGGACCCAGGACCCAGGACTAAGATTTGCTCTACTACTTCATGAGGGTTTTGAGCTTTACTAAGAGGATCTCACCAGAAATTGGAGTGCACTTTGTTCTGGCACTCCCTCATACGCTTGCCGTCTACACCTCTAAATTATGGTCGGTTATGACTGAAATCTTTGTATCAACTATTATCTGTGTCACTTTGTAAATACGCATTTTTCACAATAACTGAGACCTTACTGAAACTTTTAGAACTGAGGACAATAACTGCTACAACCAGCCCAGCCACGTGAAGAAGAAGCTACTTACAGAGACACTCAGGTCTTATCTGTCTGGGCTTGTGAGCTTTTTGTCTATACGTGTGGCAACTTGCTGATACCACAAAATAGTTGTGTGGTGACTTCCAGTCACGTGGACCGGGACAGCCCTTCTAGACAGAAGCATGACCCCAGTCAGCAAAATATTACTACTTACCACAAGGTGGAAAGAAGGGAATGACTAATGTGATGAAAAATTTTGACTAGGGTGAGTCTGAACACTTTTCGGGAACTGGGACTGGGTCATTCAGGCACTCACTATTCACTCTCAGTTGCAAGGAGACGCAGACTCTTGTCCCTTGTTCTTCTGGGACAACCGGTGAGCTTCATCCACTCCCTCTTTAAGCCCCCAGAACTTACGGAACCAAGAAAGACGTCATTTCGAGGGAGCTCAATTACCTAATATTCCCAAGAACTTAGGGAATTATAGCTCAGCCTTAAGAGGTCAAAAAATGCTTCTTCACGCTGATTAAATGAATTTAAGGAAAGCAACCTTATCCCTCGGAGTCTCAGTGCATAAGGACTAAATCATCATGACGTGGGAGTTTTAGACCACTCTTCCTCCAGATTTTGATATTCTTTGAATGCATCCACTATTATTTTGCAGCTTCTCATTGCCATCTGAATGTTACAAGATCTGCTTTAAATAAAAATGCAAAAAAAAAAAAAAACCAACCTACAGTGTTTTATGCTCTTGGGTGAATTTACTATTTTGCAGATTTAAGGAACAAATGGCATCTGGTGATTGACCGTCTCACTGTGCTCTTCTTAAAATTCCTGGAGTATTTCCACAAGCTGCAGGTGTTCGTGTGGTGGATTTTGGAGTTGCATATCATCAAAATCGTTTCATCGTACATTATCTGGGTTTCTGTGAAAGAGGCAAGTGAACATTTGTTGTTGTCTTCAAGCCAGACAAAACCACAGTGGGTCATCATTTTCCTTTCCCAACTGTCCATGATTTTATTTTAAATGAAATCCCCATTACATTAGCACACCAAGGCTCGGAGACAGCACGTATACTTTGACACGCAGAAAACCAAAGGACAGTTGTCCTGAGACGTGGGAAAGATAGCAGGGCAGAAAGAAGCCCCTGGCTTAGTTCCTGATTGGCTTGGTCCTATCAGAAAGGTGACTTATTTTCATCGAGTCTTTAGCTGAATTGTGTGAGAGCAGGCTGCCCTTCTGTACTACCTGTGCATAAAATCTCTTTGAGGAAAACAATAATATTCCAGTTTATGTTACCAAGGAGTAAACTCAGCCTCCCAAATTTAATAAAATCTGTGCCAGAGTTCACCTTGTTTGCTATTGGATGTTTTGAGACAAGACACCGCATTTCAACCTTGTGTTGCAATTCTGTTTTCATCTGGAGGGAGGCGAGCCACCATTCAGTAAAAATTCAGTAGGAAACACACTGCCTGTAAGTTTTAAAAAGTTAAATAATAACATCATATTACAACTACAACATCATAAACCTAAAAGATTCACGAGTAGGTAACAAGGGATGAACCTTAATTTGAGCTCCCCAGTCTAAACTAGAACATTCTCGACTTCATACAAACCATTTAGAATGGATCCATGATCACTGCCAGGTGGGAACAAAAATAGAAACTACTCTGCCTGTGAGATTTATAGCAGAAAGGGACATGCGCTCCGTTGTTAACAATCTACACATTAATTAGAACTAAAATCTAGCCTGCTATGTGTATTCATTGAAGACAAAGATGTTTAAGCATTTTAACTGTAGACGTAAATTGACCAATTCAGAAAGAATTTGAGGGTAGAGTATGAAAGAGCAATGAAGAAGGGCAAGAGAAGGCATTTGGCTACAAATAGCAAAGGCCATTTCAGAATTAACCAAATCCGATGTACAGATGTCTTCAGACGCCATGAGACAATGTTGCAGAGAAGACAGTTTTATGATGGGAGTCAGCATTAAATGAAGAAAATTAGTGTGAGTAAAGCACAGAAAACCCACTATGGGAAATCCATTCTATAGAGTTCAGAAAGAGAAAGGAAGAGGTCAATGATAACACTTTCTTACAAATCCTAAATAAAAGGCGGATATATATTTGTTAAAATCATCCTAAGGAGTTCCGAGAATGTCTTGTTCATAGACTATCAAGTAGATAAAGCATCATAACCTGTTTATCCTGTTACACCATTAGGAAAAAGGCCTTCGATGGCATATGATCATTTCTTTCTCTAGGATTCATACATTGTGTAGACTTCCAGAATTTTCCTCCCTAATTCCATCTCTTTCACCTATGACTTTAAAACACATCAGGCACTCATGCCCTGGAGAAATACTGCTTCCATTGCTGCTAACGTCTGCCAGAATCCCCTTGTGAGAAGGCTAACCCCAAAGTGTGTCACCCTAGTTTCACATCTTGTTATCCCACCCACTTGTGGGCTTTCCGGCCCCAAAGGGTGAGTTCCTGCCTGATCCTAGGACATCATGAAGTCTCTCCTCTGTGCACTGACTTTGGTCTCTGGGCTTCCCTTCACGGCTGATTCTTATTAACGTCACTGCGGTATCAAGCGATCAGAACATGTGGGGTGTAATCATAAAAATCACTTCATTTCAGACCTCTGCGGTCCCTTTAAAATGTATTCAACAGAGTAATTTTTCTCCGTGCCCCTGAATGCAAAATTTTCTGATCATTCCTAGGTCATAGAAAGTGCTGTAGTTACCTCAGAGAGCAAACAGAATCTCACTTCATTAATTAAGACTTGTCCGGTCACAGAAAAGAACCAAACTCTGATCTCACCCAATGCTCATCACGAGTGCTCGTCTTAATCCCATCGCCTACTTCACCCGTCCCCCACCCACCTCCCCTCTGGTGACCAACAGCGTGTTCTCTACAGTTAAGAGTTTGTTTCTCACTTTGCCTCTCTCTCTCTCTTTCCCCCTTTTTTTGCCTTTTTTTGCCCCTTATTTGTTTCTTAAATTTCACAGATGAGTGAAATTACGTGGTATTTGTCTTGCTCTCACTGACTCACTTTGCTTAGCATAGTATGTTCTATCTCCATCAACGTTGTTGCCAATGGCTAGATTTCATTCTTTTTCATGGCTGAGTAATACTCCAATGCCACATCTTCTTTATCCATTCATTAGTCGGTGGAGACTTGGTCTGTTTCTATAATTAGGCTATTGTAAATAATGCTACAACAAACATCGGGGTGCACGTATCCCTTTGAATTCGTGTTTTTGTATTCTTCGGGTAAATACCTCACAGTGTAATTGCCGCATCATAGGGTACATGATCTATTTTTAACTTTTTGAGGAACCTCCACGCTGTTTCTTACAGTGGCTGCTTACCATTTGCCTTCCCACCAGCAGTGCAAGAGGGTTCCCCTTTCTCCGCATCCTCGCCAACACTAAACTCTGATCTCTTACCAGATGGAAGTGTTTCCTCTTCTAGCAGCTTCTTTCTTTCTCACACACACCTCCTTCACTGCCTCCCTCCCTGCTCCTCCTTCCAGTGAACTAACGTCTATTACAAGGCCTCCCACGCTGGACCCCAGTCCCAGGTGGGAATGGCGGTGTGCTTTCTTAGGATGGTCTCACACTGACCTGGGGCTGATTAAATCTTCCCTTTCTCTCGTGGGCCTCCTCTAGCCCCTGGTTTCCCAGCATCTGCTCCTCCTGACCCTTTCTGTTGGAGTCTCATGCCCCGGGCAAGCAGTGCCTCTGAGCAGGACTTAGGATGGCTCTGGGCGCTCTCTCTTCCCCCTTCAAGTCTAAGGGCCACACTCGAAAGAGTCTGTACTCTGTTAGTGTATGTGTCTCGCAATGAGGCAACTCCCGTCCCAGTCACCCAGTCCGTGCCAGCTGGATTCTCTGGGCGAAGTGGGACATCAGTATCCAGACTCAGAATATACAAATTAGCATCTCTGCCTGGTGCTTCTTGAAGCTCTTTGCTTGGGGTTTGGGTGGAGAATGTAGCATCCCTTCCTCCCTACCCCACTGTCCTGGTGGAGGGTGGGCACTGACAGGAGTACCTCCTATGAAGAAATTTCTTCGCACTCCCTCCTGTCATCTTCGCCATCCTGACCCACTCGTACCCTCCCAGAGAGCTTGAAAAGACCTCTAAATGGCCTCCCACCAACTGTTTTGATTTGAAATTTCTACCTGGCTGGCTTAGCACCTCATTTCGGAATGTTTTGCCTCCATTGGTTCTAACTTGGTGCTTCACGAGGCTTCGGTTGAACTCTTTCTATATTTATGGGTACAGTTGGGGAAGAAAGACAAATACTGATTCTCATAAGGAGCCATGTGTCAAACCCAAGCTATGATACATCTAAATCTTCTCCGCTGGTAACAAAGACAAGTGTTTAGGGTTTCACATCAGATGGGGGCAGGAAGGAAGCTGCACAATTCCAGGGGCAGTGTTCTCCTGTGACCAGCAGCCCCCGACATTGTGCATCTCTGAGGTGCTGATTTATACCTTCAGGGACCAATTCTGCTTTGAAGGCATGACTTGTCCTCAACCAGAGAAGCCCGTCAGCGATGACATTTTCTCCACAGAGTTTCCATTCATAGCTTATTAATTTCTCAAAAATTGCTGATCAGTAAATGGCAAAATGAGAAGAAAGTCAAAGAACCCAGTGAAATCTTCACCCTTATCCAAGGCCATCAGAGTCATTATGGCCCTTATCCAAGGCCATCACAAACTTTCAGAGTCATTCCTCAGGTCATTTTGGGGTCAAACATTAAACCCTTACAAGGTTATCATGGGTTATCATCATGGGCGTCTAAGGAAGAAGAGACCATGAGAAGGAATTTATTAGAGAGGCCTTTCTTTTATATCAGTATCTCTTACTAGAGGGACACCACTTTGGAAGGACCTAGATTTTAAATATATATACATATACATATATGAGAGAGATTTTAAATACATATACATATGTACATGTATATATGTGTATATATGTATATATATTTATAATTTATATATAATTTATAATATATAGCAATTTATTTATGTGTATATAAATTTATTTTTATATATTTTATATATAATTTATGTTTATTTATTTATAATATATAGTAACTTTTATTTATAATATTTATTTTTATTTATTTATAATATATAGTAACTTTTAATTATTTAGAATATATATTTATTTATAATATATAGTGATTTATTTATGTTATAGATATGTTATATATATTTATGACATATATAAATATATATCTAACACTGTCGTCTTTTTATATGCAACTATGTTTCTAATTTCTAGAAAGCTCTGAGAGATCAGTTTACTCTTTGAGGAAGGGATCACACCTTATTTTAGCATCCTGAGCAGCTCCTATGGGACCCAGCCAATTGTGTCAGCTCAGTAAATATCTACTGGCTGAAGGAAATAAATAAAACATCTTTGCAAGCTTGAGATTTACCCTACATGTCAATTGATGTTTCGTGATTATTTTCAGTCTCACTAATCATTCATTTAGCCTTAATCGTGCACTTAAACTAAATTACAATAAATTGAATGCTTATACAGCGCTAGATGTCGACACAAAGGCATGAAAGCCACATTTCTTGCCTTGGGTCGCAGTCTGATGGTCATGGCCGGCACACAAAACCAAAGCCACATTAGAGGTGTCCCCAGGAGGGTTGTGGGTGCAAGAGAGGGGCGTGTCATGCAGGGGTGGTAGTGTGAGGCGGTCACTGAGGCTGCAGGTGCTCTGAGGGAGGAGGGCCGGCACACAGGGGGGACCACAGTTCCCAGGGGCTCCTCTCTCAAGGCGGTGGTCTCAAGCCTTACAAGTTTCTAGTCGGAGAAAGTGACAATTTATGGAAAAGTGTTTTGCGAGGAAGGCATATGTCATAAAATCACTTCCCCAATTGATAATAAGAATCACCTGGACACGTGTTAGATACGTGGATGACCAGCTATTTCCCTAGAAATTCCGATTCATTGGATATTGGCTGGGGCCAGATATTTGCCTTTTATAAGTTTTTAAGTGCATTCCATGAGATTCCCACCATCAGGGAAAGGATGAGACCATCATCAACCATGTTTATGTTGGACGAAGTATGGTGCTTCTCCGAGTCTGTGTTTTCCCACCTCACAGACACTGTTCAGGCCTCCTTTTACTTGATTCTCTATGACATTGGATATTGACAATCATTTCCTTGTCCTTGAAGAGCTTCTGTTGTCTTCCAAAACAGCACACTTCCCTGGCCCCTCCCTTCTGCCTCATTCATGGGCTCCTTCTCTTCCTACCAACTCCTCTCTTCTCTAGGTTCTAACTGCAGTCCCCTTTTCTGATTCTAGACATTCTATGGGTGGTCTCATGAGCTCCTGTGGTTCACTCACCATCTACATGCAAGAATTGTGAATCTATGTCTTCATCCCGTCTGGTCTTTGAACTCCAGGCTCGTATCTCCAAGTGACATCTGGACATGACCTCATCCTTGAGTGTCCCAAAAGCACCTTCATATCTCTAAAACTGAGCCTCATACCATCATTTCCCTTTCAGATTACTCTACCAGATGCCCAACCCTGCCCCAGTGTCTTCTCCTGCCTGTATGGATTCCATCAGGCAGCCAGAACAGTTTTTCCACTGCATAGATATGATCATGTTGATCTTCGACTCAAACTTTCAACAGCTCTCCCGTCCTCATAGGCATGAGCTACAGGACCCTCACTATCCAGCCTTGGACCCCTCACCTCTTTCTTTCCTAGACACTCTAGCCTAGGTGGATTCCAAAGAAGCCCTCTGAAGGGATGCTGATCATACTGCTCTCATGGTGAGCCACTTGGTACTCCAAGGATGTCCCCCATGTTCTCCCTTGCCAGAAGGCCTCACACCTGCAATTCCCCTGCCTGGCTATCTCCTATTTGTCCCTCTAGCCTCAGTTTAGATCAAAGGCCCATGGGCAGTCTTCCCTATCGCTGATTAGCCCCGTGCTCCCATACAGCTGGTCTCAGCCCAGGCAGACACTCCCTCCGCCATATTGTCTCGAGCTGTCTGTCTATACAGTTCTCACTGGCGCTCCCCCATGTGTTTCTTGAGGCCCGAGATCCACACAGGATATGCTACCTTGAGCCTAGTTAGGACTTCATAAAATGTATCCTTCTCTAGCACTCAAAAGATTAAGAGTTCTATGTAAATTCATTGTGCTATTTTTATGCTGAATGCCTTCAATACATACTAAAAGGAATAACGAAGAAGCTTAATTTCATAGTAGCTTTAATAGGCTTACAGAATTCATTGAGGAGAAAATAAATGTTTTTTAATATCCCAGTTAACATGACTCTGGCCGATGACTAAGAAAGAGTCACTTAGCCAATCAAAATATTGCGTTAAAATGTAACATTTATTGTGTTTGTGAGCGCGGTTGAGTTCACAGGGTGATATTTCTTTCCTCCTCAATTAATCCTGAAAGGCAGTTCTTATTACCCTAATACCTCAGTGCTTCATTCCCAGAGAGGTTCCTTGCCTGGACAGTGATGAGTAGTTAAGTAGAAAAGTAGTGGCTGCTAAATTACAGAATTAAATACTGTCCCGGAGTCTCCTCCTTTCTTGTTGTGTAGATTTGCTAGCCAATCAGGTGACCATACTCTTTATAGCCCACAGTGCTTAGCCCTGGCAACATGTTGATATCAACTGACTGCATGCTGTTAATGTTAATTAATTTGTGCTGATAATATTAAATGCTCTTATGACATTTTTTTAACAATATCCAGATCTTATTTTAATCATTATTTGAATCACATGAGTGTTTTCCATGAATGAGTAAGATGGTGCTGCTTCCATATTGTTCCATGAACTGTTGGCTATGGAGAACCACTGGAGATGACTGGACATTCCCCTGATTGATAAATACACACAGAGTCTAAAGCCAAGTTGTAGTCACCACCTTCCCTCTTTATACCTGCTCCCCACCCCCACCAAGATCCTGTGTCAGTAGTGGCACTATCGTCGTCTCAGGGCTCTGGCTCCCAAGCCCTCCTCTACCCCAGCCACCGCCGCCACCTAGCCAACCAGTCAATAGTTCCATCTAGTCTTACTTCTCATCTCAAATCCGTGACGCCTCCCCATCTCTGCTCCACAGCCCTAGTTGGGCCCTGGTCATGTTCTCCTGGCAGCAGCCATGACTGGGTCTCCTGACCTCCCACTGAACCCCCATGGATGCATCTCCATTCTTTAGTTATACTTATTTCAACAAAGCAGAATCTTTCCTTAAGATTTTCGCTGGGAAGTCTTGACTCTCTATTTCGCGCACAGAGGGTTCCAGGGCCTCAGCATGGTTTAAAAAAGGGTCCATAAAGTGTGGCTCCCAGATGCGTCTCCAGCCTCGTTCACTGCTGCCATTCACCACGTTCAACTCCAGAATTTCCAGTTGTTTGTGGTCACCCGTCCCTTCCACGCTCCGTCATGCTTTCCTGCCTGTACCTATATGTCCTTTACCTGGAACGCACTTCTCACCTTTCTTGGCCTGGCTAGCTTTCTGCATCTTTCAAGGCCCAGCTCAGCTAGGATCCCTTCCAGAAAATGTTCTGGAAACTCCAGATGGGGCCAAGGAGCCCTTCTGGGTCTTCTCCCAGGAGCCTGTTCCCATCTATGGTTGACCCACTGCTATATATATTGACATCACCTGGTTATGTACCTTTCCACCATACAAGACCCCCCCCAAACACACCCATGCACGCGCGCACACACACACACACACACATAGGGCAATGCCTCATACACTCCAGGAACTCGATCAGACTTTGCCGAACTGAATAAATTGAGTTGCCGCATTTTGTGGCTGTTGTACCGTGTTATGTATTTTTTGTTCCCATTTCTGATTTTTATGTTTTCAGGTGTCTCTGTTCAACTATGTATTCTTGATTTCTTGGGCTTTTGCTCTGCCGTACGCCAAGCTGCGCCGTCTGGCTTCGAGTGTCTGCACCGTCTGGACGTGTGTGATCATCGTTTGCAAAATGTTGTACCAGCTGCAAACCATTAAGCCCGAGAACTTTTCTGTCAACTGTTCCTTGGTGAGCTTTGAAGACAGGGGACTCTTCTTGACTGGTCTTTAGGGACGTGACACAGATATTAGGGAACCCACATCCCCAAGCACATTGTGACCGGCCTCCCAGCCACCTCTGCCATGTTGGATACGTCCTGGCCCTAGTCCTCTTCCCCTGCTGAGATCTCCCCTCTGAAGTGGAGCTTTCCCTCCCAGTCCCACCGTGTTCCTTTGCGCAAAGCTAGAGGAAAAAAATCTGAACTCTTCCAATCTGGGAAACCATTTTTTTTTTAAACTTTTCGTTCTCTTCTTTTCAGCCAAATGAAAACCAGACGAATATACCCATCCAGCAGTTGAACAAGTCTCAGCTCTACAGCGCTCCTATTGACCCCACGGAATGGGTGGGCCTGAGGAAGTCGTCCCCTCTGCTCGTCTACCTGAGGGTAAGGCCTCCTTTGTACTTCACCTGCGCCTGTGCACGGTTAACACCTGAGCACCTTTGCCTTGAGACCTCTGATATCACATCTGATAAGAACCGTGCATTTTTATGTGACATTTGGGGCCACCTTTGAAACGAATGACTAAACATTACCATCGGTGTCCCATTGTGCTGAAAAGAAATGGATCGAGGAGTTTGAGATCAACTGAACGAAGTCTGACAAATATATTCACTAGGATATTATATAACTACTAAAACATTGAGGTAGATTGATAATGTGAGATGTTTAAAAGACGTCCAAAATATATTAACTTTTTTTTCAGAGGCAAATTTCAGTACACCACACATAGTGTACTGAAATAGTCTCTTCTAGATGCAAAGAAAAATATTGAGTAAAATATACCAAACTGTCTACAGTGATTATTCCTGAGAAGCAGGTAGAGCATTACGAGAAATGTTTGCTCTCTAAATTGCTTCTCTACGATGTTGAATAAAGGACCTATATTATGTTGAAAAGTAATACATTTTTTTCTTCAAGTCTTCATTTAAATTCCAGCTAGTTATCATTAGAGATAATACAAATTTTAACAACCCATCTTTGAGTAGAAACTTTGCAAATAGTCAAAACAAACATAACGAAAGCCGTATGCTTCGGACTGTTCCAGTTTTACTTTGATGGATGGATAATCTGAGCGGTCTTCACACCACGCAGACAGAAGCCCTTAGAAATAAAGCATTTATACTCAACACCTGGAATTTTTAAAAGTACTAAACATCTCATTTTTTTGTGGGTAGCTTTCTCATTTTTTTTCTCATATATCGGACATCATTTGCAGCAATATAAATGCTACCCACCTTCAAGGACTGTTAATAAGGATAAAACAAACTGATACTTGAAAAGAGCGATCAGAATAGTGTCAGGCCCATGGGGTGCCATCAACATTAACTACTTTCATTATTATGATGATTGTGTTATGGTCAGCAGCATGCTTGTCAGTCTACGCTCTCTCTAGCCAGATTTCTGAGGTGTTGAAAGATTTCCCCTGCAGCTTCGACTGTTTCCCAGATGGCCCAGTACCATTTTGCACTTTGAGTTATAAACAAAGTTGAATCGCCTTCCCAAGGCAGCTGGTCCCTGCATCTTCCTGTGGCTAGTGTACTTTTCCAGAAACAGGAATGAGCATCACCAGCCTTCTGTCTAGACATTCTAGATCCCAGCATTCCAGAAATTACCCTGATTGGCACAATGCGAGTAGTTCCACCTTGTTACTATACCATAGGGAAAATGAACATTGAATGCAAGACTTCTGTAGAGGTGGGATTTTATAAGCATTGTTCTTTTAGACACCGAGAATGGAGAAAAAAAGGATTGATTATGGGGGTTGCCTCAAGTGACCGAGCTAAAGCGTTTGGCTTCACAACTGTGTTTTCTTGCTTTGTAGAATAATCTCCTGATGCTGGCCATTCTGGCCTTCGAGGTTACAATTTACCGCCATCAGGAATACTATCGAGGTCGAAACAACCTCACGGCCCCTGTGTCTAAAACCATCTTTCACGACATTACAAGACTCCATCTAGATGATGGGCTTATTAATTGTGCCAAATATTTCATAAATTACTTCTTCTACAAGTTTGGTCTGGAGGTGAGTCTCCTTGCTGATGTGGGTGGTTTTTTGTTTTTGTTTTTGTTTTCTTTTTTCCATGAAAATCCCAACTGCTATTTTTTGGCCAGTTGGCCACTAGCGCTTACTTGTACATCTCCGGTTATGATGACTGTCCCCCGCCTCCAAGATCAGCAGGAGGGCATTCTACTGAAGGGTTCACCTGACCTGGTTGAAAGTTTTCTAAGACCAAGGCCACTGCTCCATACTCTGCTGCAGTGAACTTGGCCTCTCTGGGTCTCTGTAGCCTTGCACATGCGTGGATATCATTTTGTCATTTTCACTGGCTTCTTTAACGTGTTACAAATCTTTTCTGTGTTTCGTGCATTCTGAGAGTGTCACTTGTGCCAAAATGAACGGGTTTGACCTGAAATGGTTGTGGTAGTGCCTGCCTCTTTATAAAAAGAATTTGGAACAGCGATGCTCCGTGAAGAGATCATTGCTGTATTCTCTTCACAATTTGAAGTGCTTCTTATTCACAGTCGTGTCTTTGGAAGTAACTTATACAAGATTTCAGTCTTCACGCTGTAAGACGCCCCACAGAGGCAAGACTTGGTGAACATGTGTAGGCAGACCCCCCCCGCCCCCCCCCCGCCCCCTTCAGCGATGCAGGTCTCTGAGCCACTTGCACGGGGCTGACAGTGACACCACTCCCACAGTGACACCAGTCCCCTTCCCTGCAAACCCGATTTTTTCTTTGCCTCTTTTCATCCTTACACAGACCTGTTTCCTAATGTCAGTTAACGTAATCGGTCAGCGAATGGATTTCTATGCCATGATTCACGCCTGCTGGCTGATCGCTGTCTTGTATCGGCGCAGAAGAAAGGCCATTGCGGAGATCTGGCCCAAGTACTGTTGCTTCCTAGCCTGTATCATCACCTTCCAGTACTTCATCTGCATCGGCATCCCTGCGGCCCCTTGCAGAGGTGCGTGGGCCCCTCCCGGGAGCCGGCGGCTCTCGTGATCAGCCCTTGTGCCGTGGATGGTTGGGACAAGGGCAGGGAAGAAGCGTATTGATTTCGCTCTTTGCCATCTCCGTCCCCGCAGATTACCCGTGGAGATTCAAGGGTGCTAGCTTCAATGACAACATCATAAAGTGGCTGTACTTCCCAGACTTCATTGTGCGGCCCAACCCCGTGTTTCTTGTCTGTAAGTGTTGGAGCCACGGGGCCGCAGAGCACTGGGGGTTCGTTTTCTCTTTGCTGCTCCTTCTTCGTGGGCTGTGCGTTAGTGCCTCTGCTTCCTCCGGTGCACTTGGTGATCATGCAGAAGCTTGTCTTGATGCATTAATATCACAAGTCCTTAATGGCTTCCACTGGCCTTATTCCATTTGCAAAATTAATAAGTAAACATTGGAAATACAATCTCCACTTCCATAATGTTACCTCCCAACACACACACACACACACACACACACACTCTCCAGCTGGACCCCCAACACACACACACACACACACACACACACACACACACACACACTTCTACTCACCCACCTTCTAGAAGGTAGACTGCAGAGCGAGGCCCCATTTTTTGCAAAGTAGATCTTTCATGGTGCCACCACGGACAGACCAAATCTAACGCTAAGACTGTAGCGTTAACTACATGCTTCCCTACCCACATTACAGACGCCCGAGTGCCAGGCTGGAGCCCCTGGCCCTTCCAAGGGCAGGCCGATGATCCCAAGGTCAGAGCAGCCACACCTAAGATGAGAAGGTCACCTCCAGAGGGACCATACTGCCTCCACACACTCAGGTTTAATGTATGGGAGGCTGCCTGCCCATAACTGGTCACCTCCACTCCTCGCCTTCACTGCCCTGTCCACTCTGGGAAGCGTCCGGTTACAAATGCAGTGGGGGAGGGAGAGGATGAAGAGAGCCACAAGTGCCTGCCTCCACCACAAGGAAAACGATAAAGATGGGGAAGTATATTCAACTGGCTTCCTCAAAATTTTGGTGGGAGGTAAATGCAAATAAACATTATCCCATAAGAGAGTCACGAGACTAGGGATTATCACGTGTTACTTACGTTTTCCCGTGTCTGTGCCCCCCACCCCTTGCATCTTCCATGGTGGGCAAGGTGGGACTTGGCCCCTAGATTGTAATCCAGGGAGAACTGTACAGTGGCAACTTTGGGAATGCGACGCACTCAGGAGCTGAGGAGTGAGCAGCTCCTTCCTTGTGGGGACTGTTTGCTGCATCATGGAAACTCGGATGAGAAGATGACTCCGTGATCTCTCTGTCCTGCCAGATGACTTCATGCTGCTCCTGTGTGCCTCCTTGCAAAGGCAGATCTTCGAGGATGAGAACAAGGCCGCGGTGCGCATCATGGCAGGGGACAATGTGGAGATCTGCATGAACCTGGACGCGGCCTCCTTCAGCCAGCATAACCCCGTGCCGGATTTCATCCACTGCAGGTGAGGGTGGCTGCGCGGGGCCGAAGCCGCTTTGTGTGTGCGTGTCACGTGGAGGACGTAGCTCCACTTCCGGTTCTCTCTCCACCATGCTTGGGAAACTGGGCAGCCAACGGTGCACGCCAGGCTCATAAATGCACACAGAGGGCTCGGTGGTCGAGCGGCTGAGTCTCTGAATTACAGATCTACTTCTGCTTTTTTCATCATGAACCACACATTGGCCCTCATTTTCCCTCCACTTCTTCCCTCACAAACGTGATTCTGCCTCTTGGTGCCCCAGCAGAGACCTCCCCCCATCTTTATCTTCTGTTCCTCCTCCTCCTCATCTCTGGCCCTCCTGATCACCGTTCCTCACCCTCTTCCCCTTCCCCTGTCCTCCTCGTGGTCCTCCATATCCAGTGGGCACTGTCCCGTGCTGTCACTCCCTTTGTGTGCTGTTCCCTCAGGCATGTGGGTTCCCCTTGCACCACCTTCTCTGTCCTCTCTCCTCTGCAGTCTAGTGGCAGCTGACCTTGGCAGCCTGATTGTCCCCTCAGCAGAGTTTGTGTTGAAACCTGACTGAATTTCTTGCTCTGTGTTCCTTCTGTGTTCTCTGTGTTCCCAAGTCTTCATGCTTTTTCTCACCTGCTGCCTGTCATAGCCGACACCCCGGCCTCTGCAGTCAGCCATCACAATCCATCTCTGTCCCCTGCGGCCGGGGTCAGAAGGGCTGGTGGGATTGTCCATGTCTCCTCACCAGCCCTGCACCTCCGGACTCCCTGACCCTCACTAGTTAGCATCCAGCCTCTGGGTGTGCTGTCCCTCCTGGGAGAGGCTGCGCATCAGTGCACAGCATGGAGATCAGTCCTAGACCAGCCGGTGTGTCTCTCCTCACCTGAGATTTGCTCCCTGGCTTCTGAGTCCCAGAGTATCATGTTTGCAGGGGATTGTTATTTGAAGAACTTGTCCCACCTCCAGCCTCAGATATAGGCAACTTAGGGCAAAGTCCACTTCTACCTTACTTTTGTGCGCATGCCTGTCCCCTATCCTTGCCAATGGTTATTGGCCTACAACACATAGGGTCCTGTTAGTAGTGACAGTTATTGGACACTTGCTATGTGCCGCCCTCTGTTTCAAGTGTTTTATGTAGATGAAGCCCTCTTACCCAAATGACCACCTATGAGATATTATTATTGCCATTTTGTAGGTGAGGAAGCTGACAAGGATTTGAACCCAATAGACCTAGCTCCGAAACCTGGGCGCTGAGGCCCTTCTGTGCCTCTCAGCAGCCTAAGAGCTCAGCATGTACGGAACAAACCAATAAGTGAATTTGCTTTAAAATGATAAGCTAGGTGGGGCGCCTGGGTGGCTCAGTCAGTTAAGTACCTACCTTCCGCTCAGGTCATGATCCCAGAGTCCAGGGATCGAGCCCTGTGTCTGTTTCCCCACCCAGAGGGGTGTCTGCTTCTCCCTCTCCCTCCCTCACTCTCTCTCCCTCAAGTAAATAATAAAATCTTTAAAAAATAAAAAATAATAAAATGATAAGCTAGGGGCGCCTGGGTGGCTCAGTCGGTTAAATATCAGCATTCAGCTCAGGCCCTGATCTCAGGGTCCTTGGATCAAGCCCTACATCAGGCTCCCTGCTCAGGGGGGAATCTGCTTCTCCCTCTGTTTCTGCCCTCCCCCGACCCCTGCTTGTGTGCGCGCGCTCTCTCTCTCTCTCAAATAAATAAAATATTTAAAAAATAATAAAAATTAAAATAAAGAAAGAAATAAAATGATAAGCTATGTAAACTTAAAGATTCCTTTTAGGAATCTAAACACTAAACACTAATAGGAGGTAGGACTTTCACTTTTTACCTCTTCTCTGTAATGCGAAGAGAAAATGTCAGTGCAGCTGATCTTTTTTCCTATCGTAAAGGGAGAAAGATTAGTTTTTTTTTTCTTTAAGATTTTATTTATTTATTTGAGAGAAAGAGCACAGTCAGGAGAGCAGATGGAGAAGCAGACTCCCCGCTAAGCAGGGAACCCAATGCAGAACTTGATCTCAGGACCCCAGGGTCACAACCTGAGACGAAGGCAGATGCTTAACCAACTGAGCCACCCAGGTGCCCCCCAAAAAAAAGTATTTATCTGAAGGCAAAACAGTAAAATCCTCAAGAAATCGTTAATAACACATGTTTACACTTTACCGTGAATCAGACATGTTTGAACAATTCACAGCAACAGGAAATCTAGAACAAAATGAAGTATTTTATCACATCAGGCTGAGAAGCTGGAGATAGGTAAGTATTCAACTCTACAGTGTATTTATGAAAAACCTAAAACTGGAAAACAACTGTGCACCACTGATTTTTAGAGTGGCGTCTTTGAAAAATTGAATTATTTCAAATTTTTAGTTCCGTTTCTCAGCGAGGACTGCCAGAAAAGTGCGTCTCAGGCAGTAACTTTGTCACAAGGCATGATTGTGAGTGGGAAGCTAGTGACCGCTTTGCCGTGGGAGGCGCGGGGTCCCCTGCGCCCTCTCTGTGGGTATGTTCTCCTCTACGGCTATGGAAAGTGGCCTCTTCACCTCATTCCGTGTCCCCAGGGCTCATTCAATCTGCTCAGGGGCGCCTCTTCAGAGCATCTTGATTGCTGTTTTCCATATGACCTTCAAGCTTGATCTTGTGATTTCTGAGCGTGAAGCAGGTTAAGTGAGGCTGGGGCTGGGGCACCTGGAGTAGGAATTACCAGCTGGGCAAGGAAGGGAAATCTACAGAAAGCACGTGTTACGCTCACACACACACGTTCTATGCACACACACAAACACTCACACTCAAAATGCCAGCAGGCCGAGTCTGCTGACTCCACGTCTCACACACACACATATCAGAAGGCCCTGTGGGCATCCCGATATTACATCTCGAATCACTGATTTCGCCAGCGATGCTCCTGGGTTGCTGAGAAATCCCGACATTTTATTCATTCTCCTTTGACTATCATGTCAAAGAAGGGCGAAATATATTTGAGAGGAAAATTTCATGAAAGCATTTTAAAGGATTGAGTATTTTACTCCCCAAAGAGTAAAGTTCAAAAAAGTTTGCTTATCCGACAATGTACCTTTTAGAAACAGCTTTCTCTAATGAGGCTGAGCAGTGTAGTTTATATTGTATCAAGACATTGCTTATTAACTCTTATAAAATAACAAATCATTAATCATATAACTGACCCACAGTTGGTTCTGCTGCGCTTCTCTCCTTACCTGGGAGGAGAAACAACCAAAGAAAACCTCCAAGATAAAAAAGCCCTAATTAAGCAAACACAGATGGGTCTTGGCCTGTAGGTGGGCCAAGCTCCCTTGGCTGTCAGTGACCCACGCTCAGAAACTCCCGGAAGCTGCCATTTGTTGCACAGTGACTGACCTCAGTGCTCCATCACCTCCCATCACAAAGGTTCCAGGGAGAAATCACTCCCAAAAAAGGCATCTTGACTTCAACCCAGGGCCATCCAAAGACAAGAGCGTTGGATAGAGCCTCCAAGCCCCACCTTGGGGCTCGTGTGTGCTTTGTGAGAACAACTTCTCATCTGCAAGGAGGGATTTCCATCTCCAGGAAGGCCTTTGGTGTAACACATGTTATTTTATCGTCAATTTCTAGTTCATTGAAGGGAATCCAGTCTGACCTGTTCTCTCTCTTCGGGAGGCATCTGTATCTTAGACTTTCCCCCACCATACCATTATTTACGCCTCCTATGGGAAGACAGGGAGGAATTTTAAGTACTCTAGTAGTAGGCAGAAGATGCTGCTGTGTGGGGGAAATTTGGCCCAAATAAGACACTGATAAGTGTTTTCACAACTTACTTATTCATCTCTTACTAACTGGGTGCAGATTTCCTATAGATGAGGCAGTGTTAAATGAAAGATGAGTACAGAGCTCACAGTATGACTGGCAAAGCGCTTCCATATTGAGTCAAATGGATGGTACCAACTCTTTCCCTCTTTACAGTAGAATCTCCTGCCTTAATTTTTTGTTTGTTTATGAGTGTTGTCATCCTGTGATGGTTCGGTTTTGTTTTCCAGATCGTACTTAGACATGTCCAAGGTGATCATCTTCAGCTACCTCTTCTGGTTTGTCCTCACGATCATCTTCATCACGGGGACAACCAGGATCAGCATCTTTTGCATGGGTTACTTGGTGGCCTGCTTCTACTTCCTGCTCTTTGGGGGTGATTTGCTCTTGAAACCCATCAAGAGTATCCTGCGCTATTGGGACTGGCTGATTGCCTACAACGTTTTCGTGATTACGATGAAAAACATACTGTCAGTAAGTGCCTCCCAATGCATAACACATTTGCGGTTTTAGCACAAGAGTAAACAGCCCATTCAGTGGTTATTAAAAGCCCACTTGCCCGTCATACTCCTGTCTTAAAAGCCCTAAATAAGATGATGCAAAGTCGGGATTCAAAAACCATTATTACTCTTGCGTTGCCACATTAAGCAGAATCCTGTTTGCTCACTTCCGCCATCTCAAGGTCACATGACAGGAGGACAGGGAGCTGTAGGAATACATTCTAAAACGTATTTTTAAGTTAAAATCCCATCTCTTTTGAGGACTCATTTGTCACCATTCACATTTCGTGCTACAAACTGGCCCATTCATGAGCTGAATTAGTCATTGAATCTCTTCCAAACCGATACCGTGTTGGCTTACCCAGAAAGAATTATGGAAGCATAAGCCAGTAGAGGGTGGGGGTAAAACACACGTCCTTCGTCTACAAAGTTTAGCTGCTCTGCTATTAAATATCTACATGTCCCAGGTCACCACGTTCCCCCGACCTAGTAGGTAACTCACACCGCCCACTAGTCATCCCAGAATTGCCTAAAATCTTTTGGGCCCCAGGGACACCTTCTAAGTTATTTACTGTTTCAGGAAATTAAACGACAACCTTTCATGAGCTGAAGGAGTTCATACACCTCTTGCTGGCCCTAAGTCAAAGTTAATCTTTGCACCTGCTGCTCCCGGTACTGACAGTGCATTAGAAGAGCCCTGAGCTAACAGCTTCCTGCTTCTCACCTTCCCAGTTACTGAAACATGATCTCACCTGGCAAGTCTACCATGCAGGCATTTATTTTTATTTTTTTCTTTTGGCACGCGTATTGCTGTGTTTAGAAGTCCTCGAAAGCCAAGTCTATGTCGCCACGAATATGTATTTGAGTCATTTATTTTGTCTAAGACCATTGAAATTCTAAGATCAGTTGATAGTAAAAGTGATTCTTATGCAGCAATTTTACCCTCCCCCCCAATATTTATTTACATTGGGGGTAGTATTGAAGTTCTTGGGCAGAGAGAACAACAAAACACTATTTCATTCAATGCCCAGTCTGATGGTGAGGGATCTGTTGCCAGAGGCTGATTCCTACAATCAGTCCTGGAAACAGATGGCTACAAGGAATGTTCATTCATTCATTCGTCCTGTAAACCTATATTGCAGACTTGCTAGGCACCATGTTGCCATGTTTGTCTTGAAGAACTAGATATAGTATTGCCTGCAGGTTTTACCCTAAGGAACTCACGTTCTAAAAGGGAAGACGAGCCTACTTCTTAATAATTATAATGTAGTCTGTGAATGCTAATTACCACAACATTTTAGGAGTGCCTCATACCTTGCCTGAATAAACTGGGAGCAGACTTCCTGGAGGTGATGTCATTTGAGCCGATCGGAGACTTGAAAAGCAGACTCAAGGGTGTTCAGAGACACAAAGAGAAGAGGACATGCCCAACACGGAGAACCCAAACAAAAGCATGGCCATGTAGGGCAGAGACGGTTCCAATGGGTGCAGAGCATGTTCCAATGGGTGCGGGAACTCACGCTGAGTAACTTCCAGCTTGGGAACAAATTCTAAGTATATTCTCCTACCTCGCATGTTCCCAGGAAATACGCACAGTTCAGCCATCATCTTTATGTATTAGCTTGCAATGGTTGTCTTTTTTAACTTCTTCCCCCCAGCATGTGAACTTAACATAAATCACTGTTATGAGAGAGACAACAACGTGCCAATCAGTAAAGAATATTCCTTCGCCCAGAGAATTGGCCAAAGGAGACTCAAAACGCATGCCCTTTTCCCATTCTAAGAACTCCGCCATATAGCTAGTGTTTGTGATATCTCCTGGCAAACAGCATAGGTTTAATTTGTCCGATCTTGTGAGAAAATAACTGTACCCAAATCAAAGTCCTGGGGGTCATTGTTCACCCGTTTGATATCAGTTTGGCTTGTTCCTATAGGAGTCCGTGATTTTTCTCTATGAAAAGACAAGTGCTTCTAAGTGCTGAAATCATCACACTAAAGACTCTCCCTTTACTCATGGGGTTTATTTTCCCCCACGAAATTATGGTGCTTCTAAAGCATCAAATGCACTACCCCATGATGACTGAGATTTTAGGTCCTACAGGCACCTTCCTAGACTCGTTGGCACAGAGACTTCGTGACTTCTTACACAGACTAGGATCACAAAGCATCGACCTCTTTTTCTGGGCACAGAGTTTCACAATTTGCCACTCGCATTTGTTTTTCAGATAGGAGCATGTGGATACATTGAGAAATTGGTTCAAAATAGTTGCTGGTTGATCCAAGCTTTCAGCCTGGCCTGCACCGTCAAAGGCTATAAAATGCGTAAGTACACAAAGCAAATCTGGAAGTGGAAGGACAGAGAAGGAAGGATGGTTGGATTGTTCTAATTTTAAAATTGGACCAAAGCACGTAAAGAGAAAACAGTGACAGTCCATTCAACCTCTAGATGGAGGCAATAGGACTATAGTTGATTATGAATCTATTGTCTGTAGCATGCAGTGCTCGTACTCCAGACATCTTCGATCATCCTCTGGAAACTTCTCAGTCTCTGGCTGGTCTGGGGACTGTGTGTGGCCCATTATAACTCCCCAGACTTCCTTGAGTTACATTAGGAAGAGTTATAGAAGGCCGCAGGCCTGTGGTGGTTGCCACAAGAATCTTGGGTTGTCAGAGTTCCTCTGGCTTTCGGGTCCTTCTCTCCTCAGGAAGCTCAAGGAGCTTCAGACTCAGAAAAACAACTGGGAAGACCCTCAGGGTCTCTGCAGTTCCAGAAGGTTCCATTTCCATCTCTCTGCCTCTTGCACCACAACCCGGGACAACACCATGCTTGGTCCTCCTTGGCGCCCAGAATGGGGGCAACTTGACCATGACACTTTCTCCACTGTGGCTTCCAATTCAGGCTACCCTTTGCCCATGATGAAGAGCAACTGGGAATTTGTTCTGATTTAGGATAAGATGTCTGTTGATACCTTTTCTTCTAAAAGACTGTATTGTGTTAACTTTTCTTCTCTTCTTCTGCATTGTGTTACCTGTATTGTGTTAACCCCAGATCACCATTCCCAGAAGAGGTGGTTTTGCTTTTTGTTTTTGTTTGTTTGTTTGTATTGGAGCATTGCCTCTGGCATTGGGACATGCATACATTATTTCTCCATGGCCCTTGTTCAGGGAGAAAGAGATCTCTCTCCCCCTAAGAGAGAGAAGCACTCAGGAACCATCCCTAGCAAAGAGACCCTCCTGTGCCACAGGGTCACTTGTGGTCAGTCTTATGAATCTATATTGATATTGGATTTGAAACCTGTATCTTTGCTCGTAAATAAATGCTCCCATAAGTGAGTCCATGCATCAGAAGTTTGCTCCTATGCCTGTGGGATTCCCCAAGCCTGATCATACCACATATATTATAAAATAACAATGTAAATGGATGTTAATTTTAATTTGGTTTTTTTCCTACTTTTTTACCCCAGCTGATGATGATTCCTCGTGTAAACTACCGAGTGGTGAAGCAGGAATTATTTGGGACAGCATATGTTTTGCCTTCCTTCTGCTGCAGAGAAGAGTTTTCATGAGTTACTATTTCCTACATGTTGTGGCTGATATAAAAGCTTCACAGATCCTGGCTTCGAGGTAGGTCGGGCCATGGAATTGAGTGGTTTCTCTTAAAAAATCTGTCTGGAAGTAATATTGCGCAGTGCTATTGCCTGAGCTTGCCTGTAGAACCCATAAGAAATTAAGAAATTCCTTCTAGGAAAACCAATCCAAGAAGAGTTTAGCACAAGGCCTTTAAAACCTAAAATAGGGGCGCCTGGGTGGCTCAGTGGGTTAAAGCCTCTGCCTTCGGCTCAGGTCATGATCTCAGGGTCCTGGGATCGAGCCCCGCATCAGGCTCTCTGCTCACCGGGGAGCCTGCTTCCCCCTCTCCCTCTGCCTGCCTCTCTGCCTACTTGTGATCTCTTTCTCTCTGTCAAATAAATAAATAAAATCTTAAAAAATAAATAAATAAAAATAAGATAAAAATAAAAAAAATAAAACCTAAAATAAACAAGAAAGTATTTAGTGCCAAGTCACACTTACAAGGATCTGGGACGCTATGGAAGGTCAAAGACAGATGGGTCGTCGTCTAAAGCCCTCAGGGTACAGACCACCTCACTAGAAGCAGGTCATTCTGGCCTCAGCCAAAGCAGTAACCACAGGCCATGTTGGTCTAGAGACTAGTCCACACTCCCCCTATCTGACTCTGTGTTTAGAAGAAACTCCAGAAAATAGAGAAAAACACAATTATGTATTATTTTTCAGACCTCCGGTTGAGGAGTGTGATACTCCAGGCTCATTCCAAACCCCCTTATCTATCTTTTCTTATGCTTTTCATCCTTTCCATCTTTTTTCCCCAGTGATCTGATTTTTTTCTCTGGGCCCCTGGCTCTATTCCATTACTACCATCTTCTTCTTAATCTCCATCCACCCTTTATTCAGTTTTTGCCCCGATCTTGTAGGTTTTGGGGGAAAGACTGGGAAGAAGACTAGATATTAGAGGGAATGCCATTGAGATGGGGTTGTAGTGCCCTAGACTTCTTTGCCCGTCTCAGAGCCATTGGCCTTGCTAGATCCCATCAGATCTGTGGTGTTAAATAATCTGATGAACATTGGCTTGTATCATATGAAATTTCCCAAAAAATCTATCATTTTGATTTGTGGTTTAGACTAACACACTTCTGTTTGTACCACCAGTGTTCCTAGAGACTCTTCTTTTCCTCTGTCAGGATAAACAAAATGTTTATTGCAGAAGTCCATTTATAGGGGAGTGATTCCTGGCCTTTTTTAACTAACTTGGAACCCAGTAGAAAGAATTTTCAGTACGGGACCTACATTTAATCTGAGGAGCTTTGAGTACCCTAAGCCCTCACTATATAGATAAACAGTGATTTCATTTTATGTACAAGATTGACCCTGGAATTTACCATTATAATGGTTTTTCTAACACCCAGGACATCAGTTTCATTAACACAATGTCTTGTCATTTTTTATTTCTTTTCCTTTCTTTTTTCTTTCTTTTTGGGGATTTGTCCAGGCTATCTTGTCCTAGTAGTAATTCTATTAACTCATAGAGCAGCTGGTATTTGTGCTGATAAATGTGTCTTTTTGCCTCTTCCTGAGCATTTGGTCCTTAGACATCCAGGACATAACAGTAAGCCAGTATCTTTTCCTCGGAGTTGTCATAATTATTTAGAAAACATATTCCTCATATTATGGAAACCGATGGCTTTGGTTTAGGGCACAGCTCATGCCTGCAAAAGAAAAGCCATGTCTTAAAAATAAACAGAATTTCCAAAGAAAAGATATTCATTCATTCATTCATATGCCCCCTGCCTATTGTGTGACAAGGAGGTGGCTGGTTGGTGGGGACAGACAGAGCTGGTGGGGAGAGGGACATATCAACAAACAGTCACCATGCTGTGTGACTACTGTGATGGTAGGGGACATTCAGGAAGCTGTGGGAATTATATCAAGGGTACATAACCACCTGCAAGGGGCAGGGACCGAGGCAGCCTTCCATTCTAAGCTGCAGCCTGAGGGATGAACAGGAATTAGAGGACGGAGACAGGGGACACAGCCCAAGTGAAGTTACCAGGGGGAGTTTTAATGAAGAAACCCTGAGAAACTCGGTGTGGCCAAAACACAGAAATTTGAAGGTGAAGATAGTGAGTGATGACAAATTAGCTGGAGAGATAGGGAGAGATCTGCTTATCAGGGCCTTATAAACCATGTTTATGACTTTAGACGTAATCCCACAGATAAGAAGAAGCCGGGGAGTGATGCGGCTGCAGTTGTGTTTCAGAAGTCCACCCTGCATGAGCTGTGGAGGACCCAGGACCGGTTAGGTGGCTGCTCTGATGATCCAGGACCGAGACAGTACTCGGACCAGGATGAGATAATCTAGGAAGATATTTAAGAGTAAAACTGGCACAACTGGAAAGTTGATTGGAAGGAAGGGAGGTGGGGGTGGAAAGGAAAGGAGGGTAGAAGGTGAGATGCCTGGGATTCTGGTTGAAGCCAATGGTGGTGCCAATCCCAAATGTAAAGAAGCTGAGAAAGTCTAGGCTGGGAGGACACTGACCACACAACCAGGGCGTTGTAGGGCTCGTGGGCTTGTGAAACTAAACCCGTGGCGAGACCAGCGGACAGCCAGGATGATAGGTCTGCAGGTGGAAGTAAACTTGAGGGTCATCATGACATAGATATATTTAGAGCAGGTGAGTGGTTGACGAGCAAGTGTGAATGAGAAGAGGACCTTAGGGAGCATCCACTTTTAAGAGATGGGCAGAGAAGACCAGGACCTCTGAGCCCGAAAGGAAGAAGGAAAGCTAGAAGAGCATGGTGTCTTAGGAGCCTGAGGAAGGCTGCTTCAAGATGGAAATCCAGCAGACAGGACACGCAAACACAGACTGAAAACTGAGCATCCAAGGCAGTGACCTCGACACATGGGGAGCAGAACCCAACACCAGTGAGCTGAGGTTAAAGGGAAAGGCTTGGGGACGGTAGCTGTGAGTTATTCGTGCAGGGACAGTGATGGAGGCTATACATAAAAAACTGTGCAGTGGACATTTTTTTTTTTCTAAGATTAGGAAGATGTGAGCATGTTTGCTTACTTCGGAGGAGGATTAGGTGGCAGCAGGAAGACTGAGAATGCAGAAAGAGAGGAGGAAAGGGCAGGACGGAGCCCCTCAGGCTGCGAGGGGGAGGGGCCAGAGCCCAGGTGAGGATGTCCCCTCTCCCACTGTCACTGCAGGAAACGGTGTTCACGGGATAGGTGTAGGCAGCTGAGCAAACTGTTGCCTCATGACTTTTTTTGTTTCCAGGAAGTGGGAGACAAGGTTATTTAATAGGCATGAAAAGCCTTTGACAAAATTCTAGATTTGAGAAAAGTGTAAGGAGTTTTAAAATAGTACAGAGAAGATTTCCAGAGCCTACGAGGGGTCAGTGGATAACATGCTGGTCACGCCTTTTCTGCACCCCCGACAACAGCCCAGCACGGGGCGGGCACACCACTGGGTTCCTGCTTACTTGGGATTTACCAAGTGGATGTGACCAGATGACAATGGACCAGACTTGAAGATATTAAGAGAGGCTAGTGAAATAGATCAATGGGGACCCTAAGATTGGCTTAAAAAGTGAGAACAAACAGAAGGGAATGGAAGGATAGGAAGAAGAGAAGCAAAGAGGCAGGAACCTGAACATCCCAGGGACGGAGCTTGAACTCCAACTTTGCATTTTTTCCTTAGGGAAACCCAGCTCACTCCAGACCCTTTTCTGCTCATTGAGTAGAAAACTAATCCGAACTCACTTCTCCTTGCCAATGGTCCCTCGTGGGACAGCTATAATAAGGTCAGGTGAATAATACTTTGCAGAGATGTAAGGTTCTGCAGGATAGGTTTGAGGGGTGCATTCTTTTTCACATCTTAGAAAACACAAACCATTTTTTGTTTGTTTTTGTTTGTTTGTTTGTTTGTTTTACTGACCTCCTGTGGTTGTGAGCAGCCCAATCCCTCCCAGGAAAGTGTGTGCCCTGTTCATCCACTGAGAACGGGCTCCTACATGGGGTCTTGGGATGCCCACTCCCAGCCGGGAGACTCTAGTCAAAAGCCCAGAAAGAAATGTTTTCTAACCCTTGATAATAATTTTCAGGGGAAGGTAAGTAACAAGGATAGAAATACTAATTTGTTCCCTACTTCCTGTTTTTCTCTAGAGGGGCTGAACTTTTCCAGGCCACAATTGTAAAGGCTGTAAAGGCAAGAATTGAGGAAGAGAAAAAGTCAATGGATCAGCTGAAGAGGCAGTAAGGAGGCTTGATTTTACTCTCCTTCTCCTTTCCTTGTAATTGGGGTTTCTCTGATCCCGTTCAGCTGGCTCTCGCCTCCCAGGGAGCCTCAATAACCCTGAAAAATCCATTTGTGTTAAGGAGCTTCTAGATATGTGCTTGGTGTCAGGGCTTATGCTCACTGGACTGAAAATGGAAGTAGTTGAAAAGAAAGAGAGCTGCAGTGTGGTGGAAAGGGCCGCCATGTTGGACAAGACCAATGTCAAGTCTTGGTTCAGCTGCTTACTCTGGAACTGTGAGCAAGTTGTTCCAATTCTCTGAATTTCGGCCTTCTGTTTTAAATTAGGGCTCGCAATTCTACCTGGGTTTTTATAAAGATTAACTGAGCTAATGAATGAGGCAGGATCTTTCCCGGTCCCATTCAGTTGGAGTAAATGTTCGTTCTGTGAAGTAAGGAAATACATACAGAGCCCTGGCTTTGGAAGGCTCTCTAAAGATACTATAATACAGTCTCTCTGGGAAGAAACTGATGACCCATGACGTTAGATGACTTAAAATCCACAACAAACTAGAGGCAGTCCTAGAAATACCACCTCTGTTTCTCTGGATTCAGTTCAAGACTTTTTTTTCTAACCATCACGTTCTGGATAAATCAAGTAATGGACTGACTTTACTAGGAGACTTGAGAATTTCTTTCTCAAATAAATTAGTTAATTTTTCAAATAGCCCTTGAAATGAATTTTCTTAGAGTAAAATTTTTAGCAGCAAATGTAACTTCTAAGGATTGGTAGCACTTCATTTAGGGGCTGGGTTTAACAGCGGATGGCCACAGAATTCCAAACCTAGCCACTTTCTCCAAGAAAGCAGAAACTCCATCCTGCATCACCACCCCTCACCCCACCCTGGAAAATTCCCCAGGTTTGCTGAGATTGCTTCATTCCATTCTGACCTCATTTCCCACCTCTTTCCCCCACCACTCAAAAATGTTTGCTAGCAAAAATTACACCATCCCATGGTATGGTTATTTCCACAATCAAAGATATGAGGTATATAAACTATTATATAAAGTTATAACTGTTGCCATTGTTGTTTCTAGTTATCTACATAGGCTTAGACAAGTAACAAATTTGGACCCACATTTAGAATGAGTTCTTATTTACCCAGTTGGGAGACCTATTACTATCATTCACTTTACTGAGTTTTTCCATTCATTTAAAAATACATCCTCTTAGGCTACAGAAAGTCAGAATGTAAAAGAATGAAGGTAATAATCATTGCAAAAGAAAAGCTAAAAGTGTCATGTAAGCCACAGGAAGCAGAAATGGCACTTAGCTTAAAAACTTGAGCAGAATTTTAAGAAGCTAAATTAAGAAATGGAACACCGCAGGAGGGCAGGTCTGGTCGACATTGTAGTTTCTAAAGAGTTGGACTTCCTGAATAAGCAGACAGAAAAAAAGGCACTGACTCAATAATCAAAGATGCAATAATACATTTTTCCAAAACTGAAAAGAGGTTATATTTGAAATAGAGAAGAGTCATGTGGTCTAGGAGAATACTTATGAACATCCGGGAAGCAACTCGCAGTTTACAAAACAGTTCTCAGCCTTTTACCCCTTTTATTGGATCGTCACAACTACGTGAGCTAGACAGTTCCTAATTTTTAAAAATTGCAAAACCTGGGAGAATAAAGGATTTACATTTCATCATATACTGTGTTCAAAATGGCTATGGTGCGTGGTGTAAGAGGACGTAAAGTATTGCATATCAAACCTTAGCATAATTATGATCATCTTAGTAAGATGAGCATCTATACAGAGCAAAATAACATGGTTGTATCTATATACACACATATAGACATCCCCAAGCAGATACTTGTTGCTGATAAAAAAAAAAAAAATTCATTAAGTCCCATATACACAAATTTAAACCCAAACTAACCATGTGATGACTGTGGGTGTGTTCTTGGCATTGCTGCTGCTATTATTTTACAGGATGGATCGCATCAAAGCCAGGCAACAGAAATACAAAAAGGGTAAGGAGAGGATGCTGAGCTTGACCCAGGAATCAGGGGAAGGCCAAGACATCCAAAAACTCTCTGAAGAGGATGACGAAAGTATGTCAAGACATTTTCCTCTTGTTCAAGTAGCTTAACGTTGAAATGATAGCATGATTATGGGTAGGGCTGTTAAATAACATTATTCTTATTCTGCCAGTATTATCAATTTTTTTTAACTTAGCAAGTTTTATCTTCCGATTGTGAATGGGATACATGTATTTGTTTCATAAAGGACGTATTTAATGACTCCATGATTTTACGAGTAACTCCTCTACAGCAAAACAACCTTAATCAACCCATAACCTAGCTTTTGTTTCACAGAGATGGGTTTCTAAAGAAAATAAGCATGAATTTGCTTTATATATATATATATATGTATATATATATATATTATATTTCAGAGACAGTCTACTGTTATTGTCTTTGATTTCTATAAATTTTATACAAAAATGAAGCATGTATGCATATTTTATGTGGCATCTGAATAATGGTAGATAAGATATCCTTCAATTATTGTCTGTTCCAATGAAACTGAAAATGAAATTTATATTCATTATATCTGATTGTAGATTTATTATATCCAGTTAAGTTTAAAAGGTCTTCTTATGTTTGCATGCTCTTCTGTTTGAAGGGAATGGAGAAATAATGCATGGTATTTTCCAGTACATAACATCTATTAATCACCAATAAATTTATATTTTTCCAACCATGCTTTAAAATAATCACAAGGAAATTTCTGGTTATTAAAATACAGCCAATTTTACAAATTATTTGCCACTAAATTGTCTTATAAAATTTAGGCGATGCTTCTTTTCTGTTAATTCAATGGAGAATTCAGTGTGAGATGCCTTTTTGAGAGATAATCCCTTCTTTTTTATGTTTCTTTATATGCCCTGCAGTACTAAAAAGAAAGTGAAAATGTGGCATAATGTTCATAGAACACTTAGTATTTGCCTTGTGAAATCAACTTGCTCATATGTGTAAACATTTCAGATTCAATATAGTTAGTTCCTTTCCCCGATCGCTGATGTACTTTTGCAACTTGTCTAGATTTTGGCAATTGAGTTGTTTTCAAAATTTGTTTTCTCACTTCCTAAGAATTAATATTTGGACATATTTTATTTTAGGAGAAGCAGACAAACAGAAAGCCAAGGGCAAAAAAAAGCAGTGGTGGCGGCCTTGGGTTGATCATGCTTCCAGTAGGTTTTCTTGATCCTCTTACGATCCTACGTAATCTTGATCCTCTACGATTCTAACCCTTATATCCTTGACCAGAATTCAGACGTCCCCATGACCTGTGTGTTCCATGCATGGTTTGATCCTTGTGACTTGATAGGGGGTCAGAGTGTAGGAAAATTGTGATGTGAATGAGTCTCTGGGCCCCGGAGATGGAATCTTCCAGAGAAACCCTCTGGGATTACCATGTTGGCTGAAGAAAGCCCAGCATATGGCTGACACACTCCCGAGCACCATATATGGGCTCAGAAAAGGAAGAAGAATTGCTACCATTTTATCTGATGCTGAGGTCTAGAGTTCTACTGATGTGTATTTGTTTTATGGCTGAAAACCCTTATTAAAAATGAGTTTTGGCTCCTCCTGGGAGAATAATCATTAAATTCAAAGAGTTTGTGACCCTCTTTGTAAGGCACTAGGCTTGGATGCCAATGAGTCTCTCCTCCTCTCACCCCCCAGAGCTTTGATTTTATTTGCATGTACGGTTTTTTAGCAATTTATCGAATATAAAGGTGAGGATCACTTAAAATGCATTCACTTTTTCACTCTGCCTCTTCCCCGTTTCTAAAGGCTCTCAAATTACACTCCCAATCCAAAACCCAGCATGTGGCATGGCGGCAGCTGACAACAAACAGCCATGACCAATTAAGAGCAAAGGCAGACAACAGGTTTTGAAAAGCAGAGCTTCACAGTCACAGAGAATTACTGTGTTTCCCTCCTGATCATACAAGGAATGAGGAATTACAGAACTCAGTGGCTATATTTGTTCTGCTTAACATACGAAATATTACTCGCTCTTGGCCAGTGGATGGTCTTAGAATGGAATGACCCATTTTGATCTGACCCTCCTTATATTTATCAATTATTTTGCACATTACTTATAATATTTTCAGGCTTTTATGCCTATCTAGCTAATGTGATCAGACAGGGTTTATCACCAAGGCCCACAACATCGCACGATGGTGGGAGAGACTCTACTAACAGCATCTTCAGAATCACTAGAAAGTCAAATCGACCGGAATCTTTTGCGGTGCCTAATTTCTTGGCATCGCTGAGATATGGTATTGGCTTCTCTCACCCCCAAATTAGTTTTTTTTAATCAGCAAGCCAATTTCAGAAAGTATTATACAAAATTTGCTCAGTATACCTGGATGTAATTAAATTTAATCCCAAATACTGAATTTCTAGCCTTATGGCAGAAAAAAAAAAATCCATGAGTTTTAAAGAGTTTTTTTTCATTTGCTGCCGAGTCAAAAGACAAAGATTCAGGTGGAAATTCTGTGTGACTCTTTAATGTATGTGTTCATTGGCCATGTTCATCATGCTAACGGTCCAATAAGGCAGTGCACTATAAGCCTATTTCTATCAAGTCACAAGTAAACTGTGCCTATCTTTCTGTTTTTTAAAGGGCCCTTTGCTAGTTTAGACAGACCTATCCATTTCAAAATTGTTTTATACTGAATGTTTTCTCTTTCACCTGGGGTAAATTTCCATTGCAATCATAGTTGTCTTTCCTTTTCTCAATCTAAACATTGCATTTTGGAAGGAATTGGATATGGTCTTTGATAATCATCTTCCAAGTTGGTAATAATTCAAAGAACTTCTCGTGAAGGTTATTGACTTTAGTTTTCTGATTCATTTCACCCTCATTATAGCAAGTTCTTAAAGACTGGTATTAAATTAAATGTGCCTTGTTACAACACCTCTTGGTGCAATAATGCAGCAATGTGTGTAATTCATAGTTTGGAATCAGATTCTGACTATGATGTTAAAATTTTTCGGCAAAACGTGTTTCCTTTTACAAGCTTGTGAGGAAAGGAAAGGAACGAATATGTGGATTATTTTTTAGACCATGATGAGTTCCAAAATTTATCTTTAGAACTGGAAGCACTTTATTAAAAGCCCTTATTTTGATCTCTTGAATCACTGGGCTTTTAAATAGATATTTCATGCAGGTGCGGAGTATGAGAATACATGTAGCTGGAACACCCTCGTGTAAGTCTGTCGATGATACAATAATGTCGCTATGTTCATATTACTGGCAAGCAGTTAAGTTCTTAACATAGTCTGTAGGTGGCAAAGCTTTCGCTTCCATACCTATGTGCACACATACAATCGCATTATTGCTATTCAATGATACCTTCCATTCAAGGATAGGATGTCTCTGTGCCAATTCAGTACTGCCTAAAACAATGACATGCCTCACTTCATTGTTAAATATCTGAAATCGAGGTCCAGCTTTCTGGGGAAACAAGAGGTAGGATTTTAAAAGTTATTTCCACACTCAGTGCAGCAGCAATAACATCAATATCCATGATACACGTTCATGGACGCAGGCTGCAGGCAGGATCTCTCTCTGAACTAACCGATGTATATGCAAGAGTTTCTCTACTTCTTATTAGCAGCTAGCACTAACGAAAACGTTCTCTGTGGTTTTCCTACTTTTATTTCAGTAACATTTTATAAAAGAATAGGAGACTTTCCTAAACATTTGCTGCCTTTTTTAATGCGTTAGTTATACTTCTCGCATACCAATTCATCATTTTTTTAAATGATCAAATCAGTGTGGAGACTGCTTGAGATGCATACTTCTTTGGGCTCCCTGTGTCCGCATGAGTAAAAGTCATAGAAGGTATGATTGAATACAATCGAAGCTATTGTTGATTTTAGAGCCTATAATGAGGGTAAAATGCTCAATCTTGTCATACTCTGTTTTACCAAATGACCGTGTGACATAGAATCCATGTAACTTTCCTGCAAATGTCTGAGCTTACATGAAGGCATTACTTTAATGGTCTTCCCCACTGTCAAATGTAATGCTGTAACTTTGGTTTGTTCTTGCTTATTCTTACCTTATGTTGTATTGCATTTATTCCCTCGGGCCTGGACCCAGTATTCTGGGCCTGGTTCTTTCTTCAAAATACGAGTAATGAATTACAGTGCTTCTGTTCAAGGATATAAGGCCCAGTTCATTCACTCTGCATCTTCATGGATGGAAGTTTCAGATACGTCTGAAATCATGGGCAAAATTATTTACCTTTTGACCATGTTTAGTGATATTCAAGCAACTAATTTTAAACAAGCCAAGGTTTTCCATTACCTTACAACATACGAATCAAAAAAACAAACAAACAAACAAACAAAGACATCATGTGATGTCATCCAAAAGACACCTCAGCATTTGAAAACTTGAATATAACTTGAAAATATTCATATTTTTTCCTGCAATGATGGTACAGTTCTTGTAGCATCAGAAATGTATATGCTCGGTCTCTTCCCTGATCAGCTTAAAATAATGCTTAAACCGATAAAAGGTTGGATTCTCAAATTTCTTTAAGTCTCTGGACATTTCCACTTTCTCTGCTCCTAAGTTTTAACACAGCAATATGTTCTCGCAGGGAAAATGTCAGGCAAGACAAGGGCAATCCGTACTGTTTGTGCTTTGAATCTTGTGGTCAGTAGGGCTCTCCTCACACTTCAGTAGGCAACCAGAGCTCCTGGTTGACCAGAAGCCTAACAGCGCTAAACCCTACGGACCCTGCCTGCCCTGCCTCAGTCTGTCCCATGCTACGTGTAGAAACAGCCAGAGTGTGTTAGTGGTGTTTTTGCGGTTGTATTCTTTTTTTCATGTTACCTTCTCATTTCCTCCTCATGGCAATGTGTTCGTTTTTGTTGGTTGTTTTGGTTTTTTTTTAACTCTTTCAAATGTTTTGCAATATGTGTCATGTCCCTGTGTCACGTGTGGAGGAGCCAGGTCTGCATGGTAGAAAGTGAAGTGGAAGTTGATGATGCTGATTCTTGGTCCTGAATCATCCTGATTGGCATTTCTACCACACATCCGACCCCTTCAGACCACACCAAGTCCTCCACTTCACTTTGGCCTCGTCTAAAGGACCCAAATTGCCGAATCGTCTGAACTGTGAAACTCTTTAACAGTTTTCTAGCCCTCGTTTTGGCCATCTTGGTAACAAAACGGGTTGCTGCAGAGTTGATCTGATGCATCTCTGTAAAATTGACACCGAAGAAGGAAGAAATTATCAGATGAACCCAGTAGTGGCCGGTTTTCTTACACGGTGTAGACAAGGCCTTGCGCTCTGTAGACCCAACCACGCCAACACCATGTAGGGTTAGCCCAGAATGAGTTCTCTTCATCTCTTGTCTTTTCCTCCCTACCAACATCTCTTGCTGTGGTCTTTTGTGGACAGTTTGTGTATTTGGGGAGGGGGGGGCCATTTCATTAATAAGCCTCCTATCTCTTTCAAGAAATAAGTAAATATTTTGTTTTGCTTAGTGGTCAGGAGTGGAGATTATTATTTGTTTGAAACGGATAGTGAAGAGGAGGAAGAGGAAGAATTAAAAAAGGAAGATGAAGAACCTCCAAGAAGGTCAGCTTTCCAGGTAATTATGGGGTTGGGAAAACCAGGTCCTCTGCTAATTGAAGAGCTTTTCTTTCTGACAGATCTCGATTGCAGGCCTAGACTTCTGCCACCGTGTTCATGTGTGCCATAGCTTCCAGATGCTTTTGATTTCCACCCGAAATTGTTTATTCCTCATTAAACTATAATGCCGCTTGCTCTCAGCATCAGTATAATTACTGATAATAAGAACACTCTTCCCACCAGGTCTTCATTCACTTGCATCAAAAAAATCTTCTGATGCTGTAAAAAAAATAAAGCTTCCTTGGGTGAACTTTATTTTTCTGTTACAAGTAGGAGGTGAAGAAGACTTGTCTGGCATTGCTTTGGATCGCTTGAGTGGACTCGTATTTCAATATGTGAAATAGCTGATCATAAAAATAAAGCACTTGCTTCGTTTTGAAACAAATGGTCATTCAACTGGTACTTCACATCTTGAGAATCCATTTCATTTGTGTTGCCAAAGGTTTGAGAATTGATTGGAATCCTGAAAATAGCTAGCACAGTTCTGATTTTTTCAGCTTAATTGCCTTTCCTTTTCAGAACCTGCCAGACCATTCTTAGTTACATAGCTCACCAGCCCAGTGTGGTGTATCCAGGGAATGTCTAATCAATGCTTATTAAAGATGAGGACTGGCCAGTAAAGTTACATATGGGGTGAAAGCTTGGTATATATTTCTTTTATGAAGGAGTCGTGTGTTAGGACCATTATTTCTCAGTTATTATACTCCAAGACACATAGAGTGATATCTATCAAGCTTCATGAGGTGTCCATGAAAAGGTCATGGCTACTTTGCTTGGCCAGGTCTTCTCAAGCTGGAGGGTGACATCCGCCCCTGTATTCCCAATGAAATTAAAGAACTAATTATTTGTAGAGACGCCTTGCTCTGATGCTTTCACACTGGCCCCATCGCTACCTGAGTTCGTGTCTTGAAGACGGTGTCTGTGCGCATGTGTGCGGCTGGCTTGTCAAATACTAATGACTTGTTTATTTTTACTCTAATAATTTTTCTTATAACCGTCACTCCTCATTCAGCAAAGGAGAGACCATGATCATCCTCACCATGTTTGTGGATTACATGCAATGACTATTTTCCTTATTCCTAACCTGCAAGCAGAGCACATTTGATTCTAGCTTCAGGGATGGGCACGTTTTAACCTAGTTGATGTAGTTGTAGAGACGAACTCATACTGACGTCATATATTAAATTATTAGTCATTGGTGTTTTTCTACTAATCACTCTTGCTTTGTCCTTCTTTGTAGAGAGCTATTGGGAAGTTTGCGTCGGCCATTTTAGCCTTGCCAAAGTCTGTCATTAAACTTCCCAAAACTATTCTTCAGTATTTAATCAGAGCTGCAAAGGTATTTGGCGTTTCACTGACATGTGGTGTGTGACCCTCCGCTCCGTAGAACTTTAGACAAGCAGATTCCCTGTTGTCCTACATCTGCATTTTCCCTCTTCTATAGATCGTACGATGGAGGAAGTAGGAGAACTTAAAATAGTAGGCAAACCTTTCCGAGGAGAGTTTCAAGAAGCCAAATTTCCTATTATTTGATTCTCGTTCTTCAGATGACACCAGAGCCTGTCGAAACATAGAGAGAGAAAATGCAGATACGTGTCTACTCTGTCCTTGTAGTTTTGCCTAAGTCACGTCTCATTGTAAAAAGGGTCACATCTGGTTGCATGCATCAGTTGTGATGTGTAAAATGTGCGATTATTGTTCTCAGAAAGCTGGTCAAATTACGAACGAGCTGATAAAAGACTCATTTTGTGCCATCTCCTTGTTGGCTCCCCTTTCAAGGCTCCATCTTGCCTAGATTGAGTGTCGTCTTCCATTTACTCTTCTGACTTTAGTTCGACCCCTTCCGAGGCTATGCTGTCGCGTCAGGTCTGTGTGGCTTCTCACTCCCACATCACCGCGGAGAGTGTGGAATAAACTGTGAGGAAGCTATTGGTCAATTAAGCCAACGCACAGCAGAAATTACCCAGCTACCCATGCTGTAGTGGCTCCTTACTGGAAGTCATAAATAATGAATTCCTATTCATGTACTTTATAGAAAGCTGGTTCTGTGGACGTAACCTGGGGCAGGCACTCAAACTTTTAGGTCTTCATGCTCACGTGTTAAGCAGACGTTTGGATAGTGAAAGAGACGAGCACTTCTCCCATTTCACCTGGGATCCCATTTAAATGCAAGTGATGTAAAGAAAGCAGGTCCTGCCTGTGGCACTTATAATTCTGTGTTTCTCTGGAGCCCCCTGAGGAAAAATAGCTGCCAGTCCATCTTGAGTTGGGGAGGGGGGGGGTCTAAACTTCCAGGTTCCTCCCATTTTTTAAAATGCCCGGATTCTGATTGTTAGTTTAATATTCAATGTGTTCACTACTTGGGATTCTTTTTCTTTCCCCTTTTATGACTACCATATAAGTCTCTCCATTCATATTTAAGAATTTGTATGAGAGATTACAACATAATTATCCTCCATCTTACTTTAAAAATAAAAACAAAGGAGCACCTGTGTGCGTCGGTTAAGCCTCTGACTCTTGACTTTGGCTCAGGCTCAGGTCATGATGCCAGGGTTGTGAGATCAAGTCCCACATCGGGCTCCACACTGGGCATGGAGCCTGCTTAAGATTCTCTCTCTCCCTTTCCCTCCATCCCTCTGCCCCCCACCAACTCCCTCTCAAAAAAAAAAAAAAAAAAAGAATATATACATATGTACGTATATATTTCTTTGGTGTGTATATATATATAAAATATAAAAACAAAAAACTTCTTACAGACAACATAAAATCCTGGGTCACACATGAACTAAAGGACAGTTTATTAAATTTTATCAATTTCAGTGAAAAATCTCCATCCACTTACATAAAGTTCTCTCCTGTTTTAAAAATTAAATGCTTTTTGCATAGTACATTTTCAGTAAAGTGAACCTCATTTCCCCCTAACATACATGATAAAACTGAAGATAAAATCACATGAGCAGACTTAAGATAAAACTTTAGATGAAGTTAATAAATAAATAAATAAAATTTAAGATAGGCTATCTTATCTTAAGACTACAGATTAGTAGTGGCAATTTGAAGAAACCAAAGGTCATTTATGGACATTTTCATCTATTTTCTTTCACTTGGTTAGTGGTGTGTGCATCCCATGAACTTGGATGGTGGTTATAGCTACAATATGAGAACTGAGAAGTTCCAGTAAAAAAAACCTTCTATTTCTTGACTCAGTAAGAAGTGGGATCTTACCTCCTACTTTGTTATCATCATTTCCTGAAACAGTCAGACTGACCTTCTATCACATATTCCTGGCACTATACAGGGTTTGTAATTCCAAACATTAACAGTAAGATAATTTACCTACAAATAGGGATTCCTCATAAGATTTTCTCCCCCTCTCTTGTTTCCCTTTATTTGAATTATGTAAATTCTCATCTCCGTGAGAAAGCACTGTGGGCTTAATCGTTTAGGGATCATAGGTAGAACCAGGAATTTCCTTATAATAATGGTGCTCACCCTTCTTCAAAAGTTCTGCAATTCTGTCCTAAATGCCCCTTCTCTCTCTCCTTCTCACCCTCCGTCTCCATTTGCCTCCAGAACAAAAGAACTCCTCCAACTTGTACACCTAATACATTCACAGATCCTGAGTTCCTTTTTAATTTTCCATTTTGGGGATTCTGGCATTATCTAAAAGCAATATTGTCATAACCCTTTCTTTAAAGGACTTGTCATCATATGTTGCTCTTCAATCTGAATATGTCTTGTGTTTAACAGTTCAGATTTTTGTAAAAGAATCAATCTTTTACTGAAGCAAGTTTGCTTATTAATGTACTAAACCTCAAAGCTTTTCTTTTTGGTAGGTGGCAGGTTTAATAAGCAAGGTAATTTACATACGTGGCAAAGATATTCTTGATGGAGTTCCCAGTTGGCATGCTTAGTACACATCTACCATAAATTCCTTCATTTGGTCCTTCTTCCACAGTCAGTTCATCTTCTCATTTTTCAAAAAACATTTTTGGCATAAAATAATATTATTTTTTGCCTCCTGGGCTTATTTTTCAGAAATAATACAGATGTTCCATTCATGTTAATTGCCCACAGATTCAGATTTCTACCAGTGAAAAAAAAAGACATATTCTTCCTTAGTCACCTATGTCCTTTTACATTTCTGTACATTGAAAAGTTGGATCCCCCTTTATTTTTACTGACATCACCATGCCAGTGGTTTGCTTACACTGTGTTTTTCAGAGATTTCAGAAATCTGAAAATAATACAGAATACAGTGAAAGTGTCTGAGGTTACAAAGGGCCCCCACAAAACATTCCTTTAATTTTATCATCGTAATAGAAAACCCAGCTTCCCTGAGACCCAGGTGTGTTTGTGGGTGCATGAGGAGCATGTCTGCTTGGCTTCATGATTACAGATGGCTGACTTTGTGTATCAAGGTTTTCTTTCGGTTCCTTCTGCATGACTTGGGAGACCGTTGGTGGGCGGGCTGTTGAAAGTTGCTCTATGGTGGTTATCGGTTTTATTATATTAATGTAACCATTTTCAGGTCTTGAATAAAAATGACAAAAGGCAACCAAAAGCACCACAGTTTCCTTTCCATAACATTCTGGAATAACTCTTTAACCTTACTATCACATTATTTTTTCCTCTCCAAATACTAATCGATCTACAAAACCCTTTCTCAAGTTGTTGGTCATAGCTGTTTTTCACAAGGGAGAGTATCAAATGTGCAAAACTATTTTCCCAAAGTCAATGAGCAAACGGTGTTTTGTTTTTGATTCAAAGTTTATTTGCAAGCAGAGAAAACTACTCCAGGGACACTTAGCAAGGCGCCCAGCTTATTCCTGTGGTGTGTAATATAAAAGAATCAGCAACCTCACAAGTGGTGGTGGTACATGGGGACTTGGGAGGAATGGTGGTTACCCAGAGTATCTCAGGATTGTGATACCAGATGAAATATCTTCCTCCAATGTCTGTTTTCATATTTTATTTCATGATAATGGAAAGAGCACAGGTCAACTCAGGATACTGAAGGAGATGGGAGTAGGAGATTTAGTTTGTTTTGGGAGAAAAAAAAAAAAATATATATATATATATGACCAAAGTCAGGATTATATATATATATGTAACCAAAGAATATATATATATGACCAAGAAATAAATAACTAAATATATATATATATATATATATATATATATATATATATATATATATCAGGAAGCTTTGTGTTGGTCCCTTTTCTTTTCATTCAAATTATGAAAAAGCCAGAAAATAATTGAACTTTCCCCCTTTAGTTTGTTTATCAAGCCTGGATCACTGACCCTAAAACAGCACTCCGACAGAGACGCAAAGAGAAAAAAAGGTCTGCAAGAGAAGAACAGAAAAGAAGGAGAAAAGGATCCGGGGAGGGTAAGTGTTGTGTGAATGCAGGGTGCAGCCAGCACTCTCTGTTTCCATGACCTTGGGCTACAATAGGACAGAAGCTTTGGAGGAACGTCATTCTCATATTCTAAGGAGTGCACACAGTTCTACTTTCCCACCATTGCTCATGTCGGACCTTTGGAATAAGTAAAAACATGAATTTAAGTGAAGATACATTTTATAAAATGAGAAGAGGGAGAGGAGCAAAATAAATCCAAAGAAAGTAGAAGGAAAAAGTTAATTTTTTAAGCAGATGTTGAGTCACAGAAAAGAAATACAGGACAAGATCTATCATTAAGTGAAAAGCAGTTCTTAGAAAAAAACTAGTAAGATGGATAAACTTTTGGAAATTTGATTAAGAAGAAAAGGAAAAACACACTTAAACGGTATTAGGAGCCAAAAATGGAGCATAACTACCTATGCTATCTTCAACATTACGTTTGAAAACATACAAGAGGAACACCTTTCTGAAGACAGGAAAAATTCCGAGCTACAATTATCCACCAAAACCAAAGTGAAAGTGAAAGTGGGGCACTCAGAAAAAATATTTTCATTATCTATATCAGACTAAAGATTAGTAATCTGGATATACTAAGAACTCCTAAAGAGCAGTAAAAGAAAAGTTCAACCCAATAGATGAATAGATATGAAAAATAAGTCACAGATCAGGAAACAGAAGTAGACAAAAGCAGCCCAGCTTCACGGCTAATGCAAGAAAGACAACCAAGAGTTTGACATCTTGTTGTCCTTGTTTGTTTGTTTGTTTGTTTTACGTATCAGATCGGCAAAAACCCAAACATTTGTTAATATCACTGTTTGGAGCTAGTGAGAAGATTAAGTGTTTGCATGAGTTACAACCCACACAGCACAATAAATGGTGTAGTGGAGTAGTGCATCCACTTTGAAGGGCAATGTGTGGATAGCTAAAAAAATATTGGGGTGCCTGGGTGGCCCAGTCGGTTAAGAGTCTACCTTCTGCTCAGGTCATGGTCCCAGGGTCCTGGGATGGAGCCCCATGTTGGGCTCCCTGCTCAGTGGGGAGTCTCCTTCTCCCTCTCCCTCGTCTGCTGCTCCCCCTGCTTGTGCTTTCTCACTCTCTCTCTCTGACAAATAAAAATTTTTAAAAATCTAAAAAAATAATAAATTTTTTTTTTTAATGTTAAATGATCAGTCCCACTTCTAGATGCATGGCTTAACTTGAAGCAATATTTGCACATGTGCACAAGACCCATATCTATGACTATTTACCAAATATTATTTAATAACAAAAGCTTATAATTCTATTCAATACTTTAAAAAACGAGATGGATTTCAGTTGATCCTAGAACCATGTGGGGATTGGGGCACTGACCTGCACACAGCCAAAAATCTTATATAACTTTTGACTCGCCAAAAACTTAACTACTAATAGGCTACTGTTGACCAGAATCCTTACCAATAATATAAATAGTCGGTTAATATGTATTTTGTATGTTGTATGCATTATATACTGTATTCTAACAAGAAGGTAAGCTAGAGAAAAGAAAATGCTATCAAGAAAATCATAAGGAAGACAAAATATATTTGCAAAAGTGCACTGTATTTATAAAAAAAATAACCCACATAAGTGGACCTGCACCATTCAAACCTGTTTTGTTCAAAGATCAACAGTACTTTGAACTTGACATATTGTTAAATGAAAAGTATTATGTTGCAAATGGCACGCACATTATAAAACCATTTGCAAAACAACGGAAGCCAACAATGTTCCTCAAGACAGTGTTTTTGCATTTTTAATGGATGCATATAATAGTGTATAAATGCAAGAGAAAGATCAGGAAGAATACTTAGCAATTAATAACAGTGGTTACTTCTGGGAGAGGAGTAGGAGAGAAGTCTCTTCTGTGGAGAGACCGAGATTAAGTGGTATGATTTTAGGGAACTTTAGGCTTATCTGTTATATTTTGATTCTTTACAAAGAAAATAGACACAGATTTTTTGGTGAAATTAAAAATGTCTTCAAAAATCAAAGAAAAGGAAGCATAATTACTAATGGAATTCTAACTACAAACTCTCTCCTCTTTGACCGTTCTGCTCCTTGCTGCCTCCTGGTAGCTTTAACTTTATTTTACTTTATTGGTTCAAAAGACAAAATGAAGACACAGCCAATGTAACAAGTCAGACAGTCAAGAGGTAGATGTGATAGTCTGCTGGGGAAACCCATCCCCGCAGGGACCAAGTCCTCACCGTGCGTGGTGTTCATTTCCACTCCTTAACTGGTGTGTGTACGTAAATGTGTGCGGGCACCGATTCCTTTGTTTATTTTCAAAAATGAGTTCATGCTATACAGATCCCTCTGGTATGTTCATTAGCAATGTGTGTCATGAACATTTCTCCAATTAAGTATTTATAAAACTATATCCTCCTTTTTTAATGGCTGCAAAATCATCTACAATATAGATATGCATAATTTATTCAACTATCCCGTCACTAATGGACATTAAGTTTGCTTCCAGACTTTTGCTACAATGAATAATGCTATCATAGATAGCCCCGCACAAAAATGCATACAGTCATACATACATATGTGTGTGTATATTTAAATGCATAGCAGAAAGCCAGGAAGAACACAGACTTTCCACAGACTAGATTATCAAAAGTGGGACTTCTGAGTAAGGGGATGTGACATTTTTTAGTTTAATATATATTTTCCCAAAACGTTTTAGAAATTTACAGTCCTACGTGGAAGGTACGGGAGTGTCCCATTTCCCTGTAGCCTTATCCTACAGAATGTTATTATTTTTTTATTGCTTGTCTTTCATAGGGATGATAAATGGCTTTTATTTTCATTTGAATTTTCCTAATTAATGAGACTGAGCATTTTTTATTTCATATTTTCTGGTATTCTGTACTTCCAAATCTGAGATTTAAACATTTTTATCATTTTCCATAATATCATTCTCTTGGGTCGTTTGTCCTTATCAATTTAGGGAATATTTATATATTATGAATATTATCCTTTTCTCATGTGTTACAAGTATTTTTACCCATCCAGTGCTTATCTTTTGATTTCGTTTTTCATATATGTTATCTAAACAATTTTTAATTTTTTCTGCTGTCAAAGAGGTCTCGATTTCTTTTTGCAGTTTCAGGGTTTCCATGTTGCTTAAGAAAGTCTTTCCCCCAGATATTATTTTCCTTTATTTCCTCCCAATTTTATTTACACTTTGAATTTTTATTGTTCTGTGAAATAGAGATCTACTTTGTTTACTTTTACATAGATAGGCAATAATACTATCCCTGTTTATTAAATTATTCTCCTTTTTTCTAGTGAATTTAAATGCTACTTTTGTCAATATTCAGCTCCCATTTATTCTTTGGTCTGTTTCTGGACTCTGGACTCTGATCCATTATCCTACTGTCTAGCTCTGGGCCAGTGTCATCTATTTTTTAGTTCGGTGGCTATCGAGTTAGTTTTAATATTTAGTGTTGCAAATTCTCCCTCACTATCCCCCTTTTCCCCCTAACTTGTATTTGCTATCCTCAGACATTCATTCTTAGAAAATTATCTGATGAGCTCTAAAAATGTGTTTTTAGTCATCTTGTAAATATCTCATTATTCTGTTTCATGAAGATGATTCCATGTGCAGATGTTTGCCTTCAGATCAAAGACAGCAATAATTAAAAGATATTGGGATGAAAATAGATGTTTATTTATTCCTTTAATATTTATTTAGCCCCTTCTTCTTTGGTAGAAGGGCTCGTCCCTTCCAGATTACTTCCAGACAGATGAAGCAGGTGGATTCCAACCTTCCAAAATGCCAGGTGCTGTTTTAAGTACTTTCAAAGGCTATAACTCATTTGATCCTTACAACAGTCCAGGACATTTTATTCTTCCTGCAGAATACAGATGAGGAAATGAGATACCAGAGAGGGAAGGAACTAGCCTAAAGTCACACAACCATCTAGATGGGTCTGGAATTCATGCAAGCATCCTGACTCCAAACCTTTCTATCCTGACAAATGGGGAACACAAGTATAGGGAAAAAAAAAATCCCTAATGATATAGAAACTGCAGAGTTCCATTTAAAAAATAAGCATAGATAAAATAGTGTGGGACCAGAAGGAGAAAGGGGGACTTATAGCCAAGAGTATAAAGGAATAAAGTACTTCATGAAAAAGTATTTTAATAGAGCCTGACATTCTGGCAGAAGAAAGAAAAGTTGTGTATGAAAGTTAAAGAGCAGGTCAGCTTAGTTGGTAAAGATGAGATGTGATGGAAAACAACACGGTAGAAAATAAGTTTGGAAAGGTTAATTGAAGTCAGTTCATGAATGGTCTTTGTACTACCAGATAAATGGACAGGGCCCAGTGATAGTTAGATTTTTTAGATAAACAACGAATCATTTTTTAGCCTGAGTATAATGTGGACATACTGTATGGGACTTAAAAAAAAAAAAAAAGAAGAAGAAAAAGTTGTTGTTTTTCGTAAATTCAAATTTAACTGGGTGTCCCATATTTCCATTTGCTAGATCTGACATCCTTGGCCTAAAATAAGAGGCTAAATAATAAAACGGGGTCCTATAATGTCATTCTGTGGAGTGACACACTAACATATGCAACATTACCTCAAGGTATTCAAAATTAAAATGTCATGGTATGTATCAGGAGTCAACACACTCTTTCTGTAATGGGCCAGATAGTGAATGTTTGAGTTTCACAGGCCATAAGTCTCTATGGCAACTAATCTCTGCCAGGATAGGGGGAAAGTAGCCACAGACAATATGTAAACAATTGGGTGTGGCTCTTCATTAAAGTCTGAATTTCGTATCATTCGCATATGCCAAAATATTTCTTTTTTTAAGATTTTTTTCAACTATCAAAAATATAAAAACCGTTCTGAACTCAGAGGCCATTTAACAATAGGAAGCTGGCAGGATTTAGCCAGTGCATCATAGCTCACTCATTCCTAGTTAAACATGATTCTTTCTCTGGAGTAAAGAGAATCTGAGAGCTATGAATTCTTACAACTTTTCCCAGAGAACTCTTACATTAGGCAGAATATTCTAGATTTAATTACAGAATTCCTTTTATCCCAGAAGAGTAGTGTTGATGTTTAATTTACCCTAAAAGGATCTAACTCATGTTTATTGAACACACTTGGCAGGTCCTGTGGAGTGGGAAGACCGAGAGGAGGAACCAATCAAAAAGAAATCTGATGGACCAGGTAACCAAACAAAGACAAATATGAGCTGGGGGAAATTTGAAAATGTTGCTTTCCCAGAAGGTATGTCATGGAAGGCTGCCTAAAAATTCATCGAATACTGTTTCTGGACTTTGACTAAATAATCAGTGTCCCTTGAAGTCTCATCTCTAGTGACATTTCAAAGTGACTCCTTAAAGTAGATCTGATGCTTATACTGTTGGGTTACATGTTGGATTAGAGTCTGTTTGTGAATTATCTTACCCAAATACCTGTGAAAGGTCATTTTGGGGAGTAAATTATAAATGTCCCGTGGAAGCCACCAAAGTAAAAGCACAAAAAATATTGGCAACTAATTTTAAAGGACATAGAAAGAAGGATTTAAATGAAGGATTTAAATGAGAGGTAAGTTCAGTGGGGGGAAATGAGAATTTCTCTAGAAGCTTAGGTCAAAGTCCTCACGTCACAAAGGGAACACCTATCCCCGGTGAGCTTGCTCAGGACTCTACAGTTACTGAGTGACAGAGTAAGGACCGAATCCATGTCTTCTAACTCCTACCTCAGTCATGGTCATTTGGGCTGCACATAGGTGTGACTGGGAGGAAGATTTTTCCATGAAGGAAAAAAAAAAGGCAAAAAAAAAGCTTTCAGGTGAAATGAACTCAAATGCCTCTGTAATTCCATAAACATACCATTTGCTCAATGTCATAGGGTTGGAACTCCTGTGTGCATTATTTATCAGCAGGCGAGATTTTCAGACGCTCTTGCTCTGGACACAGATACTCCCAAGGATGCCATCTGCTGGCCCAAAATGAGACTTCCCCAAGGCTGTCTAACGCCGTCTTTGGCACCGTTCCTACACCTGAACCCCCATTTCCAGAATATTTGACTCACACATGTGTGGACCCAGATGTTCTATTCTTGCTGCAAAGCTGCGTACAATAATAGTAGCTAACACTTCAGATCACACATCTCTGCCGGGCACTTTACCAAGAGCTTTAGGCATCCTCACTGTTTACCTCAAAAACCCTCTCGCTCATTTAACAGATAAGAAACTGAAGCAGAGAAAGATGAGGCAACTTTTCCAAGTCTACACAACCACTAAGGGGTAGAATTGAGATTTGGACCCGAGCGCGTGCCCTTACCACCGTGGGCCTTACCGCCTCTCTGGCTAAGAAATAAATAAAAATTAAAACTGCCCTATCTCGGGCTGCTTTGTGGTCACGTGAGCTAAGAAAGTATGTGTTATCCGTGTCTCCAACACGGCAAGTTTAGTCTTACTATCAAGACCACGCTCAGCAAAACTGTGACATAATCACACGTATCATCACTACCTCAGGCAATCATTGTGAATGTGACTAAATAAATAAATAAATGAATAAATAAAGTGTCCAAAATGTGAGATGCTGCTGAAGTTTATTAAAAGGTATGACCCCCACGTCCTTCAGCCTCCAGGGCTCAGACTTTCTTTTTACGTCTCCATGATGCAGCTGGAGGTTCCATCCAAAGCATTATGGGAAATTTGCACCCGGCTCAGATTAAACCCAAAACGGGTCGGAGGAGGGGCAAGAGCCATAGAGGTGCCCCTGGACGCCTCTGGCTCGGAATGGCTCTTCTGTGGAATCTGCCTGACCTCCTTCCATTCAGCTTCATGTAGCAGCTCGTCCCTTCCTGGGCGTCTTTGCTCAGAAGACACCTCATTGCTTTACTTCCTAAAGTAGGCCTCATGGAAGACCGTTAGGTATGACAGCATTTTACAGAGGCTTTGGGGGATAGCAGGAGTGGGGGGCAGTGACAGCAGAGGCAGGCAACAACGTCAGAGGAAAAGTCAGCGATCACTATTCCTGCCTCAGTGGGTCTCTCCCCAGCTGGTGCCTCTGGGGCCTGGCTCATTAGATCATTCCCGCTTTCTTCCCCAGGTACCAGCTGGCAGCTCCAAGATTCCTGTTCCTTCAGTAGGTAGAACTGTTCAACTCTTCTTTGTCTCTACCTTGCCCACCTGGACTCTGTCCTGAGGCCACACAGCCCGTAGATTAACCTCCCTTCGATGCTTCTCCTTTTGAAAAGAGCAAACCTTTCCCCGAGAGAAATTCTGCTTTCTCTTGGGTTCCTAGGAGGAAGGACTCCTAGGCAACCCAATTCACAAATAACTTCTTTTTTCCCTGGTACAAAATTAAATTCAGAATCAGACTGGGGTCTTTTGGGTGGGGAAAAGGTTGAGGGATAGCAGTTGTTTTTGTCGGCAGTGGTAGTGGTGGTGGCTTTTTAGGGTTTTGTTGATAAACACTAAGGCGGTTTTTAATTCATTGTGATGTTCACTGAGTATTAATCTTACTACAGTCAGTGTTTGAAATCGCTGAGACAAAATTTTTTAAATGCCAAATTAAAAAATTCACATGGATCAAAACTGGGTGGCCTGAAGGGTTCCTTGGGTACCAGTTGAGAAACCATCGGCTTCCGGGAATGGAGGCATAAGACAGTTAAGACACGATCTTCCCTGTTTTATTTTGGTTCTGACCTAAAATAAGGTCACAGCTAGGGAACCTCCTCCAACCTTAACGATGATCAGAGAGCTCTTGTGGAATTCCCTGAGGGCACAAGACAGGCATGTGCGCTGCACCCAGAGGGTGTCACAGACGGTGGCAGTCTGAGCTGAGCTTATCATGCTAGGCAGCTTGGCCCGGCTCCCACATCACAGCTGCAGAGAGGGAAGACAACCCGAGAACATCAGGAAGCTCACAGCATCTGTTGGTTTGGATAGGATTGATCTCATGTGCAGAATGCTGTAGTTGGCCCAGCTCAGTAGGACGACATAGGGATGATGAAGCTAATTCAGTAGTATCAGTATACTTCTGGTATACCTACTGAGCTCTTGACGCAATAGCTGGCAGGGGATTGAACTGAGTGACAGGGGCAGTGCCAAGCATCAAAAGTCTCACTGAATCAATAGAATTGTTTCCAAAAATAATCATTCCTTAAGAAAAGAAGAAATTTCTAGAAAAAGCATGAAAGGATCCGGTTTCCTGGACAGACAGACTGCTTCTATCCCTGTGTCAACAACAGAAGTAGCTTTGAATGCAACCTGTACTCTTCATCAAACCTATTATCTGTATATGGACCTATTCTGACTGATGTTTTGACCACAGGATAAAAATTCTATCCCAGTTTGGTTTTGATGCTGCCAGTGCATGTGTAGAAAGACCCACCCATAGCTTCCTATACTGCCTGTCCTCCTCCATGCCCCCCACCCATCACACTGAGTGTCACGGGCGTCACTCCGTGTTAGGTGTGCAGGTCTGAAACCAGGTCTGCCCTTGGTAAAAGATCGCTGTGCTACGCCACAGCAAAATGGCTGATTTGGGCATTTTGCTCCTTTGAAATCTTGTTGCTTTTTTTCTTCCTAGATAATATCATCAAGAGGATATTTAATATTTTGAAATTCACCTGGGTTCTGTTTCTGGCAACAGTGGATAGTTTCACAACTTGGCTTAACTCCATTTCAAGGGAGCACATTGATATATCTACAGTTCTGAGAATTGAAAGATGTATGCTGACCAGAGAAATTAAAAAGGTAACACTTGTGGGGACAATTCTTTTTGCTTCTTCCCACGTTATAAAGATTTTTAAAAGTCAATGTCTAGGGGCGCCTGAGTGGCTCAGTGGGTTAAAGCCTCTGCCTTCAGCTCAGGTCATGATCTCAGGGTCCTGGGATCGAGCCCCACGTCGGGCTCTCTGCTCAGCAGGGAGCCTGCTTCCCCTTCTCTGCCTGCCTCTTTGCCTATTTGTGATCTGTCTCTGTCAAATAAATAAATAAATAAAATCTTTAAAAATAATAATAATAATTAATTAATTAAATAAATAAAAATAAAAGTCAATGTCCAGAGCTCCAAATAGGATAACACACAATCTACAGTCTGTCTTTCTGACAGTCTTTACATAACCCCTCTGTTTTTGTGTATATTTAAATCTGTTCCATTGCTCAGAATTAAAATAATCATACACCATATGCACATACACATGCACACACACCCGTGCACACACAGTTCTGGGACAATGGCCAGTTTATTCATTCTGTTCCTTCCCCTCACCAGTTTGCAGGTGCACCGACTCTGCTGTCTCAGGAAGGATTATGTTGTTTAGTCTGGGAAGTTTGATCTGAAACTTCTCAGAGGAAAAATTAAGGTATATGCAGAGCCACAAAATATAGGCACATACAGTTTATAGATAGCATTTAAAACCACTAGTTTGTTTCTGAAAAAGTTCCTGTCACTTATCCAAATTATCTACATTTAAGAAAGGATTTGATTTTTACAAGTTATCATCTTATTTTTATTGAGACGTAATTGACAATGTAACATACTAGTTTCAGGTGTACAATACAATGACTCGATATTTGCATATATTGCAAAACGATCACAGTTAGTCTACTTAGCATCCATCACCACACATTGTTCCCATTTTTTTTTTCTTGTGATGGGAACTATTAAGTTCTAGCCTCTTAGAAACTTCCAAAAATGCGATACAGTCACCATGCTGTCTGTGACATCCCCGGGACTTAAGTATTTTATAGCTGGAAGTTTGTGCCTTTTGACTATCTTCATCCATAACCAAGAAGGGATTTCTCGTGACCCTTACTCAGTGATATTGGAGGCCATTAATGCAATGAGTTAACATCAATCCCCACTTGACTAGCTTTGTTTTCATCTTCGCGCGGGGTGGGCGTGCCGACCGAGAGTTCTCGGTATTGAGAAACTCCAGGGGGCTGCACAGGCAAGTAAGAACTGTGGCGATGTCTCCCCTCCGCAGGGCAACGTTCCCACTCGGGAGAGTATCCACATGTACTACCAGAACCACATCATGAACCTTTCCAGAGAGTCGGGACTGGACACCATTGACGACCGTCCTGGCGCTGCTTCCGGAGCGCAGACAGCCCACAGGATGGATAGCTTAGATTCACATGACAGTATGTCCAGGTACTTCACGTTCTAAGCAGTGGGTTTGCTTTTGACCGAGGTCAAAGAGCTGGGCTTCGGCAATATAAGAAATGAATGTGTGAGGTGAAAGTTAATCAAAAACGTTCATGGGTCCCCACCCCGCTCAAGCGACCTCCCTGCGTGCAACAAAGTGAAAGGAACACTGTCCTCCCCTCGACTGAGCCAGAAAAAATCAGGTATCAGTAATAGGCTAGTAGAGGGGCGCCTGGGTGGCTCAGTCGGTTAAGCGTCTGACTCTTGATCTCACTCACGAGGCTGTGAGTTTGAGCCCCATGTTGGGCTTTAAAAAAAAAAAAAATAGACCATACTAGAAATACCAGTATGACTCACGGGCACAGGACAGGGACTTCCAAGCCGGAGGCAAGTAGGAATGAGCCTTCCCGATCACAAAATGACTATTTGTGTCAAGGGCCCCATCGTTGATTCTTCTGAAAAGAATGCTGCCCCACAGAGTATTTTCTATACTGGAATCTTCTCCCATCTGTTGCTATCTTTGATCTTCTCCTTTCAGAACTGTTACTTTGTGATCCATAGTAAAAATTCAAGAGGCAATTCTGTCTGCTTCCATCCTCCCTGGCCCGTGTGATCACGAGCATTGTCTCACTACAGGGCCCCTGCACTCGCCACGGGCCAGCACGACCCGCTGTATATGGGTGACTTCACTGTATCCTTCCAAGACCCTATAGGATCCATGTTATCATCCCCATTTTACAGAACATGGAGTTCAGTTACAGAGAGGTTATGTAACGTACCCGGAGCCACACAGCTAGGAGGTTGTAAAAGAGAGCCAGCATCCCAAACCCCATGGTTCGGCTCAGAGCCCAGGCTCTCAACCACCGTGGTGTGCTGCCTCTCGTGGCCTCTTCCTGCACTCCAGGCCAACTCCGAGAGCTGACCTGTCTTTCTTACCGCCTATCCCAGTAGAGCTTCCCCCGTTCTCTGCCTCAGTGTTCTAGATAGCTGCCGGGGATTGCACAGAGCTGGCTCCTGAGTTGAAGCAGAAGTCCTGTCTTTGGAGGAGGTCGACATGCCTAGGATGATTAGCCAGACTGGATGAATCACACCTTGTGTACATCTTCATAGGTTAGGAACGTTATCACTGAGGACATTCGTTGCTTTCATTAAACGTGTTTCAAAGGACCCATTCCAAGCCAGGCCCTGAACTCGATTTTAAGATAAGACACATAAAGAGACATCATCTCTAAGTAGTTTGAGTCTGGGAAGAAAGACCCACTGATAGGGTTATCCATGGTACCCTGGGTTGGGATTCCTGTGTGGGAAGGGAGGCGGCCACGCCTTGCATGACTGCTGTTTTAGAAGGTCCTGGATGGCCTGTGGTCCCACATTAGACACTGTGCAGGGCCTCAGCGGCCTGGAGGAATATCGTCCTCCACAAATAACAAATATATTACAGGACAAGAGAGGGGAGGGAGCTGAGACTATTTTATTGATACCAAATCCCAAATAGATAACCACAAGTTGAAATCACAACCTGAACGGGGAGAGGTGGGTGAAAAAAAAGGTTTACCTTCCAGAGCTATGTTTCACTGCTGCTGAATTGCTATATTTGAGCTTCTCCAATTGTGCCTGTTGTCTCACTAACCAATAATTTACCTATTGATGCAAATCTATATTTATTGGTATGGAAAGATACTCACTGCATTGAGTAAAAAGTCGAGGTTTAAAATTGTATGCCAAAACCTCATTTTTATTTATGAAAAAACATATGTATTCATACATTGATTTAAATGTGATTTTTGTACAGATAAAATTCCGCTTGGATATATCCCTTCCTGCCTTCTGCCCTTCCCCCAAAATAGGTAGCGATTCTTTTAAAGTCCTTTGAGGGATAATGAAAGGTACCATATTTTCGCTCTAATTTGGGAATAATCTTTGCTCATTTGTCAGTTCCAAAGAAACAGATATATTTCAGCTACGTAGGTTTCTGTGAGAAGAGACACCGAGGCCAGAAACTCTCAAGACTTTCCAGGTCAAAACATTTATTTGCTAACTGAGATCCTGTTCAAGATGCTTTTAATTTCTAGAATAAAATAAGCGATTGTTACAACAGTGGGCATGTTAATAAAAGTTTCTCATTCTCTCTCCACCCAGACATACCCACGTTTCTTAATCAGTAATTTCCACAACCATTAGTAATAGCAAAGTTACAAAGTGAAAATTTAGGGTCATGTTCCTTGGTTGACAGACAGCGCCCCCTTGTGCGTCTTCCTGAAAATACCCCACAATCTGCATTTTTGAAAGGGGAGCTTGGTTCTCCTTGGGCAGACTCCATTGAGACAAAAAATCATTCTGGTTCATGTTTTATTTTTATTTTTTGCAAACCATAAATAGCTGTCCCATTTGGAAGCTTCCAACTTTCTTAAAATCGTTCTTGTTGCAACAGTTTTCTCTATATAGAACAGTAATTTAAACAGAATTATTTTCTCTTTGATTCATTTTTATGCAAAAACTGAAAATCCATTTTTATCCACATTCTACCAAGATACTTCATGGTAGCTCTTCCCTTAAAAATAAATAAAGACTAAGACTGCATGAGCACGTTTGCAAAAATGTACAAGTGTGTTGGCAGAGGCAGGGGAGACGAGATTTGTCTGAATGAAAAAAAAAATTTTGTCCAAATGTAGTGAATATTCAAGATGCTGACAGATGCTGCTTCCTAGTTACAGGGGTGAATGAGGGTCCACAAGGGATCACAGAGTTTCCAAATCCACCCACTTTATAACCTATTCATGACCAAACAACTGGTTTTGAAAAAAAAGGGGAAGAATGGTAAGATGAGAAAAATGCTGAGATATACCATCTCCCAAAGGGGAAAAGTACAAATAAATACGAATTTTTCCCTTAAGTTTTAACGGTGTCACAGGCCCCCTGACCCGGCTTAAGAATAGCTACTCAAGAACAAAACTCAGAATCAAACAAATCAAAGAGAATATTACAGAGTGAATTGAAAATAAGTTGTCCAGGGGCGCCTGGGTGGCTCAGTCGTTAAGCGTCTGCCTCAGCCCTAGGTCATGATCCCAGGGTCCTGGAATCAAGCCCCACATCAGGCTCCCTGCTCGGTGGGAAACCTGCTTCTCCCTCTCCCACTCCCCCTGCTTGTTTTCCCGCTCTCGCTGTGTCTCTCTCTGTCAAATAAATAAATTTTTTTAAAAATCTTAAAAAAAAAAGTTGTCCATAAAATAAACATAATTGATTCCTGTATTAGTAGCTTTTAACTGCATAACAACTGACAACATGCCCAGCTAAGAAATTAGCTTAATGTTATAAATCATAACCCAAGAAGGATAAAAAAGGAAGAAGACTGATAAAATAAAATCAAGTAACTACCTTTAAACCGGACCCAAGATTACAAATATAAAACCGTACCCATGATCAAAAACCATGAAGTAGGAGTTATTTAAACCCATCGATTGCTTTTGAACAAAGACTGTTAGAATTATCTCCCAAATTTAGAAGTGGTCAATCAATCAATGAATTTACTAGCAGAAAACCAGTACCTTTAAAATTAGTTCCTAATGTATCTTTTATTTTTTATTTCAATCTAAAGAAAGGGGAGACACAGAGGGTTTGCTCTAGTGTTAATAAATAAGTTAACACACCTGCCCTTTTCTTAATGGCTGAGTTCCACTACTAGCTTTTTGCTTTAGGAAGCTATCAAATCTGTAGGCAGTATCTGTCTACATGAAAGTCTGCTGGAAGGCACCTGATTTCTAGAAAGGCAGGAGTCTTCCCAAGAAGGGATTCCGAGTGTGGAAGTTCACTCGAAGACACCTGTGTCATTAGCGAGGGTCCAGCACCATCCCCCAGTGCGGCTGCGCAAGCTCGGTGTGGCCCCGCCCCCTGTGCGGGACCTCGCCTGGCATCCCTGTCACCCATCTTCACCTTTGGGCATACTGCAGATGGGATGAGAGCCTAACAAATGACTTTATATTCCCTTAGACTTACTGCAAAAGTCACTATTTCCTTCAAATCCAGCCATAAAATGGCTCTTGTTGTTTTTTTTGTTTTTTTTTTTTAAAGATTTCATTCATTTGACAGACGGAGATCACAAGTAGGCAGAGAGGCAGGCAGAGAGAGAGAGGGGGAAGCAGGCTCCCGGCCCAGCGGAGAGCCCGACGCGGGGCTCGATCCCAGGACCCCAAGACCACGATCCGAGCCGAAGGCAGAGGCCTCAACCCACTGAGCCACCCAGGCGCCCCTAAAATGGCTCTTGTTTTAATGGCTATTTTATGAAATCAGATATCATCTACTTTCCCAGAAAATAAGTCCTTTTAAATTGTGCACAAAACACTAGATGACAGTCTAAGGAGCATTCCTAGATACGAAGGGAGTGTTTATCCCATGAAACGTGTCACCTAAGAGGCTGCTGTGTGTCCCGGGATGGCTCAAAGTGCGGGCTGATCAGCGAGGGGACAGCAACTGTCCCTTCAGGCTTGTCCCCTGGGCCTGTTATCAGAAAACTCCTCTTCCCTTTTACTTTTAAAACTGCCCTGGATTGGGCAACAAATTGGTCACACTCCACATAACCCAACTGGGTGGGATGGTGTGGGATGTGAGGGTCAGCTGCTGCGACAGCGGATCCAGGCATTAACAAGATGAGTCAGACTTCAGAATTCCAACAGTGGTTCCCACGCAAAAAATCTGAGCAGGGCCGCAGGAGAGGGTACACGGTATCTTTTCGCCTGCAAATCCCTAAAAGGCCATTGGAGTGTGGCTTTAAAAATAAGAAACTAAATACAGAAGTTCAAAGGTCCAGATCCCCTGTCTTAGAAACGAGAGAATATGTTAAATATTAACAGGTCTATAAACGTGAGGTCAAAAATTTCTACTGAAACAACTTCGTCAAATAAATAATTATATCTACAATTATTTTCATCATATTAAAACCTCTTCTGATTCTTAAAAAAAAAAAATTGAGACCTCAGAGAGGACAATTCATTTATCTAAAGCCCAATGACCAGTTAACGTCAGTGTAGGGAGGGACTCAAGCCCAGGCCTTCCTGTGCTTAGCCATTGGGTTTCCGCTTTGCCTTGTCCTCATCGCCTCATTCTGTCAAGGATTTGATGATATCAAATCCTAAAGGAGTTAGGGCCTTTCTTAAAAATCAGTCTCTATGTCCTTATTAGAGACCATTTGGTTGCTCACCTGCTAGGCCTGGAGGTTGTTAATTCCTGCGTGGTTTCCATTCTGCCTCCCAGTCCCGGACTGGGCACACCTGGGTGTGTGCAGGCCAGGCACGCTGTAGGCCTCGTTCGCTCCCATGATGACGATGTTCAGCCAGAAAACCAACCATCCTGTATCACAAAGGCCCATTCCCCTGAGTTGGCCAGGTCATTGGTGCTCAGCCTGGAAGATTCTTATTCCAGTAGCCTCCTTCAGAGGCTCTTTGAGGTGCTTGTCCCCCTTCGGGTTAAACTCTACGTTGGCACTGAGATGATGCCTACCTTGTAATTCTGTCTGCTTCTTCTCCTCTCCTAGCTCTCGCAGTCCTCAGTCCTATATCCGCTACCATCCTCTCCCCGATTGTTGCTCTGTGGGGTCAACATGAGGATTTTCGCCAATGGGTTCTCGCCCTAATAACATTTGCAAGACCTAAAACATGATCCAGAAGAAAAAAATCATTAGGCAAAATGAGAAGTTAACAGACAAAATGGCCCTGCCATCGCTAGACTTCCTCTGTTGTTTTCTTTGTACCATTTTCTTTCTTTTTTTTTTCTCCCTCGGATGTTGGTTTATATCCGGTTGCGTATCAAACCAGCATCCCTTTCTCCACGCAAGGCGTCTAGTTTGGCTTAACTGAATACCACTCAGAAAACGGGGTGGACAATTCAGTTCCGTGTGGTTATTTCTGAGCTTCCCTCTCTCATTGTTGGAGACTGTTATTTTTAAAACATTGAAGTCTTCTGTATACCTTTTACACGAGCAGATATTTCTGCCTCCACAATTGGGTTACGAAATGCTTTCAATGACCTCAGGATTGGGAGCTCCAAATAAAACATATCTTCTGTAATGAAAACAGCAAAAAGCTCAGTTACAAAGTTACCAAGTGTGAATTGTGCTCTGCGCAAGGCATGTTGGGACTTGTCATTATTCCCGTTCCCCGCCCCACCCGGAGAGGGGACCAATCATGATTTATCGCCCCGCCCCTACATTTTGACCAATCGAGAACCGCTGTGTCTTATCATCCGGCCAAACAGGACCCTCCTGACCTCCCTTCCGTGAGCCCCGCTGTGGTGCTCGGCGTCAGCACTGTTGGTGTCACGTGTGGTTTGCAGCATGGCAGTGTGTTGGTCGACTGATCCGTGTGTAAACTGATGTACCACTGGTGTCTTAACCCTTTGTCTCTGTGACTGTTTGCGCTGCTAGCTGCTACACCGAAGCAACCATGCTGTTCTCAAGGCAGTCTACCCTTGATGATTTAGATGGACCAGAAACTGTTCCTAAAACAAGTGAGCGTGCTCGACCTAGGCTTCGTAAAATGTTCAGCATGGATATGTCCTCCTCATCAGCTGACAGTGGCAGTTTAGCATCAAGGTGCTTAACTCGTGCATGCTTTGTTCCAGAATTTTCTCACTTGTTCCCTTTCATGTCATTGCAAATATAAGTTCTTGTGATGTGTGTTTGTTTTTTTGTTTTGTTTTGTTTTTAATTTTTACGTGCATGACTCACCAAAGCATCATTGCCCTTCGTTCTGGGACATGACTGCTAGGTCCCAGGACGACATTCTCTGAAACTAACCGCTCTTCAGTTTTTGTCTGTTAGGAGTTTCTTAAAAATCCTTATCATAAACATTGTCTTCCATTTTGTAAGTATTCTGCACTTTCCATTTTAAAGAAATAAGCATGCTTCCTCCTTGATTGAGAGCTCATGTAGGCAGTCCTCGCGGGGGAAAATGTGTCAGAAAAGATAGCTGCAATAGGAAAAAAAATTTTTTTATGCCGCCTGTAGTCCTTTTTCATTGATAAGAATAATTCTGTAAAAGTTAGAATATATTTTGCCATTGGTTTTAGACAAGAATATTAAGATGCAGTAGAATAGATCACCTTTGTAGACTGTAACTCGTATTGCTTTGGGCTTGAGTTGTCTCATTAAATCCTACCATAAAAGCATAATCATTTAGAAATGAAATTATTTACATATGGTCCAAAAGTTCTTTCTGGAATTGCCTTTTAGAATGGCCCATGGGGTCACAGAAACGTCAGCTACGTTGTGTTCATCCTGACACCAAAATAACCCAGTCCAAGATAAATTTCAATTTTGACTGTACATAGTGGTAAATCAGAGGGGTGTTAACTTATTTTTGTTGGCAGCTATATAGCTTAATACAGTGCTGCAGTATGCTGGAGCCTGGCATTGATGGGAACGCCTTGGCCGTTTGAGGTGTCCCCTGGCAGGCCATGCTATTCCACTCCACTTGGTTGAGTCTTGAAGGTCCCAGGACTTGCTGAATCCCTTCAGGGCCAGACCTGATCCAAAACCATAAAGAGCATGCTTGGAATTGGTTAGAGTCCAGCTGGAAGTTAGACTTGATGTGGGGTTGGCTCTACTGCTCTGAAAATTGTCTAGGGTGATCAATTTCATGCCCTTCCTAGGAGGCTGTTTAATTGAGGTAAGTCCTAGAAAAAAATCCAGTTTTCTTTGACATTCCAAGAGCTTTCTGTGTGATGTCCATACTGAAGGCCAAGGTCCTGGGAACATTAAACATATGAGTGGGCACCAAGGGCTCACACAAATGTTCTTCAGTCTCAGGATGGCACGAAGGGCTCTGCCAAGGTTTAGTCATCATTCCATCTATCTACCCATCCATGAGTCCATCCACTCACTTATTGACATATCTACATGAGTATCTATGACAAGAAAAAATGGATACAGTCTGTGTATTTGAGAATCTCAGTGTTGGTGGACCCTGGCTGCTCATGATATGCCATTCAGATAACAGTACAATTTCATAGTCTAAGACAGTATGGCTCTACATCTAACAGATTCCAAGACTCCAAATCATCTTTGCCCTTCTCCCCTTCGGGGGGCTGGGGTGGACAATAAAAACAGGCATGCCATGAATTTCCTGGTGTGGCTGCTGTGTTTTCATTTCCAAAGTCTCCAGAAGGGACCTGACAGGGATCATGAGGAGATCAAGGACTAAAGGAGAGGTACAAGAGAGATAGACAGGTGGCCAAAAACAGGAGATGAAGCTACGTAGGGAAGCTTAAAGAGAATGAATACTTCCAGGGGAACAGGTAGAAGGAAATAAGTTGAAGACTTATTTTTATGTTGGAGCCAACAGTTCAAAGGGAGAAGGGCCAAGGGTCCACAGCACTGGGGAGGAGAAAATGGCGGTGTTTCCATGTGCCAGGCAAAGAACCCAGTGGGGGCATGGCTGGGAGCTGGAGAGATGGTGAAAATTCGGTCAAATGTGATAAGCACCAGTAAGAAAAAGGCAAAGGATGGAAAAATAAGGAAGAGGAACAGATACTGAAGAAGAATGCCATTTTTTCCAAAAATCATGCAGTCGTTTAATTTAGCCAATTTTTTTATCATTCCTATCCTCCCCTTATGGGTAGGGTTGGACCCATTGTGTAGAACTGAGAGTAGAGTATCTCCTGGCCAACACCCACGGACCCAGGCTGGCAAGGCTTCCTGTTTCCATGGGCACCCTCCTTAAACAGAATGCTAGGTATGCTATGCTAACTCTGTCTTGATTTGGAAATAAACACCGGAACCCATGGCTGTGAGTCCTGACCCAATTTACACAACCTCTGTGCATAGGTGGGTTTAGCAACTTAATGAGCCACATCATGGGACTTGCTCAGGTTTTCCACCACCATGTGTGAGCCCTGTGGGCTTTTGCATTTAAGAGCCTGCCCTTTGTAGTCTCTGCGGCCCAGACTGGGATATCCTGAAGGAGTAAAGCAGGTGGAATGCGGCCGCGGGGTGGGGGCGGGGGTGGGGGGGATGGGGTATTTAATTTTCTCTTGATGTTTTTACTGGGGAGCGCTGAGAAGGTGTCTTGGGAGTCGGAGGATACTAAGACCGGGGTGTGTGCCGTCCCTCTCTCCGGACAGCGAGCCCACGCAGTGCACCATGCTGTACTCGCGCCAGGGGACCACGGAGACCATAGCAGAGGTGGAGGCCGAGCAGGACGACGAGGCTGCGGCCAGAGACGCTGACCAGGGCGGGGAGCCCACGGCAGACGTGGGGCCGGAGGAGGCCTCCGAGGCGTCGGAGGCCTCGGAAGTCGGCCTCACCCCGGACACCGAGCTGCCGCAGTACTCCACCGAGGACGGGGACGTGGAGGCCCCGCCGTCCTACAGCAAGGCGGTCAGCTTCGAGCGTCTGTCCTTCGGCTCGCGGGATGACTCTGCAGGCCAGAGCCACATGGCCGTGAGCCCCGACGACAGCCGCTCGGACAGGCTCGAGTCCAGCATCTTACCGCCCCTGACTCATGAGCTGACGGCCAGCGAGCTGCTGCTGAACAAGTAAGAGCCTGCGAGGGCTTCTTGGTCCGCTGTGCTTGGAGGCAGAGAAACTCCCACGGAAAACCGTCCACTTAGACGGTCAAGCAAACAGAACCGGGGTTGGGTGCTTCCATCGCAGAACGAAGGAACTAGCAAAAGCTGTGCAGAGTAGACACTTGTGCACGCATTTCTTTCTGTAATAAGCTATTAGGTTGACTCCATGGGAAATCTGGGGGCATGGGAAGCGGGGAGGGACAGGAGGGACGATGCAAAGTGGAAATCAGTAATTTGGAGACATGAAGACCCATTTCTTATTTTAACAGGATGTTCCATGATGACGAGCTGGAAAAGTCGGAGAAGTTCTATGTTGGCCAGCCCCGGTTCTTGCTGTTGTTCTATGCCATGTACAACACTCTCGTGGCCCGCTCAGAAATGGTGTGCTATTTTGTGATCATACTCAACCACATGGTCTCTGCCTCCATGATCACCCTTGTGCTCCCCATTCTGATCTTCCTCTGGGCCATGCTGTCTGTCCCCAGGCCCAGTAGACGATTCTGGATGATGGCCATTGTCTACACAGAGGTAAGCTTGGAGGCGGAACCTTCCTGGAAATCACTTTTGGCATTCACTCCGGGCTGGCCTGCCCTGTCTCCAGGACAGTTTAAATAGGACGTTCATTTAGATGGGTGCTCTTAGGTAGGCACACAATTATTACTCATAGCGGTTTAGTGCTAGCAATTGTGTATCTTTTCACATTACACACCTCACACAAGATAGGTGCTACCGTCATTCCATTTAACAGAGAAGGAAACAGCGTGAGTGGTACTAAATAATTGACCACAGTTACCCAGCTGGCAAATGATGGGATAGGCTTTTGAAATCTGCTCATCCATCCTATGATATTAACCACTGAGATAATGTGTTATACAGAACTAAGTATAGTGCCTGGTGCTGGTGGATGCTCAGTGAGTGGACACTGAATTAAGCAATACAGTAAGCATTGTGAATATAGTTTGGTATAACAGATATATTTCCCATTTCTAAGCCTAAAAGCCAGTGTCCACACACCAAACACAAAGCCATCTAAGCACCTACCTAAAAATCTGAATGACACAAGGGTAAGTTAGCTTATTTCCATCAGATGGGAGGGGACAGGAGATACTCTTCCCAATTGTCTAAACCTGCTTTTCGATCCTTCTCCATTAAATATATAGATCACAGTTCCCATAACAACAATAAATTGGGAATAAAATGGGAAGCTTGATAGACTTTTTGCCTTGGGTTATTGTAGTTCTTTGTGTTCTGGGGTCTGTGAAGAAGACTGATTTTCTTACCTGGCTCATAAGGGAAAGTGTTCACTAACAATGATACCATAATTGCTTCTTAAAGGAGAGAACTCATGATGGATGTACATTTAGATTCTAGACATTGTGTAGGTTTATAGATAGTTCAATAAAATAAAACAAGTTATTTGCCAAATCATCTCAAAAGCATCAGTTTAAACTAGCAGGTATCTCCTTTCCATAATAATTATTTAAGTACATTTAAATGCTTATAAAAATAAAAGATGTAAAGCCAAATACGTATCTATTTTATCTATTATTTTAAGTAGGCTGTCCATCACAATCTTACCAAAATAATCGCTTTTAAGTATTACTTCCACTACATCACTTTGTGATCTGGGACATAAATGACTCCCCATTTGGGGAATGGGTCTGTTCTCTCTAACACCTCTGAGTGAGGGAGTTTCTAACCTAGAAGTGGAAGAAGAGCAGGTAGTAAGAACTTAGAAAAGGGAACAAGAGCTAATTCTATGTAGCTTTCATCATAAAATAAAATCTTCCTAGTTAAGTTAAACTGGGTTCTCCATTTTCTCCATCACACCAAGGAGTGAGGAAGTGGAAAATTAAGTTGGTGTTAATTCACTCTACAACTTAGACTATGTGCCAAAACCCTAGAACTGTGCTAGACATGAGAAAAGGATAATAAGTTTTTTTTTAAGTTGTTTTTCTGTTTCTCAATGGTCACAGACCAATATGGCAAATATATGTTGTAAACAAAGAACTGCCCTATAATATGGCACAAAACTGCATTAGAGTATACAGAAAAGATGGATACTGTGCCCCATGCAGCCTAGTGGGGACAGGGGGAGGCTATCATGGCAATTTATCAGTGGAAGACATCTTAGACCTGAGTCCTAAGGGATGAATGTAAGGTCACCAAAGGATGGAAAGCAAAGGGAGCTGCAAGTCATTGGGAATAACCCATGCAAAGAAACAAAGGCGTAAGACATTCTGAAATGTGGCAGAAATGACAGGTGGCTTGCGATGGCTGGAAAGCAGGCTGCGAGTGGACAGCACAGTAGCAGGATCTAGGGAATGTCAACACGGTTTATGCTCAGGACTTTGTCCCCTTGGTATGGAAATATTTGAACAGAGACATGACTCAGTCATGCTTGTCTTTAGCAAGGTTTTACACAAAATGAAATTGAAGGCATGGAGACCAGCTAGGAATCTGACTTAACTGTCTAGGTGAGAGGTCATAGGTTGTGAACTGACCCAACGGCAATGAGGCCAAGATTAGCGGGTAAATGAGAAGTTTTAGTAAGTGACTAAAAGAGTTTGAGGTGTGAGTGAGAAAGGGAAAGGCAAGGATGATCTTCAGGTTTCTGCTCTGGCATCCGGGGTGTGGTGGTGCTGCTCAGCACGATAAGGAGCACAGGACTGTTCTTTGCAGAAGCTTGACTATAAGAAGGAGAGAGACAGGAGAAGAGGTAAAATGAGACTCTAGGTCAAAAGAGGACTTTAAAAATATTTTTATTGATGAATTGCATATATTGCAATTAACCTCTGCTGACACAAATGTCAGAGGGATGCTTAAATGAGGCACATCAATTTTCTCACGTGTCTTTGTCGCAAACAAACGCTCTTCAACATTTATACCCTGAACTAGTCACCACAACTGGCAAGTTTTTGTTTGTTTACTTTTATTTCTTCTTGAGGAGCACTTCCAGGGAGCAATAAAATGGTGAGAAGAAAGATCCCAGAGGAAAGTGAAAATAGGCATCAAAACTACCTGAGATGCTCAGAAAGACAACAAATTAAAACCATACGTAAAATATAAACTTCTTTTTGTTCAAGTTTTTCCTCATTACCATATTTTAATAGTGAATAATTATATAAATATCTTGTTAAATCAGTATAAATTAGCCAACTTCCCAAAAATAGAGAAAATCATTTAAGTAGGTGTCATAAGTAACCCGACTGGGCTTCATGGATCTGCAATCAGAGGCACTAGCGAGAGTAAAATATTACTCTTGGTCTAAAGTCCACATGAGAATGATGATGTTATTATTCCATATAATTTTGTTCATTCTTATCATCAAAACTATGAAATGATATTTTAATTTTTTATATCACTGTTTTTCATATATAACCATTCTTAAAAGGAGTAATTTTTGTTTTGTTTTTTTTTTAATTTCCATCATCTGTGTGTAGGTGGCAATTGTGGTCAAGTATTTCTTCCAATTTGGGTTCTTTCCCTGGAACAAGAATGTGGAATTGAACAAAGATAAACCTTACCACCCACCTAATATCATAGGAGTGGAAAAGAAAGAAGGTTATGTCCTTTATGATCTCATTCAGCTCCTGGCTCTTTTCTTCCATCGGTCAATTTTGAAGGTATGGCCCGTGAACACCTGACCGGTCCATGTTTTGATAATTGCAGCCACCTGTGATATTCTTGAAGCACCTGAACATTGGGATTGGTCATGAGGCCAGGGGGCCAATGAGTGCATCTACTTGTATGCTTTTTTTCTTTTTTGAACAGTTGTGTTCATTGAGTGGACATTTTCTCTAACACTATGTGCTCAATAATGGAACTTGGTATAAATTTGGGAGAAAATTCCCCCCTATTTCTACTTCTATTATCATACTTAATCATACTTATCATACTTAATCCATATTTGTGGGAATTGCTTGGGTGGTATGCAATATCTTCATGCCTAATACACTAAATTCTGTTCCTTGTTTAAGCCAGAATACCAGAGAGCTAGAATTTAGGGTGGATCACATTGCCTCTCATCTCGAGCCCAACTTCTGCCTATCTTCTTTTAGTAGAATTGCTTTTATTGGATACTTCTTCTCATGAAACTATTAGCTTTAGTGAGAGACCATACATTAAATGGTTGAGTGAAGCCCAGAGCTGTAATGCTTCTAAGCTTATTGTTGAGAAAGCCATTCATTACACTACTCTGGGAAGACCTATTACAGGATGGCCTATCTCAGGGTCAGCAACTCGTGTATCCCCCTGAAAAACCATGTGGGTTTTTCCCTTTGTACACTGTGAACTATAAGCTAAGCTTGCAAATATACTACTCAACTCCAAAAATTAGAAATTGCTGCATAATATACATTTTATGTAAAAATGCGCGAATTTCACTACCTTATTTCTATCTCTTATTTTAACCTGGTCTCCTTTTATAAAATATTTCAGATTCATTTTATCAAGTAGTATCTTTATTAGTTCCTGTTTATTTTTTTTAAAGATTTTATTTATTTATTTGACAGAGAGAGACACAGCGAGAGAGGGAACACAAGCAAGGGGAGTGGGAGAGGGAGAAGAAGGCTTCCCACTGAGCAGGAAGCATGATGCGGGGCTCGATCCCAGGACCGTGGGATCGCAACCTGAGTCGAAGGCAGACGCTTAACGACTGAGCCACCCAGGCGCCCTATTAGTTCCTTTTTAGAACAAGCTGACATAAGTTAAAACACACACACATATACAGACATATGTAACAGTGTGTTCGACTTCTGCCCTTCTGCCATTTCAAACTGGGCTTCTTCTGCCCATAGCTCGGTCAGGGTCTTAACTCTGTCACCACTTTGCAAAATGTGCTAGTCCCTAACCCTCCACTCAGGGGGAGCCTTACCTGGGTCACAGGGGGGTGATAGGTTTGCAAAGGTATATTATCCAAGGAAACGAGTTAGCCAGAATTGAATTTGTCTAAAATTTCCAGTTCTTCTGATAAATTACCTGAATTCATACAGTTTACTAATTCTCGTTATGAATATATTAACAAATATATTAACATCATTTTTTTAGTTCTAGAAATTGAAGTTTAAATTTCTCCATTTAAGACATGGTGGCATAATGTCGGATGCCAATTACACCTCAATTTTTTTAAAAAAGACATGATCGTATAAATTTGCTTACTTCAGAACTCTCTTGCAACTTGTTGTAAAAGTTATATCCTTTTACGCATCATTTAAAAAATTCGTGGGAGCACCTGGGTGTCTCAGTTGGTTAAGCGTTCAACTCTTGATTTCGGCTCAGGTCATGATCTCAGGGTCGTGAGACTGAGCCCTGAACTTGGCTCTGAGTGGGGCATGGAGCCTGCTTAAGATTCTTTGTCTCCCTTTCCCTGTGCCCCTCCCCTGCTGCTCACACTCCCTCTCTAAAAAAACTTTTTAAAGTTAAACATTTTTTAAAAATAAATAAAAAATTTTAATAAATCTTTAGGCATTTTTGCTGCCTTTTCATTAATATTTAAATGGCTTAACAGCTATAATTGTATATTTAAAGCATACAATAAACAAAATTTTGGTATTTCGTATTGATATACTTACTGTGATTTCTTCTTAGAAAATTTCATATATATGAATGTATTTGAGGTACTATTATGCTGACATTTTGGCCCGCGATATGAAAAATAGTTTTTGGAAATCTTTTCAAAAGAAGACAAAACTACCCTACAGCTTTGGAAACCTATTTAACAATGCTGCTATGGTAACCAAACAACTCAAACTATATGGAAATTTCAAAAGTGGTTAAAACCATCCTATTCGGTATGAATTGCTAGAAATTTTATAAATAATTAGAAGAATTCACTAACAAATATGCTACTATGAAAGTCGTAAAAGAATCGAAGTATGTTCAAATGTTGGCAAAAGAAGAAGCAACTTTTAAAATGATTTAAAAGAAATTAATAGAAGTTGAAAAATCCCATTATGAAAGTCTGGAATGTTTGCTATGTTTATAAGAATAGCATCCATTGAATATCTTTTAGAAATAATATATCTATATATATATATAAGAAATATGTAAATTAGGTGATTTTTTTCTTTTAATGAATTATCATTTTCCAAGTTATTTTTTGACCAACTGAATTTTGGCAAATTGACCTGGAGCTCTTATCCTCTACAGCCTGTGTCAGAGGGAGGACGGGGCAAGGTCCTGGGAAATAAATGCATAGCCTAGCAGTCTGGGAACCCAGAAGGCAGTGAGCTCCCTGGGGAGCTTCGAGCAGCAGCAGCAAGTTCATTGGAAGGGGGATTTGCTATCCAGGTAGCATCTTGCACCAGCAAGGTCCCCAGTTTTTCTCAGCCTCTTCTGCTGTCCTTCCTCCTGTCTGTCCTACCAGCCCCTTTTGCTTATTCTTTGAAGCAAAATCCAGACTCTGCAGAGTGCATCATAATCTCTGTCTCATATGAGGACCAACATTTTTTGGATAAAGCATATTCAGTACTGTTCCTGACTCAGCCATGGGTGATTCGGGGGTTCACATCTTACTATGTATGTTGATAGAGGGAAGCATCGTCATTCAAGTATAGATACTTGGTGAACATGGGGCTGTGAGATTAAATTCACCCACTGATATTTAAAATGCTACTTGTAAGCTCAGAGAAATATGTTCTAGAAAGTGCTTTCACTCAGGAACATGTCAAGTGATTCTAATTTCACCTTTTCTCCATCTGCCAAACGTATCTACGTCCACGTCAATTAGTTAGCCATAGTCTTGTGATCTACACTCACTCATTCCCACTCGACTGGGACCATCATAAACATTAGATAAGAAGCTTTCCTAGAATCCATTGGTTTTCTAATCTTTTCCCCACTTTACTGCAGTATGAATGACAAAAAATTGTAGTATATTTAAAGTATACCCCATGGTGATGTGATTTACGCAGACACTGTGAAAAGATCCCTTCCATGGAATTAATTACTACCCATCACCTCCCATATTCATCTGTTTTCTTTGTTCTTTTTTTTTTTTTCTTTTTTTGGTGAGAACATTTAAATTCTAACTCACTCAGCACATGTCAACTATATAACACAGTGCCACCAACTACAGTCACCATACCTTACGTCTGGCTTTCTAATCACAGGGGATGCGATACTGTAGGGCAGAATATAGCTCCCTCCCTTGGAACAGCCCCCTGAGTTGTCCCTTATGCTTTCTCAGTGCCATGGCTTGTGGGATGAAGACGACATCACCGACAGTGGCACCGACAAGGAAGAGTCAGATGATGAGCTCTCCCTCAGTCGCGGCAGGAGAGCCTCCTCCGATTCTCTGAAATCCATCAACCTGGCGGCATCGGCAGAGTCGGTGCACGTGTCCTTCCCGGAGCAGCCCGCCGCCATCCGGAGGAAGCGATCCGGAAGCAGCTCCCAGATATCCCCCAGATCCAGCTTTTCTTCCAATAGGTCCAAAAGAGGTATCTGTCACATGATATCCTTAGGCTAGAATAACTCCTCTGAGTTCTCTGGTTGTCCCTGTACTAGCGATCTGGGTCTCGGGCAAAGGGGTTTATTGGTTGCTATCAAAGAGAGAGATGTTGCGATATGAGAAGAAAGTACTTTGAAGTCAGACAGACCCGAGTTCAGATCCTGACTGAGCTGTGTGACCTGGGACAGTCACATCATTCTTCAAAATGTCTGATTCCTTCCCAGGACGAAGACTTTAGGTAGTCGTGAAAAGGGGCCAGGACACTGTCCGTGTGGGCACGTGCTCATTTTTAAGTCATATCCAGAGAACTCTACTGGGTGCGTCCAGAGTGCTATAAAGCACAATTCATTTTGAAAATGTTTTTACATTTAATCAAGGGAACTTTTAGTAAAACCATCCATTTATACTGGAGTTGTTCATTTCTTACGAACTAGTGAGCATCACCAGCAGCTAGGCCCGACAGTTGCCACTCTTGGAGAAATTGGGTTTTTCTATCTATAGTGCTCCTGCCTGGAGCTTTTTCCAAATACCTGCAGAGTCATCTTAGGAATACACTTTTCAGGCAGACACTGGCAGTCGTCCAATGTTCATTTTACAGTTAGAGAAATCTGGACATGAAAAAGGCTTGGGTCACAGACCCAATCTGGAAACCCCACAACCTGGGGTCCCTTCTTCCAATCTCTTTCTTCCGGGATAAAGATCCCATAACAACCCCAGGAAGAGCCAATGTTGGGTATAGAAGCCCACAGATGCGTTTTACTGTGAAGGCAGAGTTGAAACTGCAGTTTCCAAATCATCAGCCACTGTTCTTACAGGAACCTGTGTATACTCGCCCTCTAAATCCACTTCAAGCCATCCTTCTGCCCTGTGGGTTCCAGGGGCTTCTGTGGTACTTATGTCAACAAACCCGTAACTCAGGACATCTTGGTTTCTTTTTATTTCTAGGCAGCACAAGCACGCGGAACAGCAGTCAGAAAGGAAGCAGTGTTTTAAGCATCAAGCAGAAAAGCAAAAGGGAACTTTATATGGAAAAGCTTCAAGAACATTTAATCAAAGCAAAAGCATTTACCATAAAGAAGTGAGTGCCTGAAGACTCTTGGTGGTGTGTTTTGTTTTAGGACCAGAAAGCTGGTATCAATTGTTTCATATAAACCAGGGCTAAAGAGCAGAGAAGTTACTTCTCATATCGCAGACATCATCTGCTTAAGGCAGAAGAAAATGACCCGTTACCTTATTGTTCTTAATGGAGATATAACTGACATATAATATTAGGTTAAGTTCAGGTGTACAACATAATGATTCGATATGTGCATATGTTGGGGAATGATCACCACAGTAGTCTAGTTAGCATTCATCGCCACATATAGTTACAAATTTTTTTTCTTATGATGAGAGTATTTAAGATTAGTGTATAATACAGGATTAATTAACCGTGTGCCACCATGCTGTACATTACATCCCGGGACTAACTTATTTTATAACTGGAAGGTTTTACGCTTTGACCCCCTTTCCCCATTTGCCCAATCCCCACTTCTGGCAATAACCAGTTTGTTCTCTGTGTCTATGAGTATGGGTTTTGGGTTTTGATTTTTTTTTTTTTTTTAGATTCCACGTATTAGTGAGATCATATGTTACCTGATATTCTCTGACTTATTCTATGTATAATATATATATTTCATTATATGCCATTGTGTGTGTGTGTGTGTACACATTTTTGTTACCCGTTCATCCATCGGTGGACACTTAGGCTGCTTCCCTATCTTGACTTTTGTAAATAACGCTGCACTGAACCGGGGGTGCTGACATCTTTTTGAGTTAGTAGTTTTCATTTCCTTCAGATAAATACCCAAAAGTGGAATTGCTGTCTCATATGGTAGTTCTATTTTTAATTTTGAGGGGAGCCTCCATATTGTTTTCCACCATGACTGGCCCAATTTACGTTCCCACCAACAGTGCACGAGGGTTCCCTTCTTTCCACATCCTCACCAACACCTGTTATTTCTTATCTTTGTGATGATAACCATCCCAACAGGTATGAGGGATGTGTTGCTTTTAAAAAATAACTTTTCAGTGTGATTCATTTCTATATCCATTATGTTTATAAACACAGTTTTCCTATTTGAATAGAATAAATGATTTCAGGATTCCTGGTATGTATTTTCCCAAGCATCATCGTGCTAAAGCCCAACCAGACAGAGAGGGGTATGATGTCAAAGTTGGAAGGGACTTAGAAAAACACTCTCATCCTAGAGAGGGGAAACTGAGGTCCTACATCACACAGCTGGTCTCCACCAAAATGCACACCACCCCCTGCCCCACTGCCAGGGACATAGGGCAGCAGATGAGCCATGGGAATGGAGAAAGTTCTGGAGGGCTAGCCCCGAATGTGGGCTCTGAGACCAGGTGGGCCATCCAACCTGAACATGGCCTTGAATTGAAGGCAGAGGCTGGACAGAACAAGATGCAGTCAAAAGCCCAAGGCACCACCTGGAAACCAGGAGGAGGGGCACAGGACCCAAACAGGGGAAGAGTAGGGGCTACCTAACGTGTCCCTGGTGTTCAGGTCTAAGCACCGCCGTGTAGTCCCATACATTTCTCACCCCAGCCCTGAGTCTCAGGTCTGCTTCTTACCCAAGTTTTCCAGTAGAGGAAATAAAAACACAGAGAACTAAGGAGCACGCTCAGGGGTTCCCAGACAGGGAGTCGTTGAATCGGGTGACAAACCCCGCACCTGGAGACCTGAGACCACTGTTCAGGCTTCAAGCAAGAGAAGAGGACTGTGGTCTCATCGGCAAAAAGGGCTAGAGTGCCTTCCTTGGCAATGAATTCGTCTATGCTCTCTGTTGGCGCAGGAGCACCTGTAGCAGACTCTGCTGAGGCTCAAGAGGGAGGCGTGACCTGCTTGGAAAGAGGGAGGTGGAGGAATGGGATGATGGCGGTACCTGGTCATCGCTCCCATCTGCCCCTCCTGAAGCAAGTGCTGGGGGTCTCTGTTTTGCAGGACTCTGCAGATATATGTGCCCATCAGACAGTTCTTCTACAACCTCATCCACCCAGACTACAGTGCTGTGACCGACGTGTATGTGCTCATGTTCCTGGCCGACACTGTTGACTTTGTCATCATCGTCTTCGGCTTCTGGGCCTTCGGGGTAGGTTGGGGGCAAAGGCCACCATACCCCCAATGAGTAAGAGGGATGCTGTCGTGTGAAGTGCCACTCATGCCTGAATCTGTTGTTTCCTTCCCAGAAACACTCAGCAGCGGCAGACATCACCTCTTCACTGTCGGAGGACCAGGTTCCGGGGCCGTTTCTGGTGATGGTCCTCATTCAGTTTGGAACCATGGTGGTGGACCGAGCCCTATACCTCAGGAAGACTGTCCTGGGAAAGGTCATTTTTCAGGTCATTCTCGTGTTTGGAATTCACTTCTGGATGTTCTTCATCTTGCCCGGCGTGACTGAGAGGTAAGGTAGAAGCTGGAGACGTGCGGCCACTCTAATGCAAATACATTCCAGAAGGTTATCGTCCCACAGGCATCGCCACAACCAAATCACCAGGTACAGAGGGAGGCAGGGCAGAACATCACCATGGGATGGAAAAGCGAGAGGTCTTCTTCGGTATTAAGTTCAGTGTGAATCCCAAATGTGAATTGATTCCTCAAAAACATTTTTATTGCGTGTCCATAGGTCTACATAGAAATAGGGTTTTCAGAGTGAGAGGAGTGACAGCCTTAGCGAGCTGAGAAAACCAGGGTCCTTCCATTGTTATTGTCTCCATACCTTAGTAGACAGAGATGAACTGGGGCATGGTCTTACGGGCATTCCTAAGAGGATGAGAGGATATCAGACTATGTCATATGAAAAATGAATGAAAAAAAATGGAGACCATTTAGTAGAAGAAAATATAGAGGGGTGGTGAGTGGCCGATGACAGTAGTGTCTGCCACATAAGGTAATTGAAAGCAACAGCGTGACAGTGTTTGGAAAGCTCCTGGCAGGGAGAGGGGAGGGGAGGGAAGCATTCATCCTCATGACACCATGATGCTGCCATTGTTAATACAGCTCTTGCGGCTGATTAAGATGCGCTAGAGATGAAGTCGGAGGAGGAGAGGCACATAAAAAGAGGAGCCTAAAGTTCAATGGGGAAAGGGCTGATGAGATCCTCGGAAGTGGCTGGCTCCCACCTTTCGCTCTGTCTCCTTGAACTCTAAGCTCCAGTCATATTGACCCTCTTTAGTTGCCAGAGGACACCACATTCTTCTGCACCTCAAAGGAGGCTCACTGCCCTTCTGTCCCACCACCAACCCACTCTTCCTCCTCACTCTTTAAGACTTCCCAGGCTGCCTCCACTGGAAACACTACTTGGGACCAAGTCGGTGCTTAACGCATGAACGAATGAATGGGTCAGTGGATAGAAGAGAAACAAGGGGGACTGCTGTAAGTGGGGTGTAATTGGTCAGCACTAAAGAGTCAGCACTAGGGGACATGGAAGCATCCATATAATGTAATTATAATGATCTTTTTAATTAACATATCATTAAAAGTCTTCATGTTTAACAGAAAAATTGATCTTTTTATCATAACTCAAGGGTCATTCCTGGCCAAGCCTCATGAGTAACAAGCCAATCAGGCTGGCTAATGCTATTCCAAAGTGGGACTAGAAAGTAATGGAAATTTCTCTCACTTATGTGCTTCATAATTTGACTCAGATATCATTCCTAACAAGGAAATTCAGATCTCTTCGGACAATGCTAGAGCTACATGTCTGCTCTCACCCGAAGGGCTAGGCTCTGACCTTTTGATTTTAGCGGCAATGCAAATATTTTAAAAGGAAAAATGGAATTAGGATAATTTTCCATGAATCTGAAGTAGAACCAAGTAAAGAAAGGATTTTTCCCCCAGAAGACTACCAACAGCCCAGTAAGTCTTTCACACCACATTGTGTATGGGGAGAGTGAACATAGCTTGGCTGATAAAAATAATTCAGATTAAGGCAAACTTTTTGTAAAAATACTAGAATTTGTTCATGAAACATTGTGAATCTTATTCATTAGTTTTTAAAATAGAATAAATCTGATTTTCTAAATAAACCACATTTAACACCCATGTAGTTGGATGATGAATGTTGATTATTTCTGTGACATTTGGAAGCATCAGTACACATTCTCCACCAGCCTTCCTAGAAACTCTTAATTTCAGAGTGAGAGAGACCTTTAAAAGCTTTCTAGACCTACTAATTCCACAGACGAAGGTGGGTGAAACCAAAACAGAAGAGTGATCTCCCCAAAGTCACTCAGCTAGCTAGTAGTGAGCCCAGATCCCAATCACAGACCTCTTGACCCTACTGTATGCTACACCCCTCTTCCCATGGGAAGCATTCTATACTCACTTCCAGGTAGATTTGTTAAAATAACATAGCCTACAATTCATTATGCAGTTATGAAAAGGATTTGATTTTTCCATCCCCAGAAGAGAGCTCCAGAACATTGACCTTGCCCTGTCTCGATAGGAGAGTCCTCAACAAAGACTGATGCTTCCAGGACTATGGCAATGGTGAAGCCCCAGGGAATCCTTTAGCAGGATCAAATCGCCAAATAGTTGGGTCATTCCCGGTTGTATGAGTTTCTTATTGATGCTGTAACAAATTACCACCAACTAAGGGCTTAAAAATAAATTTATCACCTTAAAGTTGTGTAGGCCAGACGTCTGACACAGGTCTCACTGGACTAAAATCAAGGTGTTGGCAAGGCTGCATTCCTTTCTAAAGGCCCTGGGGTGGGGCGCTGAGGTGGCTCCATTGGTTAAGTAACTACCTTCAGCTCAGGTCATGATCCCAGGGTCCTGGGATCAAGCCCCACATCAGGGTCCCTGCTCAGTGGGGAGCCTGCTTCTCCCTCTGCCTCTGCTGCTCCTTCTGCTTCTCCTCTCTCACTCGCACTTACTGTCTCTCAAATAAATAAATAAAATCTTTTAAAAATAATAAAAAAATAAAGTCTCTGGGGGAGAATCCCTTTCTTTGCCTTTTCCAATTTCTAGAGATGCCAGCCTTCCTTGGCTCATGACGCCACCTTAGTCTTCAAAGCCAACATCAATGCGTGGAGTCCTCTTCTCATTGCATCACTCTGACCATTCCTTCACCATCGTGGCTGCCTCTGAGCACAGCTGAGAAAGATTTCTCCCTTTAAGGGTTCATTGATTAGATTCAGCCCGCCTGGATAACCCTGGCACTCTCCCTGCCTCGAGGACCTTAACCAATCTCAACTATAAATTCCTCTTTGCCGTGAAACATGACATATCCATAGGTTCTGGGGATTAAGCAATAATACCTTCCAAACCAAACAGAGTTTGTTAAAATGACTGAATGAATGAAAACCTCTTTTGTGCTATTGAATTGCATGTTCAATTCAGTTTTTCATTTATTGAGCACCTGCTGTGTCCAGGGCGGTAGACCAGGTAATGAAAAGGGGCATGACACCACTGTGAATAAAGCAGGGACCCGGCCCCTTGTGGGAAGGACCACACAATGGCTTCCAGGGATTGAGGCACTATGATAAATACTAAAAGTTTGGCTGCAATTGTACACCTAAAACTAATATAATGTTGTATGCCAATAATATCTCAATTTTTTAAATAATAAAAACTTAAAAAGACATCAAACAGTTCCATCACCTAGAAACTCTCCTTTGTCCGTGGTAGGACCCTTCTCCCTCATGTCTAGCTTCTGGGACATCCATTTCCTGTTCTGTTACAATTTTGCCTTTCCCAGACTGTCATATAAATGGAATCACACATTCCATGGCCTTTGAGGCTGGCTGTTTCCACTTGGTATAATGTATTTGACATTCATCCATGTCGTTGCTTGTGTCAGTACTTAATTATTTTTTGTTGATCAGTAATATTCTATTGTGTAAATGTACCAAAGAGTGTTTAAATATAGAAAAGTTTAAGGATGTTTGGATTGTTTTTACTTTTTTTTTCAAGATTTTATTTATTAATTTGAGAGAGAGAGAATGAGAGACAGAGAACATGAGGAGGGAGGGTCAGAGGGAGAAGCAGGCTCCCTGCTGAGCAAGGAGCCCGATCTGGGACTCAATCCCAGGACTCCAGGATCATGACCTGAACTGAAGGCAGTTGCTTAACCAACTGAGCCGCCCAGGTGCCCGAGTTGTTATTACTTTTTTGGCAACTACAGATAAAGCTGCTATAAACATTTTTTAAGAATGGCCACAGAGGGGGCGCCTGGATGGCTCAGTGGGTCAAAGCCTCTGCCTTCAGCTCAGGTCGTGATCTCAGGGTCCTGGGGTTGAGCCCCGCGTCAGGCTCTCTGCTCAGCGGGGAGTCTGCTTCCCTCTCTCTCTCTGCCTGCCTCTCTGCCTACTTGCGATCTCTCTCTCATTTTTTTTAAAAAATGGCCACAGAAATCATTTCTATCTCATCTCATGGCCTCACCTCAATGGCCATTCCTAATGCAATGGATTACCCTATCTTTATTTTTGGATATTTAATTCAAGATACGTTAGGATTGATGAGCCTTGAGTCTTCATTGCCAGCATGTCTGTGACAGCATACTTTCATGACATTTCAAGCCATATGCTGCCATCACTTGTTAACATCCCAAATTCTTTTTTTCTCCTTCAGATATTGTTACTGAAAACTTAATTCATTATTGTGCAAAAGAAAACATTCATTAATAGTTATATTGTCTGAATCCTTTTCAAAACAGGAAAAGAGTAAGGGAAGGTACACATTAGGATGTTTTAAACTATACAGAAAAAAATTATGGCTACCGGTTTAATATTGAGCATCAGGAAGCTCTAGTGTTTTGAATAATTAATCTGAAAAAAAAAAGGCTTTTCCTGTGTATATGCACGTAATTTAGTGCACAGACTTTCATTAGGTGCCTACAGTCTACAAACCACTGTGTGGCAGATGCTGAGGGGGATGGAGAGATGAGTAAGGCATGAGTCCAGCCTCCAGCAATAAAACGTGGAGAGACCACCAAAGAAAAAGGCCTTCCAATATGGGACAACTTAATGTCCCTAATTAGATTTGACACGATTACTTCAGTAACTACAGATTAACTATGATTTATTCCAACTTGATTCACTTTAAGGTTGTAGGAAGGGAAAGGTTTGTTCATTTATTTATTTATTTTTAAGTTTTTATTTAAATTCCGGTGAGTTAACATGCAGTGTAAAATGAGTTTTGGGATACAATTTAGTGATTCAACACTTAACATACAACACCCAGTGCTCATCACAGTATGGGTTGGTCCTTTTATAAGGGCTAGAAGACAACACAGTTTTATGTCGTTGATTATAATTTTGATGAATATAGAATTTTTCCTCATGCAGTTTTTGTACAAATTATTTATAAAAGCCAAGGGCATTTCCCTGTAGAGCTAAAAGAATGTTCTTTCCTACTATATACCAAGAGAGACAGCCCCAGAAAGGAAGAGGAAAGGGATGTTTGATATGAGCTCTCTGTAAAGCATCTGATAAATTTTATTAATAACTTGCAAGTGCTAGATCATGGTCAAATATTTTTAATTTATTACAAACTGAAATACCAAAGCTGGTTTCTTTACAACAGAGACACTTATAAGCAATACTTTTGAGATTTCTAGGTATTGAGATCTACATGGAGGTTCCTAGGCCCCTGAGACACAAAGATTCATGCGTTCCTGCACAGTTCTTAGATCTGGTCAACTAAATAGCTATTTTCAGTTAAAAAATAACACGTCTTCTTCTAATGTCAAAATTAAAAGTTAACAAGACAAATTCGAAATATAAAGAGTAATACACTGCATGTGTAAAAAACTTTAAGTGTTGCTCTTAATTTTAAACCCAGGGAAGATGATACCTAGCTAGGGCTTGCCAAGTCAAAAGTCTTGTTTTATTTCGTTTTAAAAATGTATTGACCATGCTTAAGATTCTTGCAGAATTCTGCCTTAATCCAAAGTTGAAAATGGTCCTGTGACTCACCATCCTTTGAAAAGTGTTTCAGATTTTTTTCTGGTGTGAAATTTAGTTCCTCCAACTTATCCTAGCATTTATGAACTGTCCGGCACTGAGGGTTTCTTCATCAGTTATTCACCAGGAGAAGGGACTGCGGTCTCTATTGCTGGAGACATCATTAAGAAAAGAATGTTAGATCATGGAGTCATAGATTTTCAGAGGTAGGGAAAATCTTCCAATAAAGTCACAGATGTCTCGGGCATGATGTCTTGAGGAACAATCACTATAGCTTGTAAACACCACTGGAACGCACATCTGGGTGTTGAAATTTGTTAATCCATGACCTGTCTTTAGGTCATGTAGCTAATGTATAGCAAAAAAAAAAAAAAAAAAAAAAAAAATCAGGGGGAGGAGGGAATTCACTTCTCAGAATACTCTCTCCTACATCTTCCAAATTATGGGTCCTTTGAAGTAAAAAAAATCCATTTTTTGATGAGCTTTAATTTAGAACATGGTAACAGCATCTTCCATGTTGGGAGAAAATATTAGTAAATTTGCTTAAAAATAACTGAGTTTAATTATGGCCTAAACAACTGAATAATACACTAGTACATTGGAGGCACCATTTGTATATATTTTTTTAATTATTAGATTATCTTACCCTACTTTTTGCCTTTGAAGTGATCTATATACAGACGATTCCTTACAATTGGCTGAATTGACTCTAAGCGCCAGAGGGTCAATTAGGCTTTTCTTTTTTTTAATCCTAAACTGATGTGCTGTTGTACCAGAAGAAAAATCCATTATTTCACTTTCCTGTGTTTTTACATTTTAGGAAGTTCAGCCAGAACCTGGTTGCTCAGCTTTGGTACTTTGTGAAATGTGTTTACTTCGGGTTGTCTGCCTACCAAATCCGTTGTGGCTACCCAACGCGAGTCCTTGGAAACTTCCTCACCAAGAGCTACAATTATGTCAACCTCTTCTTGTTTCAAGGGTAAGGAAGGACACTCTGTATTGTCACCGTCACTCACAGAGGGGAGGCTGGCAAGAGAAAGGCATTCGGTTTCCTCAGGAAGAAACAGGATGTTGCAGAATGCTTACGTAGCAAGATGGAGCATCACAGAACTCTTCACGATGTTCGGCAAAAGACAGATATGCCTCTTTAAATACGTTTCTCTGGGTAATTGCCCCACACCTGGCCAGTATATTGTTCTAGAATCAGCCACATGGGTTAATTTTCTATTTCTGCATCCTGCATAATTACTGTGGTAATATTTCAGGATGAAAAATAGGGATATGTGATCCTTAAGTATTAATATATTTCTGGGCACAATGGAACAGAAATTTGGAATCTGGACTCTTTCAAAATATCGTTGGGATTTTTGTGTTTACAATGAGTTCCTCCATTGATGAGGGCCTTTATTCCACCTAGCGTCAACCTAAATGCCACATGACTTGCTTGTTCCTGATATTAAGTTAGCTACTCAACCGAAACATATTGGCTCTTCGTGTGAGGATTTCTTTGGTAGTAGGTCCTCTCTGTTCCCTTGGAAAAATTATACCACAGCATAAAAGACCAGGCTGCTCATGGCACTGCTGGTTCCTTGGTTGTACCAGACCTAGGGATGATGACGTAGTCACAGAAGAGCTGTGGAGCATGCTCAGTGAGTCACTTAGTGTTGGTCTGTGGATGGCCTGGTATTTCTCCCAGGGGTTGGATTAGTGTCCACTTGGCAGAGCTGAGTGGCCTCGGGGAGAGGACCTGAAGTGCATCCGGGTTCTCCAGCCGGACAGAAGCTCTGTGTGAGTCAAGAAACAAGGAATAGTCTCCAAACCCAAGAGGAGCCCAGGCCAACCCATTCCTAAATACAAGAAGTGAAAACAGAATCTTACTAAACTTGGGCACCTACTAAGTCTACCAGGTGTGGGCTCTACTGTGTGCCACGAAACACATGTCCTGCTCCCTCTGACAGCAATCTTTGCCTTCATCTTTCAGGTACCAGCTACGTAACTTTTCCTAGCTCATTCAGCGGCAAAACCACAATGTTCAATAATCCTCTCACCCAACAGATTCCCATAAGCAAATGTTTAAAAAAAGCAAAATTATGGGGATTTTTTTGCAGAAGATATAATCTTAAATTTAGAAAATCCTAAAGACTCAACCAGAAAACTGTTGAAAATAATCAGTGAATTCAGTGTAAAGTTGCAGGCTGTAAAATCAACATGCAGAAATTAGTGGTGTTTCCATATGCTAAAAACAAAATATCTTGGAAAAAAAAACAAACAAAACTATCCCATTCACAACAGCACCAAAAACAATGAAATACTTGGAAATAAATTTAACCAAAAAGATTTGTACAATGAAAACTACAAAGCTTTGGGGGCGCCTTGGTGGCTCAGTGGGTTATAGCCTCTACCTTCAGCTCAGGTCACGATCTCAGGGTCCTGGGATGGAGCCCAGCATCGGGCTCTCTGCTTGGCAGGAAGCCTGCTTCCACCTCTCTTTCTGCCTGCCTCTCTGCCTACTTGTGATCTCTTTCTCTGTCAAATAAATAAATAAAATCTTAAAAAAAAAAAAAAAGGAATCCTGGAGTGCCTGGGTGGCTCAGTCAGTTAAGCATCTGCCTTCAGCTCAGGTCATGATCCCAGGGTCCTGGGATGGAGCCTCGCCTGAGGTCCCTGCTCAGTGGGGAATCTGCTTCTCCCTCTCCCTCTGCCCCTCTAACCACCACTTGTGCTCTCTCTCACCCTCTCTTCCGAATAAATTAAAACAATTTTTTAAGAAAAAAAATAAAAAGGGAATCCTAATTTGTTAAGACCATCAGCAAAAAGAAAAAAAAGTAGAAAAAGGAATGGGAAATACTAATTTCTACATTGACTCTTGATGGAAAGAGGTTGTAATTCCCGGTTGTGTTTTACCGTAAGGGTTACCCTGAGAATTGTTCCTAGGTCATAGGGCTAACATGACAGGGAACTACATGAGCTCCTGGGGTGGGGAGGGTGATGGGGACCACCCCACAACCATCTGTCTAACAAGATGTGGCTTCTGGCAGGTTCCGCCTCGTTCCCTTTTTGACGGAGCTGAGGGCTGTGATGGACTGGGTGTGGACAGACACGACCTTGAGCCTCTCCAGCTGGATCTGTGTGGAGGATATCTATGCTCACATATTCATCCTGAAGTGTTGGCGGGAGTCCGAAAAAGTAAGCCAGTAAAAATGCCCGATCCCTTTTTGTTTCCCTTCCATCCAGGCTGGTTATGAGATTAATGTGAACCTCTGCAAGTTTTGTGGCCAAATAAAGGGGGGCAGGGGCAAAGACGGTGAGGACCTCTAAGAGTCCCATTGGTTTCCACCGTCTGGACTTGGGAATTTGGGACTCACTGCTGCCTTAGTCAGCAATAGCATCCCAGATGTCTTTCCCTTTTGGCAAATGTATATTGTAGTTATTTTTAAAAGAAGAAATGATATATTGCTGTGTGACCCAGTGATTCTTAGATGGCTCATTGGGGAGCAGAAGGGAATGTGGTATTGTAGAGAAAAGTGAGGTCAGGTGGCTTGGACTCAGGCTCACCCTCTGACTCACTCTTTGATGAGCCACGGGACAATAGGACTTCTTTGTACAAAGGAAACTGAACTGCAAATATTTGCTTATTCTGTTAGATTGAATATTAAGATTTCAATATGGATGGAATTACTGTTATTTATTGGATTTTTCACAAGTTTAACATCTGAAACAGGAGTCTGTGGAATAATAGCAATAGGACCACTCAACGAGAATTAGCTGAGGTGATATAAAATGTCTTTTTTTTCTCTTCTCCATAATACCCTCTTTGGAAAAGACTCCTCTGGTCTATATACTTTCTAGTATGTTCTGTTGCTTCTTCTGGGAAATTCGGCTTCACGGTCAGGGGCCCACTGACCTGTGGCCCCTGTGTTTATGGGGTTTGTGGGAGTGAAGGAGATAGGGCTGGTAGTGAACTTAAAATCATAGAGCTTGTCCTGATTTTTAAGGAGCAGAAAAGCTGTTAAAATGTCAGAATATGATGGGGCGCCTGGGCGGCTCAGCTGGTTAAGCAGCTGCCTTTGGCTCAGGTCATGATCCCAGGGTCCTGGGATCGAGCCCTACCTCAGGCTCGCAGGGAGCCTGCTTCTCCCTCTTGCCGCTCTGCCCATGTGTGCTCTTTCTCTCCCTCTCTCTCTCTCTCTCTCTCTCTCTCTGTCAAATAAAGAAATAAAATCTTTTTTTAAAAATGACAGAATATGAGAGATATGAGAGCTGTTCTACCAAAGGGACTTTGAAGGTAACAATCATGGTGACATCATGACAAATGAAGAAATCATGACAAATGAGGAAGAGTAGGAAGAACCAAGAATTGTTCCGTCTGAAGTAGAGAAAAATAGAAGGAGGCAAAAACAATAGCCATTTGTAACTATTTGAAATACTGGAAAATAGAGGAAATGTCTGAATTTATTTGTAAGACTCAAGACAACAGAGTTTAAGACAGGTAGGCAAAAGCTCTGGTAAGTTACAACAGGATACGAAGAACTTTCCAGCAATCGAAGCTACCCCATCATAGCTTGGCTGCCTCAGGAGGTGTCCATGTACACACAGTGACACTAGGAGAACTCACAGCCTGGACCCCCCCCCCCATGGTGGGAAGTACTGGTCCCCCTCCAGCTCCAGGAGCTTCTCATTCAGCAGTCACCATATCAGTTGTCTGTTGCTGCAATCAAACAACCTCAAACGTAGTGATATATATATATATATATATATATATATATATATATCACATTTATATATTATAAAAATATAAAGATATATAAATATAATGTATATATATACATAATGTATATAAGTATATAATGTATATAAATATATAAATATTTATATACAAATACAATATATAAGTATATAAATATACATATATGTACATATATGTATTTATATAAATATATACTTTTTTTTTTTGAGAGCGAGACAGCTTGCAGCACAGGAAGGGCAGAGGATGAGGGAGAGAGAGAATCCCAAGCAGGCTCCACACCAACACAGAGCCCAACGTGGGGCCTGATCTCACGACCCTGAGATCATGATCTGAACTAATCCCACGCTTAAACGACTGAACCACCCACATACCCCAAACTTAGTGGTTTAAAAATAACAAAAAAGAAAGCCCGGAATCAGAGGTATGGGTAAACAAGTTAGTGGGGAAGAGGACCGGCCATCCTATAGGAAGCTGGAGAAAGATGGGCAGTGAATAAACACACCACATAGCCCGGCTTCTCCATGAAATATATGAGCTTATGTGTTGACAGCAAGGGGGAAGGACGGCATCCTAAGCCCCAGGGCCTATCCCCGCGCGCACCGGAAACAGTGAGATACTACTTCCGCTGGGTGAATGGGCAGGAAGCTCTTATGAGAGGGCCTCTGAGTAAGAGCTCACAGGACTGCCCCACGTTGATACGGGGCCACCTTTCATGGGAGCAGCTGCGTCTGCCCCATTTGTTGGCTCTTACAAGCCTTTCACTGTCTTTGAGCCAATAGGTGACAACCTTCTTAATAGCATAGTGAGGAAGTGACACCCGTTGCCCGTCCTCCGTGTGAAGGCTGGTGTCGCTCTGCCTTAGATCAGTAGGCATTCCTGCCCACGAACAGTTTACAATTATTGTTATTTTATCTTCAAGAAATAAAAAGCCTCGTCTTAATGTATCACTTCCACTTAAATATATACTCCTATCTTATGCTAAGTCGAAGAGTATCAGCCTTTTAAATCACATGTGGTAGAACTTCCTGGGGAACTTAGGTGTCGAGCGCGTCAGTGTCAAGGGAGTCCAAGCAAATCTGGGACTCGTTTCTACTCTGTCCCATTAGAGACTGAAACACTACCAGCGACCATCTCTTGTCTAGTATGAAGCAGAAGAGTAAGCTTCTTTTAACAGTGACTTTTCTTGGGGATTACTCTGAGTTGAACATGCTGTGCTCCAGGGGCTTTAAATAGGCTTTCTGAAGCCAGAACAATTTCCTGAAAGGCAGAGTGTTGGCATATGAACACCCACAAATGCAGGCCACTTGGTCCTAGCCCTAGTTTACTTTTTTAAAAAGATTTTATTTATTTATTTGAGAGAGAGACAGAGAGAGTGAGGACAAGCAGGGGGAGGGGCAGAAGGAGAGGGAGAAGCAGGCTCCCTGCTGAGCAGGGAACTCAATGCAGGCTTGATCCCAGGAGCCTGGGATCATGACTTAATGACCTAAGCCAATGGCGGACGCTTAACCGACTGAGCCATGCAGGCACCCCCCGACACACACACACACACACACACACACACACACACACACACACACCAGTTTTAAGGAGAACGTCTGTCAGGTCCCATTGGCCCCTCATGGTACCACAGTGGGGTTATGTTGGGAGCCCATTACAGCTTCACATCACTACCTAACTTCATAGAGTGGGGACAAGGTTGCTCTCCCTACTTCAGGGTGTGCGGAGCAGAATCAGGTCCCAGTCAGGTCCTGTGGGAAGAGCAAGGCGTCCTTCCCCTGCCTGCTTCTGGCACCAGAAGCCTGAGCCCTGGGTGACTTCTCTGTTGCAGAGATACCCGCAGCCCCGGGGGCAGAAGAAGAAGAAAGTGGTGAAGTATGGCATGGGAGGCATGATCATCGTTCTGCTCATCTGCATCGTCTGGTTTCCCCTTCTCTTCATGTCCTTGATCAAATCTGTGGCGGGGGTCATCAACCAGCCCCTGGACGTCTCGGTCACAATTACCCTGGGAGGGTACCAGGTAACTGCTGTGTCCCTCCCCCCAGGTCTGGCTCCCCTGCCGGTGCCTTTCCTGACCATCAGCTACTGGATGCTCAGTTAGCATTTGTGGCTAGATGCCCCCCTGCATTTGAACTGATCAGCAAATACGCGGCGTATGAGATAAGGCACAGAAGACAGTGAAAGGGTAGTTCTGTTCTGATGTGAGGCACCAGAGTAATCACTTCCAAAAAGAGATCCAACTGAGGCCAGTTGCCATTGGGTACACAGTGGGTGATGATATACCGCGTAAATATTTCTCTTTTAACCCAGGATGCAGAGACAAGCCTTGGGAGTGTTGACAGCACTGTTTCTTTTGTTTTCCAGCCCATTTTCACAATGAGTGCCCAGCAAAGCCAGTTGAAAGTTATGGATCAGCCAAAGTTTAATAAGTTTATAAAAGCTTTCTCTAGGGACACTGTAAGTAAATGCACGTAGTAGATGTCTGTGAAGACCTTTCATCTAGGTGAGCTTACTGCTTGTCATTTTATTCACTGTTCTGCTGTGGCCTGTGGTGGTGGGAAGGACTCTTCAGAGATTACCAGTGGCCACTGGCCACGTGGATAATCTGAGACATTATGTCTGCATTATTGGATAGAAGTATCAATAAACACAATTTTAATTCAGGACGTTTTAATGTAAGCTCAACAGATGGAGGTCCTCTTTTATATTTTTAGATGTTTTTAATTGCGGTAGATACTGATCCCTTTGACGGTTAGGTCTGTTCTGAGAATCTATCTTCAGGGAGGAATTCAAAATATTGGAAAAGCTCTACGCGGGTACCTGCTGTGATGGCATTCTCGGTATTGACAAAAGTTGGAAGCAACTGAGGGCTCAGCAAGTAGACTGTTGAATAAATTATGGCAAATGTATCCAATGAATCTGATAGGCACTAGCTTCCCTAGCGTGGTCGGCATGGGAGAAGAGGGCTACTGCTTTTCATTTTATTTACACACTATGTTGTCTGAATATTTTCTGAGCAACTTCTTTTGTAACACAAAATAATCATTACAAAGACCGTGCATGGCATGAACATGTCTCAAGATAAAACATAAATGAAAAAGAATATACACTATTATTTTCTAAATGATTAAAAAATAAAATCTGCACTTTCTACTGCATATAATAGTGATAATGTTCTGTTGGCAAAGTTGTGGCTGATGTATTGTTTTCTCTCCATTGTGAACTCAGAATAATATGAGAAACTGATTTTTCATAATTAAAATTTGCTTTACGAGTAATACTTTCCTATTTAAAGAAAATGATTAGGCAGACAGAGGCTTAGCTCTCTTGTAAAATTACCAGCCTGTAATGCACACTGCCCAGGCTCATCTCAAGGGATGTGCAGCTGTGAAGGTAGGATCAAGATATTGTGGGTGGATTAAATTTGACTGTCTCAGGAGAGGGAACATCCCAAGAGTTGATAAGTTTCTTGCTTAGTGGGGAGGAAAAATGACACCAAATCCTTTGATTTGTCTTTATTGATTAATTGGAACAATTCCATACCTATACTGGTACTGAGATTGTTCTGTGTGACTGGGGCTGCGCATCCCCCTGCGGAGGGGAGCAAAGTAGTACCACGGAGCACCAAGCCCATCCACTGTAGAAACTGTCCTTCCATAGGAAGAAATCCTCATTCGGCAGTCAGTTAAAAGGAAGAGTAATTGCTTTATTTATCCATCACCATGTCTATGATCTATTTATGCATGTGTATTTGTGTGCATACAGGGTGCTATGCAATTTCTGGAAAATTATGAAAAAGAAGACATAACAGTAGCAGAACTGGAAGGAAACTCAAATTCTTTGTGGACCATCAGCCCTCCCAGTAAGCAGAAAATGATAGCGGAACTCATGGACCCCAATAGTAGCTTCTCTGTTGTTTTTTCATGGAGTATTCAGAGGTAGTTACTATGTTTCCATGTATGATTTCCCCCTTTCCCCCCAATCTAAACTCGGGGTGGGGGTGGGAGGATAGAAGGACAGAAGAATTCAATTAATGTGGATTTTAGTTGACATCATGCTTTGGGAACATTTATTGGATGCTACGGCTAACCTTTGTGTTTATTAAATAATGATCTGCCTGGGAGTCTCTGGCAAAAATAAGGACTTCTTAGTTTTCCTTTTTCCTGCTAACTTCAGTCTTTAAGGAGAGGCTGGCAATGAGTTCTGTGAACGAGAGAGAGAGGTAAAGTGAAAGGGAAAAAGGTAAAGACTTGCAAAAATGAAATAGTCTGGATGGTTCTAAGATTGCCCTGAAAGGGCGAAGTTTGGTCTTAGTAATAAAGAACTGGCAGCCTCGGGAAGCCCAATTTTCACTTGCATCCCCCCAACATGGGGAAGCCCTACCAGATCTTTTCTCCACACTTGGGCTGTGAGAGCAGCCTGGCAGCCGCAGGAGGGGAGAGCTGAGAGAGACGCCTTCTCACCTAACCTGAGCCAATGGCCCGAAGGCGGCCACTACTTCGCTCACTTGGGTTTTTTTTAAGTTTTTTATTTAAATTCCAGTTAACATACAGTGTGATATTAGTTTCAGACGTACAGTTTAGTGATTCACACTTTCATACAACACCCGGTGCCTGTCACAGGTGCCCTCCTTCATCCCCCTCCCCTCTGATAATCAACAGTTCCAGAGTCTGTTTCTTGATTTGCCTCCTTCTCTCTTTTTTTTCCCCCTTTGCTCATTTGTTTTTTTTCTTCAATTCCACACATGAGTAAAATACGGTGTTTGTCTTTCTCCGACTGACTAGTTTTGCTTAGCATAATGCTCTCTAGCTTTATCCATGTCTTTGCAAATGACAAGATTTCATTCTTTTTGGTGGCTGAATAATATCCATATATATATATGGATGTGTATATATATATATACCACGTCTTCTTTACCCATTCCTAAGAGCATGTCTTAGGAAAAGTTCTTGCATTCAAAAACCCAGTGTGTTAGCGAAGCACTTGGGGAACCTCGACGCGATAAACTAGTTGAAAGGCTTAGCGTTTGTTTATTTGTTTGTTTGTTATCACGGTCTTGTGATTCAGGATTCTCTGAAGGCTTATTTGGGAAGTCAGGTGATAGGTGCATTTGGGCCCATGATTCCTGGCTTCTAGGATGAAATTAAGAAAGAGTCATGATAGGTACCTAGGAAGCCTTCTCCAATCTAAAATGAATTTCCAAGGAAACAGTAAAGAAAGATTTCAAAGGGGGCTGTTCAGAATTGAAAGAACTCCTTCCTGAATCTTATTTTCTCCTTGAGAATTTGCATCCCAAGTTCCTCACACGAAATTCTGGATGGCCAAAAATTTATTTTCTAGCCTTTTCTTTGAAGAGCTACCAAAAAATTAACAACATTAAAGATCAAGTTTTGATTGAACGTTCTTTTAGAAACGTGGATTCTATTAGTCGCCATGGAGACTAACCTCACTGGATAAATATAAAGAGTGTTGCAGAAACTCGTATCAGAGCGTCAAGATGGTTTCTCTTTTAGTCAGCAGACTTCCTCCTCACCTGCCGTCTATTTTAAAGGTGTTTGTGGCCTCCCGGGGGCTTACTAACTTGGTTGTCTAAGAAGCTGGACGTAAAGGTGAGGTGGACAGAAAAGGTTGGGGTTGACAGTTGTGGACCCGATGAAGACTTGGTGAGATTAATAAAATGAAGAGTCAAGTGAATTTTTGAATCTCTCTTCCAGACTTCTGAATAATCACTGACATTGAGCCCTTTTATCTCTCTTCACAGAAACATGAGTCTGGGCGCAAAAGCAGAAATAGCAACCGATAAGCTATCTTTTCCTCTTAAAAATACTACACGTAAGAATATAGCTAAAATGATAGCCGGCAACAACACAGAAAGTTCAAGAACGCCAGTGTAAGTGATCGCTCCAGTTAATTAGCTTTAATGGATGGCTATGTCTGGTACAAAATCTCCATTTGCTAATTCACATATGCAAGAAATGCAACTTTCTCTTTTCTTCAGTAACGCAAATGAATCTCTACTTGGAGACCTCATTATGTTACATTAAGACAGCTCTGTTTTCCTCCCCTCTCCCTCTCTGTCCGCCTAGCCCTTGAGAGTCCTAATCTTGTCTCTGGGTAGCAGACCTTGCTCTTATCTGACCATAATCACCAAAAGCCAGGGAGAGCCCCTGGGAGACCCTTCTTCTACTATTACTCCTGACCTGGGCGCATTGAATACCTGGCTAATGGATGGGGGGTGCGGGGAAGACAAGGGATAAAGGGAAATTTGGGGGGGGGAGCTCTATCTTAATATATTATCTTGCCATATAAATACTCCAAACAAATCCAAGCTGGGATGTTTAGATTCTAATACGAGAACTAGTAGGAGGGGGGGAAATGCTATGGGTACAAAACCGCTAAGTGACGTTCACCAATGTCTGGTTCTGACCTCTGTCCAGTCTGCCCTGGCCCCACTTTGCTGCATTGAGCATAAGAGCCTCCATGATGCAGTCCTCACACGTTTTCCCTAAGACAGCGTTTTTTGTTTTGTTTTGTTTTGTTTCTAAGTCAGCATTTTTTTAATCACTAAAGTTGAAGGAACCTCAAAGATTGTCAAATCTTCCCCCATCATTTCCCCATGAAAGGACAGGCCTAGAAGGATGGAGTGACCTGCTTACGTGACTCAGTTTGTCCTCTACAGAAGGAGGGTCAGGTCCAGGCCACCATCTGTCTCCTGAGCCTCACTCTTGTCACTAGATAGATTCATGCAGTCCACTTGATTATAGATATAATTATGTATATATCTGTGTATATATATATATATAATATATATCTGTATATACATAATATGTAATTATGTATATATCTGTACATATATGTATATATATATATGTATATATACATACACATATAAATATGTATATATCATAGATCCTAGCGAGAAAGACAGCTCCTTGCTTCAGAAACAGTCACAGGCAATTTTTAAGGCATTAACAAGCTCATATACAGAGTTTACCTAAGTATTCGAATAGAACCACTGAATTTGTTTGACTTGGGAAATTTCTGGATTATAATGGAGCCCATAAATTGTGATGACATCACATGGCATAGAAGTACAAGACTCACCGTTATTCGTTTGAGATGAGGTCAAAAATGGCAACAAAAAAATCAATTTTATGCGGCTAAAACAACTAAAACTTCATTACCCTCCTCCCCCCCTTTTTTTTTCTTAACACACAGGACTATAGAAAGGATCTACCCATATTATGTAAAAGCACCTAGCGACTCGAACTCAAAACCTATAAAGCAACTTTTGTCTGGTAAGGATGAGAAGGAATTATTTCAGAACTTTTTTTAATTCTTTTATCAGTGTCTGTAGTTTGCTTTTTCAGCCTTTCTCCAGCTGCTTTCCAGTTTTCTTTCCCTGTGAGACGCAGCTTACAGAAGCCTGAGACTCCCAGCTGTGGTCACCGGCCAGAAGGAGACAATCAATCAGGCCCGGGAACCATATTCTTCATGGTTTTCATCGATATAGAACGTGATTGGCTTAAATCCACGTTCTAGCAGCTTTGGTTACCGATTCATTGATCTGTTTACTTGTTTCTATTAACATCCATCTCTTAGGCAGAAAACGGCCTTATGCAATATCAAATATGAAAGCCCTACGATAAGAACAATAAAAACTGGAGCAGGAAATGTACTTGATTCAGCCCAAGGGTGGTTCAGTATCAATGTCAGCCTCTAGGGACTGTAGGTACCCAAAACAACAGTGATGGTAGCAGGTTGATGTTTGGGGATTCTTAAGCATTAATTACTAAGCATTGTTTGACTTCTTCAATTGTCTGGATCAGAGCACATGTGTACATGGGGTGAAAGTAAAAGGACAAAGCTGTTATCCAAGTCATGTTCACTCCTTTGCCAACGTGGGTCGCTCGTGGTCATCAGACAGTGCGTCAGGCACTGGAGACCAGGCTCCTCGAGGCTCATGTTTAGCTGGAAAGATGGAGATGTAAGCGAATGGCTGGATTGCACCAGAAGTAGAGGCAGGAGAGAGGTTCGGAAGACAAGCATGGGTGGGTCCCCACATCTCTATGCTTTTCTTCCTCAACAGCCAATAAATAATACATATGTCTTATAGGGTCATTGTGAGATGCACTGAGAACTTCGGTATTTCCCTTTCAGTCCAGATAGTTCTAGACATGCTTAGCCCAAGAGCATAGATTGCTCAGTGATCGGTCATTCCCTCTGAAATGCTACCGTCCCTCAGTGGGCCCTTCACAGCTGCTGCGCCCCTCATGAAATGATCCCGCAAGCCTGCTAGGGCTCTCCTTCGGCTGCCTCCCTCTCCCTGGCAATGGGGCTCAAATGTTCATCAGTCCCCCCACTTCCTTTCAGCTTCAGGAAAATGGGCCCCTCCTTCCAGGGTCAGCCTCACCTTGCGCCCAGATTCCCAGCCCCTCCCCACCCTTATCATCCCCTTTCTCAGCCACATGTTCTGTGTTCCCCAAACACAGGCTTGTTGGCTGTGGGTCATTTGAGATCCAGCCAATGAAGTCCTTCTCCCCCAGACCACACGGTCTTGTGCTCTCGGGTCTTGCCGATACAACAGCTTTTCTGATGAGCTTTACTGAGTTACATCTAATCTTTAGCATAGGTTGGTGGTTACCACCAATTTACGAAGGAGGAAACTGAGGCTCTGGGTGTGAATTACTCAGCAGAGGTTATACAACTGGTATGTGAACAAACTAGATTCAAACCTAGGCCAGATGTCCCCTCTCAGAACTCTCTAGACTTCAGAACCAAGGTTCTTTTTGTTCCTGAGCATTCTGAATGGTTCATATTCAGCCTGGATAAGGGTTTCTTTATCTTTAAGAGCTTCCTACCTCACTCTCCATCATTCCATCCATCCATCCATCCATCCATCCGTCCATCCATTCATCCATCCATCCAATCCATCCACCCATCCATCAAATAGACATTCATTACCAGGCACTGTCCCAGATTTCTCGGATCCAGGAATTTAGCAGGAAATAATGCAGGCACGGCCCCTACCCATACAGTCCACCACCAGAATTCTCAGCCAAGGCCCTATTATCATTGACGGGGGTGGTATTTTCTTAGAAAGACCTACTCAGAGAACTCCAAGCTTTCTTCCACCCTTTTACAGTTCTTTTATATTGACCCTGTGCTCCAACCAAAGCAGTCATTAACCACGTGTCATGGATTTTCAGAACTTTGCTGAGCTTCACGCCATCAAGCCTTCCTGAAATAGCCTCCTCTCCCCGACCATCCCCACTTACTGAAGTTCTCACTCCGCAAAACTCAGCTCAAAAGCCGTCTCCTCTGAGAAGCCCTCCGGGATCCTACCAAGCAGCAGTAGTCTCCCCATGCTAACAGACCTTGTGGGAGCAGATCCTGTAGTGGTTGCTGCGTGCCCATAAGTCGCACTTGTATACATGGCCTGTTCCTGTTGAGATATGGAATCATGCTGTACGCAATTTTGTAGCCCCTTATCACCTGACGGAGAGCCTTCTTCTCGAAGACACTCAATAAATGCTGGTAATAGGATTGAATTAGTCAATTTACTAGAAAGTTGGAGAATTTGCATTTTTAAATGTCTAGTTGTTGGAATTCTCAGCAAAGACACTTGGGGCAGTGAGCTACCTGTTTAGTGACAAGGAGAAAACTTATGCACACCTAGGGCCCACTTTTCTTTCCCCACTCACATTGTTACCCTGTCCCTGTGTCTTACTCATCCAGGCACCATACACCACGCTATGGAGAGTAGCAACCAAGTTTTGCCATCCGAGGACTGTTGATGAGCATTAAATCCTAATAGTCTCATGCTAACTTGATTTCGTTTTACTCCTCTTCCAGAAAATAAATTCATGAATATCACCATCATTTTGTCCAGAGACAATACAACTAAATCTAACAGTGAGTGGTGGGTTCTCAACCTGACTGGAAATAGAATATACAATCAGCACGCCCAAGCCTTGGAACTGGTGGTCTTCAATGACAAAGTCAGCCCCCCGAGTCTGGGTTTCCTGGCCGGCTATGGGTAAGAACTTACTCACAGTTAATAGTTACAAGAGTCTACCTCTGTGTCATATAAAGTTGAGAATACGAGGCCTTGTATCTTCCTAGAATTCTTTGTTTTTTAAAGATTTTATTTATTTATTTGACAGAGAGAGAAAGATCAAAAGTAGGCGGGGGGGGGAGGCGGGAAGCAGGGTCCCCACTGAGCAGAGAGCCCGATGCGGGGCTCGATCCCAGGACCCTGAGATTATGACCCAAGCCAAAGGCAGAGACTTTAACCCACTGAGCCACCCAGGCGCCCCTCTTCCTAGAATTCTTGAACTTAATAGCTGCAACATTAAAATTCATAGGTTATTGGCCCTTCATTTAAAAAAAAAAAAATGAAGAACCCAAAAAAATAAATAAATAAAAAATAAAAAAATGAAGAACCAAAATCCCAAAGAAGTCAAAATGCCTGATGTGAGTAACACCCTTAAGGACAGGTCTAGAAGTCATATGTCCATTTTCTTCGCTCTACACCTTCCTGTTATGTTTGAGGCCATTCAGTGTTTAAACATAGAAATTGATGTGGGGTTACCTCTCTTCTGTTTAGATTGCCTTCTGACCTTAGCAGACATGGCCTCAGTCAGATGTCACAGTCTGGGACATGGTCTGATGTCCAGAATGGTCTGAAGCTACCGTTTCACAGTGTTGTGATCCTTCAATGCTAGGACACATACATCCCCAGCAGGACACGAACGTTCGTTAAGAAATCATTGTCTAGGGTGCCTGGGTGGCTCAGTTGGTTAAGTGACCGCCTTTGGCTCAGGTCATGATCCCAGGGTCCTGGGATCAAGCCCAGCATTGGGCTCCCTGCTCAGCAGGAAGCCTGCTTCTCCCTCTCCCACTCCCCCTGCTTGTGTTCCCTCTCTCGCTGTGTCTCTCTCTCTGTCAAATAAATAAATAAAATCTTAAAAAAAAAAAAGAAATCATTGTCTATGCAGAATTGTATTTATAAAAATAAAATACTAGGTGCAGAAAAGTATATATAGTACAGTGGCATTTCTACCAAATCTATTATGTGATTTCTTTATTCAATATATGCAGTAAAACCACCTGAAGTTCACCTGTGAAACTCTTAACATCGGTTATTTCCAGAATTTGGATTTTTTTCATTTTCATTTTTCAAGTATTATAGCTCTGTAAGGGAAAAACTTAAAACTTTGATAAGTTTATCATCTCTTCTGTGGAGTTGGAGGGAAACACTTTTTTTTTTCTTTTAGATGCGTTCTATTAACTGTATTTAACTGGTAAATACAATTTCTACTCAATTTTTTTTTTCAGTATCATGGGATTATATGCTTCGGTTGTCCTTGTGATTGGGAAGTTTGTCCGCGAATTCTTCAGTGGCATCTCTCACTCGATCATGTTTGAAGAGCTTCCAAATGTGGATCGAATCCTGAAGTTGTGCACAGATATTTTTTTAGTTCGAGAGACAGGGGAACTGGAACTGGAGGAAGATCTCTATGCCAAATTAATATTCCTGTACCGCTCACCAGAAACCATGATCAAATGGACTAGAGAAAAAACAAATTGATAGTTTGAGACACAGACTGCAAGTCAACATTTGAAATTTTAAAAAAGCACAATATTCTCATAAGAGCTAAGCATTTCTAGTTGGACGGAAATGGTTTCTCTTCTGACAGGTGGTCAGAAGGAGCTGACTTCCTTTTGCAGTCTAAGCTACCTTGCAAATGAAGGCGCTGTTGAAAAAGTTCTTTGTAATTCCATTTCTCCAAAATCAGGGCTACTCGTTTTATGTTTTAGTCAACAGTGTCTTGCATTCTGATTGACTATGCAAAGGAGTCATTTATGGGTCTCCTCCCTCAGAGAAACAGGAGAGAAGACAAAGGGAGAAGGAAAGACACCCATGTTTTTCTGCGCGGGAACCGCACCCTTCCCAAAGAGATTCTCTAATGGCGGACACTGCGCTCTGTCACCAATGGGGAAGCTGTGGTGAGAACAGATGGGCCTCAGCACACCCCAAAAATACGCAACAGCAATAGGAGGCTGAAACTCCTGAACAGATTCCTAGGGGGAAACGAGAAAGGGAGCCAAAGACCCATGAAGATACCAGAGGAAGGATAAGCCTCATTCTAAGCAAAAAGTTAACATTAGTGACACTCTTACTGCCTTATCTTAACTGAAGACTAGTAAAAAATCTTTCCATTGAACACCAGTGACTTCTCAGGAAAATAAAAAAGCAGCAAAACAAATATGTGGACCGGCTTTGTTGAGGCCCAGCTCATGACTCGCTTCAGTGATGGTGGCCATTCTGCTTCAGAGTTCCGGCTCCTCGTCAGACACAGGCTCCAGGTAGAAAGATAAAAATGGCGCCCAGCTGGGCGTGGAATGAATACTCTAACTTTGTAACTCTTTACTAACTGAGGTCATGAACGCTCTACCTTTCCCTATCCCTCAACATGCTTTTTCCCATTTCGATGATTTAAGGCAATGGTGTTTTCCAGTATGTGGCATTTTCCTCCCTGTTTTTCAGGTATATCAAAGAGTTTACATATTCCAATTCACATTTTTACATCTGAGACGGGTTTTTTAAGTTCATAATTATGAAAGAAATATGTATATTGAGCTTGGGGAAATAAAAAAAATGGCCTTTTCTTAAATTATTATTATTGGTAACACAACCTCTTCATTAAATAACAATGTAGCATGAGAATTTATGATTGAAATGTAGTTTTCATTCCATATTAAAATACAGTTTGTGAGGAATCATCGAATGGACTAGAGTACATCAAAAAAAAAAATGATCCTATGTAGTTTGGGTTCAGGACTGACTTCAAATAAAGCACATCTTGCAAAGTCATTTCAAGAATATTCTTCATTCTGCCTCTTTTGCATGAAGTAGGAAAAATGATTGTTTTCAACACTCTGTAAACAAGGCGTTAAAAAATCAACTGAGAGAAGAATTCACTTCTTGTTGGTTTTATTTGTCTTTCTCATGTGAATAATGAGATTATATTATTCTCCGTGAATAATACAAGCAGGACACAATGGTAACAAATTAATTTCCAAAGAGATATGGTGAATACAGAGCTGTTGAGTGGCTTCTAGAAAATCCGTGCATATTTGTTCCTCAAACGTGAAAGCCAACATGCATCCACCCTGAGGAAATCAACTCCTCCAGTCATCGTAGCAATAAACTCAGACTACTCAGGGTAACTCTTTGGACCATGTTCTGATTTCCCAACAACAGCAAGAATCATTGTGCATATTTCTGGTTGTGAATTCTTTCTTTTAAAAATGTCAACTCAGGGGAATTTCCAGAGAGCACATTATGACACATTTAGGAAAGAGGAGAAGGAGGCAATGCTCCTGAGAAGAAAGTGTAAAGTCGAAGTATACCAGAATGCTAATGTTCCTCAAGAGAACAATTTCCAGGGTTCAAGAAAAACCTTCCCCGTGTGTCAGAGGGGAAAATGTCGAAGGAAATCTAAAAGACAGAAATAAATGTAGAAGGGACGTGCTTCTTCCAGGGAGGCATGTGGAGGCTAGAGTGGAAATGGCAGAGGGTGAGGAGGTCTTCCGGGGCTGGCCCGGCCCCTGTGGGGTGGGGAAAAGTATATATATAGTACCCTGGCATTTCTACCAAAGCAGGTCACTTCCCCTCTCAGCCTCGTGTATCTGAAAGCATGAAAGGATCACCCTCCTGCACCAGCCACATTCTAAGCCGTGGCCCCATAGGTGCTCCTTGTGAGAGCGGCCTGCGCCCTCAGATTGCGTTCTCTGGAGATAGCCTCTGAAATGAAGAGCCACCAAGGACATTTGGGCAGTGATCCCAGGAGCTACAGTGGTCAGCAAGGAAGGCAGGCTCAGGCAGAGGGACAAGCTGTCCCAAAACACAGCCGCAAGCGAGCTCTGGTCACAGCTGCCGCATTTCCCTCTTTACTCTTCAGTCTGCGTGTGGAGCGCTGAGTCCCCCAGGGATCCCTGAGCACCAGCATATTCCTCGCACCCCCACTGTACAGCCACAGCCCTCCCCTCTCTGGCGGCCTCGATCAGTTACCCCTGTCCGTAAGGCGACCTTGTGGATAAGGTGACCCCATCTATAAGGTGACTCTGTCCCTTGCTAGAACTCTTATTGTCCTTCTAGCTTATGTTTTTATTTTATTTTTTAAAAGATTTTATTTATTTATTTGCCAGAGAATGAGAGCGAGTACAAGCAGGGGGAGGGGCAAGCAGAGGGAGAGGGAGAAGCAGGCCCCCCGCTGAGCAAGGAGCCCAATGTGGGACTCAATCCCAGGACCCCAGGATCATGACCTGAGCCGAAGGCAGACGCTTAACGAACTGAGCCACCCAGGCGCCCCCCCCCATTTTTTTCTTTTAACAATTTTATTTATTTTTTTGTCAGAGAGTGAGTGTCCTTCTAGTTTAATTATCCTTTGTAAAATAATTATTTTTCAAATCCTGATTTCTATTCTTTAATATCTTTTATTTTTCTTAATCTGTTCTAGTTCATCTTGAAATATTGTGTTATAGTTTTTACCCATTTTGTGGGCACGTCTTTCTGGTAAACTTTTTTTTTTTTTTGTCTCTAAGGACATGATCCTGCTTCTTAGTCTTTCTCACTGATAAGCGTTTGATATCGTGTTTAAGTGCGGGGGCTTGTGTGTGTGTGTGACGTTAGTTTCCCTAACTTTTGGGTAGGGGGATGGCTCCTCTAGCTCCTGGACTCTGGAGCCCACGGTCCTGGAGCACCCACAAATGCGCCCTCCTTTGTGAGGTCCCCGGTGTGGCTCTCCCCACCCAACCCTCCGTGGGCCTCTCTCCCCAGGGTTACCTGTTCTGTCCCCTTAATTCCCAGCAGTGTCCCCACGTCATGGGGCCTGTTCCTGGGAGGCAGTTTTAATCAGTTCGTTTTGAGAGTTCCCAGGCCTAACCCGCCTTACTCCTTGAGTCCAGGCTGCTGACCCCCCACCTTCACCCCCGAATGGGGACTTGCACAATCCCCTCCCGGGGTGCCCGGGCATCATCAGTGTTGCCAAGAGGGGCTCCGGATCCCAGCTCTGCCAGACGATCTATTGCTTCTCTCCTCTGCCTTCTGCATCCAGGATGCTCCACACACTTCTTGCCGCTACCAGGAAGTCAGTGGGCTTTGTGCTTGCTGGCCCCGTTTTGGGGGGGAGCAGGGAAGGAAAACAAGAGTGACTGAGGGAGCACCAGACACCAGACTGCTCGAGCCTTTACCTGCCCTAATTCCTCTACGCACAGCCTTTCAACACAGTATTAACGAGGAAGGACACATTTAATTTCTTAGCCAGGGATAACAGCCCCACATCTCATTGGCCTCCTTACATGAATTATTTGGCAGAAAGGTTCTTTGGAACAGTCAGTGTGCATGAGTGATTGGTTCTCAAGAGCCTACATTGTTTGGAGTAAGAGATACTTTTTTTAAAAAATAAGATATTTTGGGGGCGCCTGGGTGGCTCAGTGGGTTAAAGCCTCTGCCTTCGGCTCAGATCATGATCTCGGGGTCCTGGGATCGAGCCCCGCATCGGGCTCTCTGCTCAGCAGGGAGCCTGCTTCCCCCTCTCTCTCTGCCTGCCTCTCTGCCTACTTGTGATCTCTCTCTCTCTTTGTCAAATAAATAAATAAAATCTTTTAAAAAAATAAGATATTTTTAATTGTTTTAAGTCATAAATATCTGGTCGTGTTCACACATATTTTCATTTTATTGAATTTGCTGGTCCATCTATCCTCGTATTTTCAAGGCATGGTTGGTAATCTCTATTGTGTATGTGCTTTTTACTTTAGAAATCTTGGCTCCTGCCTTTCTTATTCTTTTTTTTCCTTCCTTTTCTTCTTTCTTTCTTTCCTTCCTTCCTTCCGTCGTTCCTTCCTTCCTTCTTTCTTTCATGTGTGTGTTATTCTTTATTCTGACTTCCTGGGTTGGGTACAGAGATCCTTATTTTTCTTTCCAATGGTACCTGTGTGAGACTATATACAGGGTGCCCCAGATCAGAAGTGGAAATGCTCCAAGCTTACAGAAATCATCAGTTAAAAGCTTAATTATTTAAATATTGCACGCTTGGGGCGCCTGGGTGACTCAGCCAGTTAAGCGGCTGCCTTTAGCTCAGGTCATGATCCCAGGGTCCTGGGATGGAGCCCGGCATCGGGCTCCCTCCTCCACGGGAAGCCTGCTTCTCCCTCTCCCACTCCCCCTGCTTGTGTTTCTTCTCTCGCTGTCTCTCTGTCAAATAAATAAAAATCTTAAAAATAAATAAATACATACATACATACATAAAATAAATTTTAAAAAATCTATTGAGTCATGAAAAAAAGAAAAAAGAAAACACGGAGGAAACTTAAATGCATATTATTAAGTGAAAGAAGCCAGTCTGAAAAGGCTATGTATAAATATATGTATGTATATTGTATTATTCCAACCGTATGACATTCTGGAAAAGACACAATTATGGAGATAGTAAAGAGATCAGTATTGTCGGGGGTGAGGTGGGGGTGGGGTAGAGTGGGGAGAGATCAAGGGGTAGAGCAAAGAGGATTTTTCACGCATGAAAACATTGTTTATGAGGCTGTCGTGATGGATACAAGTCATTATATATTTGTCCAAATCCACAGGGTGTAAAAACCAAGAGTGAACCCTAATGTAAATGATGGACTCTGGGTGATTACGATGTGTCCGATGTATCCCTTGTAACAAAGGCACCACTCTGGAGGGGCGGGGGAGGGGGGGCGCGGATAATGAGGGATCCCTGCCTGCGCCTATGGGGGGGCAGTGAGTATTTGGGAATGCTATAGGGTGTACTTTCTATTTGAGTCACGAAGCAGCGGTGTTCGTCCTGAGTTACAGTAACCACTTCCGCTGTCCCTTGTCATAGAATTATTCAGACCTCTGAAGTCGGACTCTTGTGCCAGGGCTTTTCCTCCTGTGCCAGGGCTTTTCCTCCTGTGCAGTTAATTATGCAGATGGTGGGAGGGGTCAACTCCGCAGTAGGCGGAGCGGCTACGTGATTGCGAGGTTAGCCTCTGCACAGCCCGTTCATGCAGACGCAATCCGGGGCCTCTGACGCTGACGGAGGGCCACCGCCGTCTGCATATATATCGCTAGCCCTCAGCGGCGCCCACGGGATGCAGCTGTTTTGCAGGTCTAAAGCAATGCCTCAAACTCATCTTTAGGGTGAGGGATCAGTAGGTTTAGGAAAAACTTTTAATCGGTTGCAGGGAGACTTTCTCCAAAGTCTTTGTTTGGTATTTATTTCCATACATCCGCATTTCTAATTCTCATTTTTCGGGCAGTACGGGTGAGTAACACCAGCCAGGAGGACATAAGGCGCTGCGTGGGGGACACGGCTCCCCAGCCCCAGGAAGGGGCACAGCCCTCAGCCAAGCACCTGCCACGGACCCAATGCCGCAAATCAGCCAGGATGTGTCCCCTTCCCCCCTACCGCCCCCCCACCCGAAAGCCCGTGTACCCAAGGGTTTAGGACTCAGGACATCTTGGGGGATGTCAGGAGAAGATTTAGAGCTAAAACAAAACATTAGTTTAAAGCCTTTTGCCGAAGGAAGGAACTGAAGCTCAATGCTCCAGGTAACATCGTAGGAGGAATGGAAACTGCCGCTGGTATTTAAGGAGCTCCAGCCCCCTATTGCCCTGCCCTCTGTCCCCAACTGGGGTCTGGGACGGTGCTTTGGAAAGGCCACCTTTACTCACAGTTTCCATCACCAACTCATGGCCCACGGGAGAGTCGCGTGGCCAGAGGCCACTAGCGAGCAGGAGAGAGAAGGGATGGTGCAGAAGGAGCAGCCAGAGGTGTGGATGAGTCCCAGGGCAGGCGACCGGCACTGAGATACGGAGCGGGAGTTCTGGAAAGAGCCAGAGGAACTCGTTCTGGGAAAGTGCTCCAGCCCAGCTTGGCGGCTTGGCAGCTTCATTTCAGTGAGTTCGTCGGGCTCGGTGGCTGGAGCGCAGCCTTGTGTCAGCAAACGCACGGATGCTGGAAGAGCATTCGGTCACGGTATTACAGCAAGTAATGTAATGTATGGAGAGACGGGGGGGGGGGGGGGTGAGAAGCTGCCTAGTCTATTCCCCATCTCCGCAGGCTTGGTGCAGGGGTGCAGTCTCTAACGTGCACCTACCCGGTGGTCTGTCTCCTTCCCAGTTGAGCTCCCTATTTTTTAATTGACACACAGTTGACACCGAATCTTACATTAGTTTCCGGCACACAGCGTCGTGATTCCACAAGTCTGTACCTTATGCAGTGCCCACCCCTCCTGTAGCTACCGTCTGTCACCGCACAAGGCTATGACGATGTCACTGACTGTATTCCCTATGCTGGGCCTTTCATTGTTGTGACTTAGTCGGTAACTGGAAGCCTGTACCTCCCGCTGCCCTTGACCTTTCTGCCCAACCCCCACCCCCTCCTCTCTGGCAACCATCAGTCTATCAGTCTGTTCTCTGTATTTATGGCTTCGTTTCTACTTTTTGTTTGCTTTGTTTTTTACATTCCACATGTAAGTGAAATCATATGGCATTTGTCTTTCTCTGACTTATTTTGCTTAGCAGAACACCCTCTAGGTCCAACCATGTTGTCACAAATGGCGAGATCTCGATTTTTTTTAGGACTGAGTGATATCCCATTGTATGTATATCACATTTTCTTTATCCGCTCATTTATAGATAACACTTGGGCTGCTTCCGTATTTCGGCTATTGTAAATAATGCTGCAGTAAATATAGGGGCACATTTCAAACTAGTGTTTTCATTTTCTTTGGGTAAATATCTAGTATCCCTGGGTCGTAGGGTAATTCTATTTCTACTTTTTTTTTCTATTTCTAATTTTTTGAAGGACCCCCCCACACAGAGGATGTACGCTGCACCAGTTTGCATTGCCACGAACAGGGTTCCTTTTTCTCCGTATCCTCAACAACACTTGTTATTTCTTGTCTTTTTTATTCTAGCCGTCCTGACAGGTGTGAGGCAAGATCTCACTGTGGGTTTGATTTGCATTTCCCTGATGACTAGAGATGTTGAGCATCTCTTCACGTGTTTGTTGGCCATCTGGATGTCTTCTTTGGGAAAACATGTATTCGGGTCCTCTGCCCATTTTTTAATCAGATTATTTGTTGGTTTTGTGTGTGTGTGTGTGTGTAGAGTTGTATTTCTATATAGTTCGGTTATATTTTTAAAAGATGTCTTTCCATTACTCAGGAGGTATCGGGCTCTAGGCTTATTGATGCCGTTGTTGTCTTGGGTAAGAGGCTACCAACCAGTCTCCAGACAGAACTGAGAGGTGATCACGGGGGTTCAGAACAGCCCAGGAGTTTCCGGGTCCCAGGAGGAATGTCAAGAGCCTGGCTCTTAATGGAGGAGCAACTATGCACGCTCTTCCTCATAAGGAACCCAAATCCCGGCTTGTAGACAAGACGAGCCATCATCCAACAGGAACAGAAGTGCACCTGAGGATTCCCATGCATCCAAGATACGAAGTTACCCTTTAAACAGTACTTAAAATCAGGACTGAAAGCCTCCTATGATCCATTTTTCTTCTGAAGATTCTTCCAAGCTGGTGTCACAGATGACGAATGTCACTGTGTCCACAGATGGAACCGCCCCCCTGCAGAGAGTTCTAGATGTCTAGTCTGACTTCTTCCCTGTCTGTTCTGCTTCTCCTAACTGCTCGGAGGGATTCGACATTCATAACCCCTTGGCAGCTCAAATTCAATAGGATCAAACCCAAAATCATGATTTTCATCTCAGCTCTCTTTATCTTTCCTGCCTTATATGTGTTAAGAATCGTCACTCTTGCCGAGGACCTGAGAGTCTGAGACTCACTCAGGCCATCGAGTCCAGCAGGTGTCTCTCTGGTCCAGTCCCTAAACCTCTGCTCTTCTCGTCCTGCGGCTCCGGCCCCGCCCCCTCATTGCTTACGGCAACAGCCCCTTGTGGGCTTGCAGGCTTCCCCTCTCCCTCCATCCTCTCTACTCCAGGAGTTTCCAAATCTTTCTGATGATCAAAATCAATGGGAAGCTTTAGAAAGCTATAGATTTCTGAAACCTACAAGACTCAACCATCAGATCATATCGATCTAGGGCCCAGAAATATCCTTCTTTAACCTGTGCCCCGCTGATTCTAAACTATTCGTCATGGGTCTGTGTTTAAGGACAGTACATCGAATCCACTAGCTAATCATTAGAATCATCTCCAGCTCTTGTTAAAAAATACAAATTCTGGACTCCCCAGGACTGACTTAGGAGGCTAGGCTCTGCAAATCTTTATGCATTTGAACCCTTTCAGGAGCACCTGGGTGGCTCAGTGGGTTAAAGCCTCTGCCTTCGGCTCAGGTCATGATCTCAGGGTCCTGGGATCGAGCCCCGCATCGGGCGCTCTGCTCAGCGGGGAGCCTGCTTCCCCCTCTCTCTCTGCCTGCCTCTCTGCCTACTTGTGATCTCTCTCTCTCTCTCTGTCAAATGAATAAATAAAATCTTTAAATAAAAAATAAATAAAATAAAAATAAAATAAAATAAACCCTTTCAGATGATTTCAACAATGCCCAGATTTGAGGACACTCCCTTCCCATCCTGCCCTAAAGGGGATCCTGGCTGGATGACTCTAGATCCAAGGTATCATGATAACATATAGAAGATTTTCAGTAAATGTAGGCTCTGCCATCCTTCCAGCCAAGTTGGCCCCAAAGTTTTGTCCTCACCACCCCCATGAAAGGAACGTCTAAAGCAATTGAGGAACTAGAGCTCCAGAGATGGAAGGTAGGGATCTGTTTCCTTTCATTCATTCACATCCTAATCATTCACACTTGCTCAGGCATTAGTCAAATGCCCATTGGAAAAATTATGTCAAGTTTACTGAGAACAGTGAAGAATTTTTGCAGCCTTATAAAAATGAAGGCTGACAAGGGAAGTCTCCAGGCCCAGAACCAAGTAGCCAATAATTGGAAAAGTCTGGTCAGTCTCAATAAATGATAATCCAGGAGGCATAATTGGTGGCCCCAAGCTTGACCTCAAAGACAACTACAAAAGGCAGCGAGTCTCCCCCTTGGAATGGGTGCAGTAACACTAAGAAGGCTCTCACACCTCACGTAAAATCATTCTCCTCCCACTGGATTACACCAGGGATGATTTTGAAAAGAAAACATAAATTTTTCTACCCTTAGCTAGAGCGAATTCCTACACGCAAGCAGCACCAGGAAAGCGAACACGTTGCCTTGAAGTTATGCCAAGGGCTGGATCATCTCAGAGAGTTTGTTTTGATATATGGAGGGCAGATGAGTAGGAAATATGAGGGGGTGAGAGTGGAAATGGCTGGAGTCCCCAGGGAAGGACATCGCCTCGAGTGATACCCAGAGGTCCTGGACCGGGATGGGACGTTTCTGTCCCTCGGTCCCACCCTAACCTGTCTACACGATGGCATATTCCGCCAAATATACAAAACCTAGGGGCCACGGTGGCTTTTTAGCAAGTCTAAAACAAAGCAAAATCATAAGGACATACACTTCCGAGTGTGGAAATATAGCTGCTTAAAATCCAACTAAATAAAATCAGTTTGCATCTACTCGCTGCTTTTCATAAGGCACTCATCTTTTTCTATTTTTGGTACAATCTCAATTGCAGCAAAGTTCTCTCTGGGAAAATTTTACGTCCGTGAATGTTATTCCTTCTCCATGCAGGAAGGCTTCGTGCAAAAACAGAAGTGGATTGAGCTGTGGAAAGTTCTGGGGTAACCTCCCTGGACTCCCGGTGCCTCTGGCTAGCTGACGGCCCAGCTGGGCTGCTCTGTGCAGCCTATCCTCCCCGCCCTGGCGCAGAGTTGCTGCCCAGAGCCTGACCTCTGAGGCTGCCGACACATATGCAGAATGCTCCGTGGGCAGGACCCTCCTAAAACACTAATGACGCATTAGGGAACAGCACGGCAGTAGCAGTAAATTATGAATGCTGCTGCTTCGTGACAGCCAGACCGAAGCAAGGCAGTGAAATATTAATGAACCTTGCAGATGGCTGCATCTCACACGGTTCAGTACTGCCCTGAGCCCGCAGCGGTCCCTAACAAGCAGCTTTTGTCCTGCATTGCCCTTGGGACAAGAGACTGAGAAAACATAAAAAAACAGAAAAACAGAAAACAACAACAAAACAAAACAAAACAAAACACACAGTAATGCCGGAAGACAGAGAGAAAACCTCTGATGTAAGTCAACATATGAAAAGCAAAGCCTGTCAGCCGAATGGAGAGAATGGGGACCCCTGCAGAGAGCAGTCACCTGAGGAGCCTAACCAGGCCACCAGGCCACCTCCCTACCCTGGGGTCTGGCAGAGAGAACACACTGGAGTCAGGCAGGCTCCAAAGGCAGGACTGGGCTGAAAGCTTCCCAAGGAGGAGGTATAAACATGGGACCCCTCATGAGAATAATCTAGGAAATGTGCTCCAGCAAAGGGAATATATATTTCAGGAAGAAATTAGAAGGAAGAAGGTTTCCAAGCTAGGAAAACGTCTCCGCTAAATAGCTTGTGTTCCTTTCTCCCTCATCGCCCTGGTGTTGCTGAGCTCCACTGTGTGCTAGGGGCTAACGAGGTACAGGGAAATGAAAGACCACATAGGCGATGTTCAGTTTGGCAGAGCGGCAAGACACAGCATGAGCAGCTAATTTCTAGTACAAATATTGGCACCACGGAGATCCATCAAAACAGCTTCTGGGGAGATGCATCTTTCGTGATTGCTTTGGCCTCAAAGGTTAGCTTGCATTTTCTGAGAGCAGCACGGGCCAAGAAAAGAGCCCAGACTTTGAGGTTCTGGCGTAGGATCCATGGACTCGGGAGGAAATCAGGACTAACAATATGGCAGTGGCCTTACAAGGATATGGTCGGGAGAAGATGAAATCATGTACATCTGCTACGAGTAACTACTAGCGCCAAGTCCTGTTAATGAGTGAAGATGGCCAGATGTAGGAAAATTACGTACCCTCTTGATCAATCAATATTTATATCATTTTTTGGCAGAGATAAGGATACAGAGCAAAACAACAAGCAGTAAGTTCGACCTAATCATATCCCCTTCAAAATATATAAACATAATTGCAAAGACAAGTCAACAAACCGACGTCCCACCCCATAGTGGGAGATTATGATACAGTTCTTGCAGAATCTTACAGATGAAGTTGAATAAAAATAAAAATAAAAAATCAGCTCAGAAGTTTGATGTGTCTGTTATTTATGGAATGCAGCCATCTACAGATAGAATATATACACTCTCCAAGGATCCCTGGAACATTTACAAAAGTTGAACAGGTGGGAAAAAAGTAGCAACAAATTTCTTGCAAATATTATTATACAGTGTTTTTCAACCAATACAAGTCTCCTCTCTCTGAGGCACATAGTAGGATCGCATTTCCTGTCTCCACCCTCTCGTGAGTGGGTATGACTATATGATGAGTTCAGGCCAATGAGTTGTGACCAGAAGTGAAATGTGTCACTTCTGGCCTAGAGCATTCGCTTGCCCAAGAGAGCCTTCAGAGCGCTCTTTCTTCCTCTCTCTTGACCTTTGACATAGCAACTGGCAACATGTGAAATGGTGGCTATTCCATCAACCCGTGTGTCTAAGTTATCACAATGACCAGATCCTACCTGCCAAACTTTTGATGGTCAGATAGTGTAGGTGAGATAAACATTTTTTTTGTTTTAAGAAACAGGGATTTAGGGGTGACTGGGTGGCTCAATGGGTTAAGCCTCTGCCTTCAGCTCAGGTCATGATCTCAGGGTCCTGGGATCGAGCCCCGCATCGGGCTCTCTGCTCAGCAGGGAGCCTGCTTCCCCCTCTCTCTCTGCCTGCCTCTCTGCCTGCTTGTGATCTCTCTGTCTGTCAAAGAAATAAATAAAATCTTAAAAAAAAAAAAAAGAAACAGGAACTTGAGGGTTATTTATTATGGCAGTATGATCTAGGCTATCTTAACTAACATCTTCTTAAACCAGTACTAAGTTAAATTTTATTTTTTTCTAAACTACATTTTAAATAGCTAACCAAAAATAACTCTTAGATTATGGCAGGAAATGATAAATTCCTAAATAGTTCATGAATTTTAAAAATGAAATTCAAAAATTTAAACTCATCAAAATAGATAATTAAAGAAATCAGAAATAAAAAATGTTAAGAGAGTTAAAGAAAAACAACAACCAAACACCTGTTTTTATTGTTATGATTGTCTACTTAGAGAACCCAAGAGAGTCTACACACAACCAGTGAAACTAATAGGAGACCCTAGCAGGGCTGCTGAATAACAGATTCACCTACAAAAATCAACAGTGTTGCTATCAAACAGAAATAACCAACAATGAAATGTACCAGAAAAAAAAGGACAACATTCATAACATGCAGAGGGGGGAAACCTTTAAAATACCTAGTATAAAGTTTTTAAGAAAAAAATTTTAAATTTACTTAAAGGATATGAAAGAAAACAGAGAGGTTCATCATGTTTATAGATATACGATCTCAAAATCATAAACATGTAAATTCTTACAAAATCAATGCTAGTTTTTAAATTACCAAGGGTCAACAACAGACATGAGAAGGTAGAATTTTTTAATGAGTGAATTTGAAGATAGAGTAAGTAGAAAATATCTAATCCAAAGGAAAGAGAGGGAAAAAAGATGAAAGAAACATGTAGAAAACACCAAAATCTGCAAACAAACCACCAACCTTATCAAGTTCCAGAATAAAGCAGAGAGAAAGAGGTAGACAAACATTTTGAAGAAATAATGGCTGAAACCTTACCAAATGTGATGAAAGCCATTAACTCACAGATCCAAGATGATCCAACCATCAGAAATAGGATAAACATAAAGAAAACCACACCTAGATTATAATGGAAAAAAAAAATCATCTAAAAAAGCAGTAAAGAAAAAAATGAAAAAGAAAATCATCTAAAAAACCAGTAAAGAAGAAAAAAAGGAAAAAGAAAACATACACAAGGAGCAATGATACAATCAGCAGTTGATGTCATATCAGGAACAATAGAGGCCAATCGCTTCTTGGCCTTTTTGGCTAAGATCAAGTGTAGACACAATAGAGGCCAAAAAAAAGTCCTTTTGGAATGACTATTCGAAGTGATTAAAAAAAAAAAAAACTATTAAACAACAATTTTACATGAAGTAAAACTATCCATCAAAAATGAAGACAAAATAGGGGCACCTGGGTGGCTCAGTGGGTTAAAGCCTCTGCCTTCAGCTCAGGTCATGATCTCAGGGTCCTGGGATCGAGCCCCGCATGGGGCTCTCTGCTCAGCAGGGAGCCTGCTTCCCCCTCTCTCTCTGCCTGCCTCTCTGCCTACTTGTGATCTCTGTCAAATAAATAAATAAAATCTTTAAAAAAAAAAAAAGAAGACAAAATAAAAACATTTTCAGATAAATAAAGAGAATTTAATGTTGGCAGGCCACAGGAAGGAAGGAAAGAAGGAAGAAAGGAAGGAAGGAAAGAAGGAAAGAAGGGACTCAAAATAAAATTTAAAAACATAGAATGAATGGCCCTGTGACAATTAAGAAAATGGAATTCATGGGGCGCCTGAGTGGCTCAGTGGGTTAAAGCCTCTGCTTTCTGCTCGGGTCATGATCTCAGGGTCCTGGGATCGAGCCCCGCATCGGGCTCTCTGCTCAGCAGGGAGCCTGCTTCCCCCTCTCTGTCTGCCTGCCTCTCTGCCTACTTGTGATCTCTCTCTCTCTCTGTGTCAAATAAATAAATAAAATCTTTAAAAAAAAGAAAATGGAATTCATAATTGGAAACTTTCCCACAAAGAAAACTCCAGGCCAGGCACATACACTGATCAATTCTGGCAAAAATTTTATACTTCTACAAATATACATATATTCTATAAATATAAAATTTAATTGGGTATTTCAATGCTTTCTCAGCAACTGACAGAATAAGTAGGAAAAAAAAAACATCTGTAAGGATACGGAAGCTCTGAACACCACTCCCAACCAACTTAACCTAACCGACATTTAGAGGACACTTTACTCAACGACAAAATACATCTACTTTCCAGTGGAACGTTCACCAAGATGGACATACGTTGAGCAATGAAACAAGACTGACGCCAGGATCATGACCCGAGCTGAAGTCACGCGCCCAACCAACTGGGCCACGTAATACATGGAAATTCTTAACAAAATATTTGCAAATAGAATCAGCAGTATGCTAAAAGGAAGACAACAAACTCCACCATGACCTCTCCCACGCAGGGGGCGGGTGTTGGCCACACACGGACCTGGAGAAGGAGCGCCAGGATGCTGGGAGAGGGCAGCCGTGTTGGGTGTGAAATCGACTGATACACACACAGTGAGCCCAGCAGATGCAGGAGGGGCTCACAGAGAAAGGGCAGGATCTTCCCGAACTTTCTAGGGTCTTCTCCAGGCAAGATAAAACCTAACTGAAGCCAGTTTACTGGCTGTCGAGGAAAGTGGATGGCAAGCTTTTGGCTGCGTTGTGTTTCTCATGGGACCTTGCATGTCGCAGGTACTGACATAGGTCTGGGTGCCTAATAACCAGGCCGGTCGTTCCTGCCACGTCGGAAGTTCATTACTGAGAACGGAGTGGCCGCTGGATGAACACCGAGCTGGAAGCCACAGTGCTATGAGAAGGGAGAGGTGATGAACCTCCAGAGACCTGGCTGGGAGAGAGGGCCAGGAAGCTGGCCGGAGAAACAAGCTTTGGAATGTTCCCGCTGCTGGAGGAAGGAGAACACAGTAACTGATGAGGGGTGGGAGAGCCTGATGGTCAGACACCAGAGGAAAAGGATTTCATTTCCACTATTTCCTCAGTGCTAAGTCTAGAAACAGTCGGGATAAGGAGGACTGGCCTCATTCAATCAGAGGGAAGACCCTACGAGAGGAGCAAGTGTGCCCCAAAGCAGAGGGAAATCAGTGGGTGACCGGCCACGGTGCCCGGACCCTCAGCTGCCCCCCTTCTTCACCGTCCGCCCTGGTAGGTCACTCCTGCCCAGCCCACCCCACGACGCTGTGAGCTGATCCCTTCCAGTCCATCTCAGGCTCTCCTACCGGTGCTGCCTCTCCCCCTGAACACGGCCAGCTTCCCCAGCGCCTCTCCCTCAGCACCACGCACAGACGTCTGTCCTACCAGGCGGGGACATCTACGGAGAATCAGAGCACGGCTGGGACAGCAGACATGTGACTGCTTACGTCCACAGGGTCTAAGGGAAAGTTTCGCAGAACTCAGTCTTTCTCGGGTCCCCGGCTTGTCCCTTCTCAATATACCTTTTTCTTCAAGTATCCACCAGGCATTACAGGTGAAACTCAGAAAAAGAGAAACACCCTAATTGCTTCGTAAATTACAGGCTCATTTCAGGCGCCCTGGAATAGGCATTAATATGCATTGTAGGGTTAGTTTCTTTCCTTCATCCCCCACTTCCTATCACCTTTCAGACTGTGTGCCCTCTTACCTGCTAGGAATAAAATGAGCCATATGCCTCGTATGGGCTATTTCCCTAGCTGTCACAAGACCGGCCGACGACATTGGAATCACCATGACGAATGCCCGACTGAGGGTGTGGTCATGGGCCAGGCTCTCTCAGAGGCTATCATGGTTGGGAGCCTATGAAGAAAGGGAATTCTGTCTCTTTATTGGACACATGCTGTACTAGAGATTCTGTTCACAGCCATGACATATAAATTCAATTTTCTTATTCCCGCACTTAAGAAAAGTGGTTACCACGACACAATTAACAGTCTCTCCTTTCTCTTGCTATTGGAGCCTGAGCTCCTTGGGTACCATAAGCGCATGCCCAAGCGGTTCTAGGAGCCCCACGAAGGGGTCTTCACGCCCTTGTGAATCAGTCCTTTGTGAGTCCCCTCGGCCTCCATGCACGTTCTCTCCCCCGTGAAGGCAGTCTGCAAAGCATTGGAGCGGCCTGCATCGCTTGGAGCCCTCAAAGCCCACATGGCCCACGGTTTCTGGGTGGATATCCCTTCGGCCTGAGGAGTCTTCCTTTGTCGTGTCTGAACCACTGACGTGCTACCTTGAGACCCAGTGTCAACAGACACAGAAGCCACAGAGCAGACTTCTCGCTCCTTTCTGTTGGCTGATTGGCTTGGGTCTCTCCTCTCCCTAGGACTCGGATATAGAGCTGCCCTCCATCTTTGATACAGCCAAAGATACAGGGAAGCCCGTCTGCAGATGACTACTAGAAACCACGGGGTCAAGTACAATGAAAAAGAGGAGGAAAGGAAGGAGGGGAAAAGAAAAAATAGCCCAGAGACAATGGGAAGAGAATAAAAGCAGGCTGGCGCTTGGAAACATGGAAAGGCCATGGGCAGGCTCTGGTTTTAATGACTTCTAGCCTGATGCCACGGCACAGGCAGAGCTGCGCAGGGACCACTGAGATACCTCACATCGGGCTCTCTGGCCTGAAGAAGCCAAAGACAGGGTTCAGAGCACTGGGGGGTGGGGAGGGGCGGGAAGTGAGGGAGACGGTCCTGGAAAGGAGAGATTCAGAAAATCGAATTCTCTGGCCACTCTGAGCTAAGCTTGGGCAGAGAGGTGGCAAGCAGCCCAGGTAAAAAGCAAAGAACCGGGGGTGCCTGGGGGGTTCAGTCAGTTAAGCGTCTGCCTTTGGCTCAGGTCATGATCTTGGGGTCCTGGGATCGAGCCCCGTGTCTGTGTCCTGGCTCCCTGCTCTGTGGGGAGCCTGCTTCTCCCGCTGCTCCTCCCCCCACTCACTCTCTCCCAAATAAATTTTTAAAAAATTTAAAAATAATTTTTTACAAAAAGCAAAGAACCAAACTGAGATAGAATTGCTTTGTTCAAGAGACAGAGTTTGATGTCTGCAACCAAGTTAATTTTGATAAAACGGAATATCACACGTGCTCATTGGAGGAAGATGCCTGACCTAAAGTCTCAACAGCAGAGCATTCACAATGATCAGGACACAAACGACAATCATTTGGCATCTAAAGAAACTAGGAAGTATGACCCATTCTCAAGAGAAAAGACAAACAATGGAGACGGCTCTGATATGACCCGGATGTCAAAACTAGCAGACAAGGATTTTCGAGCTGCTATGACAACTCTGTTTGATGAATGACAACCTCTTAATGAATAAAGAGATAGCAGTTCTCCGCAGAGGAATAGAAAATACAGAGATCCAAGTGGTAGTTCTGAAACTCCAAAGTAGCATACCTAAAATGAAAATATTTATTAGCTTATAAGGAAATGACAGAGGAAGCAGCCAGTGAACTTGAAAGATTAATAGAAACTATTTAATCTGCAGATGAGAGAAAATGAATATGGAAATACCCTGGCAATTAAGATAAAATGGACAAATTCCTTGAAAAATAAAACTTAGGAAAACTGGCACAGAATGAAAGAGAAAATTTGGAAATCAGATGCATGTTAAAGAAGTTGAGTTTTTTAAATAATGTTTTTCCACAGAAGAAGCTCCAGGCACAGATGATTTTGAGTGGGTAATTTATCAAACATTTAAGGATGAAATAACACTAATCTTACACAAACTCTTTCAGAAAGTAAAGAAAGAAGGGAAACTTCCTAACTTATTTTATGAGGCAAGTATAACCCTAAGATCAAATATAACAAAATATTTGTTATATATATAACAAAATATCTCTAGAAAAGAAAAATGCAGGGAGTATCCTCATGAAAGTGATATAAAATTCCTCAAGAAAATTTTACCAAATTGTATCAAGTAACATATTAAAAGGATAATACATTAAAGCCAAACAGGGTTTATGCTAGGATTGCAGGGTTGAAATTACATTCAAAGATCAATTTTGGGGGGCACCTGGGTGGCTCAGTGGGTTGGGCCTCTGCCTTCGGCTCAGGTCATGATCTCAGGGTCCTGGGATCGAGCCCCGCATCGGGTTCTCTGCTCAGTGGGGCGCCTGCTTCCCCCTCTCCCTCTGCCTGCCTCTCTGCCTACTTGCGATCTCTTTCTCTCTGTCAAATAAATAAATAAAATCTTTAAAAAAAGAAAGATCAATTTTTGTAATCCACCAATTTAAAAAAATAAAGGAGAAAATCAATATTCCTGCTTTACTAGATGCAGTCGAGGTTTTTATCAGTGTGATAAAAACTCTTGGCAAAGTAGGAATAAAAGGGAATTTTCTCCATGTGATGAAGAACATTTATGAAAAACTTATAGTACTGAATTATAAACAACTGAGTGCTTTCTACCTCCAGCTGGGAACAAGGTAGAGATGCCTGTTCTCTGGATTTCTATTCAACACCATACCAGAGGTATAAACAAAGCAATAAGAGAAGAAAAATACATAAAATCAGAAAAATCAGAAAGGAAAAGGAAAACTGTCTCTAATAGCCCTTGTAATCATGAGTAGGTCAGCTGAACAAGATGTGGGGTAATCATACAATGGATACTACTCAGCAATTAAACATGAGGAACTACTGATACACATAGCAGTATAGATGAATCTTTTTTTCTTTTTTAAAGAGGAGTAGATTTTTTTTTAGGATTTTATTTATTTATTTGACAGAGAGCGAGATCACAAGTAGGCAGAGAGGCAGGCAGAAAGAGAGAGGAGGAAGTAGGCTCCCTGCCAAGCAGAGAGCCCGATGCGGGGCTCGATCCCAGGACCCTGAGATCATGACCTGAGCCAAGGCAGAGGCTTTAACCCACTGAGCCACCCAGGCGCCCTGAGCATAGATGGATCCTAAAAACATTATGCTCTGGGGGGGGGGGGGGGGGAAGGCTTATGTGAAAGAGTACATACTGTGTGCTTCCATTCATGTGAAGTTCTAGAACTATGTGCCGGGTGCAGTGTTAGCTGAGCTCACAGTGTAATATGGCGGCAGTGGTGGTCCGTGAGGATTACAGATATGCACACAAGGTTTCTGGGGGAGATCAGGGGCTTTAGCAGCTCAAGCCATTTCTCCTACTTGAATCTCCCTCTTCCTGCTGCCTTACTACCCATGAGCCTTTTCTGTTCACATCTTCATTTTTTTTTTTTTTAAAGGTTTGATATATTTATTTGAGAGACAGAGAGAGCACAAGCGGTGGGGAGGGGCAGAGGCAGAGGGAGAAGCAGTCTCCTCACTGGGTGCAGAGCCTGACGTGCGGCTCAGTCCCAGGGCCCTGAGATCATGACCTCAGCTGAAGGCAGACACTTAACCGACTGAGCCACCCAGGAGCCCCACACCTTCTTTATTCTTAAGGCTTAGTCCAAAGGATGCTTAAGGCACGAGGCCTTCTCTGATCATGCTGGTTTTTCATCTTTTTGAACTCTAGGCTCTTTTGCTAACATACCGTGCCCGGAACATTTACAGTATGGACGAGGGATGGGCGAATGAAAACCTACCATCTCCCGACTCAGTATAAACTTCAAAATAAAAACAGAACCTTCTAGAGAAATCAAACTCTCCCTGTAACTCTTTTTTAAAATACATGTTTATAATCCGTTTCCCTGACCCTGTGGGTGAACTCTGAACGTTGTGCTGATAACTCTGTAAGGATAACTAGGTTGCAATGGTAAGGCCTACGAAGGAAAAACAAAGTAGCGACCAAACCTCTCAGCTCCTCACTCCACACTTTGCCTTTGCAGGACCTGCAGAAGCCCTGCACTTCCGGCTTCCCACGGTGCCCTGCTCGCCCTTGCTCCGAGGACCTGAGCCTTCAGTGAATCCCTTTTGTGCACAGCCTCTCAGCTCCCAAACCATGCACGTGACTATCTCTTCATTTCCAGAGAGAATGCCAGTGGGCTGGTGTGTTGATTTAAAGTTACCAAATATTCTCTATTCTAAGAGGTAAAGGTGCATTTCCAGCATTTGGGGACCACAGGCCCCCCTGTGATGAAAAACAAATGTAACGAACGCTTGACCCCTTGCGCTTGAGGTTGTACGATTAATTATATGTGTTTGTCTCGGTTGATCTGGTTTTGTTAGTTCACTAGACAGTTTTCCATGGATAAACCAGAGTATTAGTTGCCCAAGACAGAGAGGGGGAGAGAGAGAAAAAGAGAGAGGGGTAGGAGAAGAGGGGGGAAGGAAAAAAGAAAGAAGGAAAGAAGGAAGGAACGAAAGGATGAATGGATACAGGGTGGATGGAAGGAGGGCAGAAAAAAGGAAGGACAAAGAGAGAGAGAAAAGAAATAAAGCTTGATCCATGGTTATAGTCCCTGGCCTCTAATCCCTGCCTGGCCCCGGATTCTCATTCATATCTCCGCCACGCAGCAAGGCATCTATAGCCTGCCGTGACTTTGATCCCACCAGGGAGTGAAAGTTCTGGAACGTGATGGCAGTGTCCTCTCCTTGTCACCTCCGTACACTTCCCCTTATGTGAGTCTGTGGGTTCATACATAATTCACAACCCTCTCCCAGCTATTAATCATGCTTTTTAAAACCAAACTCAGGATTTGCCATCAAGAAAGCTTTTAAGACGTAAAAGAAAAATGTATCAAATGTGCTTTGGTGTTAGTCCAAATTGCATTTGCTGGATAGCACAACTCAAGTTATTTTGCCTTGAGTTTAAAAAGAAAAAAATTACATTTGCCCAAATTAACCAAAGGACATTCTCTGGGATAAAAGGCTAGGGAAGTCTACATCTTGGTCACGGGGTTCATTTTCCCAGGATGCTCAGGTAAGTCCCAAAGTGCTGGTCAGAGATGAGACAGAACTTCCGGAGCAGGGTTCCTGGATTTCCAGCCGCCGGAAACTAAATTCCGGAGTAAACTAAATTAGTTTTCGGTGTTTTCCGTGGAGGAAAGGTTCACAGGGCTTGAGATGTGGAAAATGGAAGATCTGGGATGGTTTTGCTGCACATAATAAGTCTGGTCTCATCACAGACACCCAGGATCACGACGACACTGATGACATGAGGGGCGGGGAGACTTTGGGGTCAGAGAGAAGAGAAAAATCATGGGGTTCCTTGTGTTAAACAAAGCAATGTCCTAAAGCCATGATCACTTTTCCTTTTCCCTCTGCCTCCCCTTGGCCCCTTCCTGAGGTAAACTGAGGTGAAAAAGTAGCTGGGTGTGACTCCTGAGGCTGGCACTGGGGACAGTGCCCGCACCAACTAGATGCGCCCTGGGACGTCTCCTCTCTCTGAGGCTCACCCAGGAGTCAGGGGCCCAGAGGTGCTCACTGAGCTCCTACAGGGCACCTCAGCCGCCTCCAGGAAGGCTGCCTTGCTGAGGCCTCGCGCAGGCCTGCTACCCACACACCCAATGCCCTTGCCCCTTCCCTCCAGTGCGACTCCCGTGGGCCAATCCCTCCTATTCCTGGAGCCACTTTCTGCCTTGGTTCCTACTCCAGGGCCCGGCTCCGTGAAGAGGCTTAGCTCCACGTCCCCGTCTTCCAGGCTTGGCAGCCATGACCTTGCCGGTCTCTATCCATGGAGACATCCTGCTCCCCAGGGAAGACGCTCCCGGAAATGGCAGCAGGTGTCGTTTTATGAACACAGTATCCAGCTCCTAAAAGAAAGTGTGAGAATTCATATCGGGGTGGAGAGACAGAGCCGGTACGAAGCTTCTGTGTCTAGATGTTTCAGCCAACCCCCAAAGCAAGTTTGGGAAAATAAGCCTGGAGACGTAGTCCGTTTGTACCTTGTCCCTTTGCGGGGAAGGGTCTCCTCGTGGCCTAGTCTGCATTCTCGTGCTGGCTGATTTCCCTGGAGAAAAGGCCCAGTTAAGCTTCGCATTGCAATCGGCCATCCCGCATCATTGCTCTCTGATGGGCGATACAGCTGGAGAAACAGGATAAAACAGGGCAGGGAGGCATGTGAAAGGGTCCGCGGAAAATCTGTGGGTTCCTATGTGGACTACAAACACGGGTGGTTTCCCTTGTCTGGGGCCCGAGGACGCAACGCAGGGTTGAAACAGTGTCCCTGCAGCCAGGGCAGAGAACAGGACCTACCCCTGACTCGGTCCCGGAGGAGTCACTCTGGCCAAGTTCATGGGGCAGAAACTCGTGGGGTCCTATATCGATCCAGGAGGGCCGAGGAGATAATAATCCTTCCAGAGGCTACCCTCATATTCACATCTATCCCTGGTTGATTTCTGCAGAGCTGGCGTCAGAATGAAAGCTATAAGTAAGGAGTTCTCTGGCTGTGCTTTCCCCACTAGAGAGGAGGGTAGGAGGTGGGCCCGACCTTCCTCACTGCATCCTCACCTCACCCTGTGGTGGCCACATGCTCTTGTGCAAGCTTGCCATTCCTCCGTCAAAAAGTGGAATCGATCTCCCCTTCCATTCAGTCTGGGTTGGGCCTAGCAATTTGCTTGACCAATAGAATGAGGAGGAAATGGCATGGGGAGACTTCTCATCTTAGGCCATAATAAGCCTTTCAGCTCCCACTTGGTTTCCCTGGAATGTTTGTGCCTGGGATGCCCTCGGAGCACAGCTGCCATCATATAGAAAGCCCAGCCACACAAAAAGTCCCCGTGGCGGTGGTCCAGTTGACAACTGTAGTTGAGTTCCAAGCCAACAGCCAGCATCGGCCACCGGCCCCAGAGGGAGGGCGCCATATTTGATAACCAGCCAGCTCTGCCTTTATCTGACTCCAAGCTCCGCTTCCTTCTAGCAGCAATCCAGGCCCCAAAAAGACTGCCTTGTTGAAGCCAGTCAACCCACAGAACAGGAGACGTAACAATAAAATCCTGACTTAAGCCTCTAAGCTTGGGGATGGCTTCTCAGGCAGCAATAGATGATCAAACCACGAGTTCGCCCCCAGTGCTGTGGCCTCACTGAGCATGGGTGGGCCAGCAGGAGCACATTCTGACTCACCAAAGATCTTTTCCTGCCACCACGCCCCCTTTCTGTTGGCTCGCAGGTGGGAGAGTATTGCTTCTCTCCTAATTCTAATCTGAATTAGAAGTTACTCAGCTAGCTTACTCTGGCCTGCAGCCAGGGACCCATGCAGGGGCTAAACCACATCAGGAGTGAATCCCCCCCAAGGTCATCTAGGATGGCTGGGGCAGCCTTCGGCAGAGTTCACACATTCGCTCTGCCCTGGAAGCCGCTCTCTGGGTTCCCTTTCTTTGGAACAGACCCCCCCTGAAGAAGGAGGGGGCGAGGCCCCCAGGCCCCAGGCCACGGGCAGGTCAGCCAATCTGCTTCCATGACACTGTCTCCTCTCATTGACATTTGCACATATGGTATTTTGTAAAATTTTCTCACCAAAGTTCAAGGATGAGTCAAATCCCCGAGACAGCTCTGGAAATATTGACAGCCAAGTAATACCAAGCCAATGGAATAAATCACCCGCAGTGTTCAAGGAGGTGGCTGGCAGCAGAAGGCAGAGAACAGATGCTGGGTGTTTGCACACCTCAGGGCATGGAAGAAACACCAGCTTCTCTCCTTCACATACCACAGCCTTGTTTAGGAGCAAACAGTAGGTCTTGAAAGGTGATACTAGCCTCCCCGTGGAAGTTTTGAGTAATACTTAAAGATGAGTAATGATCAGGAAGGATCATGCACAGAGTCTATACCTAAATATTTTTATTATAATTTTATTAATTTGTCAGAGAGAGAGAGAGAGAACATGAGCAGGGGGAGGGGCAGAGGGAGAGGAAGAAGTTGGGCAAGGAGCCCAATGCAGGGCTGGATCCCAGGACCCTGGGATCATGACCTGAGCTGAAGGCAGACGCTTAACAGACTGAGCCACCCAGGCACCCCTAGACCTAAATATTTTTAAGTAGGAAATTAATAAAAGTGAAAGGCAGAAGACAAATATGTATTACAAGAGATGCCGCCTAATAAGGACTTAGTCCATGGTATTGTAATAGCCTTGTATGGTGACCACTGGTAGCTACACTTGGGGTGAGCTGAGCATCAGGCATAAACTTGTAAAATCACTATGCTACACACTAAAGCCAATGCAACATTGTGCATCAATTACACTCAAAGGCATTTAAAAAAATAAACACTATGCAATCATAAAAAAGAGAGCTTCTGATTAAGAAGGAGGCAAGCTTAGAGAAATAGATCTCCATAGTCTTAGAGAAATCACACACACACACACACACACACACACACACGCTGTGACATGGAAGGGAGGTTTTAGGGTCCAAAGCAACCTCCTCAAGGGAGAAATAGAAGATAAAACAGGATTTTTAGATAACGACGTCATTAGAAACAAACACACTGAGAAGGGCGTGGCTTAGAACACAGTTGGAGACAAGGCAGGTGGGGCAGGGCCCTAACAGGGCAGTTCTCAAGGTGGCCGCTAGGAGGCAGGAGCCAGCCGCCCCACAGGCCCGCGGGAAGTCTGAGGATCCAGAGGAGCTGGCAAGTGAGGTGAGGGCTGGAAACAAGATCTGAGGACGCTCAGAAGAGACTTGTGAACACCTTTACACCGCGCCCTGTGGCACCGCCCCTTCGTCCGTAAGCCCCGCCCACAAATGGCTCCTGCCACTGGCCCTTAGGGCCTCCCTCTCATGCTGAGAGTCTGGGGAGGGCCTTCAATGTGAGGGACACAGGCGAAACACACCCAAAAATGGAACTCGGGGGCAGAATTTCAAAAGCACAATAACATGTTCCAAAAGGTAATATATGATATTGCATTCTAAAAATAAGAACAGTTTATGTTAGGAGGGAGAGAAAGAGAATTAGAAAACAAGGTAAGAGTAGAGAGGGGTCAGTGGAAATTAAAAATATGGGAATTTAAGTGAAACACGCATGGAAGATTTGAAAGATAAAATTGAGAAGATTCTCAATTATAAGAAGGAAAACAGGAGAGAAAGGATAATAAAATCAGAGAATCAAATCAGGGTGTGCATCGCCCCACTACTAGGAATCTAAAAAGAGAAAACAAAAGAGTGGAAATTACTTTTCAAAATAAAAGAAATGAAGGTCATGATTTTCCCAGTGTAATCAATGAAAAGAATCCCTCAAGGTACCTCATCATGACGTTTCAGAACCCCAGAGTTATAGAGAACATCCTAATTAATTTCAGAGAGAGAGAGAATGACGAAAAGCTACAATAATGGACTTCTCAGCACATGGGGACTAGAAGATAATGGAGGATTGTCTTCAAATTTCTAAGGGTTTCCAACCCAGAATGTTAGTTTCAGCCGAATCACAAATATTAGAGCGAAACAGTTCAAACATGCAGTAGCTCAAAACAGTACCTCTGCCCCCATTTGGGGGGGGGCGGGCATTACTGGAAGACGTGCGTCACTACAATGAGGGAGCAAACCAAGAAGAGGAATCAGAAGGCAGGGACCCAGAAGGGTACCCTGGGTGCAGAAGGGAGTCCCAGGCACACAGCCGTGGTGGTCTGGACACCAGGGGGCTTGGAAGTTGGGGATAGAGAAACAGTACTCAGGGGTGGGCATGGGGGTTACAATTTCTTTGGAAGTTTTGGAAAGGATCAATTTTAATTACAAAAAGGAAGTAAAATGTGAAGCAATGATTAATTCTAGGTAATTATTAGTTTGGGGGGAAATCAAAAGATGCACCAACTAGAATATATAATCACAGCACTTAATTTTTATCTCAGCATTTGCTTACTTAACAAATTGTAAAGTAACAATTGCAAGGCAGGCTTGATTCTAAGCCCTGGGGATGAAGCAGGAACAAAACAGATTAATGCTTGGATTGCATTCTCCAGGGAAGAAGGACTGCAGAAGGTTCTGGGAAAAAAAGCCTCAGGGTAAGGAAGATAAGAAAAGCCTTCGAGTGTTCAGGGAAAACCTCTGTGTTAGTTATGGCAACATCAGATAGGCAATAAACGTTATTTATATACTGAAAATGATGAAATCATAGGACATTCATGAGTCAAACTATGTTAGCTGAGAAAAAGGGAGAAAGAGTAAGAGGAAAAATCTCAACTTTCACTAAAGGAAGTAATTAAATAACTTCTGAAATCTAAAAATCAAGAAAAAATTATAAGGGTATTATTTGGAAATACAGAAGGACATATAAAAAGAAACAAAATTTGAATTCGGTCAGCTCTGGAAAATAGGATTGGGGCTTGGGCAAGTGTGGGGCAACGTGTGTGTGACTCATAAGTTTTGTGCATATATTACTTGATGAAAATAATAAATTCATTTAATAGAATTAAATAACCCTGAGATAATGACATACTTAATTCTACAGCTTAGAAGAACACAACCTGTACTATAAATATTGTAGGTAGATGGATAGAGGTAGATGATAGATAATTAGATAGATAGATAGGGATGGCAGGGTAGAATTATCAAGACCAAACTTAATCCAGACTACTTACTGAACTCCAAAGGTACAGAGGGATTCACATGCTCATTCAGGCAGAAAATCTACATTACGTACAAGGGAAAAGATTGGGTTGGGCTAAGATTCCAATATTCAATGCCAGAAGTCAGGGAAGCAATATTTATAAGGTTCTGAGTGGGAAAAGTGTCACCCAGGAGGTTCCCCCTTAGCCAGGTTACACATAAAGTCAAAAGGCAAAAAAGGCAGATGCTGTCAAGTAGTCAATAATTCAAGAAATCCATCAGCTTTTCTTGGGGAAAGAAAAAGGATGACATTTAGCCAACCAAGGGATAAATCAGAACCATTTCTTAAAAAAAGAGAAAAACAGTGGTTAAAAATGGGCGGTGAGCTCTGATCCCATTTAAATAAAAAAAACCAAGAGTAAAAAACTGAGGAAATTGTCATTAAAGACTGCGATGTAAATATTCTAAACCTCGAAAATGGAAAATCAATAATATAACTTTAAAAAAGTCAGGACATATTTAAAAACTGGTGCAAGCCCCCAGGTGTGCTAATGTCCCCATATTTCCGAGCAAGGAATCAACAGAAAATGTTGAATAGTTGAAATGGTTAAGCATAAAAGTGTAAATAATCTAATCCATTTTAAATTTGAGAAGAAGCTTCTAGAAATAACTCGGGAGGAAACATTCATCTGAATTTCAAAATTCCTTTCCCTCTCTTCTCTCTCACTGTTCCATAAGGACTGTTACAATTTGGGGTGCCCGCGTGGCTTAGTAGGTTAGGCGTCTGCCTTCAGCTCAGGTCATGATCTCAGGGTCCTGGGATCAAGCCCCGCATCGGCTCTCTACTCAGCGGGGAGCCTGCTTCCTCTTCTCTCTCTGCCTGGCTCTCTGCCTACTTGTGATCTCTCTCTGTCAAATAAATAAAATCTTTAAAAAAAAAAAAGATTGTAAGATCTGCAGATCAAAGGGGAAATGGCCACTGTTCTTTTTAGCTAAGTTACGCATGTGTAAAGCCTCGTTTTTCAGACGAGGGACCATGACGACTGATCACCACCCTTCACCTGGGAGAGAAAGACAGACCTGGGGCCAAAGAGCTGCAGGCAGGTGCTGTGGGGGCCGCCTGTGCTAAGGTCCCAGCCACACCCCCAGCTGTTCTTGACCTTGCCTCAGAAGGTGGAGAGCATGGCTTCCTTGGTCCCCCAGTGGTCACCCAGGCCAGCCCAGCCCAGCTTCCCTGTGGGAGAGGCCCGTGAAAGGGCGTGAGTACGGAAGGGCAAAGGCCGTGGCGAGGCACCTGGGAGCCTGTGTTTCCAGCGTGAAAAGCAGAACTTCTCCGGGAGCTCTAAGAGAGGCGGGGAGAACTAACTGGAGAAAAACTGAAGGTGTTGCAGTTGCACAGGCCCCTGTAAGAAGTCACGGTGCTTGGCCATTGTTGCTAATACAAGGACATTTGTACTGGGGCGGGCTCCCTGCACAGAGTGCATTGCTCGGACCACGGGAAGTATTTCTAGGCCATTTGTGGAACGAACGGCTGGGTGAGTTGAAGGAAGCATTTCTGGACAACATCTGCCAAGGACTCTTTATCAGCGGGCTTGGAGAGGAATGGGGCTGGAGTGGGGCGGGGGAGGAAGGCACACCGCCCGCCCCAAAGCTCCCAGCCTGATGGGAGCAAGAATGGGGAGCCTCCAGGAGCTGCCTTACCGTCGCCCATGCTCTGCCAGCCACCGGGAAAGCCAAAGCCAAACGCTACTGCACACCCGCTTCCGGGGCCCTTGCCCTTGCCGCTGACCTTGCCAACCTGGACGGTGAGGAGATGGGGAGGAGGCTAATCCCCGGGTGAAGCTGCCGTGAACCGTGGAACCCGCGCGATGCAGATGTATGAGGCCTGACTCCTGTGTTCCAGCCGAGTCCCTGCACAGCCAGCCTGTGAGTGGGGGGGCAGCCCCTTGGAGATCTCCCGTCGCAGGAGAGGGGCGGTCAGGGAACACTCCCAGGAGGAAGGAGATAAGCATCAAAGCGAGTCTAAGTACCTCCCGAGGACAAGAAAGCTCCTATTACATCTAAAAAGCTACCTAATAGCAAAGTATGGCATGAAGTAGCTCCAGGGACATCAAGCTCTGTTTTTGGCCTTTGTTTATTTCCCAGCCCCCTGGGCATCTGGAGCTGCGCCCTAGGCTCGCATTGTGCAGCCAGAAACACACATCCCGATCGGCCTCCCCGCAAGGACCCTGAGCGTCCGCACCTGCAATCCACCTCCCGCCGCAGACAGAGTCAGTTTGGCTGCCCTTTAAGGAGCAGGGACTGATTGGGAGCAGGGACTAATTCTGAGTCTACAGAGACAGGCCAGTGGCTTAGGCAAGAGCGTGGCCAGTGGGGACTGAAGACAGAACTGTGGCGTCTCCCCGAACCTGCAGAAATTTCCCTCCAATCTCAGCGCTGGCTTCCTAGGAGATCTGGGTGGAGGGTGGTGTGCTCCCGGGAGAGCTGGGGAGGCTCTCCCCAGTTTCAACGAAGTCATCAGTTTGGACCCAGTGAAGCTGAAATCTTTAGCTCAGAGGTAAAAGGACTCAGATTTTCCTGGTGATCGCATGAGCCTGGATAAGCTGGGAACACACATGATTCTGGCTTCTGCCCAGCTTGGGGGGATGGGGTCACAGGTCTGGCTTCTCTTTCCCTGGTGAAGCGGTAGAAACAAAACAGCCCCCAAATGAGCCAAAGAGAGGTCCGGTCCCAGCCGGGAGATGTGAGCGTGCAGACAAGCAGGTGCCTTCCTGTGCCGCCTCTGGGGCCTCCGTCTTGCTGTGCATAGATGATGGATGTGATCGAATTTCTCCAGGGAAGTCTCGAGAAAAGTGATTCCCCTCCCCGCTGCTCCCCAGTCTCACACCTGCAACCCCAACGCAGCCAAGCTCAGAGGTCACACAGTGCCTCACTCTCCCAGAGTGGGCTGGGCAGAGTCCTGGAGGGGCCAGACCTTGGGTGACCTCAGGGCCGTTCCACTTACCGCTGTGCTCTGGGCCCCACTCCCAGGAGCTCAAGTGCCATCTCACCAGCATTGGCCTCTGTTGTCTAGGGTTCCAGGAACCCTGAGTTCCCAGGGTCTAAACACTGATGTTTTGGCCCTGCATCCAAGCTGGACGGCGGCCCGGTCCCAGCAGCCAGGGCAGATCCGAATTGCGTGGGACCTGGAGCTTATACATTTTGGAAGAGACTTCCTTAAGAAAAGTCGAAATACAGGGGCGCCTGGGTGGCTCAGTCGTTAAGCCTTCCACTCAGGTCATGATCCCAGGGTCCTGGAATCCAGTCCCGAGTCGGGCTCCCTGCTCGGCGGGAAGCCTGCTTCTCCCTCTTCCTCTGCCTGCCGCTCTGCCTACTTGTGTTTACTCTCTATCTCTCTGTCAAATAAATAAATAAAATCTTTAAAAAAAATTGGAATACAAAATCAGGTTTGAAGTGCCCCTTTAGAAGGAGAAACAAAGCACAGCACTCAAAATGTTGAAAGCTGGCAAATACATAAACATCACACAATGCAGGAAAACATTTTTAATTAACTTACTCTCTGTCGTAATTTTATAATACTTAACTTTCTGAAGACTCCGGGGTTTCATATTACTTGATCTTTCTCCTAGGTGACAATGGTTTCATAAGATTATATTTCTATAAAGAGGATGGTTCCGCTTTCCTTTAACATGATTGAATGAAATTTGTCTCCTGACGTGGATAATTTAGGGAAGTTTCTTTTATGTTAATAGCTCATTATTGGTATTACAGTGGCCTTGAATTTTTGTCAAATTTGGGGAAACCTCTATGATGTTTCGTCTACATGTTAACTATAAGATTTCAGCACAATTCCAATTTTCGTAAATGTGACTTTAAAACAGCAAACTCATAATCAGTTTGTAATTGCCGTTCGCACTGTAATGGTACATGACACATTCTGTCGATGATGTCGGTGTTTTGGTAAGTCAGCAAGAAACCCACCCACATCCCTCTCCCCGGTGTGTTAGCATGCTTCCCTCCTCTTCATTCATGGCTGCCTCTGCTAACTTCTCCCCCTGCTTCCCTCGTGCCCGCGAAGGTGTTGCTGTCCAGAGCCTCCCCAACCCATCTTGTGCATACAAATCCCCAGCTTAGAGCTGGTTTCTGGACTGAAATACTGGGCTGAATATGTCCCCCCAAATTCATGTCCACCCAGAGCCTCAGAATGGGCCTTATTTGGAAACAGGGTCTTTGCAGATGTGATTGGTTAAGATGAGGCCACACTGGATTCGGGGATGGGGGGGTCCCTAATCGCATGACTGGTGTCCTCACCTTTGAGAAGAGGAGAGGAGATAGGCCCGGGGAGATGCTACAGGATGAAGGCAGCGAGCATGAGGCAGCTACAAGCCAAAGAACACCAGAGATCTCCAGGAGCCGCAGAAAGTGGGAAGGAGGAGCGGAGAATTCTCCCCGAGAGCCTTCGGAAAAAGGCGGCACTGCTGACCCCTTGATCCGGGGCTTCTGGCTTCTAGAATGGGGAGAGGATACATTTCCATTGTTTGGAGCACCCACTTTGTCCCAGCAGCCCCAGGAAACTGTCCTGGTTGCTCACTCCTCACATGCTTTGGGGAAGAGAGGCCGGAAGTAAAGGACTCTCCTGCCCGATTATATTTGAAGTATCTTACCAACACTTACATGAGCCCCTGGCGAGGCCCCTTTCCCAGTCCCGAAAGGCCCTGAGACGTAAGCTGCTTCCAGAACCAAACCTCAATCCCTCTGCCTGGGGGGGGTGGGGGGGGGCAAGCGCCCTTGTCCAAGGAGCCTCTGTGGAAAGTGCGGCTCACAGGTCGGCCCCTGGAGTGGTCAGGCCTCACATGACGTCCTTCGAGTGTGCCCTCCACACACACAGACGCTCAGGGCACACGAGCGGGTGAGCAAATGAAGGGACGGTTCGCGTGAAGAGTGTGGCCGCTGTCCTAAGCAGCTGGCAGTCCGGAAGAGTGGGACCGCAGCGCACAGTGGGGTCAGACCAACGCCAGCAAGTGCCCACGACCGAAGGCTCCCGGAGCTCAGGGACAGAAGGGCAGGCGTGGCAAGTAGACGCTGGATGCTTCGTGGAAAAGGCAGCAGAAGACCGGGACCTTAAAAGATCATAAAGGTTTTGGTTTTTGTTTCAATGAGGGAAGGCGGGAGGGGGGAAGAGAGAGGGAGAGAGAGAATCTTAAGCAGGCTCCACGCTCAGCGCGGAGTGCAATTTGGGACTCGATCTCACGACCCCGAGATCACGACCTGAGCTGAAATCAAGAGGCAGATGGTCAACCGACTAAGCCACCCAGGCACCCCAAAAGATCATAAAGGTTTAGCCAAAGGTGTTGAGACCTTTCCTCCAGCCTGACCCACCACAGGTATTTCCACCCTTCAGAAGCCCCATCACTCTGGGGGAGCCTGGAGCCCCTTTTCAGCCTTCCCGTAGCCATCGACCTTGAGGGGTCTGACATGAGGGGTGGTGTCAACCCGACGGTCCCTTCGCAGGCCTTCCAGATGTGGTAAGTGTGTACGAGGCCCAAGACATGGAATGTTTCTACCTGTGAGCTGGAGGGAAGAAATTAAAGCCAACCTGAAGGAAAGGGGGCATTCAGTCGTTTCGTCATAAATCCTGAATCTTCCACATTTAGGGGCCTTGCATGCACCTGGGCGCAGCCCCTCTTTTCACAGCAGTGGTAGATGAACCCCAGGGGAGCAGTGGCCTGGCCACAGACACAGTGACTCTGGCCCAAGCCCCCGCACGAAGCCACCACCTTCCCGCCACCCCAGGCTGCCCTGTGACACTAAATCGTGGCTCTCACTGCTATTGATTAACCAGGGGAGAAATAACCCATTTTGAGCCTAATTACCTTGTGTGAACTAGCTTGAAAGGTAACATCAAAGCTAGACCTCCGCAATCAAGCAATGCGGCAACTGAATCCACACAAGAACCTTTAAACAAAAATAAATAATAAGAGAGTAAATAGATTATTTCAAACCAGTCTATTTGAACTGTCCTCATTTAAAACAATTATTCGGACTCCATGAAAACACAATTTGAAGGCTTTATTCATTTCACTGATTGAGCTGAAACCTAAATATTTTCATTAAATTGGGCACTTATTTGACTAAACTCATTGTCTTTACTTTGTTTTTGACATCAGGAAGGCTCGGCTTCACTGTGGGGGCAGGACAAGGGTGGGCAGGGTCGGGATGGGGTAATACCTAATATGCACCCACCCAGGTCCAGAGGGGCTTGACTTCTGAAAGCAAGTGGCACCAAGTGAGGCTGCAGACCTGGACAACCCTTGGAAGGCATATTAAGAAGATGTTTGGGAGGGATGCCAGAAGACAGAGAAAATTCGCAAACCATGGTCTCCTTGCGCCAGATCTTTGACTGCATCCTTTGTCTGGTGAGGCCGGCTTCCCTAGCTCTCCGTGCCCATCACTGGTGTAGAATCTGCCTTTTTCTTAAGAGAGTGATGCCTGGGGAAGAGAGGTTGATGGAGAGGAAATACAGAGCCATTGGTGAGAAGGGGACGGGATGAGGGGGACAGATGTCACCTTTTATCTGGATTACAGTGGCTCACTTTTCCTGATTCCTTGTAAGCAACCAAACGAACTGTTCTCTACTTCTAGAACAACGAATTAACCTCTTTTCATCTAGGCTTTCATGCATGTGATCAGATCTAAGGTGGAAAAATGGACTCTTAAGACTTACCTGAAAGATGAGAATCGCAGCTTCTTCTTGGGCTAGCCAAATTATAAAGCTTACAATCAGAAGAATGAAAAGAAATTTCCCGGAATGGCTCTACCCTTGTGTTTGGTGAGGTCTGCCTTCTCACGAAGAGGCAGGCCAGATGGCGAATGAAACAGACATTGAAAAAAAAAAAAGTCGCATAACAAGGGCAATCATGTAAAGAGGCTTAAAATAATTAAGAAGAGATATTTTTTAATCGTGTTATGTCTAAAATACAGAGTAGCTACATTAACACAGGGAGCAGCAAAGGCCAGGAAAATCTTGTATAAGGCAGGAAATCCATTTTTAACACAGCTTCATTCTTGAGTTCATTGTAGGGTCCCAAGGGAGGACTTGAGGGACACAGTTTCCGGATTATAAAGCCCACGGATAATCAAATTCTTGCTGCTTTGTTTCTGTTACTGTCAGAAGCCTGATGCCAGGGGGGTCTGGGTGGCTTAGTGGGTTAAAGCCTCTGCCTTCAGCTCGGGTCATGATCTCAGGGTCCTGGGATCAAACCCCGCATTGGGCTCTCTGCTCAGCGGGGAGCCTGCTTCCCCCTCTCTCTCTGCCTGCCTCTCTGCCTACTGTGATCTCTCTCTCTCTGTCAAATAAATGAATAAAATCTTTAAAAAAAAGAATCCTGATGCCAAGAGCAGAGACATCAATTATCTCGTTTGCCTGGGACTGTTGGGTTTTAAAACTGACAGTCCCAGGTCCCAGGCAACCTCTAGACCCAAGCAAATCAACTTGTTTGGTCACTCGAACTCTTTAGATAACTTCAGTATTATTTATCATCGTTCCCTATCTTTCCTTTATTAAGTTGATTTTTAAACCCTTTCCTAGTGAGGGGCACCTGGGTGGCTGAGTCGGTCAACCAACTCTTGATTTGGGCTCAGGTCATGATCTTAGGGTCGTGAGACCAAGCCCCACATTGGGCTCTGTGCTGGGCGTGGAGCCTGCTTGAAATTCTCTCTCTCCCTCTTCTTTTGCGCCTCCCCCACCTCTCCCTCCCTCTCTAAAAAATACGAACAAAGCAAAACAAGTCTCTCCCAGTGATATGCAAGGGTAAACATGTAAATGCAACGGGAAGCAATGGGAGTAGTCTTAAATTACTCCAATTGCTTGCATCGAGGTATAATTTACTTCCTAGTGGAAATTGTAGTCATAATAAAAGTCTGTCACAGATCTTATCATATCCTCACCCAGGAAAATCAATGAGGTTTTCTCGCACCATCTCCTAGGGAGCTCTTAGCCTGCATTATTTATACATACAAAATGTTCTTTTTACGTTTTGGAGGAAGTAAGGTATGGCTCAAGGTCAGTTTTTTCCTAAAACAATAACCAACCAGTAAGTAAGGAATTGGGAAAGAGAAATGGTACCGTGACTCAGTTTCCCCGTCTCCAAATCAGAAGCAGTGATAGCATCTACTTCATAAAATTGTTCTGAAAGTTAAAAGCTGCAGTATTTGTAAACAACTTAAAACAGCGCCCCCGGCACACAGGAAGGGCCGTATGAGCGTTTGTAAAGTAAATTAATTAATTAAAACTGCACTGGTTAAATTTTGTTACTGTTGCCTTTCAGACAAATGTGGATGGCTATAGACACAGATGTATACACATGTATATACATACGTATGTACATACCTGCAGACACATACGGACTTACGTGAGAAAACCCATGTAAGGAATGAATATAAGATTTGAGCAGGGGCGCCTGGGTGGCTCAGTCAGTTAAGCATCCACCTTTGGCTCAGGTCATGATCTCAGGGTCCTGGGATCGAGCCCCGCATCGGGCTCCCTGCTCGACAGGAAATCTGCTTTTCCGTCTGCCCCTACCCCCTGCTCGTGCTCTCTCTTTGTCTCTCTCTCAAATAAATGGAGGATGCAAGAGCCCAGTGGAGTCTGGAGTCTGGCCCTGCATGGCTTGTACCGATCCCTGGTGTTTGCAGCTTTGCCGCAAAGGAATGATCACCACCAGTGCCTGCTAACAGCCTCCAGTGTCCTGGGAGGGCGAAAATGGGGCCTCGGAGCTGGGAAACCCGCCATCCTGAAGAAGGGCTTAGCTGTCAGGACCTGGAAGCCACATCTACGAACCCGTCTCCAGGGAGGAGATTCTGGAGGGTTCCCTGGATGCCAGAGGACAAAAGGCAAACGCCTGAGTCCCAGCCAGGATAACCGTGCTCCTTGGGAGTGTGGAAGCAAACCAGGACACGCCCGAGAACCAGCGAGGGCAAGTCAGATCTGGAGGAGCACGTATCAGGCTAAAGAAAACATTTTATTCGAGTTAATTTCACTTTTTTTTTTTTTTTTACTTTTTAATATGACTATTAGAACACTGAAAATCACATATGTGACTCATATTGTTTTTTAATCAGACAGCGCCGATCTAGATTGTTTTCTTCGTCAGGCTGAACAGGGCAGCAAAATCAGGAACATTCTATACAATATAGAAAGTGTCAGTGCTGCACCCTGGGAGCGAGGCCTGTGGAATTCAAACTCACAATACGTGACTTATTCAGCTCATCTGACAAAGCCTGTCCAGAGGGACTTGACTCACTCGGGGCCACACAGACTTGACTTCTGAAAGCAGTTGGCACAAATCAAGACCGGAGACATGCACGACCCTTGTAAAGCGTATTAAGAAGGCAAAGTTTCTTCCGAGTGCAGGGAGAGGTTATCTAAAGGCTTTAAGGAAGAACAAGACATGTCACTTACATTTCCAGAAACCTTTTTTTGCTGGTGTGCTGGTACAGTGTGTGACGTCAGCTCTTTTGGAGAAAAGAAAAAGTCAAGAGAGAAGAAAAGTCCCTGATCGGTCGCCTTGGCCAGTTTCCATGATGGACCACAGCTGGTCCCAAGCTACCAAAGTCAAGTTACTGATGACGAAGTTGGGGAGAAATCCGTGCTGTCAGTCGGCTCTCAGGAAGGAGACCTAGCTACCGGCCGAGCACCCCTGCCTGGACCAGGAGGGAGTGGGTGGATGGGGTCTGGAGACGGGGTCCACGGAACTGGCTGGTGGGCCGGGGGTGGGAAAGTGACGCAGTGACATTAAATCCTTGGGTCTCCACTGCCGCTGGGAGTGGACAGTTTCCCAGACGGGGCGGTGGGGGGAATGGTTGGAGGTGGGAACTCCAGGTTTCTCTGACAGACACGGCGAGTCTGAAATGTGGAAATGAGAGGCATCAAGTAGGCAACTGGGTATGAAAGACTGGAACTCAGAAGAAAGGTCATTGGCCTGGGGCTTGAGATTCGGGGATGATCAGAAAAATCAGGTCTCTTAGATTGCAGGAAAGGATGTGCTCCCAGTCGGGAAAAGAGAGAAAGGAAAAGCCCTAGAGCATGGGGAGCAGGGGTGAGCAGAGGTGAGGGGGCAGGGAGCACCCTGAGGGGCTGGCACCCTCCTGCAGACTTGTGCCCTTCAGAGAGGACAGTGGAGCCTCCTTTCTTGCTGAGAAGGGCCCCGGCAGGTCCCCCCGCACTCAGCCGTCCCCACCCAGCCGCCCCAGGCAAGCAGGGCCCCTTCCTCACTGTGGAAATGCAACCACTCCGCCCGGCGCAGGGAGGCGACCCTGAGACACAAAGGCTTGGCCAAGCGCAAAAACAGAGGGACATTTCAGCCCCAGGGAGGGCCGAGCTCAGTCCAGAAGGAAAAATTAAGATTCCCGGGCAGAGGTCCAGCATGTATCAGACCTGAGATGTTCACTCTTGCCACCCTCCTTTGGGGTTGACCCCGGCTGTTTCTTCCTTGTCTGTTCCTTTGAGGGGCCAGATGTTTTCCTTGGGAAATTAGGAATTTGAAACGTGAAACTGAGAGAAGTCTTCGCCTCTCCATAAGCTTTCTGGCTCCTATGGTCCTGTACCTGCCGAACTATACCCCCAGCTCCGCCTCGCCAGCCGATTTGGAAACGTCAAGGTTCTAGTCGTGTCCGTGTCCTTCCCCTAATTGGTCCCTCCCCCTACTCACTGAAATTTGCTGGAATCCTCCCAAGTGGTTCATGCATATTCCTCCTGCGGTCCTCACGGGCGGGCACTTGTATGAGCCCCACACACAGACGAGGAAATCGAGACCCGGAGAGGTTGAGTTCTCGGACCAGTGGAGCTGAGCTTTGACCCCAGCAAAGTGGCCCCAGGGTCTCACCGGAAATCACCACGCTATCCCGCCTGTTGACGGGACTTAGCCTCAGTCCCGCGTGGGCTTTCAAGCTCCTTGAAGTGTGACCATGTCCTACCTTCTTTCATTTCACCACATCCTTACCACAACCATCCAAAGTAGGAATACCCGTGGGAAAGTTGAGGCTCAGAGGGGTTTAGTAACTTTGCCGAGCTCACACAGCTCTTAAATCCTTATCTCTTTAATTCGGAAGCCTGTCCTTTCAACCACAGCAACAGAAGCAGATTCTACCCCATCAATCTAGAGAGCAGAACTAGAACGTAGGAGTAGAAGAAACATCAGCGCAAACGCCGTTCCTGTAAACAAGAGTTCGGTAAAGAAGAAAGTGGCCATGACTTAGAAGCCAAAGATTCGGGTTTGAATTTCTCCCCCACTGGCTCAACGATCTAGGGCAAACTGTTGGATGTTTTTGGACTCCCTTTGGCCTCATTGTAAAATGTCCTTCCTGCCCCTCGGGACTGTTGGGCATTAAAGAAACACCGAAGAAGCCCTTCGTGATTGTAAAGTGTCCCGTCATTGCTGTCGCAGTCCTCGTCGGTGGCAGGAAGATGCCTGGGCTGCGAGGCTCTTCAGGGGCTCTGGTGAAACTTGCTTCTGTGGGCAGCTCTCCGGCAGGCCGGCACTCAGCCTTATCACCCAGAAAAAGAAAGCCTGAGCTCAGAAGTCCGTCACGGACGGGCCTGACCCCCTGCAGATAGCCTCGCACCCCACAGCTGTGTCTCTGAGGGGCCACCTCTGCCAGCCGTAGCTGGGGGGCTAGGAGAGAAGGTCATCAGGGTCCGAGGTATCTGGAAGATGCTGAGGTACACGATTCGTAACTATTTTCTTGTCCAGAATTTCTCCAAAGTTTTAATTTGCCAGAGTGCGGAGCGAGGTTCCAGAAAATACTACATAGACTTTCTTAAACTTTCTTAAGCCTTGAGCTACTTCCTTAGAACTGTTTTTTCAAGGAGCATCTGGGGAGAACATGGCCTGCGACACGCGCTGGGAGATGCTGCCTGCTGGGAGGGTTGCGGAAACAAGTAGTTGAGACAGAAAAGCGTCGGGTATCTCGTACCTTCTCCAGGATGCTACTGAGACAATCTTCTCCTCTCTGGGGTGAGGAGGTCTCCCTCTCTCTCTCTCTCTCTCTCTAATAGTCTGTGCATCATTGTCACTTGCTCGAGCAGCGAAGAGGCCGCCTGCACAGGCAGGGTTTGGGCGGCGGGTTTTCCGAAGCCCACGCTCACGCCCTCCCCGAGGAGGGTCCATGCTTCCTGCCCCCTCGCCGCCGCCGCGGGGTGCTTCCTGTGTAAGCGAGCCCCCCGTGCTCTCCGGCGGGGAAGAGGGGATTTCTGCCAGAAAGCTGTAAATGTCTCCGGGTTGCTCACGTGGGAAACCTGTCTCTAACCCAGTAATCCAGCCTGAAAGGAGAAAGACAAAGAGCCAAGGAGTTTGCATTTAGGCAACTTCGTGGCTCTCAGGAGAAAGAATAAGCCCAGCGAGGTCCGACAGAGAAAACAGGTGTCTTGGGGCCCTGGATACTATGTCCCCTGTTTTGGGCACACACGAGACCCAAGGCGTCGGACAGAAGGAGCCAGATGAAAGGCAGTCCAGAGCACCTGGCCCCAGAGCTGCAGAATCCGCTCTACCTGCGCCTGCGCCTGGGCCTGCGCCTGGGCCTGCGCCTGGGCCTGCGCCTGGGCCTGCGCCTGGGCCTGCGCCTGCGCCTGCGCCTGCGCCTGCGCCTGCGCCCACAGCTCTACCTGTACCTGCATCTGCACCTGCACCTGTACTTGTGCCTGTACCTGCACAGGTGGGAGGCAGTCTGGCGGCTGCAGCTGTCACATCGCAGATCACCAGGGTTGATCCGTGGACGCGTCACCGGCACTGGCTCCTCTGACACAGGGGCCAAAACAGTGCTCAGCTGCACTTTGAAAGAACGATCCAGGGCAGCAGCGTCCAGCAGAACTTTCCAGGAGGACAGAAATGCTTTATTGTGCGTGCCCGGTCTGGCAGCCATAGACACATGGGGCTACCGAGCATCTGAGATGTGACCGGCGTGACCAAAGAAATGAATTTTACGTTTACGTCGTTTTAATTTATTTGCATTTTGATAGCTCCGTGTGGGTATTATAGGGCAGCAGGGTCTGGAGCCACATTGCTGATGGTCCGATGTCAGTGAGTGTTTAGAAGGCAGGCCAGAGAGAGCATATCCTCAAGCTCTCTTGGTTCCTGACAAGGGACATTAGCCCAACCCTGGGTGGAGCACCTGCAGACGTGTGAGGACATTGTTGGCTTGTCACAATGCTTGGGGGAAACAAGTAGCATTTAGAGGGCAAGAGCCAGGGAAGCTAAATGACCTGCGATGAGGGGAGCAGGTCCCTACAAAGAATGGCCCTGACCAAATGCTACTAACACCGCCTCAGTCCTCCCCTCTCCCCGTCCCCCCACCCACCCACTCCTCTGCGGGAAGAAGTAGCTCAGGACGGAGCCTTCAGGAAAGTCCAGGCCGGTTCACATCCACCATAACTTGGTGCTAAGAGAGTAACAACAGGTGAATAAATTTTGCACATGGAGCATGCTCAAGCTTACGTGCTTGATTCGGAGAGATAGACACGTAGCTGCACGTTTTTATCTGATTGGTAACTTTGAATCCTGTTCATCCCTGCTATCGTTTGTTTGCAGTCTGTCTGATTAGTAACTTTGGAGTCGGTCTGCGGTCTGCGTTAAGCATGGGGCGCTCTCTGCCAGAGACCCTGCCCCTGCCGGCTCCCTCCAGGAGAGCTGCAGGCTTGCTCCGTGGCGCCACCTGGTGGCTGGGAAATTCTTGACACTGGAGCCCTGAAGACACTGTAGGGATAAACTTAGGTAATCAGGCCCCCAAAAGGGAGGAGAGAAATATACGATAAATAAAGGTTCCATTCCAGAAATGCTTTCTGGTGGAAAACAGCATGAGGCGTGTCTTCAGAGCTCTGTCCCAAGGTGAGATCTGGAGAGGGTCTGAAACCAGGGGTTCCACGGGGGGGGTGCTAACCTTGTGGCAGGCTTTCCCCAGTTCGCGCCTCACCTCCAGCTCACCCCTAGACCTGGGAAAAGCTGTGGCGTGGTCTGACGTGGTTCCACCGGCTTCCTGCCACCCACGTGGGCAGGCAGCTTCCCTCGGCCTTGGTCCGAGGTCTCCTCCACTCTCTGCTTCTCCACCCATTCTCCAAGATCCCCATCCCTTACCCTCAGGTCTCCTTCCGATAGACCGGCAGGGCGCTGTCCCTGCCCTGCTTCCCTCCTTGCATCTCTAAGGAGCGAGGCCTCTGGCTCCTGTGTGGGTCTGGGGACATTTCCAGAGGTGTGCCCTGCGCTTGAGAAAGCAAAGGAGAAACAAATCACAAACATCAGGAAACCCGTGGACACAGGCCGGCTAAAATCACAGCTGGGGAGGGAAGCACCTGAGGATGGCTTGGTAAACACAAGAATCCCGTTTTCAGCTGCCTTTCCCTGGCATTTCTATTGGCTTTGCTACTGTAGGACTGAAAAAGTCTGGGTTTCCTTAAAGCTCCCTGCCCTGTCCGTCCCCCCGAGGGGTGTCTCTTAGCCTAATCATTCAAAGAAGCCGATCATGAGAAGGGATCAATATTAGCATGAGAAGTGCTATTCGTGTTTATTTACTCTGCAGCCAAGAGCTTGGAAGGCCTGGGCCCACTCCTGCTAATGACCATGAGGACATCTGGGCTGGATGGATTCATCGTCACCCGCCTTCCAGAACTAAGATCCCCAGGGCCCCCGAGGAACTCCTCCAGGATGGACTAACAGCTGGGGTGCGGTAAAAGGGACCCCCAGAGGCTCACCTGCAGGCCAGGAGGGAGAAACGCGGACCTGAGCTGAAGCCACCGCTTCCCAGGGGCCACATGCCCGGGTTTGGCTCAGACACCTTTGGCCTTCGGCAGGAGGCCAGTGCAACCTCACAGGGTCCATGTTCACAGGGGCCCGCACCTGGGGTTGTCGCGAATGTCTCAATAATCTTGTCTTTGGGTCCGTGTTTTGTAAGCAACGTCTGATGGGCCAGTGGAGACGTGCCAGGGCCTTGGAGCCTCGGCTCATGTGGGGGCGCACCTCCCATCTTCACAGGATGGGCTCTCAGCAGCCGGCTCCCCGCCCACCAGCCAGGGCTGCCTGGGTTGCGACAGTGACCCGGGTGCGGGTAGGGCCGGCGTCAGGCATGTGCCCTGGTGCCTCATTGCACAGCAGGGTCTCCCAGCCCCCGGGAGGGCCTGCTCCTGAAGGACCCACACTGAATAGCAAATGCAAACGCTGTGACAGGTGCAGAGAGACGCAGAGGAAACAAATAGATCTTCTTTTTATTATTTTGAAGAAAAGGGCCTGTGCTTTCATTTTGCACGGAGCCCAGAAAATCATCTGGCACACATAAGCCGCAGAGGCAAGACCTTGAGCTAAGGTCCAAATCTGGAAACGTACCAAAATGTGTGGCTAATTCTACAATGCTCTAAACATCACAGTTCAATTGTTGAGCTCACTTAGCATTTGGCTTTGGCCCTGAAGTTAAAATTATTTATCCGCCTGGTTCTGGGAGGTTTCACTCTGCCCAGGGACATTTATAAAGGCTCCTTAATTAAAAGCATATTCCATCAAATCCCGAGGAACACTGGCCTACACCACAGTTAAAAGAAGGAGCTACCGGCATCAGGATCGAACTCAAGCACACTCAAGGTGAAACACTAATTGGTTTTGACAAAAATCCTCCACAAGCTGTATGCAGTAAGTTACGGCAATGCTGACTGTTCTCACCGTCAAGAACTTCAGTGCAAAAATGTAAGCTGGAGGATGTTCCACTTCTTGAACTGGGAAACCTGGGTTCTAGAAAGAGCTTATGAAGGGCTTCAAGAGGAAAGGCAAGGTTTACGCATCCTAAGATTTGAACAGTGCAGCTCAAACCACTTTTGTTTCAGATTTCCGTTTCTTTCCCAGTCACCATCCCTCCGGCGGATCACCCCCGGGAAATCAAAGCTAAACTGCACCTCAGCTTCGAGCAATAAAACAACTCTATGATTTGGCTCTGATATCTGGAGAAGCTGCAGCCTGAGAATCACCCAAGATACCCTGGAAGGCAGGTAGCTGAACTGATTTCCATGTGCTCACGTAGTTCTCAAGCACATCTTTATTATTATTATTTTTTTTTAAGATTTTTATTTATTTGAGAGAGCAAGCAAGCTAGAACATACAAGCAGGGGGACCAGCAGGGGGAGAGGGAGAAGCAGGCTCCCTGCTGAGCAGAGAGCCCGATGCGGGGCTCGATCCCAGGACCCTGGGATCATGACCTGAGCTGAAGGCAGACGCTTAACTGATTGAGCCACCCGGGCGCCCCCTCAGAGCCTATCTTTAAGTCTTTCATGCGCTTTGGCCTAAGAATATTTACCAGGGTATGTTCCATCCCTCTAAATTAGGCATGGAGGGAGGGAGAAAACAAAAGAGGGCCATAAATTAAAAAATGTTTTCATGAACTTAGTAATATTACCTGTTCGGTTTGAAAAGCACTGGGTAAGTACTGGCTAATACAAATTAAGAGTGACAAAGAGCAGGACTAGAAACCAGCCAATTCCAAGAAAAGCAAACAGAGTTATGTTTGTTGAGTGCTTTTGTTCATGTACCTATTAATATTTATTTCATGCCTACTATGTGCCCCGAACTATTCCGGAAGGCTCACAGGTGAGGAAGGGAAGACTGTGCTCTCGTGGAGGCCATGTTTTAATTCAATGGAATTCACATTTTATTCACCATTTGTAAACAATAAAGTCATAAATATATAGCATAATGGCAAGCACTAAGTTCTAGGAAGTGAAACAGGATGAAGAGAGAGCCATTGGGCTAGTGAGAGCAAATCCCACCCTCTTTCGGAGGGAATGAACCTTGATTTGTTCCGCTTGAGTCAGAAGCCAACTTAGGGGGCAAAGCACTGTGGCCAGGAGGTGTGGACACGTGTTTCAACATGACCGCTGAGGGCCCACCACAGGGCTGAATGCCACACAGCTTCCGGGTGGGGGGATGTCGGGCTGTCACCCCACTCTGCGCCCCGCTTCAGAGCCACCAGTCGTGGTCAGAAGGCAAGCAGAGGTCAGCCTCCCAGAGATCCTGGAGCAATGAAGGATCCAAACAAAACTCGGGGAGAGGCAGGCCGGGCAGCATCCCGCATGTGCAGAGCCTGGGAGCTGCAGCCCGTCAGTCGCTGTAACCGGGAGGCGCCAACAGGCGCAGACACGAGTCCCTAACAAAGGCTTGTTCTCAGGTGTAATCGGGCCATGAGGACAATAAAATGAGGTCTTAGATAAAATGACTTACACTATAATCTGAAATGTGTCAGTTCCCAACGAAGTTTGGCTGTCGAAATTGGAACTATTAACTGAGTTTTCCTCTCCCAGAGTTCATGATCTCATTCATCACTGAGAACCTACTATTTGAAAATACTCAGTTAAGTGCTTTGCATTTGTGGCCTCATTTAATCCTTAAAGCCCCCCTTTAAGCAGGCGCCATGACGCTCCTGTGGCTAAGTGAGGAGACCAGCTTGCCCAAGCTGGGATCCAGCACGGGCAGCTGGGATCCCCTGGCAGGCGGGACCAGGAGCCCGGCTCGCCCGCGCTGCACAATACGGCTTCCTTCAACTCGGAACAGTGAGATCATACATGCTTCTTAAAGACCAACTAATTACACTTTACAGCAAAATGTGCCTTACTCCGGGTTTATATTCTTAAATAAATATAAATTATAAATATGTTAAAAATTTCTTGATTAGTAATAAGTCAACTTATGTCCAAATCCTGGGGCGTTCCTTACATACTAAGATGCACTGGAAACTGATTTCATTCCTGCTCCAGGTGCATCGCAGGGGACCTGAGGGCTCTGCTCCTCGGCTCCCACCGTCGGGGATGGACAAGGGACAATTATGGATCCAAGTGGCAGGGGAAAGAGAACTCAAGGGTGTCCCTCCGCAATAATTGGTCCATCCCTGAAGCGAGGCACTTGACTTTCCATCACCTCCCTTAATGAAAGAATGAAGTATAAAATCTTCCACCTCACCAAGCAGCAGATAGCACAGTATTGTAGTAACCGGGTGATCAGTCTCTTAGAAAGCTCAGATAGGTTAACTCCTAAAGGTACTTAACTGACTCCCAAAGAACAGAACATAAAATTTCAGAGAACAAAATACCACCCTTGTATAATATAGCTGGAATCACACAAATAATTCAAAATGTGTCCTTGGAAAAAAGGAAATAAGCGAAGCAAAATGAGTAATAGTAATAAATCATACTTTTATAGTTTCAGATTTTATTTTCATAATTATCTTGCCATAGAAGCAATAATCTACATTTCCATAACAACACATTTAATATTTACTCATCAAAGAACTGGAAAAAATAGGAAGCACAGATTCCATACACAAATACCATATTGCTCTGCATATGTACAAATACATTCAATATATTAAATATATTTCTAGATTGACTTCACTTGCAATATAATAGAACACTGAGTATTCGATTCTGAGCATATTCATGCAGGCTTCCACTTTGGTAAAAGTGATGATACGAGTTCTGGAAAAGTTTTTCCTGTTGTAAACACACGTTTCCCACTTCTGACCACACTCTCAGGATAAAGACTTCTGTATATGGAAAAATAAAATGCATGAAGATGGAACAAGGGCTCTTTCCTGGACACCACACAGAATAACGCTGACATCAAAGAAATATCCCTAAGTCTCGCTCGTTGGTTCCTAAGTGTGGGCAGGGAGGGGGGAAGAGAGGCTGTACTTGAAAGAAATAGAGCCTTTCATGTTGTTAAGGGTCAGCTGTCCTGATGATACAGAATGCACTGAATCACTCATTTTTAATATGTAAAACTTAACTTTTCCAAGGCTGCAATGGGTAATGCAGTCTATAAACAAATGGTCTAAGATACCTTTTAAGTGCTGCGCAATCTGTTTAGACAGATGGTTGCTTAGCTCACACGAGCACGAACACGAGACTCCCGAAGTTTCCGACTGGATCTAAAGGGCGCAGCGGCAACGGCGGGCTCTCGGAAGTATTAGGATGTCATTCAGTACAAATGTCTAAAGGCAGCCTCGCTGAGATTGTTCAACGTTCATCTCCGTACAATTACTGAAAACGAGCTGCTCCCCGCAGAAGTATGCAAGTAACATGAGGAATCAAAGCATTAAGTTTGTTAGTGTGTCTTAAATCAGATCTTCAATAACGACTTCTGCCCTCCCACCGCCGGGCCCGGCGCCCCTGCCACAGAGGAGGCCAACCTGGCAGAAGCAGCCGGGGCTAAAACCAGGCATCGCGATGGGCCGGGGCGTCTTCAGGGAGCGGCACACTGCGCGCCTGCACTGGCAGAAGGCCGGCTGCGGGAAGAGGCAGACGGGGCCGCGAATGGGGGACCACCCTGGGGGCATCCGCCTGCAGAATGCTCACCGCTGCTGACGGGCGCCTGTCTGCAGTGAGCAGATTTGGAGATGAGGTCGAGCCGCGCGGGTGAAAAAGGAATGCTTCGCAAACAGCCTTCTACGAATACCTACGAGGACTGGTATTTTGGCAGCTCAGTCCCCTCGACAGAAGTACTTCGGAAACGGTTCTTCCCTTCTCAGCTACGCATCTGTGGTACACACAGCGTCCCCCAAGTCCCGTTACTGTCCCGTCGCAGCTCTAGATGAATCAGAAATTATTCTGGAGGGAAGAAAGGTCTATGTTCTAGATTGACGGGAACATTATCCCTTTGTTACAATGCACAACAGTCCTCATTAGTTCCCATTTAGCCAAGAACCAAACGCATTTGGGGACAGCCACGGTGTGTTTTTTTAGGTGGATAAACTGTATTTCAGAAAGGAGTTGAATACAGCTTCAAAACTTTCAATTTACACCTAAGACTTCAAATGTACCTTTTATTGGGCTAAACAATATTGTAAGGCTCAAAACAGCAACCTGTCCCAGTCTTACCTATGAAAAGATTTAAAGATTTGATAATCTAAGTGTATCTAATATCACTGGCGATACACCTCCTTTTCAAAAAAAGTTTAAAATACTAATTTGTTAAACTCAGTAAATTCACTTTGAGCAGCAATTATTAAATAAAACACAAAGAGAATTCTGTAACAATAAATCACGAAAGCCCAAGAGAAAAGAATTTCTATGCCTAGTGCCCTTTTTGTTTAGAACATAATTTATGGCTTGCAAAATTTAAAATGTGTATTTTAATCTAAAATTTAAGGGGCGCGTGGGTGGCTCAGTGGGTTAAAGCCTCTGCCTTCAGCTCGGGTCATGATCTCGGGGTCCTGGGATCGAGCCCCACATCGGGCTCTCCCCTCAGCGGGGAGCCTGCTTCCCCCCTCTCTCTGTCTGCCTCTCTGCATACTTGTGATCTCTCTCCTCTCTGTCAAATAAATAAATAAAATCTTTAAAGAAAAAAAAAATTTTAAATGTGTATTAAAATGTGACAGTGTTTTTCCTGTTAATTCCTGCTCATGTCTTAGAAAGGCTCTTATGGAAAGAAAAAAAGTGTTTTCACATAATGGGTACTTAGGGAAATGACTAAACATGAGTTTTTATTAGCATTTTCAAAACCATGACTGAAATGAAGTCTGGATCCCCTTAGACAAGGTCCAAGTCTGTGAATGGCGTGTCAGGATTCTTCTTTTCCTTCCTTCGGCAAAGCAAGATCCTAGCACAGGCCTCCTGCGTACTCGTCTTCGCCTTCCTCCGCGGTGGGGGCAGTGGCGCCTTCAGACTTAGCCTGTGGTGCTGCAGATTTCTTCTTGATTCCCCCTCCTGGAACCACCAAACTCAGGCCCAGCTTAGCATACTGTCAATGAAAAAGCATGTTCTCAAAAGCCAGATAACCCGAATCTCAATACGCCACGTGTCAACAGCAGCCATCTGTAAGAGACAGATCTTCATTTTTTACCTCGCGAAAACCAATACTACCATTTAGGTGGAAAAATAACCACAACAAACTTCAATACTGCACTGCCGTCAGATGGCTCATGACCGTGACATGACAGGTACACAACTGGTAAGAGTATCAGTTATATGCCACACGTAGGAATTGGAGATAATCGGGACACACTCAGTTAAGTAATACCTGCAGTGCCTACAAAATAAAGATTTGCTGAGTAAATGAAAAGAGTTACGCTAGGGACAAAGTCTTGAAAAATAATCAGACTTACAAAAGCCTACGAAAGACTTTATCTGGGGGGAAAAAAAAGATTCCTTCTATATACATCGTAACAAAAAACCCCCTGAAGATCTCAAGCTGATCTGATACCAAATCAAATGAACAGGGGCTCAGAAATCTACTGAAAAGGGAAAGCCGCAGTCACAGCTCACATTCTGTAGACAGCGCCGTGTAAGGCCGTTTCTCACAGGTAGAGCACTCTATTCTCCAGGACAGGCTGGCAAGACAGGGACCGGCCGCTTACAGATGAGCTAACAGGGGTTTACAGAGCTAATTACCAACCTGCATCACACAACCAGCTGTCACGGAAGCGGGCCTCCAACACGTCTATCGAATTACAAAGGCCGCTACCCAATGGGCCTCTTTCAGACAGTGAAGCCTAAAATACACGTATACTAAGCAACCTACAGAGGTCAAGGGGTAGTAGGAGAGGCTGAGAAATGGAGCCCAATTAAAAAATACACACAGATAACACCATTAGCTGGCGAGATAAATGGCTGTAAACCCGCATGGCTGACATCTCACCAGTCTAAGCCTGCGGTGAAATTCAGCGCCGATGCCACATTCCTTCGTAAGCAGTGGCTGGAGGTAAGAAATAGAGGGGGGAGCCTCACAAGCCCATAGGAGGAAAATCATCTCACTAGAAGCGTCCCCGACAAGAGGAAGGACGAAAGGCACTTACGTCATTGTCCATGTACTTGAAAAGCGGCGAGTTGCAGACTTCGGACACCTGGTCTTGGTCTTGCTGGTCATAGCCTTCGAGAAGCTGCTCCAGCGCGGCACAGTCTTCGCTCCCGCTGAACCCTGGGATGCTACAGCAAGCACGGGTCACACAGCTCCACCTGCCCCCGGGGTTCTGCCTCCCGCCCCCCAGCAGGTATCTGCCAACAGCTGCAGACATTTTTGTTAACAAGTGGCCAGCGGCCGGCGATGCGCTGGGCATCCCACAGTGCACAGCACAGGCCCGAGGGCAAGGAGTTGGGCAGCCCGAGATGTCAACAGTGCCCCGACTGGACCGCTCATCTGAACTTCCTCCAACAAGAAATGATCTTCCTGTTACGTGTAATCTGAGAACATTTCTTTTCTCTTTTTTTGGTTCTTTTTTTCTCAGAAGGCAAAGGGAACAAAATCATTCTAGTCATTCACTCCCATGAAATCCCCAGGAGAAAAACACAGGAAAGATCCCAACTTGTAAAAATCCTGCTGAAAGGGGAGGTAAGTCCTCCCGCCACTAAGAAATTTCTTAAAAACCAAAACTAGCTCCATGGCTAAGAAGAGCTGTCTGAGCAGTGATCTTACACCGAGAGACAGAAGTGTTAACACGCCGAGTCCGGCAGGGCCGCCATCTTACCTGTAGCTCTCCCTGACACACCTCTCGGCAGCCACGTAGTCGTTTCTGTGGAGATGAACTAAGACTTGAGCAATTGTTTTCTAAAACAAGAGAGGGGATTATGGTCCAAATTGACATCTATTTATTAGTAAAGTCAATTTCCTGACATCTGGAATTTAACTTTTAAGAGTCTCGGTTTGCCTACAGAGATTGAGAAATTCTTCAGAACTTCCACAGGACACGCGAGGGAGAAACCCCGTGGCAAGTCCACTGCGCACACTAACCACCCTGGGTCCTGTTAAATGCAGACTGATTTATGGGGTCCGAGGCCAGCCTGACACTCTGCTCCCAGGTGATCCCGATACTGCCCGTCTGAGGACCACAGCGACTAACACAACTTAGCACACAATCACCACACGTTGTAAAGAAAATGTCTCTTAATATCCATATGGGTTTAATCTTGAAAAGGGAAATCCTGAAGCAGGACCTGTGACTCCACAGTACTTTGGAATTCTTAAAGAAATACTAAGAGAAAGGTGAATGAACAAATAAAAACTTTAGATAATAGAACAATACTATTTATAAGCCAACAAAGGCATTGGTAAGACCAAAGATGTGACTGATAAGATCTTATTGGCAAACAGCTCTTCAAAAGCTGTTTTCCCATCTTTTTTTCTTTATTTTTCAGATGACTTTTATCGATCTGTCCTTAAATTCACTGAATCTTTTACCATCTCCATCATCCAGTATTTTACTGCAGACATTTGCTTTTTCGGTTTCAAAATTCTCATTTAGTTCATTTTTCGTTTCTATTTAAAACAAAACAAAACAAAAACACAGTCCTCTCATCCAATCATCTGTTTACCTTCGCATCTCATGGAACAGTTAAGATAGGAGCTTCGAAGTCGCAACTTGGTAATTCCCACATCTGGGTCATCTCTGGGTTGGCACCGGTTGTCTTCTCTTGGGAACTGGTGCCATTTTCCCGACTCCCTATGCTGGCTGCTTTGGGACTGTAGCCTGGACACTGGGGGTGCTCTGCTGCACAGACTCTGCTGTGATTCTCAGGAGAGGGTGGAGGCTTTCAGCAGGCAATCCGGCAGTCAGGCTCAGATGCATGTTCCGTCCCCCCGCGGCGGGCAGCGGCTCCAGTCTTCAGGGCCTCTGCCGGCTGCTGCGGCCCAGCCCCGAGCCAGAGTGCTGCCAGGGAGCTGGGAGTCCTGGGCAGCGATCAAATCTTCCTGCCGCTCTCAAAGCCTATGCTCTGCTGCTCTGGGTCCGTCCGCCACACACAGCGCTGGAGAGTAACCCCAGGACTCGTGCGGGCGCCTAACTCACACCCACGCTCGGGATTCCCTTTCCCTCCTTCCTGGGTCTTTCTCCTTGCTCTCAGCTCATTGTCCTAACTCCTCTGACCACAGACTCAGCCTCGTGGGGTGTTTTATCTGCTGCACCACGGTCACAGCCGCTGCTCCATGACTAGGGCTCATCCTCAGAGCAAAGCTAGGGGAGAAACAAGAGAAGACAAGGGGGCTGCTTTTCCCAGTCCCTCCAGTTAGAAACTTTGGATAGTTGGGTTCCTTGGGCATTTTAGCTGCTGGAGCCTCTGCTGCCCAGCTCCGTGACTGGGGGCTTCTCTCAAGGAAGGCCACAAGAAAAACAGGGAAAACCCTGGAAACTCACTCCCGTGCTGGGTGCTTCTCCAAGTGCTCACTCCTCCTGCATTCATTTTTCAGAGTTCAGAAGTTTTCGTATTTTGTCCAGAAGTTTTAGTTGTAATCAGCAGGAAAGATAGGCTATAGTGGGCTTACTCCATCTTGGCCAAAATTATTTTTTAAAATATCCATGGAATGCAGTCTTATGTACATACATAGCTACACCAATATGAAAAATTAACAAATGTAAAGCTAAAAATAAGCACTTTCAAAACATACCTTATAACATGTTGGATAATTCTCAATCTCCTTATAAATATTTTTTTCTTTCTGAATAGAAAGTGCTGCCTCATCAAACCTAAAGACAAAACAAAGAAATGTCAAATCAGGCAGCTCTCAATGATCTAAAGCAGAGATCACTGTTCTATTTGATATTACAGATTCTAGCGAAAGTAAGAAGGCATCAGGCATTTTTAGCAACTGCTCTACAACAGTTTCCGTGAGCTCTACACATCTGGCTTATCTTTTAAACTCCTGATTTGCCCGTTCACGCATCAAGCAAACAGACAAAAAGCAGAAGAACTCAAGGATAGGTTACTTCAAACGGAGTAGTTTAAGTCTGGTAAAGATCGTCCATTAATAAGCATCTATCCAACTCAACAAACCACTCTGCGAACTTTTATGAAAAGTATTAGAAAATCCCCGATTTAATCATCCCAGAGTTCTTTCCTTCCAATAAAGCGATCCAGACACCCCAAGAGCACTGCCTGCCTGCTGGAGAATTCCTTCCCCCACTCTGTCCTCACCACTATAATCTCCACTGCAGCCTCAGTGACCCAGAGAAAACGTCTTTCCTGCCACCTTTCATCCCCAACATTCACCGCTCACCTATCTTGCTTTTCTTCCATCCCACTCAGGTGGCAGGATGAAGAGGAAAGACATCGCTAACGCTGTTCCCCCAGTCCTCCAAGGCCCTCGCCCTTCCCCTTCCGCAGCCTCAAGCCCAGCACACCCTAAGCAGCTCCTCACCTCTACGTACAGGTGTATCGCGCCCCTGTCCAGGGACTCTCTCCCTGGCATCTAACCTGTGTCTAAAGAAGTGTGCAGGCCTCACCCATCTCTCTCACCCCAAAAGCCAAAATGGCAAGCAGTCTGCACTGTTAGGATGCAGCGGGGAAAAAGCTGTTTCGTAACCCAAATTAAAATATAAAAACGTTATACTACACTTTTCTATATGTGAACAATTCTCTTTTAAAAAGATATCTTTTAAAAAGATGCGCACACACACAGTATGGCTTGGTTTAACTCACATGAATTAAACTCAATTGTTGCGGACCATGCGTGCCCTGGTAACTTACTACCTCATACAATAGGGCTCACTGGAGAAATGCATTCTGAATTTCCAAAGATGGACTTGCTAAATTCTGGGAACGAAGCCAGTTTATAAACCGGGCATGGTAAGAGACTTCTAAGATTGTTCCCCAAGCTTCTTGCTTCTCATATACACTCCCTGTACAGTCTCCTCTTGAACGTGGCACGACCTCTGATACATCATGGAACTCACTCTGGTCAGGCTACTCATCAGCTGACTCCAAATGAACCAGAGAGTGTGGATGGGCCTGACCCAATCAATGAGCTCTTGAAAGATCAGAGACTGAAAGTCAAGAGAGACGTGCTCTCACTAACCTTGAAGCAGCGGCAGCAAACTGCCATCTTATAAACCCTCGGTGGGCGCAGGCCAAGGAGCGACGGGCTGCAGCACCTCCAGAGCTGAGAACCCCCCCTAGCCAACAGCTAACAAGAAAACATGGGTGTGCGTCCTCCAGCTGCAAGGAAAGGAATCCTGCCAACAACCAGCGAGCCTAGAGTAAGATCGCAATCATACCGGATGCCTGGGTCCGGCCTGGTGAGACCCTGAACACAGGACCCAGCTATCCTGGACCTGGACTTCTAACCTGCAGGTCTGGGAGACAGTAAGTGATGTGGTTTTAAGCTCCTAGGTTTGTAGTTATTTGTCATATAGAAAAGGAAATCAATACAGGGGATTATATATATCTGTATCATTTGTAATTATGACCATGAGCTTATCTCAGACTCTATTTTATAAACATTACACCAGAACATAAACATCCAGATGAAATCATCCTAGTAGGAATCTTAATGTTTTAAATTTTTCACATATTTAAGTACAAAGGCTGCATTCTTCCCACATGACTTACTTATTTCCTTGGCATAAAAATAGCATTTCCATGTGCTAACAGCTAGCTAGCAAACAGCCACCTAAGAGAAATACTGCATACTTATATGTAATCAAAAAAATTGATCGACTTGGCTAAAAGTCCATGAAACTGACATACAAAGGCAACTGTTTTCAACTGTATCCAGGAAATTATTAAGTTATTATAATGAAACCCAGAGGTAATTCTTAATACCCTTAACAAAATAAAATGCATTTAGTTTTGCTAAAAGGAGACTAAATTGTTTTTATCTTCCAGTAATTAAAAAATAAAATAAACGTAAGGCCCACAAAAATTATGTGCATACGACAGGAAATTTTCATAGGACTTCATGCAACCCAGCTTTCAATGGTCATCTCCCTCACCATGACTCAAAACTCCTCCTCTGGCCCCAACTGCCTCCTGAAGTCCAGAACATTATTTTTAACTACCTATAAAACTTTTCAGCCCACATCATACTGCCACCTAAGCTTATCAACCCAATAAACCTTGGCATCACAATAGACAGGACAAAATTATGTAAGACAGAAACCTAGTGATTATGCTTAACTAGTACCTACTCCACATACACACATCCAGGCCCCGGAGTTTAGAATCTAGTGACTGTCTCGGTCAACTGGTAAGAGTCTGAGAGCCTTAGAAGTGCGGAGTCAGCTGGGGCTGCGGGGGTGGTTCAGTGACAGAGAAGTCAGATTCTCCTCCTTGTTGGGAATCATGACAAAGCTCTGGAAAGCTCTGGATTTGGTTCACTAAGTGCCAACCACACAGTGTTGTCAACCAGCTCAGCTGCCACAGAACGTCTCTGGAAGGCATAAGAATGTACGTCTCTCTGCTAAGTCAGATCAACTGGAAAAGGCCTTTTCAGGGAGAGAACAACGGCACTAGTATGGGACTGATTTAAGGTCCCACAGATGCAACCTAATTAACTCTCACTTTTGAATTATGGCTCTCCAAAAATGGGGGAAGAGCAGGAGACTAATACAAACATGTTAAATAGGTTATTTAATTCTGCTATACTGAGATATAAACTATTGTTAAATTAGGATTAAATATTACTGTAAAAATATAAGCATATTATCTCAATGTAACAAATATGAAATTTAAAATTGCATGCTATGCCCTATTAGATGTTATTTTTATAAACACACAAAATTACTGTTTTTAAACAAATGGCAGCCCCAATTAAGATTACAATGAAAAAATATATTCAAAATATTCAAATATCACATAAATTTTCTCAGCTATCTTTCTATTAATAAAAATCCTCCAGGTCTTTCTCACTCTGCACTACAAAAATTCATGTGACAGCTGACTTTTAATTCTTTCATACTATCCATACCCAGTGGTAGTTTTCAAATATCAAATTCCTTAATATTGGATAATACTGAATAAATTTAAATCAATTTTTATATCGTTATACAACTTAAATTATTTCCATAAATTTTTTGTTCAAAACACTGCATGAAATACTATCATTTTTCAATGGATTTTTACTAAAAAGAAAAAAAAAAGCAATAAAATAAATTCACAAAGTAAATAAAAGATGCACTGGTTGCCCTAGACTTATAAATGTCCACCTTTCCAGCACCTCCATACCACTCTCCACAACTGTGAAGAAAACCTGGTATTTGTTCTAGAATAATGGTTCTCATTACACACATCACAACCAACCAGTACCTTCTGGGAATGATAGTGGCTACCACCACTCCATGGTGGAGGTTCCCAGAGGAATATGCCTATGTAGCTGGAAAACACTGCTCAGCTGCCCTCCTGGGGAAGTCCTGGCCCCTTCCTCCCCTTTGCTACTCCCCCTACAACCCAGCTTTAGATAATCTCAGTCTGGAAAACAGAACAGGAGCAGATGTGAAAGCAGAAAGAGCCTAGGGAAGCCGAGGCAGAGCCCATGCCTACACAGAGGGGAGGCTTACTTTCTGCCCCTACCTCCAATTTCCAACTCTTAGGCCTTCAGTGGTCAAGGGGCCTCAGGCCCCAAGGACGCACTGGGGGCCTTAGGGGAGGACCGTTAGGGGAGTGGATGAGAAAAGGAGGTGAAACTATGCCAGAACGTGCCTGCCTGCCCTAGAATTAGTAGAGCCCAGGGCACCATTCCTGTTTCTACAAGCGTGAAGCCCTGCTCAAAGGGTCAGACTCTAGGAACTATCTAATAGTTCGGCTCTTCTGCAACACCTGGGACCATCACCACAAATGGCTCTGGTTTTCTAAGAAACCCTTCCAGGGGGGCCCCTGGGTGGCTCAGTCGGTTAAGCATCTGCCTCCGGCTCAGGTCATATTCTCAGGGTCCTGGGACTGAACTCCATGCCGGGCTCTCTGCTCAGCAGGGAACCTACTTCTCCCTCTCCTCTTCACTCATTTTCTCATTTGCTATCTCGGTCTCTCTCTCAAATAAATAAATAAAATCTTAAAAAAAAAAAAAGAAAAGAAAGAAACACACTTTCAGAGACTAACCTGAACTTACTATACCACCATTTTTAAGTTGAAAATTGCCAGAGTTAGCATTCCAGTTGTCTGGATGTCTAGGAAGCCAAGAGAATTAAGACAAATAAAGGTAATGACCCAAGGCTGATATGTATAAATTAAATTCTGCCTCATGGCTTAATACAAAAATCCTAATTTAAAAACAAAATAAAAATACTATTCCATTTAGACCAACAAAAAAACCAAATCAGTGAAAGAAGGTCTTATAAAGTAGTCCATCAAAATACCAACATGCAAGAGTTATTAATTCTATTATTTATTCTGATGCTACTTTATTTTAGAATCTGCAGTCTTCATGAAGACAACATTTAATTCAGTCTCTGAAAGGGGTCAACAGATTCTTTAGTCATTTGTTTTTTGGTTCCTTCACAAAATTATCTTGCATCTTTTCTGTCACTGGGGAACTAGGCACAAATTTTAATGAAAAAAATCTATCTTCAGACTTATAGTTTTCTAAGTGTGTTTACCTTAAATACTACTAAACAACATCTCGGCAAACAGAATTTTATTAATGACAGAAAATGTTTACTAAGCTTAAATTAAGGTAAAGTAAAAAACAAAGGAAAAGCCAATAGGATTCTAGGTGTCTGGGGTCCAACTATTTATGCCTTAAGTCTTATGTTTAAAGGATGAAAAAACAAATATCAAATACCCTATTTAATGACACTATTTGACTGGCACGAACCTGTCAATTTTCATGGGTGAGTACTTAGGGTATCTTGTGATTTATGCCTATGTGGATATTTGTCCTCAAGAAAAACACATCATAACTTAACCAAATAACGTATCAAGAAAATGGCTCTCTCATGCTGCTCAGCCAGGTTTTAACCAATAAAAACACAATGCATGATACATTTTGGCATCAGATTTAGAAAAACAGCAAATCTTGAGATATTTAATATTCCATCTTGTAGCCATCACTCTTTCTACTAGGCAGCCTAGTATGCCTATGGCTCACACCAAAAAGATTAACAAGCCATTCCCCAAATTACTTCAGAGTTCCAAATGTGGCCTGGAGGTTTACCTGGATACACAGGAACACAGTTTTGGAAATCTCACCTGCGTCCTCGTACCAGCAATCTGGAGGCTTTTCCTAATAATTCAACCGCCTGTCGTAAGCGTTCCTCATTCTGAAGGAATCAAAGAAAAGAGACTATTGGCTGCTTTAATCTAGGAATCTTTTTTTCCTCCCAATAATTATTTGATAAACAAGTAACAGCACTTGATCAAGGTGGCAGGGGGGAAATACCAAAGCTGTTAATCCATTTTACTAATAAAAAAATACAGTTCAATTGTGAGCACAGAAAAATTTTAAAAAGCAGTTACTGCATTTCTCTATTTTCCTACATGCTATGAATCTAAACATTCTAAGTATATTTAAAGGAAAAAAATCAAAATTCAAACTTACTTCAAACACATTAGCTGTCTGTTGATACAACTGTACAGCCTTTTCTGGATCTACATTTTCTATAAGCCTATATTAGACAAGAAAATGGGGCTTATATGAGAAATAGAAAACTTGTTTTTCAAAGGACTTTATTAAGACAAAGAGCCAATGGCTTCTATGCAGAGAGCTGTGTCCACACTCACTTGCCGGCTCGCTCCAATGCCATGGCTGCTGTGTCAGGGGTGCCATTTTCTAGGTACATCATGCTGGCTTTCTCAATCAGCTGAACGGCCTCGGGGAGTTTCTGCATCTCCTTCAGGCAAAGGATACAGCACAGATCAGTAAATGCATAAACTTAAAAGAAGAATTAACAAATTGAAATTCATTTTATTCCTAATTCATGAAAGTAAGTAATTCAAAATGTTATACAACAACAAATATATTTAAGATGACATGCCTTCACATGGTTACTCTTCCCCATCAAGCTTCATTCAGCCAAACTAAAAAGGTATCGGTTAATTTCTACACAGAGTTCATCATCACTTTAGAGTTTAAGAAAAACTCTACAAATGGTAGAACCCAAAACGCTTGCTCTTAACTTGTTTTTTAAGATTTATAATTCTTTGAGCATTTACTGAGTCCCTTCTACATATGAAGCTCATGGCGACGGCTTTGAACTGGCAGCTCAAGGGCTGTACCTCATTTCCAAGTGCACCTTGCTTCAGTAGTTTTAAATTAGATCCTTTCACAAAGGTTCTGTTCTATGGCTTCGTACTTTTTTTTTTTTCTAAATGGCTTCCTACTTTTAAAAAAGATCACAAGCTATGGCATCAGCAGGCTCGTGTTCCCACGTGGCAATAGTGGGTTGGGGCTGAGCAGCAGCTGTCCCGGGAGGCATGGTGCCTCCTGGCAGTGGCCGCATTTCTCCCCGCTCCTGGCTGCCCTCCACAGCTGGGCCTGCCTCCTGCACACCAGTCACTCCCCACACCCTGCGCTCATCTGAGCCTGCAGCCCTCTTCCAAGACGAGTGCCACCAACACATCAACTCTGTGTCTTACTATGAAATCACAGGTCTCAGCATCCTGTGGTCCTTATATCTATCATCTCCAAATCAAAACTCTTCTTAAAAAAGGGATAAAAGTCATTTAAAAGCTAGACATAAAGCTTACAGACACTGTCTACTTAGGACTGCCATCCTAGATCTTAAAGTAGGCTCTACGTTGACAGCTCAAGGGTTGTTTTCAAGCCTGACTATTCAGTTCCTCACTGAGTTGACAAATTCTTTAGGATACTGAACTTGCTGGTCTCATTCTCACTGACTTCCACATACAACTTTTTTATTATGTAGCTACTGAGTAAAAAAGGATGGGCTGCCTTAAAAGTTACACTATTTCATATTTTCCCCTATGTTCTTGTAGCATGCCAAAATCATCAAGAAGAAAGTAAAACTATGCCTATTTTCAGTGGTTTGTGTGCCTATGTCACCTTACCGCTTCTGTGGAGCAAACAGGATACGAAATGACATAGCCAGGGGTTGGTCCAACAAGCGGTGCCTTCCACTCTGCCTCCTTCTACATACTATGACTTCCTAAGCCTTGTTGGGGGATGAATATGAAGGTCTGTCTGTATGACAATCTGATGGAAATTTGAGCCCACAGAATTGACACTGGGCCACGTAGCTCAGGACCCCTAATGCCGCTGAGGACTGTCCAAAGGCATTTAAATTAAATACAAGAGCGTGCCAGAAAGCATTTTCTCTTGTCTTTTCCCCTATCCACTAGGTTTATTTTTCCTTCATTCAAAGTAGTGCCTTCAAATCCTCAAATTAAACAGATACCACAGCAACGGAAATTATGTCTAAATAATATCTTTTGATGAAGACTCAAGTCTTAGCACAGCTGTGAGAATATAAACTGAAGCTGTGAGGATTATATATTACAGTGTTCTAGCATTTTTGTACTTTAAAGGAATGTATCCTAATAATAGGCACAAAGTACACCAAGACGACGAGAGCCATCTGGGAGCTTCCTAGTTCTCAGGGGGAACCGGGACAACAGAAGGTCAGGGTGGATACCTAGCTCCTTCGGCTAGAAAAGAAATTCTAGTTGCTAAGAAACTTTTGCTGATAACCTGGCCTGCATCACCTAATATCCACCTGATTGTACGTTTTATCCAGAAAAGCTTATTCCAATGGTTATGTAACAGTTTCTTATAAGGAAGCATCATAATTTACTTAAATATTTTATTATTAAAAATTTAGACAGTTGCCATTTTTGTTAAGCAATATGCAATAAACATCTTTACACAGAAATCTTTGCTATCTATTTCTTTACAAGAGAGTCACAGAATTGGAATTCCTGGCTATGAAAATTCGTAAAGCCGTTGATATACGCTGTCAAAGTAATTTTTTAAATGACAGTAGAAAATCTGCATTAAAAAGTTAAATGTAAAGAGTAGGATAACTGTGTGTACAGCATTATCTCAATCTGTATGTGCATATATGTGAAGATGTATGAACATAGAAAAATAACTAGAAGAAGAAAAATCTAAATACACTACTAGCATTTTTTTGGTCTTTCCAGTTTTTACATGTTTTACAATGAGCATGTATTCACTTAAAAAAAAGAAATCAGCAAGGGGCGCTCAGTGGGTCAAAGCCTCTGCCTTCGGCTCAGGTCATGATCTCAGGGTCCTAGGATCAAGCCCCGCATTGGGCTCTCTGCTCAGCAGGGAGCCTGCTTCCCTCTCTCTCTCTGCCTGCCTCTCTGCCTACTTGTGATCTCTCTTTCTCTCTGTCAAATAAATAAAATCTTAAAAAAAAAAAATCAGCCAAGATTATAAAAGTCACAGAAATTTTAAAAAAACACAAGTTTTACTAAAGTGTGAGTTCTTAAAACAAAGCTTTATAATAAATAATTCAAACAGCTTTTACTACATTAAGGAACATAAAAATGGAAAGGAAATGTTCGATTTCAATTGCTACTTGGCATACTTAGAGAGCGAATGTCATGAAGTGCCATAAAGTAACATGTTTTTTCTTACCACAACAGGATATTAATTCCCAACCTGCTTTTAAGGGGCAGAAATATGAAAAGTGGCTCGGGTACATGAGCCAAACGATTCCATTCAACAAGAATCAGAATTAAATAGCAATAGCTTAGGTCCAAGGTTCTCTTCAGTGCCAACTTTTATAAAATAAGCAAATATCTCTTCTCTCTATAACCCAAGGGTAGTAAAAAATACATATACTTGTAAATTTGTACTACATTAAAATGTCCTGAAGTTCTCAGAAGTAGGGAAATCTCTCACATAGCTTTTCGTCTAGCAACTCTCCCCTGGTTAGAAAGCTTAGAATTTTTGTTGTTCAATACATTCTCTTAAATTTCACCTTTAAAACTCTCTATCTAAAGACACATACAATGTACCCTTGGGTCCAATTAGCATTACTTTGGATAAGAAATCTTAGCAACTCTCGCCTTACAGCTAGGAGACTTTTCAACCTCCACACGAATTTACTTTAACATCTTGTAGTTATTAATTCGTTTTACCTACAGAACAGTTGTGGCACATTACTGACCTTCAACATCATGCCAGCTTGCTCATAAGCTCTGCAAAGAGAATACAATTTCTCAGATGAGATGTTATTGAAATAAGGGGGAGGAGAAACCTTCTACCACAGATATGAGAAGTTAAGTCAATTAAAACTGGCTCAGGCACTACATATTGCTTCAGGCTTTTAATAACACATTTTTATTTTCTTTTCATTTTTGTGGGCAATAGTGCCTTGGAAACAACAGACATCTGAGTTAAAGGGATTTTTATTTTGCAGATGCAAAATTAAGTAAAACTCAGGTTAAAGGACATTCTATCTGCAAACCTAGATCCAAGTTTTGAAACAAGTAAATACTCTCTAGAAAAGCAGGAGAAAGACTGTTTCTCTCCACAAGTGCTATTAACTATCAGAAAGAGGGAGAAAAAAAAATTCTAACTTACTTGTTTTTTCATAGGTTATTGAAGAAAATGGTCCTAAAAATATTTGGTGAATTGAATGTAAACACTGTATATCTTAGTTAGGAGTGACTTAGCTTCTAAGGGTCAGATAAAGACCGAAACAAATGGAAATGATGATTTTATTTAAATCAATACAAGATAATTTACTATTAATGGATTTGTAACTTAGGGAAAATTTACTGACCTATGGAAAAACAACATTTAAAGCATAATCTCCAAATACGTGAAAACATGGAAAATATTTACTTACTTGGCAGCATGAAAAAGACTGAATGGATGTAACAAAGTCAAAATTAAGGAAAAAAACCGAATCAACAGTTTCCAAAGATCTACTATTTAAAAAACAATGTCAACTCCCCTAGTTGGTTCCAAAAGACAAACATTACAATCAGATGAAGCAATCATTTTACACCTGTTGATGTCTCTCACAACTACTTAATTCACAAAAACAGTGACAAAACACCACATAGATTTTTAAGCTATTTCCACTGCCCATTAATCTGAAAAGTGTCACTGCAATGCAAAATTATTACAACCACAATTTGAAAATGAGATAAAGTTGACATTTTTTACTTAGTAAGTTTTAAAATACGTCAGGAAAATTTATTGTTTTAAACTACTTAAAAATATTTTTTCAAATACCTAAAAAACACTATATTTTTAAAATATTTATTGAGCAGTTTATATATTTCTATTACCTGCACTACCGTTTCATTCTTCGGCACCTACGTATTTCCCTCACTTCATCCCAAGGAAAACCAGCATCGAGCAAATGCAGAAACAACAGAAATAAACTCTCAAATACAGCTCTGCAAAACAGTGTGAACCTTATGACTAAAAGTCTCTGTAAATGCTCCTTCAGGGTCTAAATATAGAATTTTTCTAATCATTTTCTAATTTACTAGCACTGTAGTCCACATGTAGTAAATTTATAACAAAAGAAAAACAATGAGTTTCTGTCCATATCATCAAACTGTTGAATTTCTTTGTAAATTTCTTTGTAAAGGTTGAAAAAGATACGCCCTGTTATTCTCATGGGCAACAGCTTCTCTCAGGCAGGCATCTTTTGCTTGCTCAAACTGTTTGGCATTTTTAAAAGCAACAGCTGAAACAGAACAACAACGACAAAAAACAGACTTTCTAATCCATTGTTAAAAGACTTCCAATGAATCATTACCCAAATCTGTATCACGTAGGAAGCATTAGAAAATATCTTTTAATCAAATATGTAAGAAGTTTTATACAATGCTACTTTTTTCGAGAATTTTCTTACAACTTTTTTGATTACCAATAACTTAGAAGTACTTTCAAAAGTCTGGTGCTTTGTTTTGTTAAATTGTAGACTACTGGCAATAAATCCAGTGCTACTTTCACTCAAAACCAAGTCTTTTTAACAGCAGCACCTAAGCTTTGGGAAACTAGGATCACATCAGTCAAACCAATACTCTGAAATAACAGGTCCTGTCCCAAAAGACAGCATCTTACTTCACCAGTTTCACATTTAATAATAAAAACAGTGCTTTAGCTACAGCTTATTCCATCTTTCAAATTGTTTAGAAATGGAAGACCAATAAACACATTCAACATTTGTACAATAAACCCTCCTTTTGGCACAATCTTTAAATAAATGCCTAAAACATTAATAATGCATTTCTTTTAAATGACGTTTTTATACTGTTTAGTGGGTTTCTATGCAAATGACATCTCCACTGTTCAAAGAACTAAAATATATTGCTCACTGTTGTAAAAGTGTCATCATCAGAGCAAAACAATAAGGAGTGGCCCTAAAATAGGATCTTCCAGATTTTGGAAAACTTGCCAAGAGTTGTTTACAAATAGGTAAAAAAGGATACTGTAAAAAAAAAAAAGTATTTGTTAAACTCAAACTCTTAAAATTCTCTTTAATAAAATGTTGAAAATAAACTATTGAACTATTTTCATCTCTGGACTTCCACATTTTGCTTTTTAAAAAAATTATTTTAATGATTAAATATATTTTGCATAACCCCTTAAAGAAAATAAACAAAGGATAATTTAATGGGAAAATACGACCTGAAATATGTATTTATGAAAGCAGCTCATGGCCTCAGATGCTTATAAAACAAACCTGTGATAAATTTCCCTCACGAGATTTGCAAAATGTCATGCCCGCCCTCCAGTTACAAAAGCGTTTTTGTACAAGGTGTCCATAGAATCCACATGAAGTTTGTACTTTTAATAATTTTTCTTTAAAAAAAAATAATAATTTTTCTTTTAAATAGGACATAAATGATTTGTATAATTTGACAGAGAGAATTTAGTCAGGATTTAAATAAAAGTGCCAAAGACTCATTAGCTTTCTATTTACCTGATTTCTTTGTTCTTTGGCAATATACTGAAACTAAAGTCTATCAAAAGCACATTATGTAGGTGGTCTCTACATTAGACTAACAAACATGATCTGAGCTGTGGCTGAAACACAACTGCAAATGTGTTTAGAGTACTTCAAAAGCTGCATTATGCTTTATATCCCAAATAACGGTGCGTATGCTGAAAGCTATCATTCCATAATTAAATGCTAAATTTTTAGTAAGGTCCTTCTCTGTTGCATATTGCAGATCATTTTTATCGTCTATACAGATAAATGTATTCAAACATTTATATAGCTTAACACTTCACGAACATTTATCGGCGTATCTCAAAAGTGCGGTTCTTGAAAAAACATGTGCCAAACAAACACAGGATTTGCGGATCTGCTCAGAATAAGGCTAAATTAAAAAATAAAAAGTTAATAAAGAAAAATCTTTATTCAATTATAGGAAGTATAACAGAGGCCTATGGCAAAAACTCCTGGAAATAGTATGCAACTGACTAAAGTTCAAGAACACATGAACAATGCAAAAAACTGGCAGCTATGTTCTGCCAGCCCTACCCACCTCTGCTCTCGGGAGAGAGCTGCAGGCCACTGGATCTCTAATTCAGCCCTCAACACATCTGAAAATAACAAGTGGGAAAAAAGCAAGGGCTTGGGCAGGTTTGTTTAAGTATTAAAATCTCACGGAAAGCATTAAGTGTAAGTATTTTGCCGAGACGTAGTTATCAGCCTATGTTAAGACTCCATACTGGAGTCACAGGGCTATCGTCACACATACCTGCTTTTCCATATTCAGAAGCAGCACTGTCATAATCTGGTTTCCATTTTAAAAAACCAGTTTTCAGGCTAAAATGAAAAGAAGACACATTTAACTGAAGTTTCCAACCACATTTATTAAGTCAGAATCCTGCTTTAATGGCTTTGCAGGTGATTTAAAAAAGACACTGGGTACAAAGTCCCCATCCCGCCCACCTCCACCCAAATTCATTTACAAGGAAGTAAAACCTCACCATTTTCCCTCTCCCTATCACAGACGTGGTTTTCTCCTTTTGAAATGTCTGCATAATAGCCAAGTACAGCAGAAATTCTCAATGCATGGTCCCCAGACCAGCATTACCAGGAAACGTGCTAGAAATGTAAACTTATCCCATCCCAGACCTACACAACCACAAACTCCGGGGTGGCAGCGGCAATCAGGGTGTAACAAACCCCGAGGTGCATTAAAGCTTGAGATCCTCTGGAGTTGGATTCATGAGACTAAAGCTCAAGAGAGGCTAGAGGTATTGACCAAGGAGCCACTGGTATATGCCACACCAAGGCCTAGTTAAGATCCACCAGGGATATCTTAGAGCATAACCTGCAAGACTACAGAATATAAACATTCAGAGCAATAACACAGGAAGTCAGCAAACCAGGTTGAGAATTAGCCACCAGTGAACAGGAAGGATAGCCAGAAAGATGAGACTGTTATGAAAACAACAGAAGCTGCTTTCCAGGATCACTTACTGGTTTATCAGATGCCAAAGCAAAGGACCATCAATTTTGAGTCCTTATCTTACTTGCCCTTTAATATTTTATTTCTCTTCTGAAATAATTTCAAACTTTCAGTTTAAAGTAACCCAGTGACTGTCAAACTTAGGTGTGCGTAAGAACTGCTAAATAAATAATAAATAACTGCCATCTTAAATTCCAAATTCCAATTCAATTAGGGAAAGCCCGCTTACATATAACATTGTAAGGTGCTTCAAAGGAGCACCTTAACTGAAAGACGGGAGAATCCCCAACAGCCCTCAGAAGTATGCCTTTGTTTTGTGACAGTTGTGTGAACTGCCCAGAAGCTCTAACTTTTAAGCAACATTTTTTGGCAATTAAATGTATTTAACAGGGTGCCTGGGTGACTTGGTCCGTCAAGCGTCTGCCTTCAGCTCAGGTCATGATTCCAGGGTCCTGGGATGGAGCCCTGTGTAGATCTCCCTGCTCAGTGGGGACCCTGCCTCTCCCCCTCTCCCACTCCCCCTGCTTGTGCTCTTTCTGTCTCTGTCAAATAAGTAAATAAAATCTTTTTTAAAAAAATGTGTTTAACATTTGTGTTTCCATATATACTAGGATCCAAATGTGTAAGCAATTTTTTAAGCTTACCAAGAATATTATTGCTCAGAAAAATAAAATCCTTAAATAGCAGTCTATCCCACAAAACTGGGTAAGTACTGAATAAGACAAAATTCTAAGTCCCCACCCCTACCCTAAGGGGTTCATTATAGTCTATATATTAACATAATTTCTTAAATCCTACCCAAAACACAATACAATCAGTCAATTGTCTAACATGCTACACATGGAAAGAATCAGAGATTTAAAAATATAGCAAATCATCACCAGTCAACTAAACATCTCTAATAAGAAAGAGAGAAGGCATGCTGGTTAATTTAATGGCTCTGTTAGTGGTTTTGATATTTTGGTCAAGAGTCAATAAGGAAATTCTGTTGAGCCCAACAGATCAATTTCCATAGGACCAAAATCCACAAAACCACCATTTGCTTGAGGGAATGATTAAAATTACAAAACTACCTGGCAATATTGAATCATATTATCATTAGAAAACAGAGAAAAAGCCAATCTTCTCTCCTAAGCTTCTAGCCCATTTTTCTTGTCATCTACTGACAACTCTGTTGTTTGAACTCTTTGTTTGAAGAGGCACTTCAAACATAACACACTCAAGCCTGAATCCAACACCTGCCTGCCCCATCCCTACCCACCCATCATGTTCATGCTTCAATATTCCCTATCTTAGCTGAAGGTCTCCCCTCTACTTCGTCTTCCAAATTAGAAATCTAAAAGTCAAGCTTTCCCCTCCATACCCAGTCAAGTCATTAAAGCCTACCAATTCTATCTGACAGACGTAATATTCCCTATCTTAGCTGAAGGTCTCCCCTCTACTTCGTCTTCCAAATTAGAAATCTAAAAGTCAAGCTTTCCCCTCCATATCCAGTCAAGTCATTAAAGCCTACCAATTCTATCTGACAGACGTCGTCCAATCCTGCCTCTTGTATTGTTACTTTATTTTTTTTTTTTTTAAGATTTTGTTTATTTATTTCAGAGAAAGAGAGTGAGCACGGGGGGGGGGGGGGAAGAGGCAGAGGGAGAAGCAGACACCCTGCTGAGCAGGGAGCCCAACGTGGTGCTCTCAGATCCCTGGACCTGGGGGATCATGACGTGAGCCAAAGGCAGACTGAGTCACCTGGGCACCCCTTGTATTGTTACTTTAATTCGAACCCTCATCATGAGTCTACTAAACCCTCATGGAAAGTCACCTTTCCTGCCTGCCCTCCCCCCTTCCATTCCTCCCACCTTGAGGATATTAATTCTTCCTTACTTTGTATACCCACTGAAACAACTGCATACCTCTATTCTAACATTTAGTATCTTACTTTTACTCATCTGTGGACTTGTATGCCCACCTGTGAATTCTAGGCTTCTGAGTAAAGGACCACTTTTGGTTACCTTAATAACCCCAGTGGCTGGGTCAAATATACGCTTACCGAATATGCCAAAGTTCTCACTTTTCTCTCCCACTGTACATTCTCCATTTTGCCGCCACACTTCCTCTGCCAAAAACAAACCTAACCAGGTCCCACTGGTTATATGACCCCTAGAAAAGCTAAGGTTCAGGACCTTCGGAGGGGCAGCCCCTTCACCATTCGGTCCCAACTTCTCTGCTCTAGCGCTCATCCCCTGGCACTGCAACTACTCTGCATTAGCTATTCTCGCCGCATACTTTCAGACCTGTGTACGTAAGACATCCTGTGCATAGATTCTGTCTCATAGGATTTGCCTTCTATCTAAAAAATCTATTTTCCGGGCCCTGTTCTAAAATCACTTCTGGGAAATCTTCCTAAATTCCTCCAGACAGAATAAACTTCTCCCCCCCTCCCCCCCGCCCCAGCCCGTTCTACCAAAGCAAAGCTAACACAGCTTTATTATGGTCCTTATTAAACGCACTATTCTAATATTTTTGTTTGCTCGCAGTAAAAAAAAAAAAAAAAAGTAAGATTGTTGTTGGCATCTCTTGCACCAAAAGAGCTCCAGTATCTTACACACTGCCTGGAAGGAGTATATGACAGAAAGAACTAGAAGTTTTTCCACTATTCAAAAACTGGCGCTGCCATCTTTTAACTGTGCAGCCTTGGGCAAGTCATCATAAGGATTGTCCAGGCCTCATCGCTTCTGTATATCGAAAGTTGTGAAGATCTCAGATCAGATATGTAAAGCATCTAACACACGGCACCATGTAGACTTTTCGTCTTCTCTAACTGCTGAATAAAAATTCGTTGCAGTAATCACACTGAGGAGGAGGGGAAGTGTTCAAACAACTGACTGGGCAGGATCAGTTCGATTCCGCAAATATGTGTTGGGTGCCTACTAGGTACCATATCAGAAGCTGGGAGACACATAAAATGACTAAGGAAGCGCGAACCCCAGGAACCGTATATTGGGACACGACAAAAGCCCCCCGCGGAATTTTCAGGGTACATCTGTAGCCCCTTTCCCAACGCGAGACTCTTTTAGAGCGCTGGTTCTCAGCAAGGCGATTCCCGCCCCCCCCCCCCTCCCAGGAGTGAGTTTTGGTTGTCGGGAAGAGGGGCAGCGGGCGTCTACTGGGTAGAGGCCAGGGATGCTGCTAAACTACATGGCACAGGGCAGTCTCCTCCACGGATCATCCAGTCCTGAGCGCCCACACCAAAAGCAGCAGAGCCTCCACCCCACAGACCCCAGGAAAGAGCGAGGACGACTTCCGGAGGGGAGACCAAGTCCGCTTCCGGAGGTGCAGCAGGCCCCGCCCCGGCCCCCAGGCCGCAGCCCACGCTAAGCCACCGCCTTCCCGGCTCGCTCTCCCGCGCCCTCCCTCCAACTCCCGGGCCAGGCCAGCTTGGGGCACGGACCCAGCGCCGGGACAGCGGCCCCCCGTCTGAGGCTCTCACTCACTATTTCTCTGCTTTGGCGAGGTGCTCCAGCCCCTCATTTATCTTCTGAGCCGCCATCTCGAAGGTGCGGGCCCAGACGTGGAGGGGGAGAGCCCGGCTGAGGCGGCGTGGGAACGCCGAGGTGACAGCCGGGACGGCGCCGCAGCCCGGCTGCTACGGGGGCCTGTAGGGCGCAAACCTAATGCGGCAAAGCAGCCTCGGGAACCGGTCTGGGCGCAGCGCAGGGACACACCGCGCAGGCGCAGAGCGCCCTGGTTCTCCTGAGCCTTGGGCGTCTGGCGCAAGCGCGGTGGGCACCGAGGGCCGTTCATGCCAGCATTCGCTCAGTATTTATTGAGCATCTAATATGTGCCCGGGAACTGTTCCAAGCACCAGAAAATTAGTAGGGAGTACGACAGACAAAAAAATCCCGCCCCCGTGGAGTCTTGCTTTTCCATTCATGTGAAACACGTTGGTGCTATAATTTATTATACTTGTTCCATAGCTGGGATAGTGTTCATTCATCCTGCCTTTGAGCGCCAACTGTACGTCAGTCAGTAAGCAGAACAGACTATCAGTCCCTTTTACTGTGAAATAATCACCCGATCCACACAAACTGTGGTGAGTGCTCCGAAAGAAAAAGTTCAGGGAATTCAGATCTTTTGCAGTGCTCAGGCAGGGATAACAGCCAGTAATACTCCTGGCTCAGTTGATAACTCACGGTGATTTCAATATCCACATAGATGATTCCTGCAATGCCTACGCAGCCTCTCAGTTTCTCACCCCCACCAACTCAGCCACCCGTTCCCAGGATCGCACCCTTCACCTTACTAATTACTAGTAACTGTGTGCTTTCCACTATGTCCATTTCAGGCAGCCCACTTGAACTACCTCCTCCTCTCATTCCTGCTCACCCTTCCTAGTGTCAGCAATTCACCTTCAACAGAACTCAACCTACACCGCAAACCTAATGCGGCAAAACAGCCTCGGGAACCGGTCTGGGCGCAGCGCAGGGACACACCGCGCAGGCGCAGAGCGCGGGGGTTCTCCTGAGCCTTGGGCGTCTCGGGAGCTCGGTCCTTTTTCCTATTCTTCTGCTGTTATTCACACTTCCTTCTTTACCCAGCATAGATTCCACGTTCTATCATTTTAGCTTCTCTGTGGTAGCTAAGCCTTAACCTCCTTGGCCCTCCCCCTCCCTCCCTCTCTCCTTGTCTGGAAAAGCCCCAACTCTCCACCTACTCTGGAACTGCTCTTGAGCAAGGAAACGTGGCCGGAGAAAAAACAAACCGGCGTGCTAACTTTACTCAATTTAACGATCATAAACATCAAGGAGATCTTCGGTGCTGCTGAGTAACTGTACTTCATTTTCCCGTCAAATTACTCACCCACTCACTTGGATGGCCGTTCACACCCTCTTTCTCTTCCAAATTCCCACACAATCTCCCCGCCTGCCTGCCAACTCTTACTTCCTCTTTCATAGGAAATAGCAACTGAAGAGAGATCTTGCTTTTGGCCTCATCAGCCCATCTACCGATAATCTGTATCTATTCCTAAATAATCTTCCTTTTCTCTAGTGAACATCTTTCTCATCTGTCCTCACGTTCTTATTTAGTCTCTGGATATGAGCACCATCCACGCACAAGGCTTACCATCATCATGCTGTTGTCTAGCCCGAGCCTCCTTGCATGAAGGCACAGCATTCCAAGAGGGGGGAAGAGGAAGCTATAGGCCTCCTGGAACCAACTCAAAATCACTTCTGCCACTTTTATTGCTCAAAGCAAGTCACGAGGCAAGTCCAGACTCCAGAGGCAGGGAAATAAAAGGGTTGCAAAATATTGTGACTGTGACTTTCAGTTCATCATAGCTCTGGAATGACTGATTTGGTTATAAGGGAGCTGGGGCCTTTATCAGGAAACAGTGAAATTTTACATTTTTAGGTGAAATTAGACTTCACATCCCCCCAGTGCCATCAACCTCCAAAACCACTCAAAGCGCCAGAAGTGTTTCTAAGGGATCTCTGCCAAAAGTCTATTGCCTCCTCCTCACTCTCCCTCATTTGCACATTCACTTATTAAATGTTTTCTGAGCACCTACTCTTTACAAGGCACTGTTCCTACACACATGGGACACAACGGTAAGCAAGAGAACATAGGGGAGGAAGAATTCTCTTCCTCTACCCAGCTTAGATTCTCCAGCTGGGGCGCTGTAAATTAGACTGGCAAAGACAGATCAACAGGAGGAAAGAATACAGATTTATGTGATACAAGTTTCACAGGACACAGAGACTTCCTAAGGAAATGAAGACCTGTGAAAGTGGTTCAACCTGAGTGTGATTATACTAGGTTTGATGAAGGGTTCGGGAAAGTTCTAGGAAACACGACAGGACAAAGAGTATGAGTTAAGGGTAGTAAACTGAAGGAAACCTAGCAAGGACTGTTCATTCAGGGTCCCCTCAGCGTCCCTCCATCTTCTGCGATAAGGAAGGTCCTCTTTTCCAGGTATGAAAGGGTGCCTCTCATAGGAGGGCTGATGGGGTCAGGACATGCTCCCCCAAAATATGTCACCTTGACTTGTTGAATATTTTAAGCCGAGGAAGTTTGAGCAAACAGCAGAAGCAGGTAGAGCACTCTGACCTCCTCTGCCCATCGCCCTTCTGCCCTGAAT
>CM052889.1:52818210-52879092 GCA_028534135.1 Potos flavus | reverse complement strand
GATGTACATTTTTGTTAACATTAATGAATCCATTGCTTAAAAAGTCACTTCTAACTATCTATGAAAGTAATGAGATTAATATGGAGATCAAGATTGAGAATTATTTCTCCAAATTCATATGTCCAGTGTATGCTCAAAAGTCCCACTCAGAAGTCGAAAATCTCACACCTAACCTATGCAAATCCGAACTCCTGAGACTCTGCAAACCTACTCTTCTTCATGCTACCCATGTTGGTTGACGGCAACTTTGTTCCGCTCGTGGCCCAAGCACATGGCGTGACCTGGGCCTCCTCTCTCTCTCCCACATACAACATGTGATCTGTCAGGAAATTCGGTCGACTCTACCTCCAAAAGATTTCCGGAACCCAACGACTTCTCCCTCTGTCCACAGCTATGACTGGGGTCTGAGTCCCCATCCTCTGTTACCGCAGTGACCTCTGGACCTGTGTCCCCTCCTTGTCCAGCAGCAAGAGGATTCTTTTAGAACATATCAGACCGGGTCACTGGGGGCTCCAAACCCTCCAAGGACTCCCATTTTCTCAGAGTGAAAGCCACAGACCTGAGCACTAAGTCTGTGACCTGCTCTCTCCACCCCCAACATGCACTTTCAGTCCCCAGAATTGCCCTACTTTGCCCCCATAGTACCTGGCCTCTTCCATGATGTCATTTTCTTGTTTTATGAAGGTTTCTGTTGATTGTTCATCTCTCCCCACGGAAGTTAAGCCCCACAAGCCTAGATGTCTGTCTATGTGTGGTTTGTTTGCCAGTGTTTAGAACAACGCCTGGCCCCTAAGAGGCTCATACCACGCAGACATGCGGTAACTGGTGACTCGGCCCCTTATTCCTGTGGCCGCACCGCTCCCTCCTTTCTGGCTGCGACTGATGGTTTGCTGTATCTGCCCCACCACTAATCTGTGAGGTCCAGGGGACAGGGCCCCTGACTTCTGGCGGACCCACTACAGTGTGGTGCTAGAACAGAGCTCACTCAGCGCAGACCCTGAAATCCTTGCATTTTTCCAGAAGAAGAGAAAGAGGAGTTAGAACGTTCACAAGCTCCTTCCTCCGGAGCCGAGGCGTGGCTCTTCCTTGGGGTGATTCCTCAGGCCCGCAACCTGCTTCTATTTGCTGGGCTCTCTGCGGGGTTCCCTCCGTCTCTCCTGTCTTAACCTTTCACAGAATTGTCATTCTTCATTTCTTTGTATTTTCAAAAGAATTCCTGAGACAGAACAAGAGAGGAAGTCTGTGCGATGGAGAAAGACCCACCCATGGGTGCCAGTCGTCTTACCTGGGCACAGGACGGTGCAGACTAATGTAGCTCAAGCTAGAGCAGAACTTCCAATGTAGCCACCGTCCCGTAGTCGCCTCTGCATCGGTGGAGACGAGGTGGGTGACTGTGGTACTGAGAGTTGACCCCACCCTGTCCAGCTTGCCTGACCCTGCAGGCTCCCCATGGAGGCCAGCAGCGAAGCCCACCACCCTGGGGGTCCCCGACAGCCGTGAGACCAACAGCTCAATAGAGCAGCTACTGTCTGTCAGAAATTCCACTAAGTGTTTTATGCGTACCACCTTAGAAGCACTATAACGAGCCCATTTCACATCTGAGGACACTGAGTCTCAGAGAAGCTAAGGAACTCGCTTAAGATCACACAGTCAGTAAGTGGGAAGGCAGAACTTGAACCCAGCGCCACTTGACTCCAAAATCTATACTCGAGCCACTGTAACGGACTGAAAAATGGTCCCTGGTCTGTAGTAGTTTAATAACAACTCACACAAAACCCCCACTCAGTTGCATGGATCCATTACAGAAGTTCAAATGTTTTTGGAAAAAAAAAATTAGAGTGCACTTTACTACATATCTGTTAGTGTTTGGAAATTTCACTAATAGTCGAAAAATGGAGTTGGGAATTTATTAGGTATGACTGAAGTAAGTTGCCAAATGGCCGAGAAGGAAACATCCCTGCCAGATGTAGTAAGTACATTTTACCGAGACGTTCCCAAGTTCATTTCCTCTTTGCTCATGGTCTTGTAGTTCTCCCAAGGAAACACACAGTGGCACCACTCGCGCAGGCTTTCATAGCCACCAGCCACCCAAACAGCAGTAATTGCTACTTTGGATTATAGAGTCAGATTCTGGCAACATTTTGCATTCATAACCGAACTTTCTAGATGAAAGTGATGCCTCTTACTATTTTGTACACAAAGTTAAGCAGTGTTGCCCAAGAGTTCAGAGTACAGTAAAGCTAGAAAGATCTGCAGCATTATTAATATGTCTAATAACAAATCTTTTATATCCACTTTAACCAACACAACTGTTTTGATGAATAATACTTTCAAGAAGAGAGAAAATGTAGAATTTCCTCTGCTAGTTATCTTTGAATAAAAGTTGAAAGCAATGTACTAAATTGGCTTAGTAGAGTCCTCCTGTATGTTTTTTGGACACTTGCAGATAACCTAGTTCCATCCTGAAAATGTTCTTTCTAAAACTATATCCCAAAGATATACCTGTGAAGAAGACTTTAGCCTTAAATTGTAATAACTTAATTTTGTGGTTACATTTTATGCAAATAAAAGTGATACAGATTTCAAATAATACAACATAAATATTAACAATGCCTGACTTTATCAGTGAAATTTTATAAATAACGTGCATCTTCTACATTAAAAATTCCTCAAGAATCACCCAACTTGGGGGCACCGGAGTGGCTCAGTCAGTCGAATGTCTGCTTTTGGCTCAGGTCATGATCCCGGGGTCCTGAGATCAAGCCCCGCATTGGGATCCCTGCTCAGCAGGGAGCCTGCTTCTCTCTCTGCCTGTGCTCTTTCTCTCTCTTTCTCAAATAAATAAAATACAATCTTAAAAGAAAAAAATTGCACAGTTTGAAGCTGTCAGGAACGAAGAATTATAGACTGGGTTTGTGCTATTTACTCTTTAGACATTCGTTCAAGAGGTATTTGTGAACGAGCTTCTCTGTGCCGGGCAGTCTGCCAGGTTCTGAAGGTACAGCTGTGGGTACAAGAGTCAGAAATCCTGCCTGGTGCTCCCAGAGTTTACATGCCGGCGAGGGAAGGGTGCAGGTGGCGGCTGGGGAGACAGGTGCGAATGCTAAATGGGGATCAGTGCTTCTTGGAAAATAAAGCAGGAAGAGGGCTGAGGCAGTGCCCACGCAAGGGTGGGGGCAGTTATCTCACTGAGCAGGTGACAGCTGCATGAAGACATCGGCTTGAGCCAATGGGCTATCTGGACAAGGAGCGCAACCGATAGAGAGATAAAGTGAAGCAGCGTGTCAGGTGAGGCAGGGTGTGCCTGGCCTATTCCAGAGAGCATAAGGGACCTGCGAGGCCCAGGCCACACAGGAGTGCAGGAGACCAACCACTTTGCGAATGAGCCAACACACCTTCCTTCGTCAAGACCCATCTAAAGTCAGGCAAAGTTTGGATGACGTTTGAAAGTCTTCAGGAACTTGTCTCTTGCTTACATACAACTTCCGTCTGCTTGTGTGATGAGAAATGGACAAATGTTAATAAAGAAGGTAAAAAAGTGCTCATAGTCTATGATGGAATGCTTACTCAAACATGAAAATGTCAAACCCACAGAGGGCACTAGGGTTGAAAAAGCAGCCACAAGACCCTTTTCCTCAAGATTCTCGTGTCGCTGCGGAGATAGAATAACAACGCTCTGGTAGGACACATGCTAGAAAAGAGACATAAAAGGTCCAGAGAGGAATCGTGTTCACAGGGATCAGTAGGACCCCTCAAGTCCCAGGGAAACTGGGCAGCGGGCACCAAGCTCCCCTCTGCCCGCCATTCTCGTTCCTCCCGCTGGGGGGAGCTCTAGGCCCACGGCCGCCGCCAGAGGAAGGCGTGGACTCAGAAAAAAAAAACTCGCTCTGGGGTAAGAAAAGATTTTTAGTCATGCTCGCATTCGAAAGGAGAACTTCCAGATTTGGGAAAAAAAAAGAACAGAAAAAAAAAAACAAAAACAAACAACAACAACACCCTCATCTCCCCAGCTCCCAACAAAGTCAGAGATGAAAGAAGACGGTTTTAGCATGGCAAATAAAAAAATAAACAAGTGCTTGAAATGGATAAGTTTTTCCTTTTAAATTTGTTTTTGCAAAGGGTTTTTTCTTCCCTGGAAAACAAAATACTAAAATAGCGAGTTATGTTTTCATTTATAAATCCTTCTCGGGAGGAAATCTAATAATAACAAGGGGTTCCCATTGGATTCCAGCTTATTTCATAATGTAAATATATTTCTATCCTCTGGGAAAAGAAACCTACCCTGAGCCAGGTAGTTCTCATTTAAATTGGTGATTTTGTTCATTTATATATTTTTTCCCTCTTCTTTTACCTTGAACAACCTCTCAAACTGGAGAGAAGCTTTAGATTCTACAGCTGTGTGTTGGATGGGATGCCTTTTGCTAGTGATAGAGGGTGAAAGATGGTAGCAAAATGACTTGTTTTGGTTTATTCTATATACGAAAAGGTGGTTTGTCCCTCACCAAGTTTTATCTCATTAAACCAAATGTATAGGGTTGTGTACTGAAAAGAGAAAAGGCTTAGACGCAGTCTCACGTTCCAGCCTCAGCTGGATTCCTCATAGGATGTAAATTATTTCACTTCTTTGAACCTCTGTTTCTTCTTCTGTAAAATAGGGATGATAAGACTGTGGTGGATTCAAAATGGCGTCAAGTCTCTGACACGTCTCCCATGGAGAGGTGGAGTCGATGTCCTCTACCTTGAACCCAGGGTGGGGAGATGTTCTGTGGATGCTCTGACCAAGAGAACATGGCGGGAGCCATGTTGTTCCAGAAAGCTCCACTTCCTGCCTTTCCTGGAGCCCAGAACAGTACGACTACCCTGAGGCCACCATGATGGGAAGAAGCTTGACTGAGCCAACAGAGGGTCTGTGTGCGTGTGGAGGGAGAGGTGCCCGGCCGCCAGGTCTTCTGGCTCCCAGCCTTGTGAGCCATTTCAGCTGAGTACGCAGACGCCATGAGGCAGAGATGATGCCCTCTGACTGCACCTATCCAAATTCCTTTCTGCGCTATCATGAGACACGCTAATAACAAATTGTTGTTTTAAGCCACCGAGCTCTAGGATAGTTTGCTAAGCCGCAGTAGATAAGCCCACTAAGTGCCTATCTTGAGGAGCTATTGTCAATTTACCAATAATAGATACCTCCGAGGAGCCTAGCCCAGGATGGACGTGTAGCGAGTAAATAGCATCAGTAAATAGCATCACCATCATTCTTGCTGTTTGCATTTTCTTTCCACAGAACAGGTTATTTTCTTTTTTTCAAATGTGGGCAGAGAATCCTCTCTGAGCTCACAGAGGACCCTGAAATCCCTCCCAGCTGACTCGCCTGGGAGTCCACGGGCTTCGGGGCTGCAAATCTTCCCCAGTCTAAGCAAGTCAGGCGCAAGAGAGCCACTGAGTCCAGCCTTTGCTGGCACTCCCGTCAAACACGTGCTCTGCCGGTGAGCGGGACGTGCCGGCTCTGCATTCCAGGGACACCACAGGGCACACAGGGCAGCTCTGTGCTTGCCTTTTGCTTTTTTCTCCTGTAAATCTCCTTAGCTACCTAAACTCAGTGGGCCACCAAACACAACCGGGCTTAAAGGAGGCATGGTGGCAGGAGATTGTCTTTAAATGCAGCTGCCGGTGCTGGCCTCCACGGAGGAGTTGAGAGCTTGCCAGCCCAGCTCAGAGCCTCTCAAGCATTCACCCTCCACATGGCCTCCAAGTGACCTTGTCTTTGGTGACGGTACTTAGAGGATACTCCCAGTGATGACACTTAGACGCCCTGGGACCATCGAGGCAGTAGTAATATTAGGATATAGAGTATTCTTAATGTAGTGAACTTAGAGAATCCCAAGATACAGCATGTACTGATTCCCAGTCTGTCCTGCGTGACCTTCCTGTTTCCCGTCCCTGCCGCCACGGGCCCCTTCTTTGGCCTGGACTACTGGTCAACCTGTTCTTACTGGTCAGTCATCCTGCCACCACTCGGACTCCTGTAGAAGCCATCATCCTCTCTGCAACCTTCTGGAAGCACCAGGGTTTTGGTATGAGCACACCACTCCCTCTTTCAACAACTTCAGTAGTTCCTCTGTAGACAGAAGAAAACGTAGCAAGTCCAGGATCGGGAACCCAGCTTTCTCGGCCTGGGTCTTGTGTTGGCCCCACCTCCTCTGACTGATGGCTCAGGCCAGTGCTTTGCCCATCCCCAGACAGGAGGGGAAGTCAGGAGGAGTGGGGGATGAAGGCAGGGATGACGTGGCCTGAAGGCGACAGAAGCAGAAGACTCACCTGGAGGTGAGGGGAGGATCTTTGGCTTAATGACTTTGTATGTCTCACAATCCAACTCTGGATCCTAAGCTGGGAACCTTGAGATCGGTTCCAATGACTGGGACTAGAACACCTAACTTGGGATGCTTAACCCATTGGTGCTTTGAAACCGCTTGAGAAAAGGCAGGATGCACTAAAATCAAAAAGCAAGAAAGCAAAAAAAAAAAAAAAAAAAAAAAAGAACAGAAGAGAGAGACCTCCAGCCAAGGCTCCCGTGTTCGCCAGCAGACTGGGACCGGGCACTCCAGGTCTCGTGCTGATGCTTCCGCACCCTTCTATTCCCCAAGGAGTGCCGCTTTGCAGCAGGGCTCCTACACGGCCACTGTGACCTCCTCTAACCCCACTTAGAAACTGAGCTTTGGGGCACCTGGTGTTGATCTCAGAGTCGTGAGTTCAAGCCCCACATTGGGCTCCATTCTGGGTGTGGAGCCTACAAAGAGAAAAAGAAAGAAAGAGAAAGAAAGAAAGGAAGAAAGAAAGGGAAAGAAGGAAGGAAGGAAGGAGAAAGAAAGAAAGCAGGCTTCTATTTCTCATGTTTCCGGTCTCTCTTGTCACACGAGCTCATGTTTTCAGTTTCTCCGTCAGGGTCATAGCACACATCTCCACAGTATTCCCACAGGCTTGACCCTGGAGTCTTCTGGTGACCTGGCACAAAGCCCCAGCTCACTGTGTTCTCCCCACTGGCCTCATTACCTTTGAAGGACACTCCCTGTGTGGCTCCTTGTTGCCTTTGCTTGTTTCTTTACCCACCAAGTAGCGTCCTGGGGACAGAAAGACAAAGGGGCTGGCCATTTCCAACTGGAGGGCTCCACGTTTAACGCTGGGAGCCCACACCCACAGCCAGACGGTTATGAGGATGCAGGGTGTTTGTGGGTGGTTCTGGGAAGCATTTCTACATTAGCTGTGGTTTGCTCGATCTCTCTCCATTTCCAGGGGTCAATGCTGGTCCTGCAGACCAACGGGGAAAGACTCTGCTTCGGCGTGGCGGGAAGGGACAGCGGCAATCCACCTGAACAAATAATCTCATGGCTCTGCTAAAACTTCATTTCCAGGGTCACTCTTTAGAAGCTGTCTCGCTTATCACTGTAGAGCTTGAATTTTATGGTTTTGACTTTTTAGTGCAAGGCTGGACCTATGATTTAGGTAAGCATCCACCAGCAAGCAACTTACAGTTTAAACTACCGTGTAAGTTTTTGATACTCAAAATCAGCTCTCTGAATTACAACCTCTATGTCTTACTTCTTAAAAATACAGATTTATAAAAGTGGATAAACTTAGTAACTTTGCCTTTGTCAATGCATCAAGACTCTTCGGTTGTTGTTAGAAGACCTTACGGTAGAGGCGGCCCCCTGCCTTGGACTGCGTCCCGGTCAAGGTCGGCCAAGTTGGTGCTCTTGGCACCCAGAGACCAGCTTTAGCTGCCCGGCTTGCCAGGCATGGAACTGAAGAGACATAGATCTTCACACTTGTTGCTGGGACTATCCGTGTGTAATTTTCCCAGACAAGATTCTTTTTGTGCCTCTAGAATAAAGGGTCCCATTTCTGTGTCTTATTAGACAAGCATTGGCTGTCTTTATATAGAGGAGAACTCACAGTTAAGATTGCTCCTGACAATAGCTTTAGGTAGACAATTGGAATAACATTCATCTTGGGGAAAAAGTCTGTATGTTTTATACAGAACTGAACATTCTGAGTTGAATCAAAAGATCTTAGCTAGAGTTCTGCTAATTTTATTGCCATGAAGAAATCTGTTTATGTTCAAATTTGGTAACATTGTGTGACTTTGAATTCTTCCCCAGACAGTTTTTAATGAAACCAGGCTTTATGGTTGGTGGGGAAACCAGATCGTGCTTTCAGTGTTCACTTACTCATCTAGAACATGTTTGTGAAGAACAGAGATCCACAATGTGGACACAGCATGGGCAAGTCAGGCACCTTCCCTTCCCTGGAGGAACTCACTCTGTAGCAAAACCAACAGATACTAAATAACGTTTTTAAAAATTATAAGTATGGAAGTAGAGCCTTTAGGGGGGCGGGGTGGGGGAGTGTAGGGAAGGATGGGCATGGGTGTAATCTCAAACAGCTCAGGAAAAAGTTAGGGAGATGAGATTCTAAGGAAGAGTGCACACTGATAACTGAGTGAGCTACTTGCCCGTGAACCTCAGCTGAACTTGGCTGTAGATGTGGACCTCTGAGCAGCCAGGTACTCAGTCCCTATCAACTGAATGCTTCATCGGCATGTTACGGGTTACGTCTCAAATACTGAAAAGTTGGCAGAAAAGGTTGAGAAATAATAATTTAAGAATTAGAGAGAAAGAAATATTCTGGTACCTCTGGTATTTTTCACATTTGAAGATTATTCCTTTGAATGATTGGTTTTTAAATGATTGGTTATTGATAGGTGGGTAGTATAATTGTATGAAGATGAACCAAGGAAACACTTTTATGGGGAGAAGGAAATGGAAGAAAGAGTCTAATTTGGATTGCTCTTGGATTGGAAGCAACTCCAGGGAAGGTTTGGATGTCACAGTTTTGTTTTGTTTTTTATTTTTTTAATTATTTTTATTAACATATAATGTATTATTTGCCCCAGGGATACAGGTCTGTGAATCATCAGGCTTACACATTTCACAGCACTTACCATAGCACATACCCCCCCAATGTCCATAACCCAGCCACCCTATCCCTACCCCGCCTTCCCCCCAGCCGCCCTCAGTTTGTTTCGTGAGTTTAGGAGTCTCTTATGGTTTGTCTCCTTCCTGTGGATGCCACAGTTAAAAAAAAAAATAGCACTCATCTTGTGGGACTTTGCTTGCTTCTGGTGAAATCCGCCCCAGCTCATGCCATTGCAAAAGGTGAGGAGGATTTGGAGGGATCTCATTTTAACTCATTTTGAACCTACTTAGGGACCACTGCCTTCTCCTGCTATTTGGGCACAGCCGTGACCCAGCCAAGAAGGCAACTCCCGTTAAAGCCCAGGGCACTGGTTTATAAGACAAAGGAAAAGCTTTGTGATGCAAAACATAGACACACACACACACACACACACACACACACAGATATACACACCCATAGATGCACAGACACAGACACACACATGCACAGACCCACACAAACACAGACCCACACATGCACAGACACTCTCTCTCTCTCTCTCTCTTTTTAAAGATTTTATTTATTTGACAGAGAGAGAGAGATCACAAGTAGGCAGAGAGGCAGGCAGAGAGAGAGGGGGAAGTAGGCTCCCCGCTGAGCAGAGAGCCCGATGCGGGGCTCGATCCCAGGACCCTGAGATCATGACCTGAGCCGAAGGCAGAGGCTTTAACCCACTGAGCCACCCAGGCGCCCCTCTCTCTCTCTCTCTTAGGGAGAGCAGAGAGTTCTCTGAGAAGAGGTTGGCCTGCCCTGAGGACTTCAAAAATAACCCTCTGCAAGAACATAAGGGAGACCTGAAGAAAGCCAGTTAAGAGGCTAGACAGTGGGCGTCTGAGGGACTCAGCTCTAGAAGGCCCATCACCTATGAGTAGGACAAGAGAATGATTTATGATCAAGAGAAAGGAAAATTCTATCCTTCGTCTTTCAGAGGCTATGCCATGCCCCCGAGAGCCAGCTGACTCATCATAAAGAAATACCACGAAGGTCTGATGTTGTTGGTTTGGGGTAGGTTGTCTAGGCAGGAGGGATCCTGGGAAAAAAGACTCTCTACTGCCAGGGGCCTGGTGAGCGAGCTGGGGTGAAGGAGGGCAAGGCTGGCGCCATTAACATTGGCGCAGAGAGAAGCAGACCCACTTGCTGGTCTCATCAAGACCCTCGGGCAGTGGGCACAGTAAGCAGAACTCCCTGTGCACTCCTCCCTCCAAAACACTTTTTCTAAGAATATCCTTGGATACCTAAAAAAAGCAAGGACCCTTCCACATGGAGGTTACACAATAAACAGTTTTCCTCTAAAGAAGTAGAGCAATTTAGGGTTTTAAAGTTGGATAAGCTTAACAAAGACCATCACGTCAAATATTCCGCAGAATGTTCTCGGCGTACGGACTGCATGTTGGGGCATTCGCTGACACCTGATAATAGCACACCATAATTATGGGAGTGTTCTGGGGACAGATAATTAAGACCCTTTGATGGCAAGGCAGCCTCGTGTTTATGACCGGGGTAACAAGGAGACAATCTGCCTTTCATTAGCACATAATACATCTCACTTTTATGGGAAGTTCCTTCAGTTGATTTTCTTAATTAGATTTAACTGAAGGATGAAAGTCAACTTTTGCTACACAAAGCCCTGGAAAGAAAGACCACTGTGTTTAACACAGTAATTGAACATGAAAGCCACACATCAAAGGTACACACAAATAAGAGAAGTATGTTTTCTACAGAGCCCTGGACCAGTGGAGGCTAATTTCAGATGGACCCAGGGTTTTTGATTTAAGTGAAAGCTTCCATACTGGGACTAAATAGGGTGCAGACCTGGGGTATGCACCACAGGCATCCTTACTGCATCTCCTAAAAAATATACAAAAGCGCATCCAACTCAGTAGGTACAAAGATCGTGTGGCTTTCAATTTCCTCAATGCAAGTGACTAGACTGAGGAATAAACAAGCGGATTCTTCTTTACTGAAGAAGTTTTCCAAAGGAGAATCTTTCTGCGCTTTCAGAAATTCTCGTTCTTTTTTTCTGAGCGACTAATGTGTGTAAGTCTTATGAAATTTGAACTCATGTTGCCATTTTGGCTTCTAGAGAACCTGACATTAAAGATGGCTCCCTTCGAAGTGAGGGGCTGAGGTTCGCTGGCACGTCTTGGGAATACCCTGTCACGCCCGGATTGTTCTTGTTTTTGTAGCCCTACACTCTCTTGGCACTCAGCTATTTTGATATTTTTTATCAGTCTTGTAGGTATTTCTGTAAGCTGCCTTGAATCGTTTTGGGAATAAAGTGGGATATAAATAAGAAAGAAATATTGTTTGCAAATTAAAAGAACTCAAAACAATTTAAATCTACTGAAGTAATGCAGTAAGATCAAAGCCAGGAATAGAGATCAACCCCTCAAAAGCATGAAGGATAATGCACTAAGATAAGCAAAATATAAGTTTATAACCACTCTTCTGCTCTAAATACAATCATTCACTATCAGGCCAAGGTGATGTTCCCTATTTTACCTTCCCGTGAAAATACATCAAATTCCTCAAACTTCGTGGTCCTTAATGGAAATGAAACTCAGGGGTCCTGCCTCCAGGAATTCCCAAGAGGCCCTAGTATCTCATCCTGCAGATTGATCTCGTTCCTCCATCGCAATGAAGTATCATCTGTGAGCTTGGATAAGCACTGCGTTTGTCAAAGGTAAAATATTTTAACCAATATCATCATGCAATATCTGTTATTTTGTGGATTATATATAATGCATGTCTTAGACGCCAGACATGAACGAGGCAAAGCTGATGGTGCATCAAAAGAGCTCTAGACAGACACAACAAACACATAGATTGTTTCTGTGTGGAAAAATTTGAATCTTCTCAAGTTCTTAGAGCAACCGAGTTCTTACGTTTCTACGCCATACAACATAAAAGAGACAACTTTAGCTTCTAAATCTTTAAGGACGCAATGCCAAAAATTAATGCAAGTCTTAGATTTAAAACTATAAGTTACTGATAGGATCAGAATTGGTTTAGAATAGGGGAAGCAGTGGTACTAATATTATTTTCATTTGTCCAATTCGTTAGTCTGTTCATTTAAATATCTATGACATTTTATTCAGTATTTTAAGAGAAATGTTAATTTGTCAGACAGAAGCTAATGAAAAGAGAAAGAATAGAGAAGTGATTTTTAGCACTCTACCCAAGTCATATTAGGAAAGTGTGAAGAAACTACCAAAGAACAGAATGGGAAAGAAAAGTTATTTGGAAGCCTATCAAGTGAAGGCAGAGTCTCATTTATTCTAACAAAACTAGGGCCATGGGTGGAATCAAATTCATTTTAACTCAGTATTAGAAAGTTTTTGAGAATTGTGATGGGTGGAATAAAATTCATTTTAACTCAATATTAGAAAGTTTTTGAGAATTGCAAGTGTTCAGAAATGGAATGACATGCCTTGGAGATTTAAGCAATGTTTCTGGAAGTGTTTGAGCTATCACTGGGTGTTCCCATCAGTTACAGCATTGAGAGTATCACTGCATTGGGTATGTGGTGGGACTAGATAGATTCAAAGTTTCATTGGGTGTAAAATTCTCTACTTGCTGCAACATATTTGCTATTGCTAAACCGTGGAAGGGCATAGCCCAATGATTGGTTTACATAATGTTGGTCATGTAAAAATAAGTGAAAAACTATCACAATAAATATGTGAACTTTAGAATAATTAATTTAAGTCATGCCATCTAACATTAGCTAATCTGCATGCACCATTGTCTTGTAGCATAACTCCAAGTAAAAAGCAGCTAGGATATGTAATTCACATGAAAGAAGATGCTGGGATTTCACAGACCCTACTTTCATTTTACCAGAGTGCCTGGTAATAAGATTATAGAATCACGGATTGCGGGGCAAGGCTGTGAAGTCACAAGTCAGCCAAAATGTACCAAAAATAATCTGATAACTATGAAGAGCCACGTTCCCATTTCCAACAGTTATTCTTGGGTCTGTTCTGAGAGATAGAAAATAATAAAACAGTATTAGTCTCCAGTTTGTTGTTCACAGATGATATTATTTTAAAGAACCAGGTCCTAAAATTTATTAGAAGAAAAGAAGGAGTAAGTCTTTAAAACATGGTCAGTAAATAAATAGATCTTATTTTGAGGCAATCAAGGATTGCCATAAATTTTTTTCTGTATTTTTTATTCCATAAAAAAATATGGAATAGACCCTACTTCAACACCCTTCAAGAAAATATGTAAAGATATCAGATAAACGGTTAGTATCCAAAATCTAAAGAGAACTTATCAAACTCAACATCCAAAAAACAAAAAATCCAGTAAAAATATGGGCAGAAGCCATGAACAGATATTTCTCCATAGAAATGGCTAACAGACACATGAAAAAATGCTCAACATCACTTGGCAACAGGGAAATACAAATCAAAACCACAATGGGATACCACCTCACACCAGTCAGAAAGGTTAAAATTAACAAGTCAGTAAACACCATATGTTGGCAAGGATGCGGAGAAAGGGGAACCCTCCTACACTGTTGGTGACAATGCAAGCTGGTACAGCCACTCCGGAAAACAGTATGAAGATTCCTCAAAAAGTTAAATATAGAGCTACCCTATGACCCAGCAATTGCACTACTAGGTATTTATTCAAAGGATACGAACGGTGATTCAAAGAGGCACATGCACCCCAATATTTATAACCGCAATGTCCACAATAGTCAAAATATGGAAGGAACCCAGATGCCCATCGACAGATGAATAGATAAAGAAGATGTAGTATATACACAATGGGATGTTACTCAGCCATCAAAAAAATTAAATCTTACTATTTGCAACCATGTGGATGGAACTAGAGGGAATTACGCTAAGCGAAATAAGCCAGTCAGAGAAAGACAAATACCATAGGATTTCACTCATATGTGGAATTTAAGGAACAAAACATGAACATAGGGGAAGGGAAGGAAAAATAAAATAAGATAAAAACAGAGAGGGAAGCAAGCCATAAGAGACTCTTGACTATAGGAGATAAACTGAGGGTTGCTGGAGGAGAGGTCGGTGGGGGGCTGGGGTAACTGGGTGATGGGCACTAACGAGGGCACTTGTTGTGATGAGCACTGGGTATTCTATGCAACTGATGAATTACTAAATTCCACCTCTGAAACTAATAATACACTATATGTGAATTAAATTGAATTTAAATAAAAAAAAATTTAAAAAGAAAATACGTAAAGAAAATCTGATTCACAGGTATAGCAAGGTCTTGGACTTTCGGCACCACGATCCTTTCTGGGATCAGCATAAACTGTGCTATTAAATATGCCGTGACTAACAGTGGTAGAAAAGTTTAGCTTAAAACATTATTAAATGACCGAAATGGTAGTCTAGAGAACTCCAAAACTACCTCCCCCTAGGTTCACCCCCACTAAAGCAACGATTAAGCTAGCAAAACCTGTCAGAATTAGCTCTTTGGATCTCTGGACTATAATTTAAAAACTTACACCTGGGGAATGATTAAAGAAGGAAAAAGCTACTGAAATTCAATAAGAGATAACGGTAGCATTTTTCCTTACCTGCCCATGATGGTCCGTGCCCCAGCATGGCAGCAACCAGGAATCCGTGATGTGTAGCTTTGCTAAAACCAGTGGGAGCAGTGTGGGCCTTGTTATCAGAGGATTGTGTTTGTGGGCTTTGATCTGTCTATGACTCCCGGAGGCTTGGCCCTGGGGAGGCTGGTGTGGCGGTCCTGCGGGTTGGTGGAGATAACCTTTGTTTTCCTACCTTGGAGCTTTCTCAGGTCTGGATGGCTTCCTCGGCAGTATTTGTCAAGTGCATTCAAACACAAATACACTAGCAGAAGCCACCCACCAAAGGGCAAGAAGCAGACCAAAAAACCAGGGAAGGAAAAGGCTAGGAAGGAGACACCATGGGCACCGTGGGGGAAACAAGGGCTTTAAAAACTCCCCTGTATACCAAGGAATCTAGAAGGCCATGCTCATGCCCAGAGCTAGATAGATGTTCAGAAAAGACTGAGAAGACCCTGACCTTTCCCCTCTGGCTGACCATTAGGTTCTGGATAAGTGGGAAATGAAGGTTAAGATAGATTTGCTGGGGCGCCTGGGTGGCTCAGTGGGTTAAAGCCTCTGCCTTCGGCTCAGGTCATGGTCTCAGGGTCCTGGGATCGAGCCCCGCATCAGGCTCTCTGCTCAGCAGGGACCCTGCTTCCCCGCCCCCTCTCTGCCTGCCTCTCTGCCTATTTGTGATCTCTCTCTGTGTCAAATAAATAAATAAAATCTTAAAAAAAAAAAAAAAAGATTTGTCAACAGCCTGGGTAAACGTGGAAAGAGTGTCCCAGCAAAAACCAACCTGCAAACCCAGGATTTTTTTTTTTCCTTTGGCTCCCCACATTTAAGGAAATCTGTCCAATGAAAAAGCTAATGAAATAGAGACATCAGTAACCTTGAGTAACAACAAATACAGTCTTTACAAAACTCATTTAGAAAAGTCACTAAGCAGGGGCTCCTGGGTGGCTAAGTTGGTCAAGAGGCAGACTCTTGATTTCAGCTCAGGTCGTGATCTCACTATCCATATTCACGTATGACAAAATCTTATATAAAATCCTACAACATCCTTATAAAAACTATTAGAGCTAATAGATGAATTCAGCAAGTTGCAAGACACTAGATCACACAAAAATAGTTGCATTTCTATATACTAGCAATGAAAAATCTAAAGGGAAGTTTTAAAAGCAATTTCATTTTTATAATAGCATTAAAAAGAATAAAACAGTTCAGAATACACTTAACTGAAAAGGTACAAGACTTGTGAACTGAAAACCACAAAATATTGTTGAAAGAAATTCGAGAAGACCTAAGTAAATTGAAACTCATCTGTGCCCATGGGTTAGAAGACAATACTGATGGGGAGCCTGGGTGGCTCAGTCGGTTGAGCATCTGATTCTTGATTTCAGCTCAGGTCATGATTTCAGGGTCATGAGATTGAGCCCCAAGTCAGGCTCTTGCTCAGCTGGGAGTCTGCTTGAGATTTTCTCCCTCTGCCTCTCTCTTCCTTTCTCTCTCTCCCTCTCTCTCAAATAAATAAATACATCTTAAAACAAACAAACAAAAAGACTTAATACTGTTAAAATGTCAGTACTCCCCAAAGCAATTTACAGATTCAGTGCAATTCCTATCAAAATTCCAAGAGCCCTTTTTTGCAGTAATGGGGAAAGCCAATCCTGAAGTTCATACAGATTTGCAGAGCACCCTCCACAGCCAAAACAATATCGAAAAAGAAGGGCAAAGTTGCAGCATTTATATTTCCTAATCTCAAAACTACAAAGCTACGGTAATCAAAATAATGTGGTATTGGCCTAAATAAAGGTATACATGAGATCACATTCATATAGATCATGGAATAGAATTGAGACTTTATAAATTATCTATACATCTATTTTTCAACAAGTCTGTCAAGACTATTCAATGGGAAAAGAATAGTCTTCTCAACAAATTTGTTGAGACAACTGGATATTCAAGTATAAAAGGACGACGTTGGAACTTTATCTCACCCCATATACAAGAATTAATGCAAAATGATCAGAAGACCTAAACATAAGAGTGTTTAAAACTATAAAATTCCTAGAGGAAAAGAAAGGAGTAAATCTTTATAACTTTAGATTTGGCAATGATTTCCTACATATCATATCAAAAGTATATTCGAGAAAAGAAAAAATATAAATTGAACTTCATCAAAGTTAAAAACTTTTGTGCATCAAAGAACACAGTCAACAAAAAAGGAAAAGCCACAGAATCGGACAAAATATTTGTAAATCACATGTTCAGTCACGACCCAGGATCCAAAATATGTAAAGAACTCTTCTAACTCAACAACTAAAAGACATATAACCCGATTCAAAAGGTGCCAAAGACTGAAATAGACATTTCTCTGGAAAAGATGTACAAATGGCCACTGAGCGTATGAAAAGATGTTCAACATTAATAGTCATTAGAGAAATGCAAATTAAAACTACAGTGAGATACAAATTCACAAACACCGGGATGGCTATAACAACAAAGAAAGGGAAATAACAAGTGTTGGCAAGGGTGCAGAGAAACCGAAACCCTCATACACGGCTGGTTGGAACGTAAAACAGTGCAGCTGTCCCTCAGTCAGTAAACATTACTCTACGACCTAGCAATTCTACTCCCAGGAAAAAAAGACCAAAAGATTTGAAAACAGGTGTTCAGACAAAAACTTGTACACCAATGCGCATAACAGCACTATTTGCAATAGATCAGAGTTGGAAACAATTGAAATGCTCAGGAGCTAATGAATGAATAAACAAAATGGGATGTGCGACAAAATATTACTTAGCCATAAAAAGGAATGAAGTACTGATAAATGTCCCAATATGCACGGACATAGAAAACATGCTGAGTGAAGAAGCCAGACAGAAAAAGCAACATATTGTATGATTCCATTCAAATGAAGTATCTAGAATAGGCAAATCCATAGAGACAGAAAGCAGATTAGTGATTGCCTGGGGTGGGGGCGGGGTGCTTAAAGGATGATGAGAGTGCTGGGGAACTAAGTGGTGATGAGTGTCTAACACTGTGAGCACTGAATGCCGCTGAACAGTACACTTTAAAGTAGTTAAAGTGGAGAATGTTAGGTTATGTGACTTTAAGCACAGTAAAAACCATTATTATTCAAATGGTAATTTACAGACATTGTCTTCACTTCACTGGGTGTCACGTTTTTCTGAAAGTGAATTTCAGAATGCACAGATAACAGCTTGCCTGAAATGAATGTTATTTCTGTGGTTTTATCAATATTCAGTGGCAAACGCTTGGAAGCCAGAGTCAGTGCACTAACCTCATTGTATTTTTCACAGTGCTGCTTTCAACATCCTTAAAGCAAAATCCTTCATGGGGAGGAAAGAGGCCCCCAGATGCATCAAAGCCCCAAAGCCCCAAGATGTAGGACGACAAGCAGCATGACCACTGTAATAACTTAAATTCTTGAGCACCTACCCTGAACCGAGCACATTCATTATTTCTAATCCTTACAACAGTTCTGCAAAGTGGGTACTACAGGGTACCCATGCCATGGGGTTGGGGGGAATGACAATTGGCTAGCTGATACCAAGAGTGTGTTAAAATGAAAATATTCTAGATGTGATCCAAATATATCCTTGAACATTTTATTTTAACCGAAAACAAATAAACATACGTTTACTTATTAGTCTTTTCATAAGGAACTAAGAACTTCCTTTGCCCATTGGTTCATCAATTCCTTTTGTACAGCTCACTTATACCACACAACCTAGTTTCCCAATTTCCAGTTTGGGTTTTTTCCAAGACAAAGGGAGAATTTCGAAACACTTGAGAAATCCTTAGAGCTCAGATTCCTTCTATATTGTTGCGTCCCACCATCCCAGCCAATGACGTACGTTGTCTTATTTCCACCTTACTCAGCAGGAACATTTTTCATTCCCTTTTCATGCTGTCTTCCCAACACTTTCAATGTCAATTTCATGGAGACAACAATTTTCTTTTAAAATTTTTTAAATCATTAGTTTGTTTATTAATTTTTCTCTTTTCTATCATTTTATTTTTTAAAAGATTTTATTTATTTATTTGAGAGAGAGGGACAGAGATAGCAACAGAGATAATGAGAGAGAGCACAAGCAGAGGGGAGAGGGAGAGGCAGACTCCCCGCTGAGCAGGGAACCCAATGTAGGACTCGATCCCAGGACCCTGGGATCATGATCCGAGCAGAAGGCAGACGCTTAACCGACTGAGCCACCCCGTTGTCCGTCTTTTCTATCATTTTAAAAATCAGCTTTGAAGTTATTTATATAATGATAAAAAAAGAAAAGCAAACATAAAAAAGCATGGGAATTAAAACAACTTCTTAATGGGTATACAAGTCAGCTGATAGCAGCAGAAGTGCTGAGTATACTTGAGAGCAAGCTAAAGTCAGACTTCTCAAATTTGAACATGCACACGAACCACCTAGAGCGAGAGAGATCTTATTGAAATACAGATTCTGATTTAGAAGGTCTGGACTGGGGCCTGGGATTGTGCATTTCTTTCTTTCTTTCTCTCCTTTCTTTCTTTCTCTCTTTCTTTCTTTCTTTCTTTCTTTCTTTCTTTCTTTCTTTCTTTCTTTCTTTCTTTCTTTCTTTCTTTCTTTCTCTCCTTTCTTTCTTTCTTTCTCTCCTTTCTTTCTTTCTCTCCTTTCTTTCTTTCTTTCTTTCTTTCTTTCTTTCTTTCTTTCTTTCTTTCTTTCTTTCTTTCTTTCTTTCTTTCTTTCTTCTTTCTTTTTTAAGATTTTATTTATTTATTTGAGAAGGGAGAACACAGAGGGAGAAGGAGAAGCAGGCTCGCTGCTGAGCAGAGAGCCCAACTCAGGACTCGATCCTGGACCCTGAGATCATGACCTAAGCTGAAGGCAGACGCTTAACCGACTGAGCCACCCAGGTGCCCCTGGGATTGTGCATTTCTAATAAACTCCCAAGTGACACAATGCCTCTGGTTCGTGGTCCACATTCTGAGACACAAGGTGGTGAAGCTGGCTGTGGCATTAGCCAGGATATTTTCTGGAGGGAATGGGAGAGTCCATGAATGCTGGTCACTGAGAGGTGTAGGTCTGCTCTAAAAGCTTCTATTTCACCAGGTTCTGATTCTCATTCTATAAATGCGGAAGCTAAACACAGAGAAGCTGAAGGACTTACCCAACGAAGGCAAGTGGACAGTGGGTGAGCAGGGACTCAAACAGGAGTTTGGCTGCATGTCCTGCACAGTCGCCCAGGGAAAGGCTGCCTGAAATGATGGCCGCTTTGCGCCACCTGCTCAGAGGAAACAGCAAAAAGGAGTAAACAGCTTCCGGGGCAAGATCGGTGACTTTCTGGATCTCATACAGATCATTAGACGGGTCAGCTAAAGGTAAGAGACCTCACATTCTCTTCCTTAAATGTATGTATTGTCACAAACATTTGGGGCTTGCAGAGTTTCTATGAGTTTTTAATTATTTTTATCACCACCATTTTCTCCAACATCCTGGTGCTCTTCAAGTGAATTGCAACCGGAAAGTTAACATATTGGCTCTCTGTTGTCTGGGAAAATGATCAGAAACTAGGCACAATTGGACAATTGGGCATAATACAGTGATGTTAGTGTGTACATCATTCTTTAGAAGAAAGGTTGCTCCAGAAATAGAAAGTTTTTTTTTTTTTTTTCATTCAGGCTGCTCATTTGAATTCATATTCACTGCCTTATTATGCTGAAAATTGCACATGACTTCTTTGGATCTTTGGCTCAATAATCACTTTGATGTTTTATTTATTGATGCAAAAAAGGGACTTGCCTTTCAAGTTTGTTATCTCTCATTTCAATGGAATTTTTCTAAGTATTAAGAAACTAGCCGCAGAGTACTGTCTACCCAGTTTGGAATTGGCACAAGATTCTAAAGTGTTATTGGTGCCCCTGGGTGTTTCCTGCCATTTAGTTTCGAGCTAATAAGGAAATGCAGAGGTTGCCTAGAGTTTGCTATGAATACTGTAGATAGACATTGGTGCTGGAACACACTCAAAGAAGTTTCTTCAGAGAATGCATTTTATCGTACCAGGGACTTTGTTTTTTTGGCTATTGAACTCATTTGTATTTGGAAATCAGAGCTATTTCTCATCTTTGACCAACTCTTTTGTAAAGTCTTAACTTCCGTGTTTATGGAATCTGTGACATCATTCAGTTGTTTCCAAGGCAAAAAAAAGTAATTAACAAAAGTTTAGAAAAAGCCAAGGAAGAAACAATATAAAATATAACATTGTTTTTGGAGAAAAGTCCTTTGGCCACTTTGAAAATGGAGTTATTTCCTTTGTGTTTGGCTGTTGAGTTGTACTTTATAAAGTAGAAGTACTTTATATTTCTTAGATATTAACCTCTTATCAGATATATGATTTGTAATATTTTTTCCCATTCCATAGATTGCCTTTTCATTCTATTGATTTTGCTGTGCAGCGGTTTTGGGTTCAATATAGGCTCACTTGTTTATTTTTCCTTCTGTTACCCTTGCTTCTGGAGTCAAGAAATCATTGCCAAGACCAATGTCATGAAGCTATTCTTCTATGTTTTTTCTTAGGAATTTTATAGTTTCAGGACTTTAAGCTTTTAATCCACTTTCATTTGATTTTTGTGTATGGCGAAGGATCCAATTTCACTCTTTGGGTGTGGATATCCAATTTTCCCAGTACCATTTTTTGAAGAGACTGTTCCCATGTAGTCTTAGTACCCTTGTCAAAGATCAGTTGACTGTATAAATCTGAGTTTATTTCTGGGCTCTCTATTCTGTTCTATTGGTCTGTATCTTTATGCCAATGCCATACTGTTTTAATTACTGTAACTTTGTAATATATTTTGAAATCAGGGAGTATGATGCCGCCAGTTTTGTTCCTCTTTCTCAAGACAGCTGTGGCTCTTCAGAGTCCTTTGTGGTTCCATATAAATTTTAGAATCATTTTTTCTATTTCTACAAGAATGCCATTGAGATTTTGAAGGAATTACACTGACTCTACAGATCTCTCTGGGTAGTATGGACATTTTAACAATACTCATTTGTCCAATCCATGAACATGGATGCCTCTCCATTTTGTAAGTCTTCTTTAATTTCTTTCATCAATGTTTTGTAGTTTTCAGTGTACAAGTCTTTCACTTTCTTACTTAAGTTCATTCTAATGTAAAAAGCAAGTTATGGAATTGGAGAAAATATTTGTAAACTATATATCTGGCAAAGGGTTAATATTCAAAAAATATAAGGAACTCTTATAACCCAAGAACAAAAAACAAATATCTTGATTATACAATAAATAATGAAAAGAATTATGCACAATGACTAAGTGAAAATTATTTCAGGTATGCAAGTCTGGTTCAGTATTTGAAAATTAAAAATGTAATCCATCACATCAATAGGGTAAAAAAGAAAAACCACATGATGACATCAATAGATGCAGTAAAAGTATTTGACAAAATCTAACATCCATTCATGATAAAAATTCTCACTAAACTAAGAATAGAGGACTTGATTAAGTCCCCAACCTGCTAAAGACTATGTACAAAAACCTGCAGCTAACATCATACCTATGGTAAGAAACTGAAAGCTTTCACACTAAAATCAAGTACAAGGCAAGCATATCCCTTCTTACTATCACTGTTCAATATCATGCTAGATGTTCTAGCTAATGCAAAAGTCAAAGAAAAGGAAATAAAGGGTATACAGATTGGGAAGGAAGAAATAAAACTGTGTGCATAGTTGACATGATCATCTACGTAGAAAATCTAAAAGAATCAAAAAAACTTCCAGGACTAATAGGTGATTACAGCAAGGTTGCAGGACACAAGGTTAATATACAAAAGTCAATCACTCTCCTATATACTAGCAACAAATAAGTGGAATTTAAAATTAAAAACACAATACCATTTACATCAGCACCCTAAAAAACTAATACATAGCTATAAACCAAACAAAATATGTACAAGATCTATATGAGGAAAACTACAAACCTTTGATGAAAGACATAGGTAACTAAATAAATGAAGAAACATTCCATATTCATGGATAGGAAGACTCAGTATTTTCAAGATGTCAGTTCTTCCCAACCTGATCTTAGATTCAATGCATTCCCGATCAAGATCTCAGTAAGTTCTATTGTGGATATTGACAAACGGGTTCTACAATTTATATAGAGAGGTATAAGACCCAGGATGCCCAAAACAATTCTGAAGAGGAACAAAGTTGAAGGGCTGACACTACTGAATTTCAAGGTTTTCTTTAAAGCTACAGTAATCAAAACAGTATAGTATTGGCAAAAGAATAGACAAATATGTCAACGGAACACAGAACAAAGAGCTCAGAAATAGACTCACATTATTGTAACTCAACTGGTCTTTGACAAAGAACAAAGGCAACACAATGGATCAACAAATGGTGCTGGAACGAGTGGACATCCACATGCAAAAAAATGAATTTAGACACAGACCTTTCACCCATTACAAAAATTAACTCAAAATGAATTGTAGACCTCGATGTAAAACATAAAACTTGTAGAAGATAACGTGAGAAAAGACCTAGATGACCTTGGGTACGGCAATGAATTTTTAGATACGACATCAAAGGCATGATCCATGAGAAAAATAATTGATAAGCTGGATTTTATTAAAATTAAAAACTTCGGCTTTATGAAATACAACATCAAGAGAATGAGAAGACAATCACCAAGAAGTAGAAACAACCTAAATGTTCATCAACAGACAAATGGATATAAACAAAAGATAGTATATGCATACCATGAAATATTACTTGGCATTAAAAAAGAAGGAAATCCGGGGCACCTGAGGGGCTCAGTGAGTTAAAGCCTCTGCCTTTGGCTCGGGTCATGATCTCAGGGTCCTGGGATCGAGTCCCACATCAGGCTCTCTGCTCAGCAGGGAGCCTGCTTCCCCCTCTCTCTCTGCCTGCCTCTCTGCCTGCTTGTGATCTCTCTCTGTCAAATAAATAAATAAAATATTAAAAAAAAAGAAGGACATCCTACAAATGTGATAGCATGAATGAACTAGAAGTACAGTACGCTAAGTGCAATTAGCTGCTCAGAAGGACAAATGCTGTAGGATTCCATTTACATGAGGTACACAACATGGCCAAATTCATAAAATCAGAGGGTAGAATAGTGGTTGTCAGTCTTCCTCTTCAAAAGCCATAAAGTTTCAGTTATGTGAGATACATAAATGCTAGAGATCTGCTGTACGACATCGTGTCTCTAGTTACGATACTGTCCTGTACATTTCCAGTTTTGTTAAAGGGCTCGACATTTTATTTTATTTTTTTTTAAGATTTTTATTTATTTATTTGACAGAGAGAGAGGAGAGAGATCACAACTAAGCAGAGAGGCAGGCAGAGAGAGGGGGCGAAGCAGGCTCCCTGCTGAGCAGAGAGCCCGATGCGGGGCATGATACCACGACCCTGAGATCATGACCTGAGCCGAAGGCAGAGGCTTTAACCCACTGAGCCACCCAGGAGCCCCAGGGCTCAACATTTTAAATGTTCTTACCACAATAAAAAAAAAAATTAATAGATATATATTTTAACACACAGCATGTCTTGGCATTGAACTTTTCGTCTAAAAAATAAAAGTATCAATTAACTCAAAGTCATGGTGACTCCCTAAGTCATCCATGGGGAAGATTAACAGAGAATGCAGACAAATAGAAAAGAGCTTGGGGTAAAAAACCAGGAAATCTGATCTGAATGAAATGATCAGTTATTCCCCTCCCCTAAATGGAGAGTGAAGTTTGTGTAATATGGAAAATATTTTTCACTCAGCGTGCCTCGTGGAATCTGAGCCGTTTAGCTTCTCATCCACGTCTCTCCTCTTCTCGTTTGTCCATTCGTCCTGTCCAGCAGCTAACCTGCCTCCATGGAAATGCGGTCTGCAGGGTGCGAGGGGCCGCCACGAGTGCGGGCACGCGCGGGAGGATTGGGTCGGGTGAGGAAGGACTTTATTGCTTATGAAAGGAAGCAGCTCCTGGGAAAGCCTCCCACCACATTTGCCCAGATGTCCTAGAAGTGCTAAGTCATCCTCTGAAAAAAATGATGCAAACTCATATTTCTGTGTTCCCTTTGATACTATCAGATGAGCCACAAAGATAGAAAAACAGAGCTGGTCACCAAAAAGGGGAAAGGACTATTATTTATGAAAGAATGTACCAAAAGTTAAGGACAAGCAACAAAGGCTAGTGCGGTACTCCGGGGGCAGGCCTGGTGGGGAGCCATGAAGGGTATGGGAGGAAGGGCTTCCAGAGAGAGCAGAGAGGGCAGCTGCCGTCTGATAGGAGCTGTGGCTCTGGCAGCTGACCCTACAGGGACCCAGCAGGTAGAGAGCCAGGGGGATAACTCCCCCACCCCTCTCCACCTGCCTTGGCTGGGACTGCCCACCTACGCCCCCTGTTGGCCGAATTCAGTCAGATGGCGGAGGCAAGGGAAGCCCATGGCTGCAGTCTGTGTGGGAACCCAAGTGGGGAAGGGTGGAGCCTGGATTTGGACCTGGCGAGTCCACAGGACAGTATCCTGCCCAGCTTACCATATGTGCTTCTTCTGGATTTTCCTCGGCACCTCTTTTGCTGAGTGTGGCTTTTGAGTCCTTCATCCTCAAGATGTGGACAAGCCTGTCTGTCTGAAATGACCAGGTTATGGCCTGGCGGATACCTCCATCCCATGGATGGGGGCCATGGCTGAATGTTTCACGCGGGTACAAAGACTGAAAGAAAGTATGGGGAGCTCAATTGAGTGATTGCCTGGGCAGTGTTTATTTAACAAGCACAGACAGACGTGGTTTGACCGGGACAGTGTGCTAAGTCAAGGCCAAGATGAAAGCTAGCCTGCTCCAAGAATTCTCTAGAACCTACTTTGGCCTCAGAGAGCACAGACACTGGTATGCGTACTTCCACTCACACTGCACACCAGGCTTCTTCTCCGAATTTCACTGAGTGCATTAAATCTCTCTCCGCTTGACCCGAGCTGCTCAAATACCTGTCCTTGAGCTTGAAATATCAAGTGTGTGCCCGTGGGTGCAGAAGCCCATCCCGAAGGCACCTTCACTCACTGGTCTGGGGACCTTGGACCAGGAAAGATCTGGCTGAGGAACTCAGGGTCACTGAAACCTGACGATGTTTGGAAGTTGCAAATGCCTACTTGTTACAAAGAGGGCAGGCGTTGTTCTGTCCAGATGGTTCCCGAAGGCTTCTGGGAGGAAGGAGGCTCCCTGGGCTTCCCCAAGCCTGATCGGGGAGTGATGATCATATAATGAACTCGCAAAGTTAAAAGCAGAGACTGATGCTACCCTAGTTTCTATTCTCTCTCGGCGAAATCAGGGACTGATATACGCTTCACCAGCTTCGCCGTGTCTCTGCATGCTCTGGAAGGGTGGGTGATAAAATCCCTAAAGAAAAAACTGGCTTGTTTGTGGGGAGTTAGGATGAGCATCCTGCAAACCCTAACCGGATTTCCGCCAGAATTCAAGACGGTAAAGTACTAGGGTGTAGTGAGGACGAAACAAGATAATGTATGTAAGGAACTGATTACGACGCCAGAGATGGTGCGCATTCGAGAAAAGGCTGCCGTGAAAGTCAGGCTGAAATCCCGGGCCATGAAGAGAGCAGCTCCCATAACAACTCTTTGATTCCCTAATCCCCGACCTCAGGGAGCTTCACCTTTATCATCTAGAACCCGAAATTCGTGATGCCTTTTTTTTTTTTAGTATTTTTTTTTTTTTTTTTTTTTTTTTTAGTGATGCCCTTTTGGTCTTCTCTAGAGCGAGTAGAAGTTTCCAAGGAATCCAGTGCTCTATTCACTAGCCTTACTTTAACAAACACTTCAACAACGGGTCAGATTTAATCTGGAACGTGTAATTAGTGGGAAAGAAGAATTGATTTGTAGGTTGGCGAAACGTATGTATAATTAAGAAGCAGAGAGATCTTCGCATTGACAAAGGGTGAAAAAAGCATTGAAAATGGACATAAGTGTCCACTGCAATTGGATACTGATTGCTTCTCTTCCTACTTAAGTGGCAACGAACTCTATAACGAACGCTATGTCTTTTTAACGGACCATAGTACTCGTATTGCTGCGCTCTCCATCTGGTATTGGGAAGAGAATTCATTCCAAAAGCTTAATTGATGCAAAGGGCTTTGAAGGCAAAGCGGCCTTACGTTTTACCAAAGTGCCTTTTGTTTTCAGGAATAGCAAGTCTGCAATGGTGGAAGAGAGCTCTCTTCTTGCCTATGTGAGTTTCCCTTGTCAAGCTACTGGCTTCTAATACAAAGCAAACTAATTTCTTCTGCTTCGAGATGACACACTCTTTTCAGGGACTTTTTTTCTTTTAATGCTGTACTTAGGTGCTATGAGTTGAGAATACCATGAGGCTGATTCACTTGTCTCTTTTACATAAGGGATGCTGGGTCTCAGATATAATATAGCTCCACTTCCCAAATAAATTGGAGGATAAAACTGCAGCATGCAACTTACATTTTGATTTCTCAATCTATGAGAGATCTCAGTTTCAATGAGATATCTCAGTGTTTCCAACTGATTCCAGGGCAGATGTATTATCTGGAGCATGTGAAAGAGAACATGGACTGCGTTATTTAGGGGAGGGGAAGACGTTCTGCAAATGAGCTTCTTTAACACACAGTGTCCCTCGCTCGTTTATTATAACCTCGATTTTCTGGAGGTCACGCCCTCTCAATTGTCCTGTATATGTTTCCTAATCTGCTGCAGAAAGCGCCTGGGTCTCAAATGCTTAAAGTCTTCACGAAGTACAATCCCCAACCTGCTGCGGATCTTCCTCAGCCTTTCCCACCACTCGAGAGGGAGAGACTTCACGCGGAATAAAGAGGCTGGCATGGTCCCCGAGCCGCGGGCAAAGCTGCCAGGTGCCCCTCCAGCTCAGGAGGACAAAGACGCAGCTGGTGGTTGACGAAGCTTGGAGGCCCGGGGCTACAGCGTATTGCGCTCTGTGCTCACAAAGCCTCTGGCTTCCAGATTCTAACATGATAGCTCTGCGAGATGATTAAGTGAAGGGGGCGTGGAATCTCTGGGGTAGTGTTCCAGAGGGCCTAGGGGTCGCAGAGGTGGTTGTACAGCGACGTCAGAAACCCAGAGACCCAGATGAATCCACGGACACCACGGGAGGCCACGGGTCAGATCCCACAACCTGCTGTCCAGTGTGAGATGTGGTTTTGCCCAGTGTGTTAGGTCTCCCCTGGAGCAGTGTGATTGTGTCAAGCGTCTGTGTCATCAGGTCTCAGTCCATGGAGACGTGGGAGGGCATAACCTCCCCAGTATTTTTTTTTTTCTTGTGATAGCGTTACTTCTATCTACTGAAACCCCAGAGAAATGGGGTTGTGCTAAAATAGGAGCCCCACGGACATGCAGAGATTGTTTACCCAGCAAGCCAAAAACTCTTGATCAAAGGGTTTTAAAGGATTCAGTTGGTGTCTCAGGACATAGGATTCTCTTACGTATAAGAAAGGAATGCTTATGCAATTCTCAAAAATCTAGAAATCAGTGAGAAACATTTATCCAAGCTACCTTTATTTGTTCTTGATGCGGATGAACCCTTATGAAAGATGTTTGGATTCACGAAAGCTTAAATGTCTTGAAAAGGCCAGAAAAATCTGTCAGGTAGAGAAATTCTCCGTGTCGGAGTGGGCCCACTCTCCGAGTGTTTCTGCCCACCATCCCTGCTCCCCTAACGCCACCTCGGGATGGTCTGCATTTTCCTTTGAGGATGGGGTCCAGAAACGCCCACTTAGATGCTATCTGTTGGTTGCTGCCTTCCATTGTCACACACCTGGTAAGTCATAAGAGACGGGGGGGGGGGGCTACCATTTTAAATGAAATATTGCTTTGAACATCATCTCTGTTTTCAGGATCTATTTAAAGAGTGGGTGGGATGGAGAGTCTCTTCCAGTCTTTTGAAAGTTTTCCCTTCAACCAGGAACCGCAGGTCTCACAGTCCAGTCGTTTTCACAAGTGTATGCGAAACCCTATTGAGGATGCCCTGACCCCCCCAGCCTCTCGCACGGGGATCCCGGGTGCCGGGTGCTGCTGAGAGTTACCCTAGTGGGCGGCCACGGCACTGGGACACCATGATGGACTGTTCAGGATGGCAGGATGGACACCACCTGGAAGTCACAGACGCTGGGCATCCGTGCAGATGACCAGATTTGTCACGTCTGCACCAATTACCTTTGTTCCGTACGGGGTGACGGGAGGCTCCAGGAAGCTCCTTTCTGAGTACGGGTCCACCCGGAATTGACAAGAGTTGCCCACAGAACGACTTTCGGACCCTGACCATCAACAGCCTGCTACCCAGGAAGAGAGGAAGTCTAGTTCCAGGCCAGGGAGGTCGAGAAGAGCCATCCTTTATTTACTTACTTCTTCCCCCAAGCCCAGCATTTACAAGTAGAGCTACCTGCCACTAACTTACTGACTCCTATTTGTGTTAATATGACATAACCAAGAAGTGATATATGTGGGTGATACAGCAAGCGACAGGCATACATCTAATTGTGTTGATAATTTGTGAGTCAATTACATCGGCCATTCTCTGTAATGATTTCTGGTGTATCAGAAAGTGATATGACCACACGTCACATTGTCTCTAAGACATATATACACACACATACGTCATATACACGTAAATATCTATATATTTGGATATACATGTGTGCGTGTGTGCGTGTGCGTGTGTGCGTGCATACTTTTTAAAAGTCCGAGTAGCTAAGTCTGGGTGAGTGCCTGTGAATTAAATGGCTATAAATCTATCACTTCTATGGCAAATCACTGAGGTATTCTTCAGCAGTGAACATGGTTTTTCACGTAATTTCATTATATCTTTTAAAGATAGAGTTAGCGTTAATTAAATAGATCCACAGGTAAAAAAGTATTCTGTGGGAGTATTTTTGACATCTTTGTTTATTAAACTTGGCAGACATTAAGTTAGTATTTTCATTTGAATAATCCCCCTCAGTATGCCCCACAACTTAAAATATATTCTAAAGATAAAGCACTTTGGGACCCCCCATGCTATCCTGACAACTCATCACCACACTGAATGCTACAGCATTTCATAGAGTTAATTTTTAAATACGAGTACGACTCTCGACCTTGACCGTAGTTTCCACGCTCACTTCCGGTTCCGCTCAGGCTTCCGCTGACTTGCTGCTTCCCTCCGTCGGTCTCTACCGGCAATAGCACCTGGTGTTCAGAGGGCACCATCTGGACTAATCCAAAGCAATGGGCAGACGTGACTCACGGCCCCTCCCGTCTGTGAGGAAGAAGCTCACAGTCTCTGGAAGGTGGCCCTAAGACCCTGTGCGGCCACAGACCAAAGGCGACTGCAGCACCGGAAATCAAGATGGCACATCCGGTGATAAGGGGGCTTTACCGGAAGCCTGGGTTTCAGGCACACTGAGGGTCTAGTGCAGCCCCGGTGAGGATGTCCCCACTATACTCCCTTTGAACAGCAAAGCGTGCTCTCTGCATAGTCATCTTTGAAGGTAGCCGAGATGGCCAAGCAAGGCTCTGTCTGCTCACCCCTAACCATGAGCCGGGACGAGGGTTCCACGAAGAGGAAACTGGGGAATGCACAGGCACTTTTTTTTTTTTTTATCATCCAGGTGGCATTTAATGCACTGTCACCATCCCGTACATCACTGGTCCTGTGTGTCCTGCTTCTGGTATTTTCTCGACCACCCTCGTCAGCCAGGCAGTCATCAAACAGCATGCATTCCGTGACCCAGAAACCAGCATCTCGCCAAGTTTCCTTTCCCCACAAGTCAAAACGACGATAGTTTAAATTACGTCGAAACTTTAATTACAGACCTTTTCCCCTCCACATTGGAAAGCTGGGGGGTTCCCTCCCTTTTTCTGCATTAAGGCCGTCAGGATGGTGAAGCTACACCGTGTGTCTTTCCCTATATACATATCTACACTCGAGTCTCTTCTTTATTAATAGAAAGTGTCTTGCTGGTGGTCCCAGCCCTACTCTGCACTGGATTCCAGGTCGTAACCCAGTTTCGGGGGAGGACCAGTGGCAGGCAAAGCTGGAGCTTGATATTCGTCTAAGTGTAACTATGAAATAGAACACTAATCCCGAGGAAGAGAAAAAGAGGACTTAGTTGTCACCCTGCCCCCTCTACCAAACACACGAGCTCGACACTCTCTGCGGTCTTAAAGTGCAATTACTCTTGAGACGGCGCCCCCGCCTGGGATCCCACTGGCCAGAGTTCAAAGCAGAAACTTCAAACAGCGCTGCTCAGGACTCGGGCTGGGAGGGCGGGGGCTGGGCCGCAGAAAAGGAGCCACAGTTCTGGGGCATTCAAGTGCATCACGAGAAGTAGCGCCCTTTCTTGTCTTGTCTTTTCTTTCTTTCTTTTTTTTTTTTTTTGGTAAAGAAAACCTGTCCGTTGTAAGGAATCCTGGTCTGGAAAAATATCGCTTTTTAAGAAATGTCTATCTGAGGACGTTCCAGTGCGGCAGAGTCAAAAGGCCGGCTAGCCCAGCGAGGAGCAGGGGACAGGCGCTCCTCCCGGGCGCCCAGCTCCCGTACTGGTGACCCCGGGGGTCCTCGGAGAAGTCGTCGGCTCTGGGCGCAGAGGACGCACACTGGACTAAGGGCATCTGGTAGGAGGTGGCTCTCTTCTCGGGCCTGTCGGGACTGGACCCATCGCTGGGCCTCTGGCCGTTGAACAGCAAATAGCGGCCACGGGCGTCCTGCTCCATTTTGAAGATCTCGTATTCGGTGTGAGGTAGCTTGATCCCCAGCGCCACGCAGCCGTTGGTGTGTGTCACGTCCTGCTGGACGCCCACCTGCCAGGAGCCCTCGGCCCCGCACTCGTTCCCGTTGAAGACGTTGAGGAGCGAGGCGGTGGCTGCGTCCATTGGGGTGACCTTCATGTGGTTCACTGCGAAGGAGAGAGGACAGGTCGGTGACGCCAAGTGGGGGGGGGGGGCACGTGGTGCAGAAAGCACTCCAGCTACAAACCCAGGCCCGCACGGCCACCCACCGTCGCAGCCTTGAAAAGCAGCCCCCCACCCCCCACCCCAGTGGGGTGACTTCAGCGTGTGGACGTTGACTGTTAACATGAACTCAAACTGTCACGCAGAATGTCTCCGAGGACTTGCCTTTGGTGACACGGACTCTCTGGGATTGACACAATATTCAGCACAAACTGGCATTTTGTTTTCGTGAAAAGGGTTTTGAGGTTTTTAAATAGTTTTAGTGTTGAGTGCCTATCCTAGTCGGGAGCCTGGCAAATTCATACCGGCCCATAGATCAGGCATCTAAAATGAATGAAGCTGCAAGCAAGAAAAATACGCGGGAATGTATTAAATAGAAATCCCAGCACATATAGAGGGCTGTTTCTGAAGGACCCCAGGGGACTATCTTACGTGCACCACGGCAGTTTCGGGATGGAACCCGACCAAGATGGTTGTTCTCTTGGCTACATCTAGCAAAGGGCCACCCTTCCTGGAGAAAACCCTCCTTCCTGGTGGGGGGATTAAGATGCCCTGGGTCTTATCTGGGTTAGCAGAAATACTTCATATTAAATAGACTGAACCATGGAATGCAATCCTAGAAGGGGTCACACCCAGTACGTGGGCCACCTCTCTGTTATTTGTCTGTGACATGACTGACACCATCTTGAAAAGATGCATAAGTGTAAAAAAAATTCTAGAAAGAGAGGCTGTGAGACTTCCCTTGCTGATCGCAGCCCGGTGAATTTCACCCCTTCCATTCCTCGCAGAACGTAATCACTACAAAATCCCAAACCTCCCACCTCCAGGCACAGGACAACTTTCCAGTGCATGGCAGACTCAGCGCTGGAAAGGACAAGGCTGAGCACCTGACGCGTAACTAACCCTTGCTCCTTTACTGCCCACTCCAGACACAATGCGGCAAGTTAAGTGTGATGTTATCACAGGGGCAGCTCAAAATCACCCTGAGCAGTGCCCGAAAAAGGAAACGGGTAGGGGCGTCCGGGTGGCTCAGTCCGTTAAGCGCCTGCCTTCGGCTCAGGTCCTGATCCCAGGGTCCTGGGATCGAGCCCCACGTTGGGCTCCCTGCTCAGCAGGGGAATCTGCTTCTCCCTCTCCCTCCCGCTACTTGTCCTCTCGCTCGCTAATAAAAAAAAATTAAAAAAAAAAAAAAAAAGCCCTTTCCCTCAGGCTCTGCCTGGACACAAAGGTCCCCGCACCGCTCAGTTCCTCACCAGCTGGGCTGTGACTTTGTGAGTCGCGGCAGGAGCCCTACCTTTGAACACGAACTCCGTTCCTCCCATGACCCTGGAGGAGTGCACCCCCCGGCTGTAGCGGCCCTTGGCGTAGATGGTGAAGGTGGGGTGCTTGCAGACGGGGTCGGAGTAGTGGTAGTAATGCCCTTCCCAGGTGTTGTTGTTGTCGTGGAAGATGAAGTGGCGCGTGAGGAAGAGGACCTCGGGCCGCACCTCGCAGCGCTGGCTCACCCACTCGCCGTGCAGGCCGACGGTCAGGTCGGCCTTGGGGGGCAGGAGGGGCGGGCGGTGCTCATCCGACCTGTGGATGATGCGGCAGGCGATGCAGGCGTGGTCGTGGTTCTGGGGACGAGAAACACACGCGCGGAGGGACCTCGGTCATCGTGACAGGGCAGCGCACATGCTGCCTTCAAATAAGGCCCACTGGTGGGACCGGAAAAGGTCCCCAGGGCACGGTCCCTTGTCACCTGGGGACCCAAGAGGCACCTGGAGCCAGGCCCTTGGGCATGGGGGTGGGGAGGGTGACGGGGTGTGTGTGTGTGTGTGTGTGTGTGCAAGTGTGCAAGTGTGGGCTCACAAGTGCACAGATGTGTTTGGCTGACAGCAGGGACACAGGTGTGTTTGGCTGACAGCTGTGATGTGTACGCTCTTTAGAGTCCTATCACATGTCCCAGACACTTGACTTCAGCAAGGGTACAGGGTCACCTCGTACCCACTGGGATGGGTACTAGGAAGAAAATCTGAAAAGGACAGTGTGGACAAGCATGGCGGGGGGCGGGGGGGATGCTGGAACCCGTGTGCACTGCTGGTGGGAAGATAAGATGGGACAGTGGCCGAGGGAAAGAACTCCCAGACACAGCAATTCCTCCTCTGGCTTATGTCCAAAGGACACCAGAGTCTTGCAGAGACAGCCATCCATCCACGTTCCTAGCAGCGTAGTCACGGGGCCAAATGATGAAAACGACCCAGTGTACGCCCACGGGGAATGGAGAAACAAGATGTGGCCCACACGTACAATGAAAGATTATTCGATCTGGAAGAAGGAAAGAAATTCTGACCCAGGCCGTAACACAGATGAACCCTGACGACAGGATGCGAAGTGAAATAAGCCAGACATCAAAGGACAAACACCCTATGATCCTGGTCATGGCTATGAGCGACCCAGAGGGATCAAAGTCAGAGACAGAGAGTAGAATCGTGGGGGCCAAGGGCTGGGGGAGGGGAGACGGGGAGCTCGTGTTTAGTTCAGGTCAGGAAGATAAAAAAGTTCTGTGGGCAGATGGGGGAGATGGTCGCACAGCCTCGTGAACGTTCTTAATGCCACTGAACTGGACGCGTCGAATGGCTAAGATGGAAAGGTTATGCATCTTCTACAGTCAGATTTTTTTTTCACTTTTAAAAACAATTAGGACACACACGAAACAAAAAAAAAAGGCCAGGCTTCCGATTGCTGGGATGACAAAGGGAGCCATGCAGTAAAGCAGGGGTCCTTTCAAAGGAGGGCCTGAAGGAGGCGGAGGGCGAGAGGGCAGGAGCGGAGGCCTCCGCGAAAGCAGCGCACACCTGGACACCCGGCCTCGAGGTCTGATGGTTTATGGGCTCTTCACTTGCTTCCTGCTTTAAAGCTTTAAGCCGTTTCACTAGCACAAGATAGTTGCAGCTCTGCCTTCTAGGGGCTGCCTCCCTGAGCATCTGCTTTAGAACACACTCCCACAGCCTCCGGGTCAACGATGGTCTGTCCACAGCTGTGGCCGAGAAACTGTCCCAAGGAGCAGAGGTGGCCAGAGACAGCGAGCCACACTGTTTGCCCAGCGGGCTTGGGGCTCCCCTCCGAAGGGCACAGTCTGGAAGGCGGGACAGCTGGGTCCTGGGCCCGACCTGCCATGGCCTGGTGGTTTGATCGAAGCCACGGGACACCTGTGTGCCGTGGGCTGCCTGCCCCTGGACATGGGGGGGTCACGTCTCTGGTATTCTCCCTCCCACACCGGCTGTGCTAAAGCTGACGGGGCTAACAGAAGCACGAGGCAAATCTGATCCCTGCGGTGGCGAGAGGGTCACGGCTGCAGCCCACTGTCGGGGGGAACAGCTCTTGGATGCTGGCCTTGGTCTCCCCCAGCCATGGGATCCGTGGTGTGAGGCGGCTCACTAGTGTGGCCTCAGGCCTGACAGTGGGCACTGACAGGAAGGCCCAGGAGGGCATGCCCACGCTTCCTAGAGTCAGAAATCCAGATTTCCAAGGCCTTTTCTTGTCCAGCAGTGACTCGGGGTGACGCCGCGGTTGTCTGCTTAGGCGCTCGGAGATCTCAGAGAGTGGGAGAGCGGGAGAGAGCTCTCGGCCGCCATGCCTCCGCAGTCTCCTCTGAGGAGATCTCAATGCTCCCTCACTTGTCTCCGTGCTCATCAGTTGAGCCTAGAGTTGTAAGTTAGGGGAGAGAAGGCTTCCTTTGCTAACACCGTTCATGGCTTGTAGATGATAAGATCAAGTGGTGATGAAGTGAGGTGAAGGTTCTCTTTTGTGTCATTCCCCACAAATGGGTTTGCTATCTGTAGTTTGGGGATTGATTGGTTGATTATTTTTTTTAAAGATTTTATTTATTTATTTATTTGACAGAGAGAGAGAGAGAGACAGCAAGAGAGGAAACACAAGCAGGGGCAGCGAGAGAGGGAAAAGCAGGCTTCTCAAGCCTTCCGATGTGGGGCTTGATCCCAGGACCCCGGGATTGTGACCCGAGAGAAGGCAGACGCTTAACGACTGAGCCACCCAGGCGCCCCAGTAGTTTGGGGATTGAAAAACATCACTTGTGACCACTTCCTTTCCGGCCATTGTAAGACAGGAGTCTCATTTCCTGACAAGATTGGTCTCCGCAGATACCAGTATCAATTCGGGAACCTCCCAGAAAGCTTCTTGGACGGGGCAGAGGGGGTGGGGGAATCGGGGGCTTACTTCTCACAAAAGCTGCTGCCCCCAGTATAACATCGAGGATCAAGTGCTCTTCCGTCAGAACGGTAACAGGCTCGGTGACAGGAGGTGGGCACAGCCTTTTTTGGGCCAGGCTCTTTTGGAAAGATGCCGTGGTAGCGTGTGGTGTTCACGTGGCACTTTTAAGAACAATGGCACAGAGGCCTGACCTTGGAGATGGGGACCCGGCTGAAGCATTTCTGTTGGTCAGCAGAGAAAAGCAAGCCACAGCAAGGGAAGCTTGCCGTCCATCAGCTGCGTCTGTGAGAATTTAGGGACGGAGTGGGAGGAACCTGGCCCTTAGCTATTGGTCTTGCCAAATTCCTATTTTTTTTTTTTAATTGTGGTAAAATACACGTGACATAAAACTTAGCATCTTAACCATTTTAAGTGCATAGTTAAGTGGTGCTAAGCACTTTCACACTGTTGTGCAACCATCACCATGGTCCATTTCTAGAACTTTCTCATCTTCCCAAATTGAAACTCTGTACCCGATAGACACCAACTCCCCATTCTTTCAATCCCAGCCCTTGGCAACCACCATTCTACTTTCTGTCTCTATGGATCGGTCTACCCGAGGTACCTAAAGATGTGAAAGCACACGGAATCTGTCCTTTTTGTGATTGGCTCAGTTCACTCAGCATAATGTCCTCAAGGTTCGTCCATGTTGTAGCCCGTGTCAGAATTTCCTTTCATTTTAAGGCTGAATAAGATCTCAATGTATGTATGCACCACACTTTGCTTATCCATTCATCTGCTGATGAACATTCCATTTTTTGGCTACCGTGAATAACGATGCAATGAGCACAGGTGTACAATCTATTTAAAGGCCCCCCTTTCAATTCTGTTGGGCGTACACACAGAAGTGAAATTTCTGGATCATACCATAATTCTGTGTGTAACTTTTGGAAGAACCACCACAGTATTGTTTTTCCACAGCAGCTGCACCATTTTACATTCCCACCCCCGGTGCGCAAGGATTCCCATTTCTCCATATCCTTGCCAACAACTATTTTTTTCTCTTTCTGATAATAACCAATCAAATGGGTATGGTGTGGTATCACACTGTAGTTTTGATTTGCATTTCCCCAATGATTAGTGATCTTGAGCATCTTTTCATGTGCTTAATGGGCTACTTGTAGATCTTCTCTGGAGACATGTCTGTTCAAGTCCTTTGCCCATTTTTTAATAGGGTTGTTTTTCTTGTTATTGTTGAACTGACTAGTAACCTGTCATAACAACTCTTGAGCAGGCATTAAGAAACGAACATGTCATAAACATGGGTGGGATTTTTGACCTCTCTGTGGATACTGTCACCAAGCAACAGTTTTAGCCATGGTTAGATAAGGGGGAAACCTCTCTGTTGTATGGACAGATTTTTTAAAAAAATCTAATTTGTGCTCTTCATGCCCACCATCCTTGGCTTGAATAAAACTCGGAAGATCTATAGGAACAATTACGCGGAAGCAGAAATTAAGGCCTATATACTGGCTCTAAAGTTTCTCTTTTTCTGGATGCTTTTCTTCAACAGCAGCTTTTCGGGGTGCCTGGGTGGCTCAGTCGGTTAAGCGTCTGCCTTCGGCTTGGGTCATGAGCCTGGAGTCCTGAGATCGAGCCCTGCATCGGGCTCCCTGCTCAGCAGGGAGTCTGCTTCTCCCTCTGCCTGCCGCTCCCCCTGCTTGTGTTCTCTCTCTCTCTCTTACTCTCTCTTAAATAAAATCTTAAAAAAAAATAAAAGATAAATAGCAGCTTTTCAAAAAGAATAAATGGGAAGAGTTTTTCGACATGAAGAGTGATGTGTACTCTGAAATACCATTTGCTTTATGAAATTCCTCTTTTTTGGTCCATGCTCTCATACTGATTCTCCTCTGAGAATCCTTCTGTAGGCTCTCCCCGCTGGGCTTCTACCTCCCTCCCTCCTCTGGAATCCTAGAAAGGGCTACTTTAACGTTAGGGTTTCTGGACACAGATGATCTGAAGGTTAAAACAGAGGGACCAGAATGTGTTTCCTTGTTGCTACTCTTCACACCAACTCTAAAAAGCTTTAATTCTGAAGGAGGAGGGGAGAAAAAAGATCCCCATGTAATTAATTTCCCAAAAGAAGACAATCAAACTTACTCGAAAAATGAAAACCGACCTTCAACTTCCTAAGTGCACAATGTTCTAGGCAAAGAGTGCGGTTTTGCCCACTCTGCATTCCGATTCCTGCCCAGTGCCCTGGCAACACGTCAGCTACCTACAGCTTGCACGTCGAGCACATATGAGTCTGAGCAAGTTCAAGTACACCATCCCCTTAGCTTTACAACCTCTCAAAGAGACCATGGGTGCACCTCACAGATGAGGCCACCAAGGCACAGAGAGATAGAATAACGTGGCCCAGATGACTTTACAAGCCAAAAGTAGAGTCCGGAACATAATTTGGTCTTGGGGCTTGCTGAGCACCATCCCCTGGCCCCAGGCTGCCCCTGAGGCTGAGAACAGATGTCTCCCTATCAAGGACTCTGGACCCTAGAAGAGGTCTTCTCTGGCCAATGACTGATAGGGATTCTTCAGGCTCTCTCCCATCCCCTGCCAACATTTATTTCTGGAGAGGTGGTTCATCAACATTTGCTGACAGTATCCACTCGTTTCCAGCGTCTTCCCAGAATGGAAGAAATTACTTGATATCATCTTGCCGCAAACCGATCAACTAGAGAAGCAGGATGTATAAAACATTTCTTGGGCTAAAAGTTCTGCCCAAGGAGGAGGAGAAATGGGAACAGATGATGGAAACTTCCTTTCACAGTTTTCTTCCCTGGGATCAAAAACACATTCATGTTTCTCAGGAAGAGACCTGCCAATGACTGAAGCTGAAAGCTCTTTTTTTTTTTTGCAACAGCAATTCTCCATGCGTTTGATTCCATTTCTACTGTAGGTATTTTGACACAGACAGCCTTCCCGGGGCCTGTCCATTTCACCGGAGAAGAATTTCACCAAGTTCTTGGAGGCCAAGACCACAGGACTCTCCCATGACCTTTGGGGGAGCGTGGCAGGTCTGATGACGGCTCACGAGTGGCAGACTGATGGCTAGAACGTTGTCACTCGCTCTTTAACACTATGAACCGAGTAGGCCAGCGGTCATCGCAAATGATGAAAGCTGACGGCCTTGTGCAAGGGGCCTCTCGGGGTGCTTTTCAGATCTGGGGTTGCAGGAATTCATGAACCTGGGCTCACTCTGACCACCTCAATGGGTCATGATGATTCCACTTTTAGGAGGAAGTGGAGTAGCCACGGTCACATCTGTAGTGTCTCTCCAACAGCGGCTCTAGGAGCTGGAGGTGGCTGGTGGCAGCCACGAAGGGACGGGGGGTGAAAGGACGATGGGAGGACACAAGAAGGGTGAGCTGCCGACGTCTCAGGCTTCGCATGTCTCCTGACCGCTCAGTGAGACAAAAGTCAACTCAACACTGTCCCGGAGTTAAGAAGGGGCACTTGGGGGTGGGGGTGGGGTTGCTGGGAGCAACCCTTCATTTTCTAGAAAGAGGTTTTCTTACTTTTTTTTTTTTTTTAAGATTTTATTTATTTGACAGAGAGAGACACAGTGAGAGAGGGAACACAAGCAGGGGGAGTGGGAGAGGGAGAAGCAGGCTTCCTGCTGTGCAGGGAGCCAGACACGGGGCTCGATCCCAGGACCCTGGGACCATGACCTGAGCCAAAGGCAGACGCTTAATGACTGAGCCACCCAGGCGCCCCTAGAAAGAGGTTTTCTAAGAAGTTTACAAGCTAAGAAGTTAGCTCACAAAGGCCTTTCCAGTTTACAGAACATTAGTAAATCACGCCAAAGATAAATTTGCTTCCACCTTGCCTATACACACATACTATGTACAGACTCAACAGCCAGAAAGGGCCACGAGAAGCCAGTTCTTTAAAACAAAGGTCTTCAAGAACGGTTTCGGAAAAAAAAATTCTGATTTTTGTTTTTTACTTGATTGTGCTTCCGCTCCTGTCAATTTAAATTCATTTCAGTAGTTAAAGTAGATTCATTTTAATAATGATATTAAATCTACTGTATATCCAGAGGGGGGCCCCCCCAGGTCAGGCCCTCTCCCCCTCCTGCACGCTCCCTCCAGTGCTAAGCCGGCACTCCTGCACAATATGGACGTATTCCAGACTTTCCAAACGGTTGTCTTCCGGCACGCCCGGGCTCTCACTCCATCCTCTGGGCTCTCTTGCCTTTTAAGGGACGAACTGTTTACCACTTATCCCGCCCCTGACAACAAGTATTTCCTGGTCGGCCAACTCCTTAAATACAGCAACCTCGCACGTCTGTTTATCTGCCGAAATGCCCTGGCGTCAAGAAACGTAACGAACTGTTTCTGCGAGAAAAGTGGACGCCAGCAGCCATGGGGGCCAGAGATCCAAGGCACGACATGTCATACTTTGGCCCAAGTCAAAGGTCCACACGGGCAGTCGCTTCCGAGTCAAGACACCATCACCCAGCCCCCATGGTCAGCTCCGTCTTCTCGAACAATGTGCAGCATGTGCCGCTCTGCAGTAAATTCCTGGCCCTGGGGAGCAGGGGCCACACTGTTCTTTAGGATTCATCCTTGATGGGAGGCGGGCTTTTGATTAGGTCATGACTCCTTGAACTCCCCGGTCCTCCACTACCTCTTCTGTTCCCCGTCAACTCCGCGAACCCCTCTCCTTTCCCTCCAGTGGCAGAAAGAGAAGGAAGGCGAATTCTTCCACAGCCACCTTTCCCCAGCTCCTCCTGCCATTAGTCCTGTGACGCTCACTCGCCCAGCCTCCCTGGGAGCCCCGCCAAGCACACGCCTGAGGAAGGGTGCCCCCTGTCCTGTGGCAGAGCCACGTCCTGGGGCTGGGCAGAAAAGTGCACTGCCCATGGCCACCTGGTCCACGGAGCCTCGGATGTCACAGATACAGAAAGTCTCGCAGTTCATCCGTATTTCTCACAGACTCTGAAAAGGCTTGGAAAGGCCAACTCCCTCAAAAGCAAATGCTCGGGCCGCCTGGGTGGCTCAGTCGGTGAAGCGTCTGCCTTCAGCTCAGGTCATGATCCCGGGGTCCTGGGATCGAGCCCCGCATCGGGCTCTCTGCTCACCGGGGAGCCTGCTTCCCCTTCTCCCTCTGCCTGCCTCTCTGCCTACTTGTGCTCTCTATCTCTCTGTCAAATAAATAAATAAAATCTTTAAAAAATTTAAAATAAAACAAAACAAAAAAAAAAAAAACACAAATGCTCGTTTGCAGTCTAGAGGTTTCTACAGAATTCAAGAGAAAAAGCAGGGGAATATCACCTTCTTCATTTTCAATGCTCAGCTACTTGTGAAAACGCTTCAGCGCCCGTCTTCCTCAGAGCTGCCGTGACAGCCCTGGGGCAGAATATTGGAGATGCAGGGCTTGGGGAAAGTTGTCTGCTTTTAGACAACCCCTTTGATTTATGACCCTGTGGCTAAATCAGTGCAGGGTTTTGGAGAAAGACCAACTCCATTTGCTTACAAGTCTGATCCTGAGGCTCCTGGCATTTTCAACGACCCCGGTGATCATTTGCTTTTAATTACTATTTGATTCTACTGCTGAAAGAATTCGGCTCGCTCACCCTTCGACTGCACAAAAATCTAGGCAGAGGGTGACAGCTGCCCTGATGGGAAACTCAGTTGAGGGAAAGCATCTTCTCGCAGGGTTATTTTATGTGGTCTTGATTTTTCCTAGTGAAGAGCGGCCAATTTCATCTGGAAGAATCCTCCTAGCACACCTGATTCTCTTCAAACGGCGATGCATTTGCCAAAGGACTCTGAACCTCACAGCAAAGCTGTATAAAGCTTAGAAAAACAAGTTGATTTAAAGTTTCTATTTTTACATGGTGTCCCGTTTCCAGAGGGGCTGAGACGAGTGGTTTCAAACTCAATTTAGCATTTAAGCTAATTTTCAGCCAGGTCTCTATGGACTGGCAATTAGGGGAGGCAAAGAGTTCAAAGAGGCGGGTGGCAGGGGGGAGTGTGGTCTCTCCGGATGCACTCCCAGCCCGCCTCCTTCCCGTCCCCAGCTCCCAGAGGGTGAGGCGACCTGCCACCGGCCAGTGGGCGGGGAGCACCTGGGGCTCTGGCTGCGCCAGTCCGGAAAGGCACCAATGGCGAAGTGCGCTTCTCCCTTCTCAGAGCTGTCCTGGGGAGGGATCTAAAAACTTCCTGAGGACTCAGCGGCATGCTGCAGGCCAAGACGTTCAACGCCAGGGTCAACAAGAGAAGAAGGGGCCCTTTCAGCTCCCAGAGCCACGCAGACCTCACTGGCCTTCGAAGGACGCCCGTGGCCACGCGGGCTGGCTACGGAAGCGGAGGGCGGTGCACACCGGCCCTGGCCGCCCACCTGGGTCCTCCTCCCAGCCCAGCCACCGGCTCGGGCGGTGGCCGCAGTGCTCCTCTGAGCCTCAGAGCCCTAGCTTCCGAAATCTATTTTCCTCTTGCACGGTGACTCTGTTTGGATAATACAAGATCATGGCACAAAGTGCAAAAGCTACAAAAAATACAAAAAAGGCATACCGTGATGAGTCACGGTCCGACTGTCCCCCAACTGTTCCCTTCCTCAGAGGCAACTGTCATGTTTCTCATGGACGCTTCTGGAAATACTGCCTCCTTTGTAAGTTATCTTATTCTTCTTTCATGATTAGTTTCACATGATGGTATCATACTGTTCGTGCTATTCTAGATCTCCTTCTCCTTCTCTTCCTCTTCTTCTTCTGTTTTATATTTAACAGTATGCCCAAGGTTCTTTCTACTCCTAAAATTTCTTAAATCAGAGCCTCAGGCCTAGGGTTTAGAGGGTCTACCTCTTAAGTGTCTGGGTCAATGGCTTCACAATTGCCTTAGTAGGGAAGGGAGGAGAAAATGGGAGGAGACGCTTCGTGGTGAGGCATCATCAAACACTTGGAGGCCCCCGGTCAATGTCATTGTCATTGTCATCCCTCCAGGAGACACCTGCCCAGAAGGGCTACCTACTCCAGGAGTGGGCAAGGCGGGAACTTCGGCGAAGGGTCTTTTCCAGATGGCAGGCAGTATTCTGCACACTAATCCAGTCGATTCTTCTATTCTTACCACTTTCTAGGAGAAAAATCAAGGCTCCCAAAGGTCAGATGACACCACCAGCACCCGGTAGCTGATGGCCACAGATGTGGATTGCAGGATTGGCTACCATCTCCAAAATCCATATTCTCGCCACTTTATCCAGCGTTTAAAAAAAAAAAAAGCATGTCTCCCACTTTTTTGTTTATAAAAATTCTAAGGTCAGCCTTACGACTATCATCCTTAGTCTTCATGCCAATGGTAATAACTCACAGTCAAGACATTTTTCCTCCAGGAACCACAAGTGTGTGCCTTTGCTCTCCCAACAGACAGGCTCTGTTCAGGGAGTCGACTGACAGCAGGAGAAATGCCTCCTATGGGCCTGGGGAGGGAGTGAGAGAGAATCTTCCAGAGCTGCGAGTCTTAGGAATACTGATTTTACCTATCGGGCCTCCTGACAGGGCAGCCACCAGAAGATAAGAGTGAGGGAATGGAGGTCAGAAAAGAAAGGTGTTAAGGTTCATCCTTTTTTTAGTCCTAAAAAGAGCCTTCGTGGGCGTGTGCAGTTGAGGAAAAGGAACGTCAACCTGAGTGTGTGCAACGGACCAGTGCAAGGTCAAGTGTGGATGGGAGAGTAGCCAGACTCCAGCCCAGACAGCTCTGGGACGGCACTTGCCTCCTCCCTCAGACTGCCTCCTCCTCACTCAGTTCCTTGCCTCACTGCTCCTGCCTCTTGGCCCTTCGCTCCTTGTTAGTGTCCCCGCTGGAGGGCGAGCAGGCTCGGAAAGGACTGCATGCTTAGCAGATCTTCGTGAAGGTTCTGGGTGGGACCGGGTGGGTGCACTTGGCTGACAGAAGGTTTCTGGATTATCTGTGGGCTGTTTTTATTCATGACATTTAATTTAAAAGTTGGCTCGACTGTACTCAGAGGAAGCCAAATGTTCAGACGAAGAGCTCCTCTACCCCGCTGCTCTCTGCACCAGAGATTTCAACCCAGAGAAGTGGTGCTGTTTGGCACCCACTCTGGATGATCAATGCCTCCATCTGGAAGCATCCCACGATGGACGGGAAGCCTATGAGTCCTATCTGCCCCTCCCCCAATGGACCACGCCCTTGCCTAGGGGCCACCTATGGCCACTGTCCTCTTGATGCCTTTGCGTGACCTGTGGACTGGGCACAGCTTCAGCTCCCCTGCTCCCCATCCCTCCTGAGGAGGCCTGGGGCATCCCAGGCAGACGCTGGGATGGAGGCAGGCAAGAAAGGCCACCGTCTCCCTCACTGCCCTACTCCCCTCTTCCTCCTCAGCGCATCTGGAACCTCACGGCGGGATGGCGGCATATAGGAGGCCTGACTCCCATCTGGCACCGGGAGTCGTGCTGTGAGCCCGGGCAGCGCTGGGTCTGGGGCCCAGGGCCCCCGGTCTGGCTTCACCTCGCACACGGGGACGTCCCTGCAGAGGTGCATCTAGAGGAAGGAGCCTGGGCCAAGTGGGCTTCCTCAGCAGATCTCCCACAATTATAATAAAGGCGACTTTCATTACAGGAGCTCACAATAACACAGATAAACAGAAGATAACACCGAGTGGTCTCTGGCAGGGGAAGTACTCTGGGATATCTCTACCAGTCATAAATAGGCTCAAAGGACTAAGAAAAAAAGAGATTAAAAAAAAATCAATAAACTATCAAACAAAAGTCAAATGGGGCCCCTCATTTAGAGAGTCGTTGTTGGAGAGAGGATTCCATAGAAGCCAATCCGATGGCGGCGGGGGTGGGGGGGTGGCCACTGGAGGAATCTCCCTTGACCCCCTCCCCGCATGCCCCTCCCCGCCTCGAGCTTCCCCGACTTCTGCGGTGGAAGATCGTGTTACAGGCTGACACGGATCCTGAGCCCATGGAAAGGAAATGCTTTGTGAATTCCAAATATAATTACTGGACTATCATTCATGAAAAGAACATTATAAGGTTTTAATTGTTTCCTGCCCCCCTCCGTCCTCCCCTGGGATCACAGTGACTTTACATTTCACTTAGTTGAATGGAAAGAATGTAGGGTCTGGAGAAGGAGGTCTGGGTTCAAGTTCCAGTGCAGAACCTCACTGCCTGGGTGACGCTGGGCAAGAAAGACAAGCCCTTGAATCTCCGCTACCTCTCCCTTTTGCCTAAGGGGGCGGCCATATCCGCCTCCGGGGGTCGCTGGGAAGGCCAGAAGCAGTAGTGGGGGTGGGAGACGATAAGCCCTGCAGCCTACAACAGCACTGTCACTTTCCCCCCCAGGTGCCTCTCCCTCTCCTCCAGGGCTGGGATCACTCCTGCTGTGGCATCTCTGCCAAGCATGCTTCTAACATCTCTGAATTGCCTTTATGCTTTCCTTTCAGAACCAAAGAAGATGTCCGTGGAGTGTTAAAGTGGAGGAAGGCCTTAGGAATATTCTAGAACCACCACCCCAGGGCCTCTAGCATACCAACAAGCCCACTGCCATTACCCACGTCATGAAGAAAAGCACAGCCCCCTGTGGCAGAGCAAGCGGGGGGGAGGGGGGGCGCTGGGTGTCCTGACTCTGCTGCGGGTCCCCCACTGGGCAGCCCCTCCAACAGTCTCCCCCGTGATGCAGGGTGCCTCCACTCAGAGGTCCCTATGGACCCCACTGCCACGCCTCCCCATGGGTCGCTCATCTTATTCAATAAAGGCCAGCCCGCGGGCCCTGAGTGCCGGCAGCTGCAGGGTACCTTGGCATTCTGCAGGGGGGGCTGGTAACTGGACGGCCGGTAGAACATCCTCTGCGAGGCGTCCGTGTGGATGTCCCCGAGGAAGAGCTCCTCCACCAGGCGGTCCAGGTTGTGCTGGAGGTACTGCTTCTCCACCCGGATGAGCTGCAGCTCGTGCATGGCGAAGTTCACGGCCTTGGTGCACTCGCAGCCGTTCTCTTCCCGCCACAGGTCGTAGGGCACGTCCTGCACCCAGGGGCCCCCCGCGGGCACGAAGCCCGGGCACGTGCGGTTCACCAGCTGGCTGAGCCTCTCGGCGACCGCCTCCGTGTGGCAGACGACCTGCACGTTGTGCAGCTGGTAGTCGGCCTCGGTGCCCCCGCGGATGATCCAGGAGGCCTGGCGCAGGCGGACCTTGCCCCGGATGACCAGGGTGTAGGTGGGGCTGGTGCACCGGTTGCCGCCATAATAAAACTGGTACGCCTTGAAGGTGTTATTGTGGTAGAATCTGTAGGACCTGGTGATGAACTCTGGGCCCGACCTCACCTCACAGCTGCAGGAGAAAAGAGGAAAGCAGACGTTTTCAAGCTCCAAGGCACTGGGGAACAGATCCGCGATGGCGTCAAGAAATTAGGGTACCACTGTTCTGTGCCGTCCTAGATACCAATGCACTGAATCCTCACCACAGCCTAGGACTAAAGTAGGTATTGTTTCCATTGTATGGCTGCAGAAGCCGAGGCCTGACAGATTAGGGAAAGTGCCCCCAGGCCACGTAACCAGCCAGGAGAAAAGTCCGACCAGGAATCCAGGCAGTCTGGCTCCCAGCGGTATTCCTAATCTCTCTACACCACAGTCTTTATTCCGCCAGAGGCCAAACCTGCCATTCTCGCCTCCACCTGGGGGCCCGACTTCAGAGAAGGGTCTTTCCGGTGGGAAGAGGGAAGAGAGTGGCACTGGCCTACAAGGAAGTCTCCTTACGCTGGCTCCAAAAGAGCAGATCCCCTGAACGCTTCTGCTCCATGGCCCTTGTCTAGAGCGGGCAGCTGCTGGACGTCTGTCGTTCTGCAGTGGAATCTAGTCCGCGGAGAAGCCACTGAGGGGCTGGTGGAAACTCACCCTCCCAGCTCGTGAAAACCAATTTTCCCTCTACCGGGGAAAAGGGTCCATTAATGAAAGCAAAGCTAATGGAACAGAAGTAAGGGTTCCTTTTGTTTGTGCTGACCGACAAAATGGCTATGACAAAGTGCTTTTTTGCTGTGGCCTTAGATCACTGCTAGGTTCGTTGGCCAGAAATACTTGGACTAGGTCTAGAGGGCACACAAGGCGGGCAGGAACTGATCACTGCCCTACCTGAGGCCCGTTCCTGCCTCTGCAGCCCAGCCCACACCAGGGAAACGCTGGAGGGCGTCTTCAACCTATCCGCCACAAAATCCGACCTCTGGAACTCCCCAGTAGATCAGAATCTCGGTTACATCATGACTTACATCCATCGGGTGTAATAACTTATAACTCTGCTCGAGTCTGTGATATCTATCTATCTATTTATTATATAACGATTTAATATCTGAACTCAGTATAATATATGCATATATTGTACATTACATATATATCATATTAACTATGCATCATTTACGGTAATTATGGTTTAAGCAGACTCGGCATGGAGACATCAAACAGTGGAGCTGAAATCCCATAGACCTGTTATTCTCAAAACTGCTAAACACTTCCATTTTTCAGTTAACACACTGGTGAAAGGTAAACATCACTCCAAGCGGGCACCGGGGCCTGGGAAAAGCTGTCAGTGGAAGTCCGGGCAGCGCGCATGCTCAGAAGGCACCCGGTGGAACCCGAGCCCAGAGCTCTGCAGAGAAGGCGCGAGAAGAGCCGCAGAGGTCCTCCCCCCTGCGATGGAGGCCCTGTCTGGCGAGAGCCGTAACTGCGGTCTGCTCATAAGGGCACTGAAGGTGTGCTGCCTGGCCTCAGGGCTCAACGTATCTCAAGTCCTCACGCGCTCCACCGGGCCCGCCAACCTCTCACCTGGGCCTCGTCCCCTCTAGATGCACCTGTTACAACCGTCTCTCAATTGGTCATCTTCCTCTCACTTTTTCTACCACCCATTTGCCGCGCTGCAGCCAGAGTGCCTCGTGTGAAAGCTGGATCGTGTCTTAAGCTCGGTCCTTGCCGCGAACTCGTCAGTGACCGTCCAGTTCTAATCCGTCCAATGTGGCCAGATCTGCCTGGGAGCTGCCCCGCCCCCCGCCCGGGTCCCTCCACCGGGGTTTACTACTCCCCTGCTACAAGGACTCCGGGTCCGTTGCTTCTCCAACCCAGTCTTTGCTAGTTTTTCCAGATGGAAAGCTCTTCCCTGGGTCTTTGCACAACTAAGGACATCCCAGCTCAAGTGTCCTTTCCTCTGGTAGCCTTTCCTGACCCCACCCCCGTCCTAAAATAAGGCCCCTGGTATTCTCCTTTGGCACCTGTTGTTTTTTTCCCTCTTCATAGTACTTCTTTGTATGTTTATTTGTAAAATTCTTGAAGACGGGGACCGTGTCTTGTTTTGTTCACTGCTAGATACACAAAATCTAGAATAGTGCTGGGCACACCGAAAATATTTGTACACTCAATAAATAGGTGTTTGAATAAAATGATCAATTCTTTAAAAGTACATCACATTAAGATTGTGCAAATATTTATCATGCGGTTATTTTAAGAAACCCCCTTTTTAGGAAAGAAAAACACCTCTGGGTCTTCATCATCTTATAAAAATTCCTTTTTTTCCTCTTCTCTGGGTGCATTTGATCCCTCCCCAAGGTACCTGGCCGCTGCAAGGGAGAAGTGATCAGATCCCAGAGAGAGCCTTGTTAATTCTCAACAATTTAATGGGTAGGGGAAAAACTGCAGGTCTGCCTCTAGGCTATTTTTAAAAGCTCTAATGGAAGATAAGTCAGAGCTCAAACTGGGATACATCTCAGCTCCGTAGCCTGGAAAAGAGTCCAAGAACTACGCCCCGGCTAGTAGAGGTAGCTTGAGTACCTTTTCACTTACTCTTAGAACCCTGAAGCCATATATTAAATTACCAGAATATGGCTAGAATATTTAGACCCTCAGAAGCTTGCAAGTCATGTTTCAGGGTTGGTGAAACACAGACTCCTAATTTCACTTGCTAATGGCTTCTTTTTATACAGGAGAGTTCCGTAAACAAGGACCCATTCACTCACAGCCTGTGGTGAACAGTGGTAAGCATCATTTCTGCTTTGGCTAACATTTCTACAGTCCTGAGCTCCGGTTCTTTACCCACTGGAGTTTCAAAGTATTGCTTGGTTTTTAGTTAGAACTTAGATAACACCTGCACCGTTGCAGATAGGATACAGTGGCGGGGCATCTGAGAAGCCCCAAGGAAGGCCTTCCACAGACGTGTGCTCTCTGGTCCAACCCCCCCCCAACTCCCCCGCCTGGGTCCAGCCCCCGACCCTCTTACCCGGTGGACACCCAGTGGCCCTCGATCGTTGGTGGCATCTGCACGGTGATCCTTGCGCCATTGTGGAGATGTTTGAGCATGTGATGGCACTGTGATTCCTTGAAAGCCCTCCAGGCACTTTTCTCTAAGGACCTGGGATGGGATCTGCTGTCTGGATGCAGGAGGGCAGAACCCTCTCCCAGCCCTGAAAGAAAAGTGGAAGTTTGCTGAAAGGAGAGCTCGCAGCGGACAGGAGTCAGGCTGAGAAATGGCCTCCTGGGCAAGAAATCGCTGCAAATGGGGGAGCGCCTGGGTGGCTCAGCTGGTTAAGCATCTGCCTTTGGCTCAGGTCATGATCTCAGGCTCCTCGCTCAGCGGGGAGTCTGCTTCTCTCCCTTTGCCCCTCCCCTCTGCTCCTGCTCTCTCTCTCAAATAAATAAAATCTTTAAAAAAATTATTAAAAAAAGAAATCACTGCAAGTAGGAAATGCGCTTCCTACCCCACGAGGCTTATCCCGTCTCTGCTCTCCTGGAGTTCACATCTCAAAGGGGGATGCGTCCTGGGAGACCATTTCCAGGTGGGAAAGCTGGGAAAACCGAGGCCCAGGGAGACAACACGGACTCTTGCGAGGTCTCTTGGCTAGCTCCTGGCAAAGCCTGAGCTCAAACCCGTGCCTCCGTGCAACGCCAAATAAAATGGTCTAAGGGAGCAGCTTACGGTGCAGACAAATGAACGTAACAGGGACTGAAGAGAGAAATGGACATGTTCCAAAGCCACCCGAGGGAGGGGTAAGAAAAGGGTCAGCAGGAAGGGTGGTCTTGTGCGGTGACACATTTAGGTGAGGAGGGGGAAGAGCGTGGAGACCAGCCTCAGTGGAAGGGGAATTCTGATGCAGTGGAGCAAGGCCCAGGAATAACTCAGAGGGCTCCTAACTGACATCTGCTCCCTGGCTCGGCTCCCAGCGGCTCCCCCCCAAGCCAGGCATCTTCCGGTTCTCTCCCTCTCTGGATGGAAACCCTCTACAGGGCTGCCCATCAGTGGGGCGCAAGTCATATACCCCCCTTCGGTGGAGGAAGTGGGGGCCATTTTCCCCCAATTACCTTCCCACTCCAGCCCCTCGTACCCACAAAGGCAGTGCTAATATAGGGTTCTAAATTAAGAATAACTCCAAGAAGACTACATATTTTTATTTTCCACAGGTGAAGGAATATTTGGACTAAGTTCATCTTCAGTATAAGCAGTTTATGTTGGCAGGTGGTTAAACAAATGCAAAATAACCACCAGCCCCTGTTCAGAAGAAAGCAGAGCCAGCTAACTGAGTTATAATCTGAAAGCCCATTCTCCTTTCCTTTCCTTCGCAAAGGAAATTGACTGACTTCTGCTGTTAATTACTCCTGAAGTAATTAACACATCAATACCAGCTTTATTGTAGACCTACTAAGTATTCAACACTGTGTTAACCAAAAAAACAAAACAAAACAAAAACAAAAACAAAAAACCCAAAACAAAAAAACCCCTGACAAATAGACAAAAACAAAATAAAAATATACACAAAATAAATAAAATGCACCCATCGGAATTGTACTATGAAGAGGCAATTATATACTTTGTAATCAACACCTAAATAACTTCATAGAGAAACCAGGGCTTGAGTGGGGATCGTTTAAAAATGAAAAGTTAGACCCAGAACCTGGTGACTCAGAGCAACAGGGTGAAAATCTACAGGAGAAACTCAGCCCCATGTGTTGATTCAGGTATTTATAAAATATTCAGATATTGGCGATGACTGAGAGGGCTGAACTAATCTTCTGTTGGAAGTCTTCGGTACTGAGAAGACATGTGGGGACTCCAGGCTTTTCCTCTGAGCAAAATGCTGGCCTGCGGCTAGAGCAGCGACTTTGGATTGTTCCTGTGGGTCTTAAATGAAGTGAAAGGCAATGAGACACTCATGAGTATGATTCAACTAAATAAAAAGTGTAAAAAGAGATCTGAAAATGAGATGATGGTGCTGCATTCCAATGAAATGCAACCTCACCACCAACCCCGTTTAGCCTGGCCAGGTGATCCGGACCCCAGCAAGAATCTGCGAGAAACATTAAAACCCTGAAATCCACGTCTGGTGGTGTTGGTGCTCATGGGCTCCTGGAGGTTCGAGAATGCCCTTCCTATCAGTGGCCCCTGCTTCCTCGGAGGAAGGCAGAGTGACATTTCTGGGTATTCTCTCCCCATCCCTCATTCAACCCTCCCCAGTGAAGCTGTGTGCAGCACTACACCATTTGTCTCTATGTGCTGCGCTGGCCTCTTTTCAAAATACGGTTCACCCTTAAACACCATGTTCTGCGTGCTATATACTGTATTCTTACAGTAAAGTAATCTAGAGGAAAGAAAATGTTATCAAGAACAGAAAATACACGTACAATACTGTACTGTCTTTATTTAAAAAAAAATCCACATGTAGGTGGGCCCGCACAGGTCAAAGCTGTGTTGTTCAAGGGCCAACTGCACACGCATTTTGATCAGTGCCTGCCCTGCCATGTAGCAGGCATCCAGACCCTTCGGCTGTTTGGCTGTGGCACGAGGTGGAAAGGCTGAGAAATTCAGGGGGGAACTGTCAGCAATCCGATCACCACGGACATCTGTCGATACTGTGTCTCGAGTACTTATCACACTTCTCATGTCTTCATCCCCGTTTGTCTGAGACCTCTGCTGACCTCTCAGTTGGCTTTGAACTAGAGGAGGGAGAGGGGGTTACTATGGATCTTTACCAATCCCAAGAGTTGTAATTATCTTGATGATGGGAAGCAGTTCCTGAATTCCCTGTTAGGCAATCAAGAAATGAAAGATACTACAGCTCCCCGTCTGGTGGCTCAACTGTCTGTGTGATCAATTACGATGTGGCTAACTTAAAACAGATCTGAATTCAAGTTATGAAGCATTGGGTGTTGGGGAAGATTCTGCTTTAAATATGACACCGAGCATGCGGTAAAGAACCACCACCATCTCCCCACTGACCAAGCTATGTTCTAAAAGATTGATTTGTAAACCCCTTTACACCCTGCAACTGCTTTCCCATAAAGATAATAAAAGCCGGAAGGATAGTGGATATGGGCGAAGTCTCTGGAGCTAGGCTGCGGGAGTCTGAAACTGGATCTGCCACTTAAAGGATTTCATCGAATCCAAGACTTCAAGGATTGTTAAGATGCATCCTTATTTTACTACCGGTGACAAAAACACTTGCCATTCGATGACACCTGCACAAGGGTCCCGAGATCCCCCTGAATCCTGCACAGCAGCGCCCCACTGCTCTCACATTGCTTTTATCTGCTCAGAGAGCTCTGACATAGTTTCTCGCCTTTTGTTGCAACGCTTCACGTGTGACAGGTAATAGGTCTGCTTTGCACGTATCTCAACAGCAAAGCACGAACGCAGCCTCATCTTTTGGGGGGTATCTTCCTTTCTACGTAATTGACGGTTGCAATGTAACTATCTGCCTCACTGCCCTCAAACGTGCACTCCACTGCTCTGCTCCGAGCCCACGCTGCTTTTGAAGGGTGAAATTTATTAAGTGACTTACGGAGAAAATAGCCAAGCACGTGTGGTTCAGATAGCTACTCTATTTTCAAAACCAACCTATTTGCAACTAATCCATGGATGGGGAGTAACCGGGGGCCACGTAAAGGAGGTGATGTGAGGACAGTGGGAGCTGCTGTGTCCAGATTCACACAGGCCAAGCCTGCAGCACCCCCGCATGACTGCGGCCTGCAAGCTAATGGGGACTGGGACCCCCATCGACCCTCGGATGCACTTCCACTGCAGAGATCTTAAAATAGGAAAAAAAAAAAAAAAAAAAAGGCGGGTCTTCCAATCAACGAAACACATTAGCATGGTGACCTGAAACAAAGAACTCAACCTCCAAGCTTCTGTCTACTCATCTGTAAAGAGGGGATAACGTTACCCGTCTCTTAGGGCTGGTCTCAGGATTCACTGAGACTGTCTTCCCGAGTGTAGACATAGTTCTCATAGTTCTCATTCAATGATTAGGCTTTTAGCCCGCCCTCAAAAAGTCCTTCCTAACTAACAGCAGAGTTAAAATAATAGTAAAAGTCAGCCAGAGCCAGGCTCCCTCTGAGCTCTGAGAAGGCCAGAGAGCTCAGAGTAAAAGAAAGACACAGGGCTCCCCGACAAAGTTAACTGGTGACCCTCATGCACCACAGGGTGGGACCCAAAGCGCTGGGCTCTCGACAGCTGGGCTGTCGACAAGTTCTACTCAGTTTAACAAATACCTATTCACTCTTACTTTGTATGTTTTAGGAGCCGGAAGCATGAAGAAGAATGAAGATAAGTTTCTTTCTGACCTTGAGGCTCTCAAGGGCTCATTGGCCTGAATGTCAAAGAACAAGGGTGGAGATGATGAAGGAGGGTTCTGGGAAGGAAGCTGGGAGTTCAAAGGCAGAGGAAGAGGGAGTGGTGGTCAGAATACGCATGGGTCGTTGAGAAGGCCAGTGACACAGGAAGGGAGCCTACAGTGATGCTTTTTAACCAGGGGTGGAAGAAATAAAATCCCAGAACCACCAATATGCCGATCATTTGAAAGCAGGCGCGAGATCATACGTCACTTGGGTTTCTAGTGACAAATCTCCACTTGGCCATCACTCTTATGGGACAACGAGCAAAGGTCACAGACGTGGCAAGACTGTCAGTGCAGAAAAGCAGCAGCATGAGCAGCCCGGTGGAGGAGAACTCTACAGTTAGCCCAGCTCTTCAGCAAACACTGAGTTAGGGTTTGCACTCAAGACCGATACTGCATTTTTAAGGTAGAAAACATGGGATCGGTTCCCTTTCTATCTTTGTCCTTCGAGTACCCATCACCTTGGTGGGAACAAAATTAAATGGATCATGTGAAAGCCGGAGCTGCTGTATAGTCAGAGAAACTTCTCTCTTAGGTCTGCAGTCAATTGCCAACCGTGGTCTCCAATATTTACTTAGTTTGTCTGGTGTGGAAACTCTGCTTGGCCTTCTCATGAGTGCTACTTCTATGAAATGGCTTTTAGAATTAAAAGGCCATTTGAGGGGCGCCTGGGTGGCTCAGTGGGTTAAGGCCTCTGCCTTCGGCTCAGGTCATGATCTCAGGGTCCTGGGATCAAGCCCCGCATCAGGCTCTCTGCTCAGCAGGGAGCCTGCTTCCCCCTCTCTCTCTGCCTGCCTCTGCCTACTTGTGATCTATCTCTCTCTGTGTCAAATAAATAAATAAAATCTTAAAAAAATAAATAAATAAAAGGCCATTTGAAGCACCAAGTCTAGCTACAGGAGAGGTCAAGGTTAACAGCTTTCCTTATCCCCCAAGACTTCCGTCTTAGGATCGCCCACGGTGTGCCCTCCAGGGGCTTCTGGTCAACCCAGGGACCCCAATGTTCACTGTGTCGCTCAGAGTATGTCAATTCCAGTTTAGGACTGAAACTAGCAACTCATTCATTCAAACCATCAGAAAGGTTCTGAAGGGCCAGGCTCTTTTCTAGGCATGGAAGCCACAAACATTATGCCCTGAGGGAGTCTCAGTTGGGCCAGAAACCAGACCCCAAGTGGGCTTGTGGAGGGGCTCATAGGACAGAGAGAGCAGCTCTGAATTCATCCTTGGAAGGTTCATGGAGGGGCAACCATGCCTTGAATGCTGGAATGGAAGTGGTCTGGGCGAAGTATACAGCACATCCAAACATAAAGAGGTGGGCAGGAGGGGTTCACGTAGGAGGCACTGGGGCCAGGCTCAGGGAGCGTGGACCACAGGGTGATTCACAAAAGAGGAGCAGAAGAAGAGAGGCAGGCCTGTGGTCAAGAGTGCCATGTAGCATGCTGAGCGTGCATTTCACTGGACAGGTGATGAGAAACCACCAAAAGATGTTAAGCAGTGCAATAGCACAGCAAGAATTCCATTTTGGGGAGATCGCTTTTCCCATTTTCGGACGTATGAGAAACAGATGGGAAACATGAAGATCCATTCTGAAGCTCCTAGGATGATGGCTCAGCATATCATTTTTGCCTGAATAAATGAGAAAGATTAGAGATGGGAAACACTCTGGACAAACAGGAGTAAATCTCTTTTGTCGTCTCTGAGTTTTTTGTCCTGACCATCTTTTGCGGGTTGTGGAGAAGGTATATAAGAAGTTATAGTCAAAGAAAGGGAAGAGGAGGGAAGGGAGGGAGAGAGAAAAGTAGGCATGAATACTAATTTAGCACTGCATCTAAAAAGACACTTGTGCAAAATATTTGTATGTCCTACTTGAATCTTAAATTGTGTAAATTCATCATCCTGGTACTTAGCAATGCAGTATTCAGAGGTGGCAAGTATTAGAAAAGGTGCTGTCTGTTATTTATAATAAATCTGCTTGTTACATATAATAACTTTTTTAAACCCCCATTTAATTGGACTACCTATGTAACTGAAAGTGTTGACTAATCACAACAACTGGTTGTTGAAAATTCTGCCACTTTATGTTGAATGCAGTTGACATTTATGGTCGTTCTTTGATGATTCAGGTTCTCAAGGTGGCTCAAGGTCATGATGAGGAACATCAGTCCCCGGATACAGAGATAACTGGAGCGAACAGGTAACAACTCTGTTTAAGCCATGAAAGGTTTTCTCTCTCTCTTTTTTTTTTTTTTGTTATAAGACCAGAGTGACAAAGTCTGTGTGGGGAAATGCAGGCATAAATAACATCAACATTTTGGTTAACTGAGAAGACAAGTTAATTGGGTCCTTTTATTAAGATTTTGCTGTAAATGAATCCAAGGGAAAAATGATCTCAAAGGATCGAAAAACAACCATAATCCAGTAAGAGAGTGACTGTGATTTGGTCTTCAAGGTGGCTTTGGGTAGGTCATCCCATATGTGCCTGTTACTTATATAAAAGTAAAAATTATAACAATGATTATAATAAGTAACGTTTGTGTGACAATGAACAAGTTACTTTATGCATAGGCTGTCTCATTGATCAAATGTCAGTTACTATCTAGGTATAGAAAGTTATAAGCGGGGGCGCCTGGGTGGCTCCGGGGGCGCCTGGGTGGCTCAGTGGGTTAAAGCCTCTGCCTTCGGCTCAGGTCATGATCTCAGGGTCCTGGGATCTGACCGAGCCCCACATCGGGCTCTCTGCTCAGTGGGGAGCCTGCTTCCCCCCCTCTCTCTCTGCCTGCCTCTCTGCCTACTTGTGATCTCTCTCTGTCAAATAAATAAAATCTTAAAAAAAAAAAAAGAAAGTTATAAGCGGAGAATCTTCACTCTTTAATGTGAAATGTTCTATAAACTGCCAGCCCATGACACAGACGAAGCTGGAAGCTCTCCACAGCCCTATTCCCTGTCAAGCGGAGTTCTGAATCAGGAAAAGAACTTCACCATAAAATGGTCCCCAAGACTGGGGGTCCCAGGGCCTGGGCTCAGACAAAATTATGATGACAAGTGGGTATTTCTTTCAAGTAAGGGTGGGAGAGAACCGTAGACTCTGGAAGGAAATTATTCACCTGTTGGGAAAAAAAAAAAAAAAGTAATTCCTGAAGACTTTAGGGTATTAGTTAACAGGTTACCACTTCTAGAGAACTAAACGAGATCCCGGAGCTCTGGAAGGTTGATTCACATGCCTGCATGTGTGTGCGTGTGCACACACGAGTGATTTACTCCCCGGGAATAAATCATTCTGTTAACGGTAATCCAGAATGACTGCAGTATGACCTCAAGCACTATCATAATTGTCATAGTCTACTGCTCAGAGACTGAAAACTCTCAATGACATCGATAAAAAGGCCCAGATTTCCCGAAATGAAAGGTAGCACAGGGTTGACCATTTAGGCAGAGATTGACACCCTAAATACAAAGGCCGTGCAACTGGGTTACTGTTTACACCACTGAATTCACCAGATAATGCATTCAGAAAGCAGTCCTTAGCATAGTTGTCAAAGGGAATGAATATGCTACTTTTGCTATGGTCATCCTCCCAGCAAAGCTTGTTCCTAAACCCATGGTGTTTTTAGGAAGTAGCCAGTCCAGGGACAGGGAGGGACTAAACAGAAGACTGAAGGGTGGGCGAACAGGGGAGCAGCGAGAGTGACTACTTGCCCTTTTGAGTCAACAGTCATTCATTCACCAAAGAGCTAAGTGCCTACTACATGTGAGGTTCTCTCTCTCATGCATGGGCCATTGTTTTTAAATGAAAGGAAACGTGAAATAGAAGGAAAGTATACCCCGTGTCCAAATCCCCAATTTCTCAAAAACATTTTTAAAAATTTGAGTTATCTAGATATATTCGAGTTTCTCACCTGCCGATCGAGACGGAGAAGCAAAAGTTCCAAACCATTTTACATGTAATAAAATGTAAAATTAGTGGGGAAGCAAACGTTTTCAAGCATACTTGGGACTGAACTAATCTTTGATCAGGCCAGTCTCTATAATACGTAGTTCGATTCTTTAAAAAAAAAAAAAAAAAAAACTTTTTAAAGGCTAAATAAGCATATGGAAAAATATTAACAATGGTTGTCTTCGAGGAGGGGGTTCTGAGTGATTCTTTTCTTGTTCACTTTGCATGCCTCTGTTTTAAATAATGTGACATGTATTACTTGGATAATCAGAGTGAGAAAGTATTCTCAAGTTAGAACTGGTGGGATATGTAAAAACCCAAAGCAGATAAAATGTGACTGATTAGATTAAATGCAGGTAATTACTTAGCCATGAAATTGCCCTGCCCAATTAAATAAGCAGTCATTACTGTAAATGTATGCTTTACCGTGGATTCTGCTAGATAAACTCCCCCACAGCTTTCCATGCGTTCGGATAAAAGCCTCTATGCATTGCAGACAAACTGGATTTTACTACCATGTGGGTAGCTATGCCTACCAAGCTCTTATTTTTATTTCCAAATTGTTTTTTGAGATAAAAGTGGAAAGAGCTGCTCTTGCCAATCTTAAAACCTTTTTATCTAAAAGTATTTTTCCCTTTATGAGAAATATAATAAAGTCAAGATTTCAAGTTCCTGGCTCCATTCAACCGTAGCCGCAGATGAGGTAACTGTCTATGTCATTTTCTTCTAATGCCACGGTCCCCAGGCTAGACCCTGGGGCTGGACCACAAACTGCACGACTTGCGTGTTGCGTCCATAGCTGACTGCTGCTGCCGCACCCAGGCTCTAAAGCACGGTTGTGCGCATGCGCGTGCGTGCATGGGGGTGTGTGTGCGTGTGTGCGTGCATGCTATGCGTGGGGTATATGTATGTTTGGGGTGGTTTGGTGGGAATCTCAGCAAGGAAAGTACTACAGTCACCCAGAGCATGACATCCTCCCAGCTCCGGAGCCCTGCAACAAGCTTTCCTTCCTCACCCCTCGATATTCTTTGGGGCTCTGCAGGAAAGGGGGTACGTGCCTCCTCACAGCTCCTGTCCCTGGCACGCAGTGGTACTTGGCACACAGTAGGGCCTCATCAATGTACTTGCGGAATGAATGAAACTGGAAAACCCTTACAGAATATCCTTAATAATTTGAGGGTGTCACCCTATTGCTTCTCTAACGTCGATACCTATCCCATAACATCCCAGAGTAATTCTACTCCCAAATCAGGGCTACACAAGGAGCGGAACACATTCAATCTTGACACAGTAAGAAGGCCTGTGTGGACAACGATGGCAGGGTCTTCATTTCAACGCTACACGCGGGGGTCTATCGAAGACACGTCCTGCTGTGTGAGCTTTCAGCAGACGTATACGATCGCTAGCATAGCTTTTCATGTTCCGAGTCTTCAATGTTTTATGCTTTACTTTAATTGATTACATCAAGTTGTCATCAGTCTGTCCCTAAACGGTATCTAATTACACAGTCCTATCATCTACTTAAGGTTCAGTTCTCTTCTCATTTGGGGAGAAAAAGAATGACCATGGTTATTACAGATCTGCCTAGACGCATGTTTGAAGCAAGTCATTTGATTTCGCAAGAGAATATTTAACATCTAAGACCCTTGCCCCTTGTTATGTACCAGTGAGTCAGATTTCTTCTCAAGATTTCATTTTATGACCAAGGGGGAAAGGGTGCAGGAAACACAATGTTTTCTTGGTTACAAAAACTGTCTTCTTCAGTAAAACGGTATTGCAAAGATTCCTTTTACCCTATTTAAGTGTTTTGTCCGATTTTGTTGGGTAAGCGGGCATTTGGAAATTGACAGTTTTGTTTTGTTTTGTTTCATTTTGCTAGAATATGCTTGGATGAAAGGGAATAGCTCAAAAGTGCCTTCACCTTTCAGAAAAGTCAACGAATGCTACACAAGTAAACAGTATGGGGGGATAGAACATTTCCCCCGACCTCAGTTCCAAAACTTAAAATCAAGTATTTCCATTAGCAAGGGGAGTCCACACTTTGCTGTGCATTAAAGCAGCACTTATTCTGGAATATCTCAAGCTAATCTGTGTTTCTGGAGCCGGATGATTTTTGCGGCTTTTCATCTAAGCAAAGAAAACAGTGATAATGGACATCTTCCAGCTGCATACCTCCGTGACATTCAATAGGTTTTATTTGGATTAAGAAATTCAATTGTTTTCAGGAGTTGAAGGAGAGGAGAGTAAAACTGACGTGTCTACTTTTATGTCATTGGATTTTGAACTTGAGTCCTGCTCTACATTTACAGTTTATAAAACAGCAAAAACAAACAACAGGCTCAAGTCTGGCCAGAGCCTAATTTACTCACAGGACACAGGGGTGATTTATGACTTGCAATGAGTTGAAATAAAAGTAACCAACAAACTGAGCAAAGACTGGAGGCCAAACATCATAGTTTCTATGCCATCCTTACACAGAATCTTCCTGAAGGCCTTGTGCACTTTTTTGTTTTTAAAGATTTTATTTATTTATTTGACAGAGAGAGAGATCACAAGTAGGCAGAGAGGCAGGCAGAGAGAGAGGGGGAAGCAGGCTCCCCGCTGAGCAGAGAGCCGGATGCGGGGCTCGATCCCAGGACCCTGAGATCATGACCTGAGCCGAAGGCTGAGGCTTTAACCCACTGAGCCACCCAGGCGCCCCCCCCTTGTGTACTTTTTAATCTTATTAATGTGATTTGCTAGTGTAACCATCTAATAATGATGTCTGAAACTATACTTAAAGTTTGTCACAAATACACTCCTAACCCCAGAAAATCTGTTGTTACCTAACAATCGCTACCATAAATAGACAAATAGCATCCTAGGGTTAGTAAAATAAGATGCCTAGGTACCAGGAAAAAATCATTAAGCCATTCTAAGAAGGTTTCAGGTAATTTCCTTCAACTCAGAACTATTAAAATATACGATCAAGCTCGTCTGTCACTACAGAATTTTTAAATGCCTGTAAAACCTCCAACTATAGAGTAGGACACATTCATCAAGCCATTTGCTTGGGTTAAGACGATTAATACCCATTTTCAGTTAAAATTACTTCGATAGGGGAAAATCAGGAGGAAAAAGGAGAAAAGGAGAATACTCAATTGTTTCCTGGTGCTTTACATTATCCTAACGAATTATGACAAGCCTTTCTTAAATCCCAAGGATTTATACATTGAACCACCATTCCATCTGTTTATTTTTTGTGCTAGAGTCCAACACTCCCTGCAAGATAAGATCCAAGTTGATCTGTGAGCAACTTCAGCATTAATAATTTTGCCACTGCAGATTCACTTTGAACTTGGGTAATTTTTTCCAGGGTAGCCATGTCATCCAATTGCAACTTGCGAACACCTTTTTTCTCTCATATCCTCTTTGTCACACATGCACAGGGTCTGACACTCCCTCCCCACCCCCACCTGGGTTCTAGTGCAGACTGCCCCCTTCCTTCCTCCCTCTCATCACAAAGTTCTCCTCTTAGCGCAAC
>CM052889.1:52780952-52817710 GCA_028534135.1 Potos flavus | reverse complement strand
GGATTTCTCAACAGCACAACGTGTTCTGCCACCGCCTGCAGCGAGGATCAACACCAATCTCCCACAAAATCGGCCTTATTTTTCTCAGTGCAATTCCTGCAACTCTTTGAAAGAGCCGATGTTCTCTGGCTAAGGGTTTACTGAAGCCCGCGAGGAAACGAGGCCCATAAGGCGCAGAAACAAAACCATCAGGCAAGAGTCTGAAGGCAAACAGGGCGTCCAGGTCCGCGGAACCTTCGGAGACCGGTTTTCATGATTACACCTTGGCTATTCAGAGTCCCCTGCACCCAGTCCACTTGGGGAGAGAGCCCCATCACCACACCTTCAGCAAACCCTAGTCCTCTCCGAGGGCACAGAAACGCGCGCGGGCTGTTTTGCCCCTTAAATGACCACGGTTTCGCTTTCCGGCCCCACAAAAGCTTGCACCACATCAAGAGCCCCTCTGGCAGGCACTCTGACACTTTGGAGACGGGATCGCCAAGCCCACGATTTCATGACAGTCTGCACTCTGAAACCCCAACGGCGCACAAAAGTTTTCCCCGGAACTTGATGCAATCCATTCAGGAGCTAAAAGGGGTCTGTGTGTGAGCTCCGCACCCTTTCAGAAAGCAAGCTCCAGCCGCAAACCAGCTCCGGGCGCCGCCGGGGGACCCGCGAGCCCCCTCTCCCGGGGGGAGGGGGCGGGCAGGGGGAGCAGCGGCTGTGCCCCGGGCTCCCCGGCGCCCTCGCAGGAACTCACCGTGAAGCAGGAGGGCCGGGAACAGGTACGCGAGCAGGAGGCGGCACAGACCGGACATCTCCAGTCCTCCTCCGGGACCGCGCGAGCCGCCCGCCGTCCAGGGAGGTCGCTCCCCGGGAACGGCCGCGGCGCCGCGCGCGCTCTGTCCCCCCGCCTCCAGCCCGGAGGACGCGACGAGGCGGCGGCGCCCAGCAAGGCGAGCGCGGCGGCGCGGGGACACGGGCGGCCGGCCCAGGCGCCGCGCGTCAGGCGGCGGCGGCGCGCCCCATGCCCGGGGGGCGCGGCGCGGGGGCTGCGGAGCGCGCGCTCCCTGGGCGCCGTCGGGGCCCCGCGCGCCCGGCCCGGTCCCGTCCGCGCTCCCGGCCTCCCGGCACCCGGGCCCTCTGCGTCCCTCCCCGGCCGCCGCCGCCGCGCGCGCCGCTCCGAGCTGCAGTGGCCGCCACCGCCGCCGCAGCTGCAGCGTCTCTTCATATTTCCCGAGCGCCGCCGGCGGGGCGGCCGGGCCGCGGGCCGGGGGAGGGGTCGGAGGAGGAGTCGGGGCGGTGTCGCAGCGCCACCGCCTCCCGGGCCGCCGCTGGGGGGCCGGGGGGCGCGGGGACTTGAAAGGGCGCGTGGGGCACCGCCTCTCCCGCCTCCCTCTCCAGCCTCCTCCCCCACCCTCCTCCTCTCCAGCCCCTTCGCCCCCTCCCGCCTCCTCCTCCCTCTCCTTCCCCGCCGCGGTTCCCCTCCACCTTCCCTTCCCCTCCCAGTTCTTAACCTCCTGCCTCTCGCCAGCATCCCCCTCTCCCAGCCCCGGGCTCCGCGCCCCTCTCCCTCCTCCTCCTGCCGGCCTGTAAAGAGGTCCCCTTCGCCCTCCTGGCCTCCACCCCGGGCACTCTGGACCCTTTCCCTTCCTTCCGCAGGGGTGGGGGCACCGCTTGTGAAAGGCGTTCCGAAGAGGGGTGGGGGCGCTGCAGGGCTGGGGAACTCGTGGAGGGCGTCTGAGAAAAGTCCGCTTGCAAGGATTGGGGTGTGTGTGTGTGTGTGTGTGTGTGTGTACGCACGCGCGCGTGTCTGGCCGCAGGAGAGAGAGACTAGGAGAGACAGGAGATTAGTGCAAAGAGGAGTTGAGTTCTGGAAAATTGCTCAGGGTGGGGACGCTGCAGTGTAGGCTGCCTCAGGGGTGCCCTGCGCGCCTTCGCCGGCAATCTTACCCCCGGGAGCGAGGAGCCCTGTCACAGGCCCCAACCTGTGCAGGGAATGGTGGAGGCAACAGGAGCTTCTGCTCTCTCTTCCCCTTGCAGGAGGCAAAGGACTTGTTGAAACACGGGAGAAATCTCCAAGAAACACTCGCTGTCAGTCCCCAGGAAAGTGCACGGAGGCCCCTTCCCTGGTTCCTCCTCTTGCCCAGCCCAGATCTTGACTTTGTCTGTGTTCTGTGGGCTTTGGGGTATGGTCAATTTCACAGTGGCTTTTAAGATCCAAAGGCGGGAATAGCTTCCACTCTCTTAATTCCCCTAGGGCGCGGGTACAAGCTGTTTGGATCCATGGCAGCTCTCCTGCAGGGCCGATGTGCCAGGGCCCTCAGATTTCTCTGGAGCCCTCGCCTCTGCAGAGCTCCTCCGTGGGCCTTTCACCAGCTCCTTGGAGGTTTCCCCAGGCTGAATGTCACCCCCTCCTCACACTGGGATAAGGAGCAGCCACGGGACCAGAGGGAATCAAGAGAACATTTCTTGACTCTGCTAGTGTTTTTCATAAATAAAACACTTAAAAAGAATGCCTAATTTCCCAAGAGAGTCCTCTGCCCCTTTGAACAATGTAACAATTCAACTCTTTATGCTCTAGACTTTCAAAACTAGTGGGACCTTAGCATGGGCGTAAAACTTAGTAAAATAGATAAGAATATATTTGACAGTTTCTACTTTTCCGTTTTTTTCTTTCTTTCTTTCTTTTTTCTTTTTCCTGAGAAAGACATGGGTCTTTGGATGGGATGGTGCTGATACTGTTTGATGTGCTTCAATTTTTATCACCGTCATTATCATCTTTCCATCTTTAATACGTGGGATCATAACATGTACCACCTGCCTGGCTCACAAGGGATGTAGTGAGGATTCTAAGCCAATGTTTGCAAATCTCAGAGATGAAAGACTCTCTCACTGTGGGAGAGAAGGGAAGGTTGAGCGGGAAGCATTCTTTTGTGCTGGGTTTGCTTTGCGGTGTCTCTCTGGGCCCACTTTGTCCCCGCTCTCTGGCTTGTCCCCCTTAGGAGGTGTGGGTAGCAGATTATGACTTGTTGGATTTGAATGTTGCCCAAAGGTCAATCGTGTTTAAAGCAGGAACTTGGTTTCCTCACGAGTGTTGGGCAGTTGGAAATGATGTAAACAGACGACTTGGCTGCTTTTAGCAGAACATTCGCCTTGTCACCAAGAACACATACTAGGCAGTGTTTAGCTTTTCTATGCCTTCTAGTCATTTGAGGCTTTTTAAGTCTATCAGTGAATATTTGAAAGACGCAAACAACAGGAGAGAACGTTAGGGATGGTGTGTTTATGCATAGGCAACTGGGTTGATAGTAATAGAAAAAGGTTAAGGTCATTCATCACATGTTAGCAGAAAAATTAGGTCATATATTTAGTTAAATAATTATTTGGTTCTGTTATTTACGAAAAAAGAAGGACGAAACCAGCAGGCCAGCCAGTAATTGGGTGTCATCTTGACAGTCAAGTTCATTCAATTTTTGTTTCTCCAACTGGTTTTACTGGTGTGCTGTAAACATAGCAAGAACGATGTCATCAGTTTAAAATGTTTTGCCAGTTTATTTTCTACATGTAGTGTCATAGATTTAAAGGCTCGACCCTCAACCCTCCACATAATATCCAGCCTGAGTCGCTGCTCCCAGAAATTCCCTCATCGCCTTCTGCCTTGTCCTAGCTGTAGGGTTCACTCTCTGTATTCGTTTTTGCTTTTGCTCCGAGTGTGCTCGCTTCTGGAAGGGACTAGTGAAAACCACAGTAGGAATTTATACTAGAGTGATTATGTAGTATGTGGCTCTCCACTTAGAGTAATAGAATTGGGATGAGGGCCTTTTCTGGGAGGTAATAGGGTGGCAGTGAGCTCCAGCTCAGAAGCTGGTCCTCTGCAAGGAATTTTCCCCCGGGGCCACATGCAAGGACCAAACTTGTGCCAAAATTTGGTTTCCCAATCAGTCCTTGGGAAAACTGACTGAAGGTGTACAATCAGGCAAGTCATTGGCAACGTTAGAGATTCTACGTCTTAAAGTTCTTGGAGAAAATGATGGTGTCCAGAAGGGTCAGAGGAATGAAAACATGAATTCTGAAATGTATTCAGCTAGGAATAAGGTCGAAAGCATTTTACTGCTGCTGCATCCTCAGAAGATGGGAAGGGTCACTGGGAATAGACTTTTCTCGAAACCTGCTGGACGTCAGTGCCCAGCCTGCGACACTGTGGAAATGCCTTTGAGTGTGAGAGGCTGGAGGACAGGAATGGTGTCTAGTCACAACTCAACCCCCCCCCCCCTTTGAGCACCTGTGTCAGTGTTCTCAGTGTTTTGCTCCTAGCAGGACTTCAATAGTTGATAAAGACATTACATTTAGAGGGCGCCTGGGTGGCTCAGTGGGTTAAAGCCTCTGCCTTCAGCTCAGGTCATGATCTCAGGGTCCTGGGATCGAGCCCTGCATCGGGCTCTCTGCTCAGCAGGGAGCCTGCTTCCCCCTCTCTCTCTGCCTGCCTCTCTGCCTACTTGTGATCTCTCTCTCTGTGTCAAATAAATAAAATCTCTTAAAAAAAAAGACATTACATTTAGAAAATCTTATACAGCTTCCTCAGAGGCAGAGCTAATAACATTATCCTGAGGAGTCCTTAGAAAGGGCTATACGTCTGAGTTCCATTTTTAAAATACATTAGTTAGAACAAACTCTATTTTGAAAATAAAGTGTGGTTTTATCTGTGTTTCTGAGTGGCATGGTCTTCTGAGCTTCAGAAATTAAAGGTTACATTCCATTGTATCCTCATGGCATTTATCAGAAGAAACCACTAAAATGTTTGTGACCTGGGGCGCCTGGGTGGCTCAGTTGGTTAAGCGACTGCCTTAACCCGGGATCGAGTCCCGCATCGGGCTCACTGCTCAGCGGGGAGTCTGCTTCTCCCTCTGACTCTCTCCCCTCTAGTGCTCTCTCTCTCACTCTCTCTCTCTCTCTCAAATAATAAAAAAACAAAACAAAACAAACTTTAATATGTTTGTGACCTTAGCATTCATTCATTCTTCCAGTCATCCATCCAACACGTGACCACTGCTGAATATAAACATAGATGTACAATCACCCCAAAATAGGGAGAGAGGTGCACGAGGATGGCCCAGCTTACCCATCCATTCACCCCATATCACAAGTCTTTGCGAGGCTGATGACAAGACTCGGGACCCTTAACACCGAAGGAAAATATGAGATCAACGAGGATGGGAGGCAATAAAGGACCTCAGTAACATTTTTTGTCTATACTTTCATGTGCCCCTTATGACATCCTTTCTTTGTCCGGCTGGTTGCCCTGTATGTCTAACTGCTTTATCTGCTTAACAAGATTACTTGGCTCTTGGAGGGCAGGAAGAAAATTGGGTATTATGTTTGCCTCTCCTCCCCCTAGTCCCTTCTCAAGTCTTTCCATAATGGGCATTTGTTGGGCTGGTAGATGAGGCAGGATAAGATCAGACCATCAAGAAAGAGTCTTTATGAGGCCGACACCACCCTAAGCCACCGCAGCACACAACTACAGAAACAGGAAGACACAAAACCCCCGGGATTCAATCCGAGCGCGCCCTGTGTTGTTATGGCGCACATAGCAACACTCAAACATGTTTGTCAAATGAGAGGCAGTGTGGCACGCTTGGTAAGGAGCCAGATTCACCAGGCTCAGGGCTCGCAGCTCGAGGACCTTGGGCAAGTTACTTAACATGGCTGTGAAATGGGGGTAAGAGTAGCATATACGTGCACGGGGTCGAGCGCCATGCAAGCATACCCTGAAATAAACCACTCATTGACAATGATGACGTCAGACTAGCCCATTCATTCTCAATGATGGTGGTGAAATCGCCCCCAAGAGGGTGAAAACTGAGTTTGGGTAGGGAGAGGGTGTGGAAAAAACCAAAACCAAAACCAAAACTCTTCTGATGGTTTGTGGTTCTCCAAAGGGACGCAGGGCTTAAGCAGGTGTACTGTATATCCACATTACTTACGAATTAATGGGGAGGCAGGAAGCAGTTAGGAATAAATGTCTAAAAGGCTCCTCGGGGGCCAATAATGAGAAAAGGTTGAGTAACAGTACTGGAGGAATGAAGTTTAGGCGAGTCCTATTGTAATTAATCATACAGCAAATGTTTATAATAACTGGATTTCTTTAATTCACTTCATACGTTTTGATTATATGAAACCAAGTATATTTTACTTCAGCTGACCATCTGGTGTGGCATTCTACCATCTTATTACATCATCATGATATCACATTCATATGTTGTTTATTTTTGATTTAGATACTTGAACAATTACTAGCTCTCTTCACAGATGGGAACGCTAAGGCCAAGGCCAAAGAGATTAAGCGGTTTGCATAAAAGTCAAACAGCTTTCGAGGGGTGGAGTCCATAGGGCTCCTAACTTCCAAAGGAGGTGCTACCTTCAGCTCTAAGGCCATACCACCAAAAAAAAAGGGTTTTACCTCTCAGGAGTAAAGACAAACAAACAAGCAACTTTGAGTTAGATACGTTTTGAGACATGCAAACTAAAAAAGACAATGCCATCGAGGATCTTTGGACATTTCTTGCAACTGTCATCTGGATGGCATGTAACCACATGTAAAATATCCAAACAGTCTAATTTCTAATAGATTATTGCTGTTTGTAAGATAGGGCGGTATTTTTAAAAACATTTTATTTGTTTATTTGACAGAGAGAGACAACACAAGCAGGGGGAGAGGGAGAGGGAGAAGCAGGCTCTTTCCTTCACTGCATCTCTTCTGCCTTTGCTGCTTCTGGAGGTACATGAGGTTCTTCTGTCCTGGATCAAAATATTTTCTACTTTACAAGAAACTCCTGATTTATAATCTTAAGTTTTTAACATGGTAAACTAAGTGATTCGACTTTATCTGTGATACTTACAATTTTGGCGGGGGTCTCCATCATGGTAGCTGTTGACTTTGCGCCCTTCTGTGCAGAATGGCCACTGGGATTCCGTGAGGCGAGCTGCTGGGGAAAAGTACTCCTGAAGAATTCATTCGTGTTGCGGAGCAGGCCTGGGGAGAGATGGACAAAGGAGAGAAATTAGAGGCTACGTGCTGAAATAGACTCTGCCATACCTTCCTAGACCCTCCGATTCATCTTTCTGATATTTTAATGCAGAATGAAATGCAGAGACGTCTCCCTTGCCATTGCATAACTGGCAAGTATGCCAAGACTCGGTAGCTCTCCAGGAACATGGTGGGTAGGGGGAGGGGCAGCGGTTGATTCCATGCGTCACGGAGGAGAAGCTGAGACATGCCTGACCCCACTGAATTTAACACGGTGCCTTGTTGCCATCATTTCCACGGAAGCCACAGGACAGACAGACCTCCTGAGACTTGCCACTTTTTAGAGGTGGGATGGCTTTCTCGAAGGCTGTTTGAAGACGGCTGAGCCCACATATGATACTTGAATTCAGTGACTCAGGTTTAACATCTTAATCCAATCCCCTGGACGCAATTTTGCACAGGAGACCTTCCATTCCCCCCTCCCACACACACCTCCACTGCTCTGCCCTAGAGATGTGACCTTCCCGTGGAGCCCAAGCGTTTGTACAGAGCTGAGTCTAGCCGCAGGAGGCGGGTGCTGGAGCAGAAGAGCTAGAAAGCAGTGGACAGACGCCAGTAGTTATTACAATATCTGCCAGGGGACAAGGCCACACAGGCAGTTGTCTGTCTCCAACACTTTTAAAATCCTCACCTTCAAGTGTCCATCAACAGAGAAATGGATAAAGAAGATGGGATGTGTATGTGTATATATACACATGTATATATGGAATATATTTTATATATAAGGGTACATATTATATATATTATATATTCCATTCCATATATAATATATTCCGTTATATATATAATATATTCAATTATATAATATATTCCATAATACATATGTTATATATGTCCATTATACATATAGAATATATTATGGAATTCCCTATATTGCATATATACTGGAATATTACTCAGTCATCAAAAAGAATGAAATCTTGCCATTTGCAACCACATGGATGCAGTCAGAGAGTACAGTGCTAAGTGAAATCAGTCTAGAATGACCAGTACCGTATGATTGCACTCGTATATGGAATTTAAGTAACAAAACAAATGAACAAAAGGGGGAAAAAAAGAGACAGACCAAAAAACAGATTCTTCTTTTTTTTACAGATTTTATTTATTTATTTGGTACAGAGGAGAGAGATCACAAGTAGGGAGAGAGGCAGGCAGAGAGAGTAGGGGAAGCAGGCTCCCTGCTGAGCAGAGAGCCCAATGCGGGGCTCGATCCCAGGACCCCGAGATCATGACCTGAGCCGAAGGCAGAGGCTTTAACCCACTGAGCCATCCAGGCGCCCCCCAAAAAACGACTCTTAACTGTAGAGAACACGCTGATGGTTACCGAGGGAAGGTGGGTGGGGGATGGGTGAAAGTAGGTGATGGGATTAAGGAGGGCACTTGTTATGATGAGCACTGGATGATGTATGAAAGTGCTGAATCACTATATTGCACACCTGATAATAATATCACACTGTATTTTGACTCTACTGGAATTAAAACAGAAAACTTAATTAAAACAAAAAACAAACAAAAAAAACACCCCGTCTTGGATAGTAAGTTCCGTGGCTGACTAAGTCAGCTCAAAGATGTAAGTCGGTGGTTAAGCATGTCTCTGATCAGAGACTTCTGCACTAGCAATCACGGAAATCCTATGATAGCAACATAATTTGAAAACAAATAGCAGCTCTCTCCAATGAGCCAAAGAACAGGAAAAAGCTAAGAATAAAGAAGAATAAGGAAAAAAAAACATAACTGAACAATCTTTGAATAAAGCTGATGTATAGAGAGAGCAAAACGCAAAGAGAGGAAAACGTTCAAAACCTTTTTTGCTTTATTCAACAAATATTCGTTGAGTCTTATTTCTCCTCTTACACATCCCGCAGGTCTGAATTCAGATGCCGCTTGCTCCTGGGAGACTTCTTGGGCGTCAGGCCATCCCGCGCACCAGCCCAGACCTCGTGGAGTGATGCCGGTCCACTTGACTTGATGACTGTGGGAAGGCAGGGCCTCAGGCTGGCCTCCAAGACAGACATGGCACAACTATGCATTAAATACGTTTTTGCTGAATGGTTAAGAGAAGGAATACCATGTTCTAGACATCTACCTGGATGCTGGAAATAGAAATGAGAATCCAATAGAATTCTGCCGCTGGGAGCTCACAGCCAGCGTGAAGAGTGTGTTGAGAATCACAGCTTCTCCTAGACACATTCCACTGATAACCCGAGTCAGGGCAACGTGAGACCCCAGGGAATCCGGGAGACCGTGAGGAGGAGGGTGGGGACGTTTATTTTCAACTCTGCTCCCAACAGTTAATGCTCTCAGTTTCCCCATTTGCAAGACCAGGGTTTTCTTAGGCCCCTCCCAGCACTGGGTCCTGTCCTGAAGGAGGAACGGAAGGATTTTTATATCAACTGGGCTTTGCTGGAAGGAGACAATGGAGCTGGGAAACTCTAAGTAATCTTTTTGTTGATTTCCCAGCACTATGCTATGTACTGTTCAGAAGCCATTGAAAGTGTAGTCTGTGAACTTGATCTTAAGAAATACGTTCTCCAAAGGATATTGCTCTTGCCATGAGGCCCTCCTGTGTCCTGGGCCTCCTATTATAACATTGCTCGAACACCCTAAGAGGCTTCTGCGTCTATCTTAAATCATACATTCATTCAATAAACATTTACTTAGCATCCACTGTATTTCAGACACTGCTTACAAAAGTGCACCACTATTTTCACCAGAAAAACACAGAAGAGCATCAGGATTAGACGAAGAAGTCTCAGAAAATCCCCTTCTCCCTGGTGCTGCCCTGGGTCATGTTCAGCACTCATCTGACTTGGGTTCGTTCCTTCCTTTGCCCATCCTCCCCGAAGATGCCAGAAGGCCCTTATGTCCTCTGCCCTTATTCCCTAGCAAAACAAGAATTGATCTCATAAAGCCATTCATACTAAAATGCAAAGAATTATAAGTCTGAAGCGTCAGCATTTAAACTGCAGATGAAACCCTGACCCAGAATGAAATCGGAGAGGTGGAATTTCAGGGATCAGTTGAAAGTAGAGGCTATCCAAGCACTATCTCAAGTAACCACCCTGACCCCCCAGAGCATCTAGTTGGAAGTAGAAGGAGATCCAAGCACCATTTTGAGTAACCACCAGATCCCAGAGCATCTCACCTTCTCACAGCACTCCCGTTGCTCGTGAGCCTCTGTGCTTGTATTTAAGAGGCTGCTCACTCCCCTGTGGGGGTGTGCGTAAGGGAGTGGTGGAGATTTGGCTTTGCCATGTTTGTTTTGAACTCCGGGGAAGCCAGATTCCTCTTTTGTTTACATTATGGCTCTGGTTGTGTTATGTTTTATTTCTGGCTGGGGGCGGAGAATTTGGTGACACCACTGAGTGTGGTCTCCTGGCTGTGTTCTAACTTGTAAATGTTATCTCGTTCTATTCTGTTTTCCACTTTATGTAATATAACTTCAGTATCTGGATTACCCGAACCATTAATTGGGTTGCAAAACCCTTCCCTTTCCCACGTGAAAGCCGAGAGGAATATGAGACATGGCTACAGATAGTCACTGTATGTATTTAGTTAGATCTATTGTTGTTTAGATTTTATTTATTTATTGAGAGAGAGAGAGGGACAGAGAGAGAGAACACAAGCAGGGGGAGGGGCAGAGGGGGAAGCAGACTTCTCGATGAGCAAGGAGCCCGATGCGGGCTCCCATCCTTGATACTGGGATCAAGACCTGATCCGAAGGCAGACACTTAACCAGCTGAGTCACCCAGGTGCCCCCATATTTAGTTAGATTTGTAGAATCATTTGCTTCTCACATGTAAAGAGTTTCTCTCCTCTCCTCCTTTTACTATCGCTTGGCTAGTCACTATCTTCTCTAAGGTATTCCTGGGGAAAGGCTTGACATACATGGCATAACCAGAAGATCTACCTGGTTTCCATTCCCTGCGTTGCTCAAATTGCCATATCTTAGGTTTCCCAGTGGCGATTTCTCCATCCTCAGCAAGCTGGGATCGAGATTCCTGGCTCCCGTTCTCTATTGGCCAGTGGCATCACGGATGAGTTCTCCTGTAATAGATGGGAAATTGGTGCATTTCAAGAGCTGGTCGATGGTCCCATCATTGAATATGCTGATGGTCTCGCCTGTTGTCCAAGGGCACTTTATGAAATGGGAAAATGTGGATGACCCCTGGAAGAAGCCCTTTGTGTCTGGATGGACTTTGCAGGCTCCAGATGAATCTAGATGGGTCAAAGACCCTGAAAGTGGTCATGGTGGCCTGGGGCCGGGGTTTGCCTGGCCCGAGAGCTAAGAAAATCACTCTGCTATTTCAGTATCTACTAAGGAAAATTTAAGAGTCTATTTTTACATGTGGGACTTGGTATGATAAATGTCAGCTATAACAAATTTATATAACTCATTATGAAAATTAGTGTAGCTGGCTTAAATAAATAAATAAACAGGACACACTCTAGCAAACAACTTACTGTCACTTCTTTCATTTGGAAAGAGGTTTGCCCTTTTGAGGATGAAAGCAGAGACATTTTCGTATCAGCGTTCCAAAATAACTTTTTACAATTTCTATTCCTTTTGGATGCAAAGCTCTTTGAAGTTAAAATAAATAGAAATAAGAAGACAGAAAACAAACAGTAAAACGAAAAGCATTTCTCTGGATTGCAGTAAGCCTTGTGATTCTTATTTATTTATTTATTTTTAAAGATTTTATTTATTTGACAGAGAGAGACACAGCGAGAGAAGGAACACAAGCAAGGGGAGTGGGAGAGGGAGAAGCAGGCTTCCAGCCGAGCCGGGAGCCCGATGCGGCACTCGATCCCAGGACCCCTGGATCATGACCTGAGCCAAGGCAGACGCTTAACGACTGAGCCACCTAGGCACCCCAAGCCTTGTGATTCTTTATGAGATAGGAAATGCAAAGAAAAGTGGTGTGTCTTTTTTCGTTGTTGTCCTATTGAGAGGTGGGCTGTCTATGTTTATTTAAAATTTCCCTTTTGTTTGTTTTCTTCTTTCAAAGTAGAACAACTTCTTCTAGTAATCTGAAGATGTAGCATCTTAAACATATTCAGGTAATTTCTAGTGGAAACAGAAGTTATTGCAAAGGAGAAATGGAATAGTTTAGCTTTAACTCATTTGGTATTGGGGGCTCAGTTTTACTTATAATCCATAAAATATACAGCATGGCTAAAAGCTAGCCTGAAATCACACAAGCAAAGAAAAATAATAATCATATTAAACGACATTTTATCTTACTACACAATGAAGCGATCTTCAGGCAGCTGCTAAACAATCAACCTTTGTGTGGGTGTGAGGGTGGGAGGTGCCTGCTTCATACATTCACAGAATACACATAGTAATATGAATAAACCAGGGAAAAACACAACAGGACTGGATGAAGTTCAATGCCAGCCAGTGGACAATCTGCTGTGAGCATCTGAGCACTAACATTCACGCGAAGAGGGAGAATATTAAAACCAATGCGAAGAGAACCAGTTCCTTCTATGAAGTGTATGACGTTAGATGGTATCACTAGATTAGACGACACAGCTTTATATAAGTAAACTAAACCATCTGCTCGGCAAAGACCGGTGCACAGGGAAGGCATGACTGGCGCGAGGATCTGCAATGAATATGAGAGCATTCAGTGCACTGATTTTCTATTGTCCCAATGTCAGTGTTTGGCATTGCTCAGTCTCAAGACAGATGACAAAAGAGATATTTAATTAGGTAGCACCTACCTGGTGGGGACTGGCTCAGACAAGGCAGGAAGGCTGCAGATGAGATGCTTAGGAAAAATTCTGATAATGTCTCCTGGTAAGCGTTCGATCAGATAAGGTCACTCAAACACCTGATTCAAGGGAGTCATCTGTCCCAGCAGGGAGACCCACAGACTGCTGCACGGTGGGAGATGGGTTTCTCTTCTGCTGCTGAAGGCTACGGCGTCAACTATGGTTTTGGCGACTTTTTTTTTTTTTTTTTTGTGACCCTGAGAGTCAATGGCCACGGCTACAGTGACCCGAACTGGCCAAGGTGACAGCTGTCTCTCAAACCTGCATTTTGGCAGCAAAGGTCTGAGTGTCTAGGTTGCAAACTGCTCCTGGTTTCAAAATTAGTTCAGATCAAACTCACAGATCAAACTGTGAGGTCCGGTCAGGGTCAGGAACGTGGTATTGGTCTGCACGGTGGTAGATAACGACGCATCTGGGGGAAAGAGAAGGCGGGACTGGAGGTCAGTACGTGGATCTGGGTGTGTGATGGGCCCGGTTTCGAATCTTTACTATAGCGGTGGGGCTTTGGTGCATTAGTCAATCTCTCAAAACTCTTGTTTTTTTTTCGTTTGTAAAACGGTAGTGACAGCTGCGCAGATCTCATAGCATCGTGCGAGGATTAGCTGAGATGACACGGAAAGCTCTGTCTGTGCCTGGCGCCCAGCAGATGCCAATAAAAGAGAGTTTAGTGGGAAGAGCCGAGCAGCCTTTGAGATAAGCCGAGCACATGGGTTCTTAATGGTGCTAGATGGTGCCAGCAGCCAGTATGAGAGCCCGTGGCAACTCTTCATGTTCTCCTTGAAATCTATTTGAATCACTAATTGTACAAGCTAGGGTTCTTGGCTATAAAGCAACAGAGACCAACTTTAGTTCCTTTAAGCTGAAAGCACACAGCTGGTCTGGTAAAGACGCAGCCACGGCTGTCCCTGGACCGGACCATGAAGATTGCCTGGTGGACCCCACTGACACGGAACCCTGGGAATGACCACTAGAACTACTGCCCCGTCCCCTCAAAGGTGGTGACTGACTTCACCTGCTGGCTCCATGCACACAGCATGGATTCCTAGGGGACCCTTTTTGTCACCATGAGCTCCAGCTACGAACCTGGGGTGGGTGAGTTGGATTGGCACCCTTGGAATCCCTTGAAGTCACTCTTTGGGGAAGGAGGGGCTCTCCTCTTTCAGGCTGTCTGCACTACTGCCCCCTAGGGGCTGCCTGATTCTGCAGTGGGGATCAAGTTCGCTCGGGCACCTGGCAACTGTGGCTCAAGAAGGGATATTTGAGGACTGGATGGTGGCTGGGCTCTGGATGTTTCAGTCCATCCATCAGTAGTGGTCTCAGTCTTCCCTGAGGCTTCGAAAGTGGCCTCCTTGCAGAAGACATCTAGGGGGTTAAATGACAGGACACACAGTGGGAATAGAAAGCAATGTATGGGAACAGAAATATGGAAGAGGACATCACTGGGTTTTGAGAAGGGAAGTCAGCCAAGGGAACAGGATCAAAATCCCCAGCGTATCACTAGCTATCCTCCCGAGCTAGGGGAGAGCACCTGGGCTGCCGGGAAGTCAGCGTAGAGTAGCTTATGCCTTGTCGCATGGCTCCAGCATGGATTGTCCCAACCCTGTGTACTGACGAGGGTTGAAGAAGCTCCTCGTGCCCCTACTGGGTGCTCATGGAACTTTTATTCCTACTGAAGCTGAGAAGATCCATGAAATCTCACCAATGCTTTCCCAACTCCTGGGTCCATTACGTGGAGAAGAAAGAGTTGCCAACATCAGCTTTCTCCGGATATAACCGGCAGGGGCTGATTGAATATCATACAATGTAGTTATACTTTTGCCTCTTCCCAGACCTTGGATTGGAGACGGAGGATAAAATACACAAACGTGATTGGGGAAGCCACAAGACAGTGATTTCCAAAGTGGTCCGTGTGCACTTCCTGGCTCATGAGGGGACGGAAGAAGATAGTATTTATACTTCTTTTATTCTTGTGTCAAAAAATAAGAAAAAAGATGAAGGTTTCTTAACTTTTCATACAGAGGCTGACGGGTCACCCTCATTTGGTCTGTGTGTCGCAGGCAGGAGAAGGTGGTCTCAGGGCTCAAATGCCCGGCCCTGGCAGGACCCTCACAGGTGCTGGTTACAGCTCGTGCGGGTATAGCTGTGCGCATTCTAGGAGTCTTGAGCCTGATGTAGGACTCAATCCAAGGACCCTTCGATCATGACCTAAACCAAAGGCAGATACTTAACTGACTGAGCCGCCCAGGAACCCGAGGAATTCTGACCTTTTCTTTAACCATAAGTCCATGTCAATGGAAAGCTACCTAGCAGTGTGTTTTGGGGGGACAGGGGGGGAGGGGGCGGATGAGGGAAGTAATCTTTTGAAAAAGTGAGTCTCAAAAATAAGTAGTCAGCAGTTACTTATTACCCTCCAAGCAAAGGTGACTTTAAAAATAATAAATGAGGCAGAAACGGGTTTTCGAAAGCTACTATTCTACCCTCAAATATTGAAACTATATCCTTGCAATTGTTGTAATCACTATATGGTATAAACACATGATATGCATAGTATAAACACCCTCATATCTCTGCCTCTAAAACACTTGGAAAAAAAAAAACTTTCTAAACTGTCCCAGTAAATGCCCAAATACTAAAGTGTCACAGTTTCTGATTTCTTTGCAATGAAACAGAACAAAGTCTTGATTGACATAAGAAAATGGAAATTTTTTAGCCAATTTCAAAGGAAAACTTGATAAAATTGGTAGATAGGATTGAAAAATGAATGTCATGATTTAGAACACCCAACCGATACAAAGTTTCTACCATTTGGAGCGATATAACTGAGTATTGCCTGCTTCAGCGGCCAGAGGCCAGAGATCTCATAGCCAAGAATGAAGATAACCATTTAACTCTCTTTATCACAAAGTATTAAAGCAAGATTTTCAAAGTTAAAGAAAAAAAAAACCATGGTCAAAAAAAAAAAAGCACAATCATTGGGCAAAAAGATACTGTTTAACACCATTAATAATGTTTAAGATACTGTTCAGTTTAACTTTATTTGATCCTTTTAAAAATCGCCTTTATATATGTTTTATCAAGGATATAGTAGAGTGCTGCCTTTTTTTTTTTTTAACTGATAGGGCTATAAGATCAAAAATGTTAAGAGATCTCAGCTTTAGATGCTTTATAAAACTGGAAGAAATTGGATCCCATCCTACAGAAAAAGGCAAATGGAAGATGGTCTTCTCATTTGTTAGAGGCATGTACCATGTAAAGCTAAATTTAAAACCTCAAGGTTTTGAACTTTGTTAATTTTGTGTCTCAAAACGTTAAGGATAAAGTTTAAAATATTAACTTGAGAAACTGTGTATGATTTTACATGCTGAACTATTTATAAATATGTTGATTATTAATTTTTTTAAACATTGCCTGAGTAAGTGAGGGTCAAAACAGCTGGTTGTGGTAGATTAAAAATTATAATAAGACAGACATAATTGACCAATTGAACATAGTCAGAAGAATTTTAGGCTGTTTAATTTCTATTTATCTTAAAATACTTATTTTCAGCTTCTAATTTTGAGACATTTTAGATGGTTTAATAAATATCAGAGCTTTTTTTTAAGAAAAGGATTTTTAGAGCATAAATAATATACTCTAAAGTGGAAGTTTGGGGAATGTTTATGCCACATTAACTTTATCCAAAAGATTTACATGTTCTACAGATTCAGCGAAATCTAGTTATGTTAACCTAGCTCTTCATAATTAGCTTGATTTTAATTACAGAATCCTATGGAGCTCGTGACAGCAGCATTTGGGTTTTGGGTCTATTTACGTGATTACTTTCGATCCACCAAAACATTGTCACTTCCGACTAGTTTCTCCTTAATCACCACCCGCATCTATATATCTGTATGCTCTTTTCATATCATGTCTGCGAACATAGCCAAACTGAATAACCCTGAAATATCTAGTCTGTTCAACTCCTACACACAAAGTTAAGTTAAAAAGACAATATAGTACAAGATAATATCTGTTAGGAATTCACAATAGTGATTGAACAATTACTAAAATATCCAACCCATCAAGCATCTATAATGAACCAACCATTGTTTCAGCAGTGAGCAAATAAGCAAATAAGGCAAAATGCTCTTTTGACCAGAAACTCCATACTTTACTATATGTTAACTAACTTGAATTTAAATAAAATCTTGAAAGAAAAATAAATAAAGAAATAAAACTAACAGGGGGGGAAAAAAAACCCAACAAAAAACCCCAAAATGCCCATTCGAGTTATCATAAATATAGAACATTTTCTGTATGAACTGTATTGTAGGTGATTACATGATTGCATATGAGTTTATTTTGTGTCTATTCGGCAAAAGGGAACAGATAAGCCCTTTCAACAAATATCAATGGCCATGGGTCAAGCTGAACAAATTTCAAACAAAATCTCAAGCAGTGTTATTAATGGCTTTAAGAAAATTTTTAAATGATTTTTTCGCATCATTGCCTTAAAAACTTTCCACTTAATGTTGACCCTAAATTTTCCTAGTTCTTCAGAAATCCAGGACCCTGGCATAGGATTTGCTTCCTAGTGAGTATTGGGGAAGTCTTGCCCCAATTGCTTCCAGATGTCTCTCCCTAACCCAGACCAGCAACTCGGGAACATATGCACTTGTTTGGGGGAGGGAATAATCCTTTTGAATCAGAATCTGTTTTTCCAGTGTTCAGTGTCTGAAACTGGACCATTAAGATTTGGACATTTGATGTGGTCCCAATTGCATCTCTTCTTCTTATGTATTTGATGAATGTTAATTAGTTGTTTAAGGTTTTGTCTAATGATTTACTTCCAAAAAAAAATTTCCCCTAATGTATACTCTTTCAAGACAATACCATATAAAACCTACATCTGAAATGTCACATGTGGTTTACTGAAAACAATTATGTTTCTTCATTGAAACGTTTTCTTCTTTCTTCTCTTCTTTTTTTTTTTTTCCTTCATAGTTTCATCGACTCTGAAATGTCAAGTAAAAACTGTAGGAAAAAAAATCAGTTAAATTATATTCACATGAACCAATAACAAGTTGCCTCAGAAGGCAGACTATTTGTTTGACCACAACATACAAATATCAGTATCCGTGTAAATGCACACACGCATATGCTTATGTGTGTGCTTAGATCTGTATCTTCAGATGCCAAACTTTGAAGATGAAGTCTATTTTAAAAGCCAAAACCAAAAAAAAAAAAAAAAAAAAATCTATAAAGGGGGAGAAAGCTTTGAAACATGTCTGTAAACCATGTGAATCGCGTTTAGGTTTTTCAAAGAGAACTGAAGGCTTTTAATTTCAACAGAAGTAAATTGCTGTCATTATTAATAGTAGATATGTGGCAATGTTTTTAATTGAGACCAAAAGTGTGGGTTCTTCATAGCACAAAGATGGTGCAAACTCAGAGGCTGTGAAATTTTCAAAATCAATTTTTAGTCCCCCAGGGGCGTGTTTTTTTTTTTTTTTTTAATGCCTAAAAATGTAGTGTGCAGCCTTGGAGCTCAAGGAATAAGATATTTTGAAAAGTAGTGATAATCCTTTGAGCAGGAAAAGAATGTCTATCATTACAATTAAATGAGGGGAGCCAAGAATCGTGGCTTTTAATGAGAATTAGGGCAAAATCTATGGATTTTTCCAGGCAGCACGCGAACACCTGCTTCTTCGTCGTTTTCTGACATTCTTTCTCCTAGGATTACGCACTTCTCGACAACATGGTTTGACTTAGAGAACTAAATATAATTTAGTAAGTCTGTTCCTTTCATAAAAGAGTTAATAAAAGTGCCCCAAATTTAGAAACGGGCTGATATTACCTGAAAAGCAACAAAAAGGGGGGAGGTTACCTTCAAAGAACTTTGTAGTCAGACTGGGGAGATTGCTATGTCCGCAATAATTGCAATTTAGTGTCTAAGTACAAGGATGCGAATATGAGCTTGCCTCCTGGTAACCCTAGAGCAGGGAGTTGGCAAGGCTGCTGGGGGGAGGGGCCCTTGCTCGGGGAAGGTTTCTGGAGTCGTGGTTCTCCTACTTCAGGGAGTATCAGGATCCCAGAGGGGCTTGCTATAACACAGATTTCCAAGCTCTGATCCAGAGTTGCTGATTCAGTAGGGCTGGGGTAGGGCCCAAGGCTATGCATTTCTGACCTGTTCACGGGGGATGCCGACCGTGCTATTCGGGGCTCCTGCTTTGAGAACCACTTGTCCCAGATGATGAGGTGCTTGGCTGAGTTTTGTCAAAGAGAGGATCATTCTAGGCTTAGAAAGTCTACCAAGTGTGAGGGCCCAGATAGGGCGCCTCTGGGGAGTTATAAATAGACCTTAGGGCTGTAGAGAGGGGCCCCAGTGGGGATTCCAAACCTTCTGGTTGTTCAATGACTGGGCGGTTCCTAGGATACAAGACTAAAACCAGGACAAACCTGGGTGAACCTAGATGGTCGTTCACCGAGGAACAATAGGGGATGAGGCCAGACAGGTGGGCATAAATCACACCCCGATCTTCCCTGGAGCCAAGTCATAGGGCTTTACCTCCAACTGGGAAGCCACGTTAGCCATAAAAGGACCTTCATTAGAGAATCTTAATAAGGTTTATGTTTTAGGAAAATCCCATCAAGAATCTCATCAAGATTAAAAGAGGGAGCCTGGAAGGCAAGCAGGGAGGAAGATGCCGTGGTGAACTCAGGGATCCAGCGAGAGCCGGCGTGACCTGAGGCAAGGTGTTTGAGTTGTGACGGGGAAGGGGGGAAAGACGCCAAATGCTCTAGCCGACCGATCACCGGACCCACTGCCCTGGGTTCCAGGCATCGAACACTGGAGGGTGGCTCCCAGGTTTGACCTTGGGAGCTGGGTGGATGGTGCTGATAAACAGAGCATCCTTTCACAGGTGGAGATAGGAGACGGTGAACGTTTGAAGAGTGGCCCAGGCTACCGCGGCCACTGGGGGGCGGGGGAGCTAGAACCGAATATTTCCCGAGTGCACGCATTTGCTACCACACTACTCTACCTCTTTGTTCACTATGAGTGCTTACACAGTGACTTTGACACCCTCCCAGCTGTAGGGAGGCGATAGCTTTCGTTCTTCATGGAGCCCGAGGACGGGGGAGGAAGCGAGAAGCTGTTCAGCACCTGTGCCCAGAACATTCTCTACTCCGAGACTTCCTGTAAGGCAGGCATCTTGCCCCTTTGTTTGTTCTAATCTTTGTTCCAAGTTTCACATCAGCGAGGAGGTGTGCCCACTCTGGCTTTGTCAGCCTTTGGGTGTACACTAAAGTGACTAATATTGGTTTTTAAATGAATTTCTATTGCTCCGAATTAATCCCTCCTCCATTTTGGCCCGCTGGGTTTTAATGCTTCCAAACACAAGCTTTGTGAACCATGTTGACACAGCGGGAGTGTTTCAAGACTGTCTGAGGAGCACCTTCTACTTAGCATCACTGCTAATTGGAAATAAATCCCGAGTTTCAGCGTGAGTCAGCTAGCTTAATAGGAGCTCAGGGCCATTTCTCCACCACTGCTGTGCAAACAGGGGCTGAGCAGGCTTTTTGTCTTTGGCTAGAGTGAACCAGTTTAAAATCCAGAAACAGGTGAGGGTCTTGGAAACGGCTGTGTGTACAGAGTGACCAGCACGGATCTATCCCCTCCCCTGATCAAAAGGAGACCAGTGCTTGCTACCTAAACAGACTTTTTCTAGTAGCCCTTAGGCATCTATGCCTTGGTTTATTTCAGGGGTGTGTCCTACAGTTTCAACAGGGGCAAGGCTCACTGTAGAAAGGGGAATGTCTGAAGACTATGAGGTTGATCTTTGGGGCTTGATTACACATCGCCCTTCTCTACAAACACCCCTCCTTTCAAGGCTAGGCGGTGCCCCCCTTTCAGTGGAGACTCCGACATCTCCTGCCACTCCCAGGCTACCATGGGACCCTGCCCAAGTCAACCCAATTCAGACCATGCCTAATATTTGAGCCTCATGACTACACTCCTAGGGGCCCCAAATCGACAACTTGAGCCTGGGATGTGAGCCAGGGGCCTCTCAAAGAAGGGTCTGGCAAACAACTCTTGCCCCAAGGAAATTACTCACAGTGTCCCCATCTCAAATATATTCTTGCATCCTATCTGTCCTTTAGTTCCTCATTTGACTTTGGTTCTCAAACTGACCTCCTTTGCGGACATATCCAGTCTTCGGAGTCTCTGCTTTATAGACACTTGTTCCTTGGCCAGTTTTGCTTTCTGCCCCCCAACTCTGCTCTCTTCCATCCTCGTTCCCCCAGGCACCTGCTGCTGACCTTGGGCATTGCTTTTACTCGCTCAGTCCAGGCTTCCAACATACATCTATCATCCCTTTGGGTCTTTGTCTTTCGCCTACCAGCGATAGGAGATAGGAGATTTGATAAATGAATTCATGTGGTTGTAACCACGGTTGATAATTTCCGATGGGCTAGTGTCTTTCTGTGTCCTTCAAATCATACAACATAGGCGAGTGTCTTCTCTGCTTCTCTTTAAGGTTAGTTCTGTGCCCGTGGGACCTCCTTTAAACCCTCTCCCTCCAGAACCGCTAATCTTTCATCCCTGAGGCCAATTTATTTTCCTCTAAAAATGACTACTGTATACCTCTTTAAAAATGGTTCATAATTAATATAAAAATCTAAGCAATGCAGAAAAATATAAAGAAAGGAAAAAATATCCCAAACCTCATCACCAGGAATTAAATATTATTAGCATTATGGAACAAATTTCCAGCGATCTTTTCAGGAACATATACAAATAAAAACAGACTCACAACATCGTTTTATGAACATGACATCTCGCTGTCCATTCTATTTTTTAAAAGAGAATTAAAAATCATCTTTCTTAAATTAAGCAGAAACATGTAAAGTAAAGGGATTTCAAGAATTCAGATCATTTTTTTTTCCTCCATGAAAGGGTCTTTCCTGAAGAGATTCTTCTATGACTGATGAAAAAGATCCAGAAAACATTAAATGACAGGAGGCTTTGGTTGTTTTAAAGTCCATTTTGGGGCACCTGGGTGGCTCAGTGGGTTAAAGCCTCTGCCTTCGGCTCAGGTCATGATCTCAGGGTCTTGGGATCGAGCCCCCGCAGGGAGCCTGCTTCCCCCTCTCCCTCTGCCTGCCTCTCTGCCTACTCGTGATCTCTTCCTCTCTGTCATATTTATTTTATTTATAAATAAATAAAATCTTAAGAAAAAAAAGTCCATTTCACTTTTAGATGGGGTAGATTCACCCTTGTGAAAAGTGGGATATTTGTGTACTTTTATGTCTTCCTGCCTCCTCTCTTAGGTCCTATGTGAGTTTAAGTTTTGCAACATTGATATTTCATTTTGTAACCATAGTTCTTGTAAATGATTCCTTGCTCACCATCAATTCTTTTATCACTGGGCATTCTATTCCTTGTTTCTTTACTTTGATTTCTCACTTAATTGGCTGGGTTTCATTCTTAAATGCTTGAAAGGAAAACTTGGCCAGTTATCATATTCCTGGATCACTTTCCTTTACCATCTTGTAAATATTGCTTCACTATTTTCTGGCAGTAAATATTAGTCCTTGGTTTGTCCATTTAGCCCTTGGTTACATCAATACACAGTTTTTCAAAGAGGACTCTAGGGTGCTGTATTTCTTTTCTTTTCTCTTTTTTTAAAGATTTTATTTATTTATTTGACAGAGAGAGAGAGATCACAAGTAGGCAGAGAGACAGAGAGAGAAGGGGAAGCAGGCTCACCGATGAGCAGAGATCCCAATGCGGGGCTGGATCCCAGGACCCCGAGATCATGACCCGAGCCAAAGGCAGAGGCTTTAACCGACTGAGCCACCAAGGCACCCCAGGGTGCTGTATTTCTTGAGTTCTTTCATGTTTGGGACTTTTTGTACTTGAATGATATCTTGGTTGGGTATAACATTCCTGGATTATACTTTCTTTCCCTTATAACATTGCTTCAATGTATTTTGGCTATGAATGTTGTCATGGATGAGTCCGAGGCCTCAGATAGTCTCTAGAAGCTTCTCTATTTGGATGACTGAAGAATTTTTGATTTTTACTTGGAAGGTAAATAACAACCAGGATAAGTCTCAAAGCTCGTAATTTTTGTATCAGTTTTCCGGAAAACGTGTGCCCATGGTTAGGAGGTTCCCTTGTCCCTACATTTCAGGAAAATGCATTTCTTGACGTATCTTTGAATACTTTTAGTTTTCATTTGCTGACTTTTTTCCTTTAAGCGTACTAACTTCTATCTATTGCATTCTGTTTATTGTGATTGGTCTTTTTTCTCTCCATTTACTTTGACTATTTGAATCTGTTATTTTATGTTAGTAATTGACTTCTTACTCTAACTATTTTGTATCTTGCTATTTCAAATCTACTTCTTGGTTCCAGAATGGTATTATTTCCATGCTCAATTTATTTCTTAAGTTCTGCAATTCTATAAACCTCAATCTGCATTTTTTCCAAATTCTATTTTGCCTCTTGTTCTCTGGAGTTCCTTTTAATGTTAAAGCAGTGACTTTACATGGAGAAAAGATTATATACGAGTTATTTGGCTTAAAATGAATATTTGACTGACGAAAATTGCAAGTGTTAAAATACAATTTCGACTTCAAGCTTAATCCACAAATCTAACTGTTCTATTCATAAATATAAACTTCGTATGAAAATATGAGCTTGAATTACTTTCTCTCTATACTTATTTCTCAAAGCCCCATGACTGATACATTTCCATATTCAACAAAAAGGAAGAGTTTTGCCTCCACAGGTGGAGTGGCATTTCCAGAACCATCAGTGCTGTTGCTTAGCAACCAGGGATCCGAGTGAGGATGCAGGAGCTGAGTCTACACTTGCAGGATGAGTTTATCCAAGTAAAGAACTCAAGTAAAGAACGGTTGTGCAGGTTGTGCCCCGCACCAGGATATCTGCAACGGAGCATCCTAGGAGTTGAAATCCAGCCCGCACTCTGCGAAGCCATGGCCCCAGCAAGAGTATGTCAGCCTGGGGGAAGGCCGTTTGCTAACTGTTCTGCCCAGGGGTCTGGTCTTTTTGGTGTTGTTTTTGTTTGTTAGTTTGTTTTAATTTTAAGTAATCTCTACCCCCAACGTGGGGCTCAAACCCACAAATCCCAAGATCAAGAGTCATGTGCTCTACCCACTGAGCCAGTCAGGAGCCGCTTGCCTTTTTCTCCTTGGTCCAGCCAGAAGGGCACTTTTTTATTCACCGACTTGTTCTCCTATGGCTCGTGCCTTCTTCTCGTTCGTACGAAGGCACCTTACATGGTCAGGGGTGAGGGGTGGCCCCAGACCACAGATGAATATGCTCTACCTGTCTGATGGCTTTTAGGTGGGATTTTAGTTTTACAACCAGCCCCTCCTGCGATCACCGTTCATGTGTCCCATTCTGCTCTTGTGCTCAGGGTTCATCTCTGACTTGGATAAGCGGAATTCCGCGCCGTGCGCACATCCCTGCCAATTTATTTCGTGGCATGGTAGATTCAGTGAGCCTCTCTACTGCCTTGTTGGATTCAGCATTATTTATTTGTTTATTGAGGCTGGATCACTGCCATTCTACAGTCATTTGTCGACATGTGTTTTCCAAATTCCCGTGGTGTAAAGCACTTGAGGCATTTGTTCTTTTCCTTTAAGTTGTGTTTAAATTTCTTCCATTTCTTAAGTGATGTGTTTTTCCTAATTGGGTCCTTTGTCATATAATGCTTCTTTCCTTCCTTCCCTCCCCATGCCTCTCTCTCTCTCTCTCTCTCGCTCCCTCTCCCCTTTTTCTCTTCTCTTATTATTCTGTTGCGGCAGATTTGTATACTAAGAGGAGGCTCTTTTTTTCTTAATTAAAACACTTTTTTAAAAAGACAGTTTCAGGTTTATAGAAAAAATTAAGGGAAAGTACAGAGTTCCTACATACCCTCTCCCTCTGTGCCCCAATCTCCCAGTATTAACATCTTGTACTCGTATGTGATACATTTGTTATAATGTACATTCGGCTATGAATGTTGTCTTGGACAAGTCTGAGGCCTCAGATAGTCTCTAGAAGCTTCTCTATTTGGATGACTTCTCTGTTTGGATTCTCTATTTGATTTCCTTATCAGTAACTAAAGTCCTTGGTTTACATTAGGGTTCTGTCTTAGTGTTGTATATTCTATGGGTTTCGACAGATGTATCCAGCATTACAGTATCATACAGAATAGTTTCACTGCCCTAAAATTCCCTGGTGCTCCCCCTATTCACCAGAGCAGGCTTTCATCACCTGAGCTGGTTTTGGTGGCCCCATTGATTAAATCTGATGTTCGCCAACATTCTATCTGTACTACAAATTGGAAAGAAGCTCAGACTCCTGAGGATGAATAGTAATCTCCAAAATATCAACCATTCTGCTCTACGCTGTCGATGAGAAGGCGGCCAATTGGTCCAGATGGGGGGATTGCCTTGAGACAGAAATTGTGGGTTCCATGACTATGGTCCTTACTTAAATGTGAATGCCCCACCTAAGTCCTGGTAAAACCAAGCTGACAGAAATGAAGCTGGTTTACAGCACATTTCCTGAATAAAATTTTCAGGAAAATATGTTTTAAAGTACGTAACTGAAAAGAACCGTATTTGCTCATGAGTGCAATTTACCTGCCCTTATTTATTGGCACGATGGGAAGTTCATTAAAATCTACTAGAAACGTCTTCAATGTCTGACAGGGAGGGACATCCATCTCTGGTGCTTGTTTTCCCCTCATGATTCCAATAACACTCTTCATAAAATAAATAGAAGAATTGAAGATAAGATTTTGACATCATTACTGGTAACATTACTGACAATATCCTACAGAAACATACGAGAAGTGCCCAAAGTTTGGAGATGTGAAAATGGCCCCAACTTTCAAAAGAAGGGAGAAAGGTTGATGGCAAAACTCAACAGCAAGTTATTCAAGAGTTATGTATGAGTATTTCTTAAACAGAGGAAGTAAGAGTTCCACGGGATACCATCTAGGTAGAATGGTGGGCAGTTCCGAGTAGTCCTTTCTGGCAAGTTTCTTGGCATTTTGAAGCATCTTTGGAAAAGAAATATATCCTTGCTCTCTAAGCCTTTAAAGGCTCCTCTTGACCTCGAGAGGAAGTTGGCACTTTGTTATACGACATAGGAAGCCACAGAGAAAGGAGTAGCGTGTGTTACCTGTTTAGTTCTGATATCAGCCAGACCTGGTTTTAAATCCTGACTGCACCAGTTATCAGTTGTGTGGCCAAGGGCAAATTAATGAGCATGTCTAATCCCCAGTTTCTTTATCTGCAAAATGGGGGCATTGGCAGTTCCTATCTAATAAGGTTGTTACGAAGACTAACTGAGAATATGCAAATGAGATGTTTAGCATGATGTGTGATACCTCGTGTGCTCTCAACAAGCGAAAGCTACTAGTTTAAAATATATATATATATTTTATTTATTCATGTGAGAGAGACAGAGGGAGAGCCTGAGCAAGGGGGAGGATAAGAGGGAAGAGGAGAAGCAGACTCCCCACTGAGCAGGGAGCCCGACGTGGGGCTTCATACCAGGACCCCGCGATCATGACCTTGAGCCAAAGAAAGACGCTTAACTGACTGAGCCACCCAGGTGCTCTGGAAGCCACTAGCTTTGTAAAGGCTCTTTATGGTCGTGCCCTGGATACCTCTCCAGCTGGAAAGTCGCTCATCCTTGCAAAGGTTTTATACATCCTGCCAGGGGTACTTTAGAGAAAAGTCCTGGACGGACTGAATGTTGGAGGAGATGATCGTAACCTCTCTTCCAGCTCTAAGATTCCATGATTCTTGAGCTTGTGCGAAACCACAGTTCCCAGGCAGAACTGAAATGGTATTGGGCCCCAGAACGACTCCCTTTTTCTCATTCATTTGGGATACTTGTGTTGCTCTGCCTGCCTCTTGCCTAGTTATCACCGCGACTCTTCTACACCAGCGGGTGACTCTCTTTGGGGGAAGACACCACCTTCCTTGGTCACTACAAAGAAAAACCCTCAGGGTTTTTTTTTTTCCCAGGCACACTGGGTATTTGTGGCCTCAAGGAGCAGGGCTCAGTGGTGGGTATGGGTGTTGGGGCTGGCACACACTGGGGATACTTTGCTGCCATTTCCCGATCTGGCCAAGGCAATAGTCTGCATCACCATTTCCCTAAGTTGGGAAGAAATTGTGTCTAATTCAATCCTTTAATTCTTTTTTTTTTTAGATTTTATTTATTTATTTGACAGAGAGAGAGAGATCATAAGTAGGCAGAGAGGCAGGCAGAGGGAGAGGGGCAAGCAGGCTCCCTGCTGAGCAGAGAGCCCAATGCGGGGCTCGATCCCAGGACCCTGAGATCATGACCTGAGCTGAAGGCAGAGGCTTTAACCCACTGAGCCACCCAGGCACCCCTCAATCCTTTAACTCTAAGAAGTTAGTGTTTGCCAGGCTTTGAGATGAGAGGAGACAAAGGGAGACAGGATCATCGGAAATATAGTTGGGGTTGAAGGAGGAATGTGACAGTAGCTCTAGTTGTGTTTTTGTTACCACATGTGTTTATAAATGTAGATTTTTAGGCAGAACAACCATTTCAGCAACTGAAATTGGTGCTGGTTAGACCTCTGCTTATAAAGAGTGCTTTGCCCTCAAACCTCATTCTCGACCCAAATTTCAAAAACAAAAGATCAGAGATTTCAACTGCAATTGTTTGATTAGGTGCCTCGGCTTGGCATTGCCACACATTCGAGAACATCATAGCTCAGTGTCAAGAGTTCTGGTAGGAGTCACAACCAAGGAAGGGAAAAATCAAAAGCAGCCGCAGCAGGGAGTGATCTGAACATGGAAACGTGGCCAAGACCTATCCTTGCAGGGACATAAAACTGAAACAAATCAGTAAATTTGCTTCATAATGAAATGCATACTGCTTTTAAGCTGTGCTGTCTTTCCTGGAACATTTATGAATTCTGAACTTGTATGTTCATTTGTGGGTTTACCATTTGAGAGCATGTCCCTCCTGAGCCGAGGTGCCTGTCCCTGTGGTTTTCTGCATGTTTGCTGATCTGTAGCCACCCGGCGGCGGTCACAGAGAAAGCCCCTGTCCCACTGCCCACATCCGGCCCCCATGCCCTCTGCCTCATTGGGTCATCTCTGAGTGGCTCTATGCTGGGCTCTCCACTGAGAACCTTCCCTTTATCTGAAACTGAACTGTGGTTTGGAGTCTGTCTAAAATCTGACCTTCACCTTCACCTTCTGGAAGTACTTTTGTTATTTCACCGTTAAGGGTAATTCCCTTATTACACACTGCTTTTCAGAAGGTCAAAAATAAAACATCAGGGGCATCACCAGAGTTACCAACTCTCTCTTTTTTCCAGACCATATTGATTGAGGACTGCCCTAGGTTGACCACGATGTGGGCACTGTGGAGGCCACCAAGGAGAAAGATTAAATACAAGGTTAAGGCCAAGATCAGGTGACCATTCTCTTCATTAGGGCAGGCTTTGGGGTTTGAAGGGCTCTGGGCCAATATTTTCTGTGGGGTCCCTAACTGCACAACTTGATTTAAATACGTATTACAAAATTCATGGGTCCGCGAGAGGTTTAGTGATTTATATCGACAAAGATTGAGAATAATGGAGAGGGAGAGACGTATTTATTTCCTGGTTTATTGTCCATCAGTGAACGTGCTTTGAGGGTTCCAGGCATCATCTCTCCTGTTCTGTATTGTCAAGTCGCCATTCCTGGTTAACGTCATAGCTCCTATTGTTAGAAAAAGTAGCCACGTGGGGTTGGGGTGGGGTGGTGGGCTCAGGGCAAGGTCTAGGGGGTTGAGCACATTTTGTTCAGTTCAGGCCAACCTAGAAAAGTGCCCTTTGAGCACAGGAGGCAACGCAGCTGACACTAAGCAAAGGCCCCTGGGGCCGTATAGAGTGTTGTGTTGGCCAAACTTGGGTCACCTCGTGGGGACATGCTGTCAGTGGAACTGTGTCCCTAGCAACTTTCCAAGCACGCAGCAGTAGGTAACCAAAGCCCGCTTCTTTAACCAAGACCCCCCCAGGAAGAGCTGTATTTGCAATCATAACCTAGTACCCTTACATTTAACTGAAATGATGCTTCCCAGGACAAGCCATACTCTTACTCCATAAAATATTCTTCTACTACCTTATCCTACCCTATCCTTCAAAAAGCTGGCCTCGGAATAGCACAGGGAATTCTTCCAAGTTTAACCACTTGCCATACTGCTATCTTATTACCCCAAACCTGATGCCCCTTGGGGCTGGCTTCTTCAGTCGGACCCTCCCTCCGAAAGATTGCCTTGCTCTTGATGTTGGTTTCTACAGGAGGTGTTTTCTCTTGCCCGGTTCCCTTGTCTCTAAGCACCAGTGCCCAGGGGCAAGTTCTACCTGAATTGCCACACCCAGTCTTGGCATGCAGACCCCACCCTCCCCAACTCAGGTGCAGCACCCCAGGTTCTGCTGTGTGGGAGGAAGGCTCAGACAGAGAGCGACATAACTTATGGGCTGAGCAAACGGGAAGTCTACCCCACGCTTCCTGAGTCAGGGCAAGCAGGCTTTGTGACCCCGAGCATGATGGCTCATTGTCATCATGGGACCCTGGAAGAGCCCAGTAGCCAAAAAAAAAAAAAAGGCACAAAGACCCCTCGGAATGACCAGGTGAACCAACCACCACTGTCTGGGCCAAGGTCATTCCATTCATGGATTTGGATTTTCATGCTGCTGGTCTGTCCTGGTTGACTTTTCCTTTGGGGGTGTTTCAACTGCTAGCTGCTTGTACTTTTTAATTTACTCTTTATATACTGAGTGCAAAGTTGTCACAGATGTAGGAGCAGCTCCTACATCCTCAGGGCATACTTACTGATAAATCAGGGGTAACCTCTGTCCCTCTGAGGGCCTGGGTACGCTTTCTCAAACCAGCCGCCAAGAGTGTATATGTAAAGGCTGGTATTTCTTCTTCTCTCCCTTAAACCCAGAAACAATATAAAACATTATTGGTCCAGATTCCTTCTCTAAATGTCTAAAACCTTTCCTTTTGAGTTCTAGGGCTTACCTCATATTAAGAACTAATGAATAGGGGCGCCTGGGTGGCTTAGTCGGTTAAGCGTCTGCCTTCTGCTCAGGTCATGATCCTGGGGTCCTGAGATCGAGCCCCATGTAGGGCTCTCTGCTCAGCGGGGAGCCTGCTTCCCCCTCTCTCTCTGCCTGCTGCTCCTCCTGCTTGTGCATGCTGTCTCTCTGTCAAATAAATAAATAAAATCTTTAAAAAATAATAATTAATGAATATGTTAATTCTTGTGTGTATCTTGCCATTTAACTTTGAGCTTGGAATCCTTTGGAATTATCTCATGAAATGCCTTTCCTCTACATAGGAGATCTCAGATCAGCAGGTCATTTCTCCTTGAGAAACGTGTGAGAAAACCAATTGTTTTGCAACGTAATTAGCCCTCTGGTGCACAATAGTCTATACATACATACATACATACATACATACGTTGCTAGGCTGAGGGTCTGCCTTTTGGGACTGTCATTAACTCGGGGCTGGGGGTCTGCTGGGTCAGCAGATAGACTCATCACAGCTGGGTCTTGTCTATGAACTGCTACTTGCGGAACACTGTTCAAATTTCAAAGGCTACAAAAGACAATGCGCTAACCAGTGGAATTTCTTCCCAGGTAATCGGAAGTTCACACTGGTGACTTGAAGTCATTGTTCAGACAGGAACCATAAATCAGATGCTGGGTTCTATCCCAGTTCTGTACTAGCTATGGGGCCCTGAGCAATTCACAACCTTCTGGGCTGCGTTTTCTTCTGTGCAAAAAAAGGGGTCAGGCTCAGAATCAGTGTTTTCAAACCTGAGGTTATAAACTTAGTGGGTTATGAAATCAATTTAGTGAGTTAGGCCGGCCTTTTGAAGAATGGGATGGGATGGGATGGGATGAGATGGGATAGAATCGAATTGAATCGAATCAAATTGAATAGAATAGACTAGAAATATAGGGGGCCACTATATGTAATTAGGGTACATATTGTTCCATGAATCGCTCATTTCAGCAATGTTTGCATATGAGTACCAGGTTCTGAGATAAAATGGGATTCATACTGTGGGTCCTGGGTAAGGAAAAAGAGATTAAAATCTTCTGAGCTAAATAGACAATCCCAAATTTCCTTCGAGTTCTGGTTATATGTTAATGATAAGTTAAGACCTAAAAACTACTTTTTCTTTAGTTATCAATAGATAAACCACCAAGATACCTTTTGGATTCCTAAAGATGAGCGACATGGGGAATGGAATATATTTTTGTCACAGAAGCTTGTTTTGTTTTTAAATGTTAGAGGAGGGGGCACCTGGTGGCTCAGTGAGTTAAAGCCTCTGCTTCGGCTCAGGTCATGGTCTCAGGGTCCTGGGATCGAGCCCCGCATCGGCCTCTCTGCTCAGCGGGGAGCCTGCTTCACCCCTCTCTCTGCCTGCCTCTCTGCCTACTTGTGATCTCTCTCTCCCTGTCAAATAAATAAATAAAATCTTTAACAAACAAACAAACAAACAAACAAACAAATAAATAAATGTTAGAGGAACTGGGTGTTCAGTAGGGAACCCAAAGGAATACAACAGCGGCATTAAGCAAACATTGAAGGCAAGAACATTGTGTTCTTGGAACATATTTCTCCCTTGTTGGGTTCAAATGGTTATTTGTATTTTGCAACTAAATTTCATTCCCAGGTGTGACCAGAAGAGCATCGCATTCCTATAAATTTGTGAATAGATAAGTATGCCTCCGTTGGGAATCTTATGGGCAGTGAAATGGGGGGGGGGGGAGGGATTTTCACAGCATCCTATACATTCATCCATTCTTTAAAAAGGAGGGATTGAGTCTATCCATATCCCCCAGGACTGTCCTAGACTCTAAGGACACAACCGGTCTGTCCTCATGGAGCTTACATCCCAGTGGGAGAGACAGACAATAAGAAAGAAAATATAGCAAGCAGCAGTAAGTACAAGGCGAAGAATGAAAACAGGCTTTTAGGGACTGGGTGGCTGGTCCAATGTTAGTGTGGACAATTCAGAAGGGCCTCTCTGATGGTTTAATGTATCAGCTGAGGTGTGAAAAGCAAGAAGGGGCACCCGGGTGGCACAGTTGGTTAAGTGTCTGACTCTTGGTTTCAGCGCAGGTCGTGATCTCAGGGTCGTGATCTCAGGGTCCCGCTCCACGCTCAGAATGGGTCTGCTTGAGGATGCCCTCTCCTTCTCCCTCTGCCCTTCCCCCTACTCACTCACTCTCTTGCTCTCTAATAAGTAAATAAATCTTAAAAAAAAATAAAAAAAGGAAAGGAAAGCAAGAAGAATAATTACTCAAAGATCAGCAAAGATGAATAAGCATTTGTGAATTGTGGCCCCATGTCCCTTGCTCTGTTAGCGTTGATTAATTACATTTAAAATGCAAAAAGTCAGGGAGAAGAACACTGCAGGCTAAGGAATGAGCAAGTTAAAGCTCTAAGGTGAGAATGTGCTTGGCAAGTTCAAGAACAAAGAAAGCAGACCTGTGTGCTGGGGCAGAGCCGGCAAGAGGAGGAGCCCCGAGGTGGGGGGTGGGCAGGTGAGGCGGGGTCACAGTCTGCAGGACTCTGCATCAGGGCCGAGAGTCTGGATTGTGTTCTGAAAGGAGCATGAAGCCTTTGCAGGCTCAAGCAAAAAGCAGCGTGAGAAAACAAATGTCGAGAAACTGAGTCTGGCCACTGGATGGAGAAGGGATTGTGGAGAAGCCACATTGGGAAGGGAGATCAGCCCAAGCAGCGGAGAAAGAAGTCTGGGCAGCCTCTGGGAGGGTACCTGCCCACTCCATGCTGTCAGTAGCCAAAGCTTCCTTTCTTGGCCAAGTAGTGGAAGTTATGCTCGCCTTCAATGGACACCTTTGGGATTCTTCTCCGTAGCCTCCATAGTGTTTTATTTTGGAAGGGAAAGCCAAAGCCCGTTGCCCAAGGATAATTTGAACTCCCTGGTACTCAAAGAACAGCACTTCGTAGGGAAAATGCGAGAATGCTCAGCGCACCACCTGCTGAGCAAAGGGAAAGGTGATATTCTCACAGCAGCAGACATCTGCCTTGGAGCGCAGGGCTGCCATGACCATGGGGGAGCCTGGGGCAGCCCCGCGGCCATTGCTCGTTGGTGCTCAACTTCCACGGCTCGCATAGGGGACTCCCAAGATCAAAACAGCCATTTGTATTTCAAATACTCGCTTGGGTGCCATTTCCGAGATGCTTCTGAATGCTGATACCTTCAAAGAACCTACTTCTCCCATTTGAAAAATGGGTATTTTAATGTCTGCCAAGCCACCATTCCATGAGGTGTGATAGTGTCCAGAATGTTCTGGAAGCTTCCAGATGAAAGATCTCTAAGGGCCAGAACTTCCTGAAGTCATGGAGGCCACCTCTAGAAGAGGCAAGGCTCAAAGGTAAAACTAGTCTCCAGAGAGGACTTTGGCCATGATATGTCCCATATCACTCAGCTTTGCTCCTGCTGGGCTCATTGTTGGTGATAGAGGAGGAACAAAACAATTCTTGATTTGGGGAAGGAGAGCAGAGTACTGTGAACGTATGGGTGTGATTGTCTCGCCAACGTATGGTGGCGATAAGAGGGTTGATGGGAGGGTCTGAACTCACACGTGCTTTCAGGAAGGGGTGTCCAGGCAGCCTTGCCTTCTAGGTTTTGCAGACAACTTAAGTGGCAATCCTGTCACCAGAAGAATCTACCTGGCCACTCTGAGATTTCCCAGCCTGATTTTTTTTTTTTTTTTTTTCCAAATCAGAAAGACAGACGCAACGCAGGTTTCCCGGGGTTGGGACTGGACTGAGAGCTTCCCCACTTCCTACTTGTGTTTACTCCCTTGCAGCCGCCACCGCCACCATTTACGGGAGCTCCCAGGGGCCAAGGGACGCCCACGCGGTGGTGAGATGTTGGATTTAGCCAAGCTCATTAGGCAACGGTGCCCTTCCCACACAGTGGTGGTGCCTTGCAGGCACAAGGACGGGAAATTATGTGAGGAATGTGACAGCACCAAGTCTGAACACAGAGGATGGGACGTTGGCACAGGCCTGCTTAGTCTTGATTTCAGCCTCCGGAGGAACTGGAGGACGTTGGCCACCTTTCTCTGCCTCTTGGATGGGCGAGCCAGGCTGCTGGGGCTCTTCTGCCTTTGCGGAGGACGGGGACACACTTTCAATCCGCCATGTCAACGGGCGGGATGAAGAAGAGTGGGTCGGGCCCCTTGCTGGGGAGCGGGCGGCAGGGGACCGTGAAGGGAGCAGTAGCGAGTGCCCCTTAGGCAAGCACCTGGCTTGCTCTTCTCGGCACCCTGAGGTGAGATCTGCTCATGCTTTCAGAAGGACAGACAGAAACATGTCCGGGGGAGAGAGAGGTGGAAAAGCTGCTCTGAGCTAAGACCCCGGGGGTGGGTGGGTGGATAAGACGGAACTTAACTGTTTGCAAATGTGGAGGATTGTTAAGGAAAATGGAGATGAGACTCATTTTTTATCCATGAACGGTGCCTGGGATGGTAAGTGGAAATACCAGAGAAAAGTGTCTCTCAATAGGTGTGTTTTCTGATGATAAGGACAGCGAAGAGTGGGGGCTTCAGGTGGGGATGCCCAGAGTTCAAATCTAGGGCCTGTGACTAACGAGCTCCGCCATCTTGAATAAGTAAGACAACTGCTGAGTTTGTTTTCCCATCTGTAAAACGGGCTCAACAGTCTCTTATTGAGCACCAATTATATGCCACGTTCTAGGTGTGGGAAACCCAGGAGTGAGGAATAAAAGGGACAAAACCCCACCATTTATATTCTAATGGGGAGAAAGAATAAGGAACAAAGTAAAATATCCACTATGCTGTATAGTGAAAAGTATAATGAGAGCAAAACACAGAGACAGAACATAAAGAGAGGGTGGGGATATGGATGTGTGTGCTCACAGTAAAAATCTCTGCCTCCTGAGGTTTTGAGATGGAATGGAAATCCATGCGTCAAAGGCCCTCCACACCCAGTAAACAATAAAAACTAGGCTCTTTCCTGTCCTATCCAGCAATGGAAACGCTGTTGACCCTTCGATGGCCCAGGGCTCTCTGCCTCTTACTGTGTGACCACGGGGGCTCGTTACTTCTGTCTTCTTGAAAATGTTGTTTTGGGAATAAATGAGCCGGTGGGTGGCCTGCTTAGAGCGGTGTCCAGCACGTAGTAGGTGCTACGGAAGTAACAACCAAGGTTGTGAGCACTTTCCCCCCGAGTAGCAGGACCTCCACTAGCCCCATCCATCAGCTGTCCCATCGTGGAGCACTGGAGATGTGGAGTAAGGTACTGGGGCAGAGTAAGAATGCACAACCAGCCAAGAGGGGCCTCGCTCTAAAATATGACCCTGCCACCCTAAGAAAGTCCTGAGCAGTGGCACAACCTTCTTTTGACGAAGGGCAGATTCTGCTGTTGGCGTGGCTGTGGACCTTCAGGCCATCCTGGAGCTGAGATGATGATGGACGTGCAGCCTTGTTAGCAAAGCTGTCAAGGTTATCCCATTGCCAATGTCACGGGCAGGATTTGTTGTTCAGACGGCTGACAACTGAGGTGCGAACGAGTTGGGAAGGCTTCCCTTAGCCAGGTGGGGTGCACTGACTAAGAATTCGGGTTTCTCTTTTGCACCGGTGCAAACCGTCACCCACATCCCTCTTAGCCTCTATTGGCTGCTTGTTTCATGTAAGCTTCAGTACCAGACGGAGAGCCGAGACAAAGCCCGGACCACCCATTTCCCCACTTCCTGTGGAGGAAATGGAGGCGTGAGGAGGATAAGCCATTTACCCAGTGCAGGTAGCCGCGGCTGAGGAGCTGGCAACGGAAACTTCGGGATCTGATTTCTGACCTCAAAGCTGATTTCATCAAACTTTACTAGCGATGCATTTCTTAAAGTAAGCTAGAGTGATGTCATGGTTACCCGGTTACCCCTAGATCCCCTATCCTCCCACACTTGGTTGGGAGGGGTGGGTGGGACGGGAGCCAGCACCACCAGCCTGGGGATGGGGGGGCATAGCCCTTGCGGAAGTATTGGATGGATGTCACAGATCAGGGCAGGGCATGGTCGCGGAGGGACAGGATTGAGACTTACAGCCGTAGCTCTCTCCCTGGCCCAGAATCGCAGCATTCTCCTCGTCACCCCATGGGCCCTCTGGAGAGGAGAGGAGGAATGCCTCTGGGGGCTGGGATTTTGTTGTTTTTGTTGGCCAGAATGGTGGAGCTGAATTGGCCCCAAAGGAAAGGCAGTCCCTACAGTGCTGATGAATATGGGCTCCCCGGCCTATGTCCAGCGGCTACCATTCCAGCTGTCCGCAGTTAGCCTTCAACCCTGGAGGCACCCTACAGAGCCATGGCCTTGTCCCAGGGAATCAACTTTGCAAACCTCTTCCCAGTTCACTAGGCTGCAGACACATTATGTCGACGTTTGACTTGACGTTCACGCCTCCGAGTGGGTATTACTGAGGCTTCCATTTACTGCTCAGGACCAGGGAGCTCAGAGCTATCACGTCACAAAGCTAAAAAAGATCACAACCATCAAGAAGCATCCGTGAATGGGGCGCCTGGGTGGCTCAGTGGGTTAAGCCTCTGCCTTCGGCTCAGGTCATGATCTCAGGGTCCTGGGATCGAGCCCCGCATCAGGCTCTCTGCTCAGCGGGGAGCCTGCTTCCCCCTCTTTCTGCCTGCCTCTCTGCCTACTTGTGATCTCTCTCTCTCTGTCAAATAAATAAATAAAATTAAAAAAAAAAAATCCGTGAAGCCAAGTTTTATGACCCAGAATCCATATTCTTTAGGCATTCCTCAGTGGGTGGTAATGAGATACGGAATAGCATATGTGTGTAAAATGACATTA
>CM052889.1:52757540-52780452 GCA_028534135.1 Potos flavus | reverse complement strand
CAGTTAGCAATGCCTTTATCGTCAGGGATAGGGTTAGTGTGCATTTGTAGAGTGATGTTTTTACTTTTTGAAATCATTTCGTTGTGTACTCCTTTAAATAACATTACAGAACTTGAAACTAGAAATACCAATCTGCATGGTGGCGCGCGCCTTATCTCCATATAGTGTTATGTTATGCTGAAACAGAATTTTGGACTTTGGGCTACAGGAAAGCCAAAACACAAGAGGTAACCCCGGGCGTTATGTGATTTGGGGAGCGCTTACACACCCCTGGTAATCGATCGACTTCACGAAAGTGGCTTCTCGCCTAATTTCAGCGGGTAACAACAATTCCTTCTCATACAAGCTGAAAACAACGCATCACATCATGGGGGATTGAGGAAGCAGGAGAGGGGAGCAGGGCAGGTAGGAGTATTGAAATGAGAGCTTTTGAGAAGTTGGAGTCCAGAGGTGCTTTCAACACTCCTTTCCTCTGATGTTTAAACTTGGATTCTGAGTTTACTTTACAAACAATGGATCTCAAGCATCCTGGCTGAAAGTGCTGATGAATCAGAAGAAAGCACCCAGCTGGGGTACTTCCAGTAAAATCCTTGATGTCAAGACGAAGAGTGGGATGTTCTCCCCCACCCCGGGGGGAGGAGCTGAAATTTCCAGGGCGGGGCTTTGGGGCCGGCTTCCTCCTGGGGAGCGGACTTCGTGGACTGCGCTAGAATCAGGCTCAGGTTGAGGGGGGAACTTCTGCTTAAACAAGGTCGAGGTGATTATGGGGCCACTCTTGCTGCGACAGACATTTACACAGGTGCCAGGCTGCCCGCACCTCTCACCTTCTTTGCGGAGCTCCCAGCCAGCATTTCCTGGTTCTCTGAACCTGGCTGGAGAAGAAAGACCTCTTGATAATGAGCTCAGCGCTCTCTCCCTCCCACCCCCAGGCTCTCCCGTTCTCTCTCTCTGCAATCTCTCTCTCTGACAATTTACATTCCTGGGCATGAAAGGTGTAAGCACTTTAGTCTTGCCTTTCTGACCAGCTCAAGAGGAGAACGTGATGCCCCCCGCCCCACCCTTGGTGCCCACACGTGATCACGTGCACACTTGTTAACACAGGGAGAGGGTCTGAAATCTCACAGCTAGCCCCTTCTGATGGATGGATCTTCTGTTTCTGCTGGGCTGGTGTTGGGTCAGAGGCAGTGCTCCCAGCAGAGAAACCGGTCTCCCTGTCTAGTGTACGACTACACATCCCGAGCACCAATTTCTAAGGTTTTCAGAAACCCGGTGTGGATTCACCCAGGAACAGCTTGATCTAGTGAGGGTCGGTATCCATCCTGGGTTGACAGGGTCCCAGCCCTTAGATCGGTGGTTTGTAAGGGGATTTGGGTACCATGGGCTGTGTCTATGGGAAAGATTTTCCTTGGGAGCCCCTACTGCTTTGGGGGTCCCATTCTGAAAGAAGTTGTTCTTGTTTAAGATTTTCCTTTATAGATAACAATACGCCGAGAACCTGGCTTTGGGGCCAGGACACAAACCTTCCAAGTGCTGTTTAAGATACACATTGACTTAGACCTTGGCTTTACTTCTTCTCACATAAAACGGAGCCAAATGTCTCATCTTCCGGTTTAGAAGAGCATACTAAAAGTTACTGCGTTTAAGGGACACACGGCCCTTGTCTCCTTGTCATGTCACCAGGAGAACTTCAGCTTTCATTTCAGCTCCCTTTCTTCATCCTTAATTAGTTCCTCTCCATTTCGATTTCAAACATTCTTCACCGTCAGTTGATAATTGATCATGAACTTGATAGAACATAATGGAGCCACATAAAGGAGGAGGCTATTTAATGTTTCCCAGATGGAGACAGTTGTCAGGAGAACCGAATGAGGCTGGAGGCCCCGGGACCCCACGACTCACGTAACCAGCTCTGTTTTCCAGAATCTACGTTCAAAGCATGGGATGAGGTGGAAATGAAGGGAGCGATCAGCAGGATGGGCGAAGTTCTACCACCCCGCTGTGGAATCTTATCTCCTAGTTAAAAAAAGACGATAATAGCAGGCACCGTTTCTATCACACTGCTGGCGGGTTCATTTTTGGCGTCATAATGATCCCAGAGCTGACAGATGCGGGGCCGCTCACAGATGTGAAGAACGGACTGAAATCCCACCTGTAATGATACCTACGCGGCTGTTCGTATCAACGCAAAATCGGTCTTTAGCTTCCAAATTCACATTTCTTTAATAAACCACACCACGTGATAGTTAAAATCCATTTCCAAGCTAGAGGGCGGTGTAGGGCGACCACACACGTCAGGTACAAGGCGTCTGGGACCTCGTTCTAGTTGTAAGGCCCGTGCAATCGTATGTAGTCGACTTTGCTTCATGCCCTAATTGTGCCAATTTGAACACCAATGGCGTCTACAAATAAATGTTATATTTTAAGTTACTCCGGAGGCCTGGCACGTTTTTAAGCCGTTTTTCCTTGTAATCATATCCGGGAGCCCGAGGAGGGGTTAGGGACCCTGGTAAGTTAGAAAGACTTACAACACAGCCCCTTCATCTTCCTCATTTGCCGCTAGAATCGGAGATGAGATGATGTAGCAAAAACTTAACAGCCTTCACCCTGGATGAGCCCCCCACGCCGGGTCCCTCTCTCCAGCGCCTGCCATTTGTTTTGTTTTCGGCATCTCTCCTCAGTGGACATTTAATCCTCTTAGGGCTCCCATTCTCTCGGGTTGCCCCGAACCTCTGGGAACAGAGGAAGGAATTAGCTGCGATCACATCAATTGGCAGGAAGACCAGACTGGGCTGGTGATCCTGCTTGGGACTCCGGGCTCAGCGACAAGGCGTGGTGGGCTGTGGGGCACCGCGCGGGGGCAGGGGCGCAGACAGAGCGGGGCTGTGCAGGCGGGTCCCTTGGCTGGATGAGCCGGGCCAGCCCGGGGTGGCTGAGTTCAGGGCCAAAGCATTAGCGTGGAAGCTTCTCGAAGGGCTGGAATAAGATGATATTCTTAAAAGGCCTCTTCGGAAACTTCGGCTTGACGCAGGGGACTTCAAGGATGAGAGTTTCTCAGAGTCTCCCTTTTATTTTATTCCCAATAAGTCAAAGTGCTTTTGAGCTCCTGGTGTGAAGGGCACTCTGAGCATTCAAGGATATGAAGCGTTATTATGATTTTCGTGGGTGGAGTGCAACCCGCTCCTTCAAAGCCTCAGCAGAGGAAACCCATGCAGTAAATTAGCCACAGGCTCAAAGCGCCGGCTAAGGGCCCAGCTATTCACGCTACGCCCTGGGTCATGTGTTTCGGCTGCTCTTTTCTCTGCCCTCCGTGTAATCCCGGAAAAAAAAAAAAAAATAGAAGGCTTTTTGTGTGTCTGGCGGGGGTGGGGCCGGCCGTGCAAATCCACGCCCCTCCCCCCCCAATGCAAAACGCAAAGCTGCCCCCAGGGTTGCCAGGGAGATTTTTCAGCCTCCGAGGAAATTAAGGAGCTCCTGGAAGCAGCTTATTCTCCATTTGTGGCGAGTTCAAGTGAGACAATGCATCTGTGTGGCAAAGGATTACCCAGCCAGTCACAAAAGCATCAGGACCTTTTAATCTGAAAATCAAAATTGCGGACCCGGTGACCCCACCACCAGAGGAGGGCGTCACGCTGGAATGAAGGGACATTTTCCTTCTCTTGATGGCAGAACTTTCTCGTACGGAAATATCACTGTCAGGCTTCTGACATTTCAGAACTCAGGATACATGCTTACCCCCCTCAGGATCCTACGAGGGTTGGCTCTCTCTGCCAGGGGCCGTGGGCTGCTGTCCCCCTGACATGCCTATGGCCTGTGGTGCCCCAGGGAAGGGGGAGTTTGTGTGCATTTTAGAGGAACAAAGGATGCCTGGTGCACCCGGCGGGACTGTCCATTCTCTCCAGACACATGGGTTCCTCTGAAGAATGTGCAAGGGGTTCATTTTATTCTTCAGTTCCCTCCTGGCCACTTTTGTTTAACTCAAGGGGCTGATCCACCCCGAAGGCCAACATATCAGAGTACCAGTCGGAAGGATAATAAAATATATGTAATGTGTCTACGAGATGTATTCCAAAGCCAAGTGTTAACTTTGTGCTAACTTGTGGGCTAGGATTTAATCATTACTACTCCTTTTTTGTGTGTGTACATAATAGTGCAGGAATGTCATTTTGAATGTCAGGAAAATGTTAATTCTTCCCGATGGCATTCACTCCAGAGAGGCATTCGGAGAGCCTTGAACTTCTCTGGAGAGAGAATTATGAATATTTATTTCCTTAATTTTCGATTAGGTAACACATTAATGTGTTTCATCTTTTCTGAAGCCCACATATTCATCCGTTGTGCCTCCAACAGAGAGGAAGAGACCTTCGGTCCCTGTTTCACAGGATACATGTGAAGCTATTTTGTGAGCTTGACTTTTTTCTTTTCTTTTTTTTTTTTTTAAGATTTTATTTATTTATTTGACAGAAATCACAAGTAGGCAGAGAGGCAGGCAGAGAGAGAGGGGGAAGCAGGCTCCCCACTGAGCAGAGAGCCAGATGCGGGGCTCGATCCCAGGACCCTGAGATCATGACCTGAGCCGAAGGCAGAGGCTTAACCCACTGAGCCACCCAGGTGCCCCGAGCTTGACTTTTTTCAACCTTTCCGTGAAAATGAACAGGTTTCACTAGTAAAGAAATGATCATAGAAGTTGATGTTATTTAACCAAATTATTTGAACAAACATGTAAGCAGAGATACAGAAGACAGTTTGGGTATTTCTGCTTTACACTTGGACATTTGAAAGTGTGTGAACAGATGTGAGTGTGTGCGAGTGTGTGAATGTGTGTCTGAAAAGCCACAGAGCAGGAACTGGCCCTTTAGTTGTTCTCTCGTGCCTGGATTCATCTTCACTTGGCATTGTTCGTTACCTCTCCTGCCCCAACGAGACAGACGGTGTCCACACTCATGCTTTGCCAGACATAATTAGATCGACTCTTGGCAATTCTCTGGCCTCCTGGTCCTTCCAGCTCTCACAGCTGATGGGGAGGATTCCCAGGGTGGATGAGTCGGTGAGAAGTTGGCCTTCAATATCAAAATAATGAAAAGGCTTTAACGTGATTCTAAAAAATCATTCAACCAGGAAAAGTTGGCTCCGGTGTGAAAAGCAGTCTTCCCCGAGTTCTCATTTACATATGGTTCTCCGACTGCATTTTCTTAGGAACACAGAAATACCGGTGGCTTGCCCAATAATCGAGTTAAAAATGATTTCCTTATTGACTGTAGGTACTCCATACCAACCAAACAAATGCCAGTTTTTCTATGCTTTATAACTTTCTTTGAGGCTGTAATTTCAAATTATCAGATGAAAATAAAATCAATGCGGGGCGCCTGGGTGGCTCAGTGGGTTAAGCATCTTCCTTCCGCTCAGGTCTTGATCCTGGAGTCCTGGGATCCATCCCTGTGCTGGGCTCCCTGCTCAGCGGGGAGCCTGCTTCCCCCTCTCCCTCTGCCCCTCTCCCCCGCTCCTGCTCAATCTCCCTTTCTCAAATAAATAAATAAAATCTTTTTTAAAAAAGAAAAGAACAAAAATTTAAAAAATTTAAAAATATAAAAAAGAAAAGATTATTGGGGTGCCTGGGTGGCTCAGTGGGTTAAGCCTCTGCCTTTGGCTCAGGTCATGATCTCAGGGTCCTGGGATTGAGCCCCGCATCGGGCTCTCTGCTCAGCGGGGAGCCTGCTTCCCCCTCTCTCTCTGCCTGCCTCTCTCCCTACTTGTGATCTATCTCTCTGTCAAATAAATAAATAAAATCTTAAAAAAAAAAAGTAAAGAATATCAACAAAATCAGGGACTTGTCTATTATATCATCATATTCTTCTTAATCCTTAGCAATCACAGTCATAGTGCTCACCTACACATCGGTTAGTTTATAAAATGAAGAAAACTCTGCAGATATGTCACTTGGTCCTCATATAACCCTACAAACTATTGACGTGACTATTTTGATGACAAAACTGTCTTGGGATGGTTGTTGAGTTTTCCAAGGTTCCCCAGTGGTGAGTGCCTTTTGTCTGAAACTCCCCATCTTTTTTTTTTTTTAAGATTTTAATTATTTATTTATTGGACAGAGAGAGAGAGATCACAAGTAGGCAGAGAGGCAGGCAGAGAGAGAGAGGGAAGCAGGCTCCCTGCTGAGCAGAGAGCCCGATGCGGGGCTCGATTCCAGGACCCTGAGATCATGACCTGAGCCGAAGGCAGAGGCTTAACCCACTGAGCCACCCAGGTGCCCCATGAAACTCTCCATCTTTACTGTAGCATGTGTTATACCTTGATGTGAAATTTTAAACTTGGCAGGACACTGACTCTACATTTTTCTTGCATACATTTTATTCCTAGCGAGCACAGTGCTCTTTTGTACACAGTACATGGTTGTATCAATGTCTGGAGCAATAAAAGGGCAATGTTATGCCCATTTTTAGGTGAGATTCTAGAAGGCCATCCTCCCAATTACTGCGATCATCACCGCAGTGGAGTAGACACTCTTTCCCTTGGCAGTATATGAGTACCTGCCTGCTTGAGGTCTTTTTCCTGCCTTTTGATTTTTTAAAGCAGAATATACAAACACCCAAATACTCATGTTAAAAGACAAAAAAGTTAACATTTAGTCTTTTTTTTTGTTCTGGATTTTATTAAAGTGGAATATGTAGATGATGATAAAGTTGCATCTGACTTTGACACCCAAGTACTAACCTATTCACCTCCTCCGCAGAGAACCACTGGGGAAAATTTGGTAAGTGTCCCCTAGTTTCTATCTTCTACATTTTCATTACATATATCCTCATAAACAATACGTAGTACTGCTCTTTGTGTTTTAAAATTATAAGTGGTATCATCTTAGAAAACAATTTCATTTTTTAGAGGCGCCTAGGTGGTTTGGTCAGTTAAGTGTCTGCCTTTGGCTCAGGTCATGATCCTGGGATCCTGGGATCGAGCCCCACATCAGGCTTCCTCTGCTGAGCAGAGAGTCTACTTCTCCCTCTGCCTCTCTCCCTGCTGTGCTCTCTCTCTCAAATAAATAAAAAAAAATCTTTTAAAAATTTTTTCATTTTTTAAACTCAGCATTACATTTTCAAAATCTATTTATTTTCATTTATATATCAGCATGTAGCTGAATTTTAAAATTCAATCTCTGTATTTTAACATGTGAGTTAAATTAATTTAGAGTTCGTGTGATTACTGGGTAAATTTGTACTTATTTCTACAATTGTATGTATGTTTTCCATTCACCACGCTTTTTCTGAGACATGTTCTAACTTTTATTTATTACATTTGTTTGATGCCGCGAGCTCATTAAAAGCGCAATGTTATGAAAAGATGCTCAACATCACCCATCATCAGGAAAATGCAAATCAAAACCACGATAAGATACCACCTCGCACCTGTCAGGATGGCTAAAATCAAAAACACAAGAAACAACAAGGGTTAGTGAAGATGTGGAGAGAAAGGAACCATTGTACTCTACGTGGGAACGGGAATTAGTGCGGCCACTGTGGAAAACAATATGGAGTTTCCTCAAAAAATTAAAAATAGAACTACCCTATGATCCAGTAATTTAACTGTTCAATATTTACCCAAAGAATATGAAAACGTGAATTCAAAAAGATATATGCACCCCTTTGTTTATAGCAGCATTATCTACAATAGCCAAATTATGGACAGTCAAGTGTCCATCGATAGATGAATGAATAAAGAAGATATGATATATAAATTATATACAAAATGGAATACTACTCAGCCCTAAACAAGAATGAAATCTTGCCATTTGCAACACTGGATGCAAGATTTGGATGAATGTAGAGGGTATAATGTTAAGTGAAATAAGTCAATCAGAGAAAAAAAAGATTCCATATGATTTCACTCATATGTGGACTTTAGGAAACAAAAACAAGTGAACAAAGGAAAAAAGAGACAGACCAAGAAACAGACTCTTTAAAAAAAATACGTTTTATTTATTTATTTGAGAGAGAGAAAGTGAGCAAGACAGGCAGAGAAAGAGAGGGCACAAGTTGGGGGGTTGGGAGTGAGAGAGGGAGAAGTAGACTCTCCATGGAGCAGGGACCCCAATGTGGGGCTCGACCCCAATGTGGGGCTCGATCCCAAGACCTTGAAATCATGACCCGAGTTGAAGGCGGATGCTTAACCAACTGAGCCACCCAGGCACTCCCAAAAAACAGACTCTTAATTATAGAGAACAAACTGATGCTTACCAGAGGGGAGATGGGGGAGGATGGGTGAAATAGGCGATAAGAATTAAAGAATACACCTACCGTGATGAGTGCTGAGTGATGTACAGAATGGTTGAATCACTATATTGTACTCCTGAAACTAATATAACACAGTATGTTAACTATGCTGGAATTAAAATATTTTAAAAAGTGCACCCATATGCATGAAATGTTCATTTCATCCTTGCAGCAATCATTCTAGGCATATCTTATCATCATCTTGAGACCCTAACTCATGTGCGATCCTGGGCAAGTTTCTTCCTCCCTCCCTTATTTTCCTCTTCTAGGTGGCGAGTTATGGGGTCAGGAGTTTTTCCCATATGCTGATCATCTTTGATAACAATATCAACCATAGCAGTAATGACTGCTGTCATTTATTGAGAGACTGCTCTAGTTTAGATAGCATTCCTAAAAAATAATAAGTTCTTGGTAAACACCAGGTTCTGAACCAATTACAAAACAGAGCAAAAGACAGAGATGATTGCCTTCTCAGCTGGACTAAGAGTGCATCATGACCACCATCTCGAATGAGACTTATTCCTTCCGTCTCAGTTTAGATGGGAAGTAAAAACAAATATATAATCACACACTGGGAACTCTGGCCTATGAGATGGTGAATGCCCTTGAAACTGTCATCCCTCGAATAGAGAATAGAGACATTATGATAAAGATGTCTCACTCTCAATTCATGCTCATCCTATGACTGTGATAAATTCTTCTTGAATTAATCGCTTTCACATTCTTATCATTGGCAAGGTGCAGTGGTGGAGATGAAACTCTGAGCGGATAACTCATTAAATGTCTAAGCAAATCACCAAGTAGAAACCAAATTATAGTCAATCTTTCTATCGTTGTTTACTTATGATTCAGATCATAAGTAACCAATTGCTTGTTCAGCTTTGATAAATCCCAAGAGAAAAAACTTTCTAAATTGAAACAAAGAAATGATTGAGCAGGATCATTGGATAGAATAATCTCTCTTAAATATGTGGGGCTTTTTTTAAAGAATGAGAATTGCACAAGCTTGAAATACCAACTCGTTCTCATTTTTGGGAGATTTTCCAAGAACTATTTATTGGTGAATTGTTATTTTCTAATGTAAACTTTCGTGCTATTAATTTCTCTCTCAGCAATGGTTTAGCTGTGTCCCACACATTTTGGTATGCTTTATTTTTATTTTTCTTCAGTTCAATGTATTCTTAAAAAATACCTTCCTTGAGACTTTTCCCTTGACCCCAGATTATTTAGAAGCATGTTGTCTAGTTTCCAAGTGTTTCAAGATTTTCCTGTTATTTTTCTATTATTGGTTTCTAGTTTGATCCCATTGTGGTCAGAGAACACACTCTGTATGGTTTCAGTTCTTTAATATTTGTTGAGGTTTATTTTACAGCCCAAGATATGATTTGTCTTGGGAAGAGCTTTGTGAACACTTGAAAAGAATATGTCTTCTGCTGCCACTGGGCAAAGTATTCTATAAATGTTGATAATATCCTGTTGATTAAAGACATTACTGAATGTTCTATATCCTTTCTGATTTTTTTGTCTAGTTGTTCTAATAGTTGTTGAGAGAGATGTTATTTCTCTTTTGCTGCTTTCAAGATATTTTCTTTGTTTTTAGGTTGCAGAAGTTTGATCATATTGTGTGCTGGCATGAATTTCTTTGGGTTTTTATTGTTTGGAGTTCAGTCTGCTTCCTAATCTTTAGGTTCATGTCTTTTGCCAAATTAAAAAAAAAATTTAGTAATTACTTCTCTGAGTGCCTTTTAGCCCTACTTTCTTTATTCTCTTCTTCAGAGACTTGTATGACACAAGTATTAGGTTTTTTGTCATAGTCCCACAAATCCCTGCGGGCCTGTTTATTTTGTTTTTTTCAAAACAAAAGGTTTTTCTCTATTGTTAGAATTCGGTAATTTGTATTGTTCTATCTTCAAGGTCATTGATTGCTTTTTTTGTCCTCTCTATTCTTCTGCTCAACCTATCCATAGAGTTTTTAATTTCGGTTATTATATACATAAGTCCTAACATTTCCATTTGCTTCCTTCTTACTACTTGGTATTTTTTTCTATTTCTTTGCTGAAACTCTGTATCTTTAATTTGTCTCAAACATGTTCATAATTGTCCAGTGAAGCATGTTTATGATGGCTGCTATAAAATCCTTGATTTCAACGTCTGTGTCACCTCAGTGTTGGCCTCTGTTAATTACCTTTTCTCATTCACATTGAGATTTTCTATGTTCACGAGATGATGAATGATTTTCAACTGTATCCTAGACATTTTGGGCATTATATTATAAGATTTTGGATCTTATTTAAGCCTTCTGTTATAACAAATGTGAGTGTGTGTGCCTGTGATGTTACTGTCATTCAGTTTATTTCTACATAGAAGTCCCATACTGTTAATATTTTTGCTTTAGATATTCAACTATTTTTAAAGATATGAAAAAGATAAGTGTCTGTTGTATTTATTTTTTATTTTTTATTTTTTAGATTTTATTTATTTATTTGACAGAGAGAGAGAGAGATCACAAGTAGGCAGAGAGGTAGGCAGAGAGAGAGGGGGAAGCAGGCTCCCCGCTGAGCAGAGAGCCCGATGCGGGGCTCGATCCCAGGACCCTGAGATCATGACCTGAGCGGAAGGCAGAGGCTTAACTCACTGAGCCACCCGGGCGCCCCAGTGTCTGTTGTATTTAATATCATTTTTATTATATGGATTATATCCATCACCCTTCTTTTCTTTGTATACATCCAAATTTCTATCTGCTATCCTACTTTTTCTTCCTGAAAAACTTTCTTCAGTGTTTTTTAGGCAGTGGATTCTTTCAGCTTTTGTTTTGTTTGAGGACTCTGGCCAAGGAAAGGGAGGACTTTGTGTTCTAATTATGACCAATTCTTGTTCTGGGGATTTCAGGCCCCTGAAAGCAAGAGGGGAGTACAGAGCCTCTGCCAGTGCCTGAAAGACCTAAAGTGGCCTAGCTCTGTCTCCAGGGCCTAGCAGGATGCCTGCACACGCTTATTTAGACCTAACTCTATGAATACTGTGCAGTATTTGGCATCTGTTATGGGCTGTATGCTTGTGTGCCCTGCCCCCCCAATTTATACGTTGAAACTCTAATCTCCATTGGGATGGTCTTAGGAGGTGGGGCTTTGGGGACGTAATTAGGTCGTAAGATGGGGAGCCCTCATAATGGGATTGATGTCCATATAAGAGACAGGAGCTCTCTCTCTCTCTCTCTCCTCCCCTCCCTTCCTCCCTCTCTTTCTCTACCCTATTAGCAAGAAGATGGCCATCTGCAAACCGCAAAGAGTTCTCATCAGACAGCAGATCTGCTGGTACCTTGATCTTGGACTTGCTAGCCTCCAGAACTGTGAGAAGTGTTTCTTGTTTGAGCCATCCAGTCTATGGTAATTTATTAGAGCAGCCTAAGCCGACTAAGACAGCATCCCTAAGAGAAATGAGGGCTATTCTAAGATGGGGAAACACAGCTTGTGTTGTTTTCTTAAGTAGTTAGAGAAAAGACTTCCAACATTACAAGGAAGGCATACTTGAAGAAGTTGGATTACCACCCATGTGAAGAAAATATGCAGGAGTTCTTTATAAGGCTGTGTCTGACAATCTCTTCATGGGGGTGCATTTAAAGTAAAAAAGTAAATAAATAAGAGAAAAAGGCACAACTACTCCCCTAAATATGAAAATTAGGAATAAATTACCTATGTTAAAATCAGTTATAGAAAATGAGCAGTATTTATGTCTTCATCTAAATGAAGGCTGGTTCCCTTAATCGACATTTACAGGTCTGTTTATGGAAGGCAAGAGATGGCTTTAAGAAGGGATCCAGCTCCCTGGGATGATCTCCATGAGACTGGGCTCCTTGGACAGGCGTACAGAAGACTCCCCTGAAACAACCGGAGCCCAAATTCCCAGCCTGGTGGCTCTTGCTTCATATGGCTGCAACCTTGCCCTCTGCCCAGGACCACGGGCTTGGGGCCGGGTGGTGCCCCTGGGCAAGGTGAGGCATGTGACTCCAGGAGTGGGGTGCTGAGAGCCTAAGTCCTTCACAACCAGAGGCTGAGGAAAACTGGACAGAGGGCCCCAGTGGACCAGAGCACATTCCTTACGCCCAGGGCTCACTAACACCAGCAGAGACAGAATCATGAGGCTGGGCTGGGCTACACTAGGGGTGTAGGGTTGTGACTGATGGCCACCAAGTCCTCCACCACTAGCCTCCCCCAATAATGACCACTGTTGCTACATGAGTGCTGTTGACCGTGTTTGTGACAAATATTTTTCGAAATACGATGAATTAGGATAAGTTACTCCCCTTCACTTCTGTAACTATATTTTATGCTTCCCACCCCTTCCGCCCAGGATTCTGGAAGATCCTACAGTGGTTGCGGCATGGAGATAGACTCAGATAAAGCTCCTTGTTGGCAGACGTTGGGTCCTTGGGCGGTAAGAGTCACACCGTAGAGCCAGCAGACAGCGGCCCCAGACGTAGGTGAAACTGTGATCCGTAATAATAGCTAATATGTCCTGGGTGCTCTATGGCAGAGACTGTTGTAATCGTCCCACAAGCCATAACTCATTTAACGCTCCTAACAGTCCTGGGGCGGGGGGAGCATTGTTATTGTCCCCCTATGAGGAAGCGGAGGTGGAATGCGTAACTCATCCAAAGTCCAGTCTCTTATAATAGAGGGTGAGCTGTGACGTGACCCCAGGAGACTGACCGAGAGCTGCCGGACGCCACCACTGAACGCCACCTCTGGCGCCTGCGCGTTGAGGTGAGTGTGCCCCGTGCCTCCTCGCGACCTGAACAAGTCACTTCCTCCTCCCGTGTCTTCCTTCACTTCCTCATCCCTGAAAGAAGTGGGCATGACGGAAGGGAGAGCAGGATGCCGCGGAAGGGCACCAGAAGAATTGCCAGTCACCATCTGGGTGTCCTAGAAAATTTACTCTGCCTCTCTGAGCCGTATCTCCATGAATCCATACAGACCTTTGCTCGGTGCCATTGGTGTCTCTGTTGCCTTCAGAAAAATAGCGAGGCTCACAGATGGAAGGGAGGCCGAGCAAGATGGGGGACCCGTAGTCATCTGAATAATTCTATGCCCGGCTCTTAAACACTGAACCACTTGGTCTCTCCTAATAACTCTTCTGTGATTCTGAAGTCTAGTAAATCTACTTTGCAGAATTGGTGGGAGGATGAAATGAGGCAACGCTATTGAGTGTAAACAAAAATCCCCGTGCAAAGGGGAGGTACAGCTGTGTGGTGTAGACGCTGTACCCCAGCTTTCCAGTGTGTGATGAATGTGCACACATCCTGGGGGTTGAAGGTACTCCGCTCTGGGCAGAAGTAAAGGAAAACAGATAGCCTGCTCACATTCCACTCCAAGTTGGGGAGACTTTCTAAATGAGAAGAATACAAAATTATGAATATCAAATTTCTAGGGCTCTTCCTCAGGCCTTGAAAGGGGTTTACTCTGATCTGCGATTGGAAGCTGTGTGACTCAGGGTAATCACTTAACCTCTCTGAGACTCAAGTCTCTGGCTGGAAAATGAAGATGATTATACCTAACCTCGGAAAGGAGTTTCCTTGAAGCTAAATGTTTGATCTCACTTGGAATTATGATGAGATGGTCTATGTCATTTAAAACGAAAACAGGAGGCCCCTGAATGGCTCAGTCGGTTAGATGTTTGACTCTCGATTTCTGCTCAGGTCCCGATCTCAGGGTCATGAGATGGAGCCCCATGTCGGGTTCTGTGCTGGGAGTGGAGCCTGCTTAGGATTCATTCTCTCGCTTTCCTTCTGCCCCTCCCACTCATGCTCTTCTCTCTCTATGAATAAATAAATACATAAATAAATAAGATAAGATAAGAAATTGACAGTAGGAAATAGGTGAATAAATAATAAATGAGGGCCTAAGGGGTTATAAGCACGGAAACAATACTGAAATTAAGGGGGGCTGAGAACAGATACCCTGAAGGACAATATGAACAGCATACAGCAGGAATCTAAGAGAAAGTTACCAAGCAATACAACATGGTAGGGAAACAGCAGTAGTTAAGTCAAGAACATCCATAGTGCTCAAAGCAAAAGTTTCATACCGGGGTTTGAAATGACTCCTGCCAAGAGCCACAAATGGCAGGGTAGACAAGATGTCCAGTCCCAGGGGAGGAGTCATTGAGAGTATCGCGCAGAGAACACAGGAGGCCCCGATACTGAAAAATGTAATGTTGATTTTAAGAGAATAAATCAGATTTGGGGAACCAACATCACCTTGGAAAAGCCTTAATGCTTATTCTAGTCACGCTTCCATTACTCAAATCTTCTTTTGTGGGGAAATCTTTAGACCCTACTGTAGGTTCTGTGGACTGCTTAAAGTGCTGGCAAATCTTTTTTAGAGTGTCTAGATTAGTGATATAAAATAAAATCATTTTGAGCAGTCTAGTGGTAAAGGTAAGGGAACAATCTGGGTGATAACATTTTTAGCAAAAAAAAAAAAAAAGAGAGACATAAGTATCAAGTAATAAGACAGATTTTTGTGTGTGTTGTTAATACCCCAGTGTCCATGATATTTCCCAAAGAAGACCAGAGGTAAACTGTTAAAATACATTCACCGACTCCTAGAGTAGCTATCCTTAATTGAAGAATTCCTGGTGTGTTTCCTTAAAATGGGAAAGAACATTCAATGAACTCTAAAGCTCTTCTATTACTTGATGTCTACTACCTACTCACAAGGTTGTCTCGAAGATTAAATGTCAGAACGCATGGAACACACTTAGCCTGGTACCCGGAACATAGTAAGCACTTCATAAATGTTAGGTAATATATTGTTGGTGTTCAGAACCTTCCGTTTTCAAGTCACCCTGCTGGGAGCACCTAAAAATTACCTTATTTAGTGCACATAAGTATTAGAGATCATAGTCTTCATATTTCAAGTTGAAATCCTAAATCTCATTAACAGAAGCAGCAGGGGTGAGTAAGTGATGAGTGAGAGGATTCCAGCCTGGGTTATCATGGCTCTGTGCTCAGCACTCCTTCTGATCGCCTTAGTCTCGTGTGTGCTTTCGAGTTTCACGCAGTATTGCTACAGGAAACTCTGCAGATGGAGGTAGGTTAGATGTTACTCTCCCACTTAATAGGTGAGGAATTTGACAAGCTTCCCCTCACCTACCAAACTGGGGAAACCAAACTTGAACCCACATGGATGGCCTTCCAGTATAGAGTTCTTTCCGAGCTGGTGTACATACTTTCTCTCTCTAGCTCCAAGTCAACAAAGTTTGTTTGTAGATTTCCACTCTGAAAATCATAATTTACGGCCCTCGCTTATTTCCTGAACTGGGGCCCCAACACATCATGCAATAACTTAAGATGCATGGAAATGTTATTCAGTAGGATATCTTTGTGATGAGCGGGGAAGGATTGGGCATAAATCATGTAATCATCGGTATCTGTTGTAAAACGTTTGTGGAAAATGGTCAAACTTCTTTATAGAAAAGATCTGCCAGTATCATCTGCTCGCTTTCGCTACAACTTCCCATTTCAAATTTCTCTGTTTCCGCGTGAATCTGGAGTCTTGTCAGCTCAGTAGGAAATGATCATCACTGGGCGAAATGCATGAAATTCTCAACACATGAAGCCGTCTTTGATGGAGGCACTTTTGGTCTGCTGTGAGGCATCTCACCGGGTCTCTATGAAGGCGCTTAGAGAGATTTATCTAGGTGTCGACGACTAGTCATTTACAACCTATGGATTATGCCATCACTGTGGGTCACAAACCATGCCACATTATTCTTCCATTATTATGGTGGTGCAAATTTTTAAACCGCTGTTCATTTTTAAAACTCTCATAGAATGGTTCTAGTGTGTGGATGCTCCTGGTGTTTATTTACACTATCGGGCAAATGGTCGTTTACTTTATTTTCTTTTGTTGGAGACTGGGGGCATCATTTGGTAAAAATAACCCTATGACCCCTTGGGGTCCCTGGTGACTGGGGTGCTAGAGGATTAACAATGACCTAGACCTTTGAGCATTTTTGTGCTTCGTAGAGGGACGAGCCAACCGTGTTGGTGCCATGGGATTGTGCCACGTGGGAGTTCTCCATTAAATGCTGGGCTTCGTTCGTTCTGTATGCTTATGAGACACCATAACTCTTCTGACTCTATCTACCCTCCTGCTTACCGGGAAGGTCCTATGGCTTTGGATTTGTTAACAGTCATTTCTGTAGTCAAGAATTAAGACAAATCTGGACGGACTCTGTTTTTTTAATTGGTTAATGTTTAAAACAACTGGGCTTAGATATTTGGGTTGAAGGAAGAGGTCTGTTTGGTTAGCCCAGTGCTTGGGGCAAGCGCATTCATTAGTAAGCACATACTTACATTAGTTTCAGTAAAAACACATTTGTTTGTACAAACATGGGACAGAATAGGAAAATGTTTACAGCATCCCCACTTGCCAACTCAGAAAAGACTTACCCTGCAGAAAAACACATGTCTCAAGCCCCTCACCCCCCTACCCCTTGTATTAGCATGGAAAGTAGCTGAAGCTCTTTGGGATGATTTGTAAACATTGAATTTGCCTCCTGCAAGGAGCTCTGGCTATCCCAGATCAGAGGTGTGTCCTCCAACATCCTTGACAGGTGCTTTTCTAGCTCTTCCTGAACAAGTTCAAAGACAGGATCCCTTCCTCCTTAGACAAAGATTATTGCTTTTCTAAACAATTCTGCTAGAATGTTCTTTTTCCATTGAGGCAAAGTCCGGATCCTTATAAGCTCTTACTATCTGTTCTAATTCCATCATCTGGAGCCAAGCAAAACAAAGCTTTTTCCTCCCCCAGACAATAGTGCTTCAAACATTTGAAGGGAGCTCTGTCATCCACCCTTTGTTTTTTGTCTCCAGTAAACATTTAGTTCTTTAAGCAATTCTTCCGAGACATGGCTTCTAGTTCTTGCACAATCTGGGCACCCTGCCCTGCCCTTGGGTTTGGTCTGGTCCAGAGACAAGGGCACCCCTTCACCTTGAATTTCTTCTGCTAGATTGGAAATACCTAGCACCCAATGAAGGTCAGAAAGTAATTGTTTTTGAACATAACGTTATCACTAGAAGGTCATGGAAATGTACCCGATTGTCTGGTTAATCAGTAGTTGGGTAGAGATGTGTGTTCCAAAATCTTAAATGATTTAGTTGCTATCACTTCTCCTTCTGCAAAGGTAGTGTGGACGGGCTCAGCAGGCATTACCCTGGGATGGAAGTGAAGGCAAGTGAGGTGAGGGAAGAGCTGGAAAGCCCATTCTTTCTGGCGGATGGAGGCGAAGAGACATCCACAGAGGGCTTCCAAGTGCCCTTGATACATGCATGTCCCTTTCAAGGATTGAGAACTCCCGACCCAAAGATTGTTTGCCCTTGGAGGAAAGGCAACTGATCCATCCCTCTTGGGTTCCATGAAGGAATCCTACTCACCACCAGAGTGAACCTACTTATACTCATTGAACTGCTTTCTCAGAATCTTCAGGAAAATACAAAAAAATTGTGAATTTGGAAGTTGATTCTGGACTCTGATGTCCACACACAAACTGTTAGGAATGTGTGTCCCATGGGAACTCCAAGCGCCCAACCGCTTTTGTTCCCACTCAGCACGACCCGTGTGTGTTCCCTCCCAGGACCCCCTGCCAGTCTCTCCCTTGATGTTTTAAGGGGCCCTAAATGATGTCCAGACTCACGAGCAGAAGGGATTACAGTTGGAGATCATTTTGAAGTTTAATGTCTTGGAACATTTTTCTTTCGAATTTGTTATTTTAAGCACACATTGTGATTTAATGACTCTTTTTGGGAGTTCAGTTTGTGGTTGAGGTCCGAGCACTGAGGAATGCATGTTTAATTTTTTTCATCCTATAACGAGCATTTCGTCTTAGACTAAATAGATGCACATTTTAGAAATCCCACAGAATCGCTGAAACGCTGATGTTTATATAAATGCTTGCATGTTTGAGTGAATTTTGCTAAAGGAAACAATCAGAGCGGTTCCAAAGACTTTGTGGAACTCTGCTAAGTCCTTAATTCTCCATCTGTACCAATCCCTCCCTCATTTATGTCCCCACACAGGACTTTATGCACGTACTTTACGCACCGAACCTACTGAAGGACCCCGGGTCTCCCCCGCGGATTCTGGCCGTGGTGACAATGAAGAGCCTGTCTTGTGCACTTGGACCCAGCACCTCGCACAAGAGTGTTCCCTTGCTGGACTGAGGCTGCGCTCTGGCTGAGTTTGGACCAGGGGTGGAGTTTTTAATCCTCTTGAAGAAGTCGTGAAGGGACCCGGATGGATACCTGGATGGAAACTGAAACAGAGAGACATTTACAAGAGGACCCGTGACAATCAAAAAAGCCTCCATCTGCCCCGGGAGGGGAGGAAAAGAAATCAACCACCTTTTCAGTTTCCTTACAGTCTTAATGCAGGTAAAGCTATGGTTTCACTTAGGTAAGCATCTCCCAACACCAGAAAAGTGGAGAGACGTTGGCCACTTAGGAAAAGATTGTCTAAAAACCTCTCTTTTGTTGGCTGGGCTCAGTGGGCTCTGTTTCTAGGAAACAAATCCACACCTTTTTCTGTCTCTGGATCAATAGTGCAGAATAGGCCAGCCATGCCTATTGCAGAAGAAAACTGCGCTTAATTTTAATGAACAAAAAGTGGGAATGACTGAATGCTTAGAGTGGGATAGAAAACACACAAGAACAGTTCCAGGGGACCTCTCAGCCACGCAAGTAAGAAAAACTATTTAACAATATGCACGTGATTTCCCGGTCATACTCACGGAATTCCTAGACCTAATTACTGCTATTCCCACTACTGGACATGAATATGCAAAAAAGCAGCAGTATTACCCAAATAAATGCAGAACATATACAGAGAAAGAGACATTGCAGATAAACAAATTTTAGCTTGAACACTGGTTCAGCCACACAAAGAGATTTTGGGTGAATTGACCGTCTGGAGAGTTTCTAAGTTCGGTGAATTCTATGACAATTGGAGAACAAATGTATTTTTTGGCAGGATTCTGAAGTGGGAAGAGGTGGGAAAAGAGGGTCACTCCCAGGCCCACCAGCTGGCAAAGGAGCTCAAGCCATTTTAATGGTAGCTAGCGGAGCGCTGTCAAGGTTTCCAAAAGGGATTTTAATAGTCGTGTGGTCAGAGTTCCCTGAGTAAATAGCTCCCATTTCCACTCTGGCTGCCAAGTGGGGGACCACCTAGGTTGCCTACCCCCAAGGAAATGGGGAGGCAGGTTCTCTCCTTCTACAGTTCCCCTGCCCACCACTGTCCCTAGCTGCCTGACATTCCACCATTAGAGTGACATGCTCAAACTCACACTTGGCTCCCAATTAAAATTCAAATCCTATTCCCAAAGACAGTATTTTAAACGTTTGTTACTCCTTTCAAATTGATTTCTGCTTATGAATGGGCTTTAGCACCTGTTTTGAAAGCAGAGATTGGGGGGAGAGGGAGAAGAGGGGAGAAGAGCAGAAATGCCCCGGTTAAGGAGCCTTCCTGGGTGGTGGTCACACATCAGCCTTCTCCACTCTCCTTCCGCGCGGCTCCTCCCCAGATGATGCTGCGGCTTGCGCCATGGAGAGCTCGAGTATATTTGCAACCCCTGGACTCCGAGCTTGGCCTAATGTCTTGTCTTGGCCACTGGGACTGGTGAAAGGCTTGGAAGGCACACGGGCGATCGGATTTGATTGCTCTTGAACCTTTGCCCTCTCCTGAGAACGTCCTGCCCGAGTTAGCCTGCGGGCAGCTCAGAGACACACGGATCAAAGCCGCAGGGGCACCAGCAAGCCCAGCCAGCATCACCCTCGGGCAGCCAAAAGCCAGCCCAGTCGCAGAAATGTGAGGGGACAGCCCCATCACTGGAATGCCTGAGGCTCAGGGACTAAATAAATATATATTGTTGTGTGCCACTCATGGTCCGGGGTTGTTCGTTGGGTGATGGTATTGTGATCGTGGAGAGCTGATACAGCGGAGAAGAAAGGGCTCAGAATAGAGAAGGCTGAGAAGTACCAAGGCCAAGTTTGCCCCCCTCATAATTATAAACACGTGGGCCTGCCTCCGCCTTTGGGCGGCCAGAAGACAGCAGGACATGAACATGATCATAACACCGCAGTCGGCCTGCCCTTTGCAGCGCGGGGTGGAGATACTGGCTTGTCCTTCCCCGATATGGGGATGTGACATCATGTCTTCATGGGAGGGGATGAAGGGAGGGACCCAGATTCATTTCGTGGCTACTGTGCGTTAGCGACTATGTTATAGTTTCATCCAATCCATCCGTGGTCCTTTGAGTTGGGAATCGTCTTCCCCACTCTACAGATGGGAAGACTGAGACCTGGAGGAGACCTGGAGAGATCAAGTAACTTAACTATGTTAAGCATCGGGGGAGGGGGGGGCTGGCAGACCTGGGGGCAGCTGGTAACCAGGTTAGGCTTTGCAGGCCTAGGGCAGCTTCTGTTACAACCCAGCCCTGCGGGTGTGTCGTGAAAGCGACCCGAAGACAGCACCCCAAAGCAGGAGCGGGCACCAACACATACATAGTTACAAAAGCAAAACTGAATTTCATGTAAATTTCACATGTGGCAAACAATATTCTTTTGTTGTTGTTTTTTTTCAACCCTGGTAAAAAAGCATTCTTAGCTCACGAGCTGTACAAAAATGGGCAGGGGGCCAGAGCTCGCCAACCCCTGATATGAACGCCAGGGCTTAGATTCAAGACTATAAAATTCTGCAAATGGCTGGGAAGCCAAAAGTCTTTGTGGAGGAGTGTGGATGTTTCTTAGGTCCCGTTGCCTTTATTACTGCCGCTGAATACCTCCCTATATAAAAACAGATAAACATCAAGAAAATGTCCAACTCACTTTCGAATGTGTTAGACAGGCATGCCCAACTCCTGACCCTTTCTCTGCCATTCTCTTGGGATCGAGTACATTGACTCCACGTGTGCCCTGCTTGTATACGCATGTTCTTGTGTACATGCACGTGTGGTCCCTGTGTGTGCGTGCATTCCTGCATGCGTGTACGTCCATGTGTGAGTAGGTGCTGAAGACAGACTTTAGCGAAGTAATGGCCCAGGATGAAAGGTAATATATACAGATAAGGTAGGTACACAGTGCTATTACTATCTCCACGCTGCAGAGGGGGAAACTGAGGCTCAGAGAGGCTAAGCAACTTTCTCAAATTTACTCCACAAGGGGAGGCGAAATTCAAATGCCATGATGTCTGGCACCAGAACTAGAGCCTTAGCTACCAACCCGCACCCCTCACTCTCCTGGGAAGAGACGGTCCGCTCGGGTTCTGGCTGTCCCGTGAAGCCTTGCCCGCCACCAGCTCCCTCTGACTTGCACTCTGCCTTAGGCTCTCCCGCCAGAACAAACCGGAAAATAAGTAGTCAGAACAAGATTAAAAGGAACGACATGGACTGTTTCCAGTCACGAGCGGAAAGTCCTCATAGAAGACAGTTCTTTCCGCGGGCCTCTATGAAGTTCGGATGTGTGCCGGGGTCTCACGTCATCCCTTGATAACGTGATGACGTCAGAGATGTGGATCCAAAACAATCATGGCACGTGCTGTCACACCCCAACGCCAGAGTTTCACCCCTGAGACTAGCCAGGTGCCCCTCCTGTCCCTGGATGACATGCCCCCCACAGCCTTCCCGTGGGAACACAAGCACTAGCGTCTCCCACCTGGCTTGTCCAAAGGGTTCTCCACCTGGAGAGAGGGCTCGTCTCCTCCAGGCCACTTCTGCCCCGCCCATCCCTGGGCCACCAGGACCCCGACCAGCAGACTCAAGGATCGTCCTCCCCTCGGTTCGTGACTTCTCACTAACAAGGCAGAAAGCCTCTACGGAATTGTTCATTTTCTAGATTCTTCTCTCCCGTGTGACACAGTGCAATTAGACACTGGCATGTGTCATCCATGTGTCGGATTCTGAAACCCTGGTCTCCATTTCCCTGTGTGTCAGCCTTGTGAGTTTCAATTTCTGAGACTTAGTTCCCTTCTCTGTAGCACGAGTGCTTGTAATCATAGTTGTGTAAGCATTTTAAAAACTCTAAAGGCCCACACGTAGATAAGCAAAAAGTACATTATACCCACCGAGGGTTAGCAGCTCCGATTAAAACAGCACTCACTAGTCCAGGAGGCATTTACCAGACTGCGTCTGATCGCGGTACAATCACGAAGCTCATGGCACTGGCCCTCCAGTTCCAGCGTGGGGCCGTCCGCCAGCCCCGCAGCATCCCTGCTAGGGGCCCAGTGTCCCCTGCAGGCACTCTGCCACTCCCATCATTTCATTATCCAAACGCTTCCAATGCTGATACATGCAACTTTTTAAAATCTGCAGTCACCCCCTTTTACAAGCAGGTTCTACAGCACTACTGACTCTTTCCTAACCTACTGCAAGCAAGAAGCAGAGACAGTTTTTTTTTTTTTTTTTAAAGATTTTATTTATTTGACAGAGAGAAACACAGCGAGAGAGGGAACACAAGCAGGGAGAGTGGGAGAGGGAGAAGCAGGCTTCCCGCCGAGCAAGGAGCCCGATGTGGGGCTCGATCCCAGGACCCTGGGATCATGACCTGAGCCGAAGGCAGACGCTTAACGACTGAGCCACCCAGGCGC
>CM052889.1:52733580-52757440 GCA_028534135.1 Potos flavus | reverse complement strand
AAGCAGAGACAGTTTTAAAGTATAATATGCAATCAACATACGCGATGGAAGAGGTCATGCGTTTTTCCTCTGTCTTTCAAGAGCGTAAGATTAGTGGGAAACACGTACGACTTTCATCTCAACAAATAAAGTAATAGTGAAGTGCACTTTTATCTTTTCTGTTGGATCTCTTTTCTCTTCGGGTTGTGGCAGCCACACCATTCACCCGGGCAGCTCACGTCCACGACCCACCGTCTGTAGAGTAGTGCTCGCCACACGGAAAGGAAGCATGACAGGTGCCATGAAAGAGCTCTGATGGCTGGTGGAATATTCTCCACATGTTGGTCAGGGTGTGAAGATTGGACAGGTGAGATGGAGCCAGATAAGGAAAGGTCTTACCCTCAGAAACGATCCTAAAAGTCATGGAGAGGTATTGGAAGGCTTAACGCGCTGGGTTCATGTGGACTTACTTGCGTCTTAGAAAGATTAGTTGGGCAGTTCAAGAGAATGATCAAGGCAGGGAGATTAAGTTCGGGAACGACTGGAATCATCTGGCAGAGGAAAGACAACCATTTTAAACCAAGGCAGTGGAGCTGGAGAAGCGGAAGTCGGTTTTATGGCCACTTGGGGAAAAACAGTTGTTGGATCTGTTGGATGATGAGGGCAAAGGAGAGAGGGCACTCCCAGGTCGGGCTTAGGTCAATAGGGGAAGGCAGTGATGGTATCTGCAAGCGGGAAAATGAATGGGAAGCCATTTGTGGAGGAAAAAGGTGTGTTCTATTTCTGATGTGTTGGTTTGAAGTGCTTTGGAGACATCCAGGGACTGGAGTCCAGTAGGGACTGGGCAATGCAGGTCAAGGCCAGAGAGAGTAGCCAGCTTTCAGGTGGCGGCAGAAAACTTGGAGTTAAATGAAATCCCTGGGAAGATCAGAGGATGTGATGTGAAAGAAGGCTGCGGATGAGGCCATAATGAATTCTAACATTCATGATGTGGACACAGGCAGGGGAGCCCGTGAAGGGGGCTGGAGATCTGGGAGCACGGAGGGACAGGACTCAAGACAGGAGCTGGGAGGGAGTCAAGGGAAATCAGAATGTCAAATTAAGGATGTCCGAGAGTGTCAAATATTGTAGATGGTGTTAAAAAGTAAGGACCCAAAGTGTCTGTTGGAATTTGCCCTCCAGAAGGCAATGCCAACTTTGTGACGACAGTTTCACGTGAGAAGAAATTACCTTTATGTTCTCGTTCACTCTGAGATTCTCCAAGTCTGTGATGGCGAAAGTGGCTGATTCATAAGGCCCGTGTTTGAAAGAAGCTTACGATGGGCGCTCCAGATATTTGTCTCTAAAAATTCCTAATAACCATCTTCCTTTTCTTGCCAAGTTATGTTCCAGTTTAACATCATTGAGAATTCAGTTCTTTTTTACTTTCTGCCAAATTGAAGGGGGGTTAAAATCGGGATAGCGTTATGTGAAACTAGGGTCGATCGTATCTAGGAACCAGACTCAGCTCCGAACGATCGCTCATGTTGGCTGAAATCTCAACGCCAATTCTGATTTTTTTTTTTGTAAGATTTTATTCATTTATTTGACACAGAGAGAGAGAGATCACAAGCAGGCAGAGAGGCAGGCAGAGAGAGAGAAGCAGGCCCCCCGCTGAGCAGAGGGCCGGATGCGGGGCTCGATCCCAGGACCCTGAGATCATGACCTGAGCTGAAGGCAGAGGCTTTAACCCACTGAGCCATCCAGGCGCCCCCCAATTCTGATTTTCCATTCAGAGAAACAGCAGTGAGCTGGATTTCCTCTTCAACTCTGTGGTCCAGTGCCCATTCCCTCGAGCAGTGCGCTTGTTTTCCCACTGCTGAATTAAACGGCCCGCTGTCCTGGTATTTGTGGGTGGGGAGGCAGGAAATAACAAGCAGTGATTTCATTTGTTTCTGCAAATCACAGAAAATGTGCTGGGTCCTTCCTTGGAGTCTTGTATCTAGAGGTGGGGACCCCGCTGTGACGCGAAGCCGCTCCTGTCTAATTGCTGTTGGCGATCAGTGCAAAGTGAGCCCGAGCAAAGTCCTCAAAATGTTTATTCACATGCCAGGCTGGCGAACTGTATTGGGTCAGCATTTAAAATCGATACATTTTCCTTCTTTAAAGGACTGCAAATGGCCTCTGCAGAATGAGTGCGGATTAGCAAAGGTGTTGAACTAACCGTGCACGGCCGGCGGGTAAAGAACCATCTCAGCACGGTGGAGACGAGTTTCATAAACTGGAATAGGTCATGCGTTATGGTGACATTTCTTTTTTTTTTTTAAGATTATTTATTTATTTATTTGACAGAAAGAGAGAGCGAGAGAGAGCACAAGCAGGAGGAGGAGAAAGAGAGAGGGAGAAGTAGGCTCCCCACTGAGCAAGGAACCCGATTCGAGACTCCAGCCCGGGACCGTGGGATCATGACCTGAGCCGAAGTCAGACGCTTAACCAACCAACTGAGCCACCAGGCGCCCCAGACAATCCTGGACTTTCATTTTATTATTTTATTTTTTAAAAGATTTTATTTTATTTATTTATTTATTTATTTTAAAGATTTATTTATTTAGACAGAGAGAGCACAAGTAGGGAGAGAGGCAGGCAGAGGGAGAGGGAGAAGCAGACTCCCCGCTGAGCAGAGGGCCCGATCCCAGGACCCTGAGATCATGACCTGAGCTGAAGGCAGATGCTTAACTGACTGAGCCACCCAGGCATCCGCGATAACATTTCACTGCAAATTCCTTACTGGCTGCTGGAGTCTTTACTGCTACCTAAATTATTTCTCATATAACGTCACTTTGTATTGTTCCAAAAATAAAGAAAAGCCGTGTATTTAGAGATTACATAAAGTGCACTCATTCACTTGCAAAGTGAACTGAGGAGACGTGCCTGTGTTTGTTTGTGTCTCGAATATAGTCACAGACACACTCCCGTAGGCTGCAACTGTTCTAAATCCATGAATGGGATCTTCAATCACAAATGTCTGAGGACAAATTTGGAACTAGAGTGAAAAATCTCACCACTTTCCTTAACTTTTTTTTTTAAGCTCCAAAGAGCTGTTTTCAAAATCAGTCGTGTAACGGAACTTTCATTCTTAGAATATGAAAGCCCCAGATATTTTTTTTAAAAGTTGCCCGGAGCTCAGTACCCCGTCTAGATCTTTCCCAGCATGGCCGGGCGGCACACCGCAGGCTCCGCTGCCTTCTCTCCCCCACGCCTGAACCAGAGAACTCTAGAGTTTAACTGATCGTCTGGCTTATTTTATCCATAATTGATTTTCATTGGTTAGGAGAGGAATAATTCCTTTTTATCTCTGTCTTTTTTTGGCTAACTCAATTAAATCAGCCCTCAAATACACCCTGGGATTAGGGTAGGCATATAGTTTTATTCTTGAAGACACAGACCTAACTTTCTAATTTCTAATAGAATGCCTTTTTTTTTTTAATTTAAAACTCGCCTTTGACTTCCTGATGATTTAAAGAAAAATTCAAATATCATAAATAATAGTAGGTCCAGATGGAGCTTAAAGGACTATTAAGACCCACTCCAAAGGGAAAAGTCTTTTCCCTAAACGATTTGATATTTGATATTGATCCAAGCCTCGTGGGAATCACGCTCAGAAAAGCCAGACCAACCTGCAGGATTTTAGCAGTTTAAGAAAAATGCGTCGGTGGGCTTGATCTTTTGCCTCCGTGCAGACACTTTGCTAAGGTTGGGGTGGTTTTTCAATTGGAGTTGTAAAGATTTTGTGGCCCTCTGTGGTGAGGCGCCCCAGGGCTGCTAGAGGACAAGTCCCCCTCCCCAGATGACGGGCCTCCTTCCCAGCAAGAGGACGTGAACGCTGGGATCACTTTTTCTTCCTCAAGGGCCAATAGAAATGTGGGTGGGTGAGGAACAGAGGTCTGTAGAAAGGACAGACTTTATCCCAGGAGCTCGCCCAGAGGCAAAAGGACACCGACCTGGAAACAGGGCTGTGCCCACATCTCGCTCTGGGAGGCCAGGGGGCGACCTCGAACCCCGAGGCTGCGGGTGCCGGCTTCAGGAAACGCAAGAGCACAATGCGCCGCGACGGCAGGGACACAGGCAAGAAGTGACAAAAAAAAACCCGCGAGCAGGCGGGGAGCCGACCTCACAAAGGATCCTATGAGATTTCTGGAAGAGCCGCCTCACTTCCCATCAAGTTTGGATTAGCCGTGGCAAAAGAGGAAAGAGAACAAATAAAGGAAATCCACAGATAATCCCCAAACCTCCATTTGAGCTAATAGTTCAAATTCCTTCGATGCCAAGTCGAGCCTTTTTTTGTTTACCGGAGTTGATAATGAGGGACAAAATAAACCAGTCTCACTTTAACCTCCTTCCTGTGCATGTGGATGGAAACAGGGTCTGGGCGGAGGTAATCCTCACCGGGGGCGCATCTGCACGAGCCCCACCCTGCGGTGGGGTGGGGGTGCGGTTGGAGGACCGGCCGCCCCCACCCCCAGTGGCACGGGCCACAGTGTCGCCTGAGGAGGAATTGTGGGAAGCCCGCCCCGCTTCCTACTGGAGCGCAGCCAGGAGGACAGTGAGGGGCAATGTGGGGGTGCTCTGGTTGTCCCAGCCAGTGGGGGGGAGGGAAGCGTGACATGGGACCTACCAAGGCAGCCCAACCCAGTCCAGAGCTGCTAAGCACGGCATCAGAGAGAGGCGAACAAGGGCGAAGAAGCTGAGAACATGAACCATCAGCGAGCTCCCCGATGTCGAGGCAGAGATCTCTCTCCTGCTCTTCCCACTAGATTAAAACCACGGTATGGGCCGTGACAAAACCAACCCCCAATTAGAAGTCTCCTTGGCGCGTCACTGCCTTTTTTCAGTGCGTCTGCAACCACCTAGCCCCGACACCAACGCTCGGTAGCGAATGGCTTTCTTCACGTTTCCAGACACGGAGCCTTGCTCAGGGCTGGGTCCCAAGATGCCCTTTCCCTGGTGAACCCCATTCTGAGAGGACTTCACCCGCTTTTTCTGAACTTCTCGGGTCATTTTGCCTGGGGTCACCTTCCCAAAGAGTAGAAGCAGCTCCAGATCTGTAGGTCTGGGCAGTAGCCCAGCTGTGTCCTTGGGGCGTCATTGGTGCGTCATTTTTCTGCTGTGTTTCTTTTGACTCATCTGTAAAATGGGAATACAATTAGCCATCTCGCTTCATCTCACGGCTGATGCAGACTGGAGCAACTTACTCTTTCTATTTCATAAACATACTCCATGAACACATCTTAAGGAATTTCTTTCCTTCTCTCTCTTTCTCCCTTCTTCGTTCTTTCCTTCCTTCTCTCCCTCCTTCTCTCCCTCCCTCTTTCTATACATTTTTGCTTTTCTTTTTCTTTCTTTCTTTTTGGAAGTAGCTCTGGAAGAAACTTCCAGCATTCCCTTATTGATATTCTGGTGCTTTTCTACTCTTTTCCATTTGGTAATCATTTTATAAATGCGTTCTGGAAAAAAAAATTTTAAAGATGAAATGATAGAAGTACAATAAAGCAGTGGATAGGAAAGCCTATTAGACCCTAATACTCAACCAATGGAAGTCGGTGAGAGCTGGAATCTTCTGGGGGCATAGGAGGTACAAAGGTCAGACTGGGCCTCAAATTCCATGTAGTTTCAACAGGCCCCATTTTCATACAAATTCCTCCTAGAAAGTAGATCTCCTGAACAGCCCTGGAAGGACATTCGTAATCACCTAAAGTTCTTTTCCCTTCAGTATCTGAAATGATTTAGCCTAAAAACAAGGCTCAGTGGGCCTCTTGCCAGCTGTCAATAATTTTAGCCTCTTAAGTCAGGATTGCCCCTGTCTTTCTTCTGAAAAGAGAAAAATCCAGCCTGCTGGTTAATTGCTAAGCCCTTAAAGAGTTCCTAGTTCAGGAAGTCAACTGACTCTGCTCCAGTAGCCTCACTCTGAGGACAGAAAATGAGCCTAGCCCTTCCCCAGTCCCCCTTGATGATCCTCCCCGTCTTCCACCGCCCCTTGTGTCCCTCCGAGAGCCCCACGGAGGAGGCAGAAGGAGGAGGAAGACACCGCCTACTCCCTGAGGCCACTGAAGGGGAGAATGCGCTCCTCACCGGATAAAGACCGGGGCTTTTGACCTTGTCCTAGGCCAACAGGGGTGCGCTAGGCAGCACCCCTCCTCTATCTTCCGAGTACTCCGTTAGGGTTGAGGCACCTCCTCCAGCTGGTCTCTAACCTTCCCAGTAACCCCTTCTCAGAGCCCTGTGCTCCAGGGCCATAGGTGCAAATGGCCTGTGGCCTGGAATCACCATGCCCTCTTGCTTCCTCCTAGGGGAGAAGGCAGATGACCCTGCGTGGCCTCGGGGCTTCCTGAGTGAGCACTGCTGTCCCTCTGCATCAAAGGCATGCAGCCCTTCAAACAACATCTGTACATAAAAGTTGTTGGAAATAACACGTCCACCGAGAGAGTTCAGGCAGCTATTAAGGGAAAACAATACAGGGTCTGCCTGTCCCATTCTGCTTTGTTTTGTTTTGTTGTCTTCTCTCTCGCTCCCTCCTCTTCCCCCTCTGCCTTTTCTTCCCCATCTTCCCATCTCTTTCTTGTGTAGGGCTTGAGGTGTGGCACACCCAGAGAATTAAAATGTAGCTGTTATTATTGTTGTTACTCCCTTGTTTTGGAGAAAGACAGTGATGAGTTCCAGCCCAAGGGCCTCGCCGGCGTCGCTGTTCTTACCGGGCACCAGGAGACTCCGTGCCAGCCATCCCACTGACAGCAATGACCAAGGACCGAGTGCCCCCACTTCCCGGAGAGAGGATCTCCCGGGTTGCAAAGGGCTATTTGTTGTGATCTTCAAGGTCTTTGCCTGGCCTTGGCAGTTTGGCGTCCCTTGAACTTTTTAGAAAACATGAGACTCCTTCCACATCAGGCATTTGAAATCCAACCGCTTTTGCAGACCATCTGTTATGTAGTAATGTGCAAATTACCAATAAATAATTCCAGATTCTTTTTTGCAAACCCAGCTATAAACAAATGCTCCACATGCCGAAATGGAAGTCATTTTCCCTTTGAAAACTCATTAAGTGGTGCACGATGGGAAGAGATTGAGGGAGCAGCTCCCTCGCAGATGCCAGGGAGGGTTACTACTGCACGCAGACAATAACACGGAGCCAAACACTGACAAGTCTTCGAGAATCTTCTGCCTGCTTCATATGCACTCTCTTCCTGCTGTGCATTTGCTCCAGTGTCTTACCATCTGGTGCGTACGTAGCCTATCAAACCCCTTAGGGCCGATCTGTGTGCTATAGTCTTATTTGTTCTTTTATCCAGTTAAAACACGGGCAAACGATGATTTCTCGCCTGCAAAACAATAAGATCTCACACATAAAAATTACATTTGACTTATTTATTCCTAACAGGTTGTCGGGAAACCAAGTTTCCTCGGTGCTTCACAAGGCGAGCCACTGCCATTTCTAGAACACTCTGCTTGACATCCCTGCTAAATGGTTCTCAGGGGAGGGTTTATGGGAAGCAGGAGAAAGACAGTAAGGAGGGAAGTCTCAGTTGAGTGGATTGCAACTCTCACCAATGTTAACTATTTATTCTCTTGGAGCAAAATCAAATTTCTAGGGGCAGCATTCAGGCAGAATTGGGATGTGGGTCCAGTTCTGGGACTCTCTCTGTTCCTTTCTGAGGGGTGCCTCTTGGAGCACTAATTCTCTTCTACAAGCGAGGTCAATGAGTCTAAAAACAAATACTTAGTTTTACCTTATTTTCAGTAAGGACTTTTTTTTTCTCTGAAAAGATTCATTCTAGAGCCCAAGTAAATATGAACTCATTGAAAGAGAGTTTTGTCTTATAGTAATGAATAGAAGTTTGGCTAGATGAACACGCCTCCAGATTGCATTTATAAAATCTGCACAAAATGCACCCCCCCACCCACAAAAGTGTCACAACCAGAATCCACTGGAGAGCTACCGAGAGCAGGCAGAAACTGAAGGAAAGTGGACCTTGAAGGATGAGAACTGAACTGGGTTCAGTTTTCTAGGAGTTTTCTATTGCCACACCATAAAAATCATCACAAATTTAGCGTCTTAAAACAATACAAATGTGTTTTCTCAAAGTTTCTGTAGGTGAGACCTCTGCGGACGTTGTAGGTGGATCTTCTATTTGGGGTCTTACCAGACTGAAGTCAAGGTGACAGCCAGGGCTGCAATCTTGTCTAAGGCCTGGGATCTTCTTGCAGCTCACAGGTTGTTGGCAGAAGTCAGTTGCTTGCTGCTGTGGGACTGAAGTGCTCAGGTCCTAGAGGCCACTCACTGTGCCCTGCCACATGGTCCTCACCACTACACAGAAGTTGTGTCTTCAAGGCCAATAGGACGGCGTCTGCTGCTCTTGTCTCTCCAACTTCTTGTAAGGGCTCACCTGATTAGGTCAGACCCACCTAGGATAATCTTCCCTTTGGTGAATTCCATGTCAACTGATTGGAAACTTTAGTGATGTCTGAAAAATCCCTTCACTTTTCCCACAAAATTAACCTAATCACACGAGTGAAATCCTAATCCTATTCACAACTCTCCCCCAAACCCAGGGGTGGAGACTTTCCAAGGCATGTGCACTAAGGAGCGGGAGTTTTGGGAATCATCTCAGAACTCTGCCTACCACAGTGAAATTTAAATGCCTGATGGCACTCCCCAATTTTAACTGCAAGGATAGACGGTCTTATTCAAGTTTAAGGAGTCAGAAGTCATCTGACAAGATAACTGGAAGATTAGGAGAATACCAGAAGGAGAGAAACTGTAGAGAGAGTGAGCCCCATAACTCTACCTATAAACTCTTCCTGAATAATAAACCCTTCTAACTATTGAGCCAGGAGTGTGCATGGGAGACTTCAAGAGGCCTGGCCAAAAAAAAAAAAAGCAGCTAGGAGCTAAAAGAACCAAGAGATTTTGCCTGATGGACACCACAGGAGAGGCCATTTGGAGGCCTGCTAGAACAAAACTTGACACCTCTCAGAGGAACATGACGAAATCCAGAGTCTCTACATGTATCCTTCACAATATTCACTATACGATAAAAATTTACTAGACATACGAAGAAACAATACACGTGACCCTGGCCAAGAAAAAAGCCAATAAATACTGACTCCAGAATAAACGAACATGAAATTAGCAAACAGGGACTTTAAAACAGCTCTTATAAAGTTGTTCCAGAGCCTATAAAGAATAGTGCCACCCCCGCTCTCGTTTTCTTTACATTTGCATACCTCCATTCTTATCCCTCTATTTTAAATCCCTCTTGTTACTTTACGTGATTTTCTAATTTTCATCATTTACCTGGGCTTTGCTGTTTTAGTACAATCTGGAAATGTCTGGTTTGCAATAGGAAAACTTAGCCTTCTTTATGTTTATCATCATAATTTTTATTCCTTATATATTAATTTATGAATATTATTTCTCCCATCTGATTTCTTTCTCTTTTTCTCATTTTTGTTTGTATGAGCAAGTTTCATTTACTGCCCCCTTTTCCTTCTGCTAATGGTTATTTTGTCCTCCCTGGTGTTGGTAAACTTTACAACACTTTCAGGGCCCCTCTCTTCTCTCTCAGCTCCTCACTTAACCCCAGATGAGATATTTGGTCTTTTTTCACTTCTTTTCTTCCTTCTTTATCCTCTCCAACATCTAGGTTTTGCTGAGATATATATTCCACTCAATGTATCAAACCTCTCTTGCAGTTGTCCTCTGTTTTAAGTGTTCTTATGTTGAATTTATATGGCATATCCTTAGGAAGGTTATCTTTGACTGCTGGATTATCTGTCTAGCTCATCACTTATTTCAAGTTTCATCACTTGTCACTTTTCTTCTCCTTTTCACCTTTCCTTTCACTTTCTGATTCACGTGCTCTTTGTTTAGAGCTCTTTAAAAATTATTTTCCTAATAGGTCTACACAGGTGGTATAGTCTCTGATTCTTTGAATATTTGCAAATATTTTTTCTTTCAACTTGACAAATGAACGAGATGTTTGGGATACAGAATTCATCAACTGTAATGCTTAATTCTTTCTAGTTTATAGATATTATTCGGCCATTTTCTAGCATCCTGATGCTATAAAAGAAAATCTCTGTTGCAATTCTGACTCATTTTGCTTTGTAAATAAGTAATTCCTTCTCTCTGGAAGTCATCATATTTTCTATTTTTCCTCAGAGTAAGATATGCCTAGGCGTAGGCCTTTTCTCATTCAATCTGCCTGGAAATCAGTGATTATGTGCAATTTGAACTGTTACATTATAACAATTCATTTGTGATTATTGCATCTGGGTTCATAAATGAAGTTAGACTCTATTTTCCTTTATTTTGTGGTCCTTGTTGGATCGCGATATCAAGATACTAACTTTGTAAGATTAATTTCCTATCTTCAGGAGCAACATCTTTCAGGTTTGCATGGGTCCCGTCAACTCCTTGAAAGTTTGATTGACTTTATTTGTAAAGCCGACATCAGGCGCTTGTTGAATTTTATTTATCTAGTTAAGGTTAAACAGGTTTTTGTTTACCATTTTAGTTAATTTAATGGCTATTAGCTTACTTGGGATTTCTATTTTCCCTCTTGCATTTTTCTAGAAATTCATTTAATCTAGGTTTTCAAATAAATTGGAGTATGTTTGTTTATAATATTTTTCCATAATTTTAAAAAATGTTTGTTATATCTAAGGTTATTTCCCCATAACCATTTTAAATTTGGTTTATTTGTGTGCTTTTTCTTTTCCTCATGATCATATTTTTCCAGAGATCTAAATTACTAGCTTTTCAAAGAATTGGCTTTTGTTACTTTATCTCATTTTTTGTTTTGTTCCTGGTTTTATAAATTTCTGGTTTTATATTTTCTTCATTAAGGTTTCTTTGGCTGCACTGTTATTTTTTTATAGTATCTTGTGTTAAGTCGTTAGCTCATTTATTTTGAATTTTTCTTTGTTTTAGATACACGTATTCATAATTTTTAATGTCTAAGTTGATCCCACAGATTTTGAATATTTTATAACTCTTAGAGTTTCCCTTTTAACCTGGATTATCTAGTAACTTCTTAAATTTAGTTTTTAGTCATACAGGATCATGTTAGCCACCTTGTCATTGCTGATTTCTGTTTTCATTACATTATTTTCAGAAAATAGAATCTGGATAATGTAAAATACTGTGGCCTATGTTACGAATTATTTTGGTAAATGTTCCATGTGTGCTCAAAAATAATGTGCATTTTATTGATTAGGATCAAATATGATATATTGGGGTGAAATATATCAAAAACTCCAATGCAAGTGTTGAGCTATTTCTCACTTTGGTCCTCTTGGTTGGTACCCTATTTCAAGACTGTATCATTAAGTAGTATTTTCATGACCAGTACAACCCTTGGCCCTTGCAAGAGATTCTCTCTCCTGGATCCCCACAGCTTTGAGGCCCTTGTGTGTCACAAATGCATAAAAGTGAAATCACTAAACCAAGCTTTCACTCATGACTAACTCTGTTCAGTCGCCAGGAAAATACCTGTCCACATCTCTTGTGCTATGCCCTTGACATAAAAGGCAACTATTTGAAAATGTCATGAAGGCTTGTGGGTTGTGCTACTGCTGACCTTGGAGAAGGACATTGCTTTTGGAGTGCTGGGAAGGATTTCAGCAGTGGAAGAACGTAGGTAATAGAAAATAAAAATGAATTAGCTTGTCAGATCTTTCCTCCCAAGGAGGACAGGGCAATAGATGCTCACATAATGAGGTAGCATGACCCAATAGTGTGGAGCGTCATTTATTTTGGTTTGACTCTCTTGGTTTCTAACTTGTAGTTCTAGAGGTTGGACATAAAAACCAAGGAACATTCTGTAATATAAAAAAAATAGGGGCGCCTGGGTGGCTCAGTGGGTTAAGCCTCTGCCTTCGGCTCAGGTCATGATCTCAGGGTCCTGGGATCGAGCCCCGCATTGGGCTCTCTGCTCAGCGGGGAGCCTGCTTCCCCCTCTCTCTCTGCCTGCCTCTCTGCCTACTTGTGATCTCTCTCTCTCTCTGTCAACTAAATAAATAAAATCTTAAAAAAAAAGATATTACTCTTAAATTTATAGATATACTGATTTAAACATAAAGCTAACGAGTAGGTAATGTTAAATCTTAGATTCATAAAACTATTCCATAACATTTATTTAAATTTCATAAAATAAAAACAATGGCTTTTTATTTAGAATGCTGATATTTATTAAGTATAGTGAATTCAATGTGTATTTTGCTTTTGGATTTTAATGGATAATTTTGAATACTTTAGAAATAAATAAATTTTGGAAAGCATGCAATAATTTTAAATGTTTTGTTTTCCATTTACCTTAGTTTATGTATACACGTAGATTGAGGAAAATACACCCGTATTTAAAACAATTACGTCTTAGCACTTTATGTTAGGTAAAAGAAAAGGAGTACAAATAGAGGTCAAAATGGGAAAAAAATGCAAAAGTAGAGCCTCAAAAAGAAAAAGTCAAACCAAAATCTGGTTTTCTTAAATGTTTAAAAACTGGAAAAAATTAAAATTAGCAGATTTCTGTTAAGGGCAACATAAAATGTAAACAAAACATTTTATTTATAAATATTTAATCCTTTATTAAAACAAAAATATGAAGAGTAAATTATCTTTGTCAAATTTGCAAGTTGATAAAAGTCATACGAAATCCCTAAAATTTCATAATCTTCACTAAATGAAGATTAAATTACTGATTTTGAAAATGACAGAAAAAAGTCAACCTGAATGCACTAATTACACCTCTGACCTGTCCATCAGGGATAAAATTGGCAAATTCTAATATAAAAATGAAACCTGAGTGATGTTTATTGACTAATGATCCTGGAAAATGGCCATCATATCCATGTGATGGTGTGAGGATGTTTCCAGAAACTACAATGCAATAAAATTTACAGTCTTCCTTCAGTTGATGTGGCAGAAATTTTGAGATTTCATTTTATACCAAAATCTTTTAAATGGAGGAAAAAATGTACCTTTTGTATGCTAGGTTCAAAGTGAATATATTGTTACTACAGTCAAATTTTTTTTTTAAAGATTTTATTTATTTATTTGACAGAGAGAGAGAGAGCACAAGTAGGGGGAGCAGCAGGAAGAGGGAGAGGGAGAAGAAGACTTCCCGCTGAGCAGGGAGCCTGATTCGGGGCTCGATCCCAGAACCCTGGGATCATGACCTGAGACAAAGGCAGACACCTAACCACTGACCCACCCAGGTGCCCCTCCCAAACTCATTTCTATATAAAGACTGTGTTTTGGCCATTAAAGACCCAGCAAAATATAATCTTTTTTTTTTTTTAATATAATCTTAATAACAAGGAGACATCCAGATGGCCAAGAAACACATGAAAAGATGCTCGACATCACTCATCATCAGGGAAATGAAAATCAAAACTGTATGGCGACATCATCTCACACCTGTCAGAATGGCTAAAATCAACAACAGGGAAACGACAGGTGTTGGCAAGGATGTAGAGAAATAGGAACCCTCATGCACTGTTGGTGGGAATGAAACTGGTACAGCCTCTTGGGGGTTTCTCAAAAAGCTAAAAATGGAAACTTATGATCCGGTAATCGCCCTACTGGGCATTTACCCCCATAATATCAGAACACTAATTCAAAGGGAAACATACATACCTGTGTTTATAGTAGCATTCTTTACAATAGCCAAGATACGGAAGCAGCCCAAGTGTCCATCAACTGATGAATGGAATGGAATATTATTCAGCCATAAAAAAGAATGAAGTCTGTCCATTTGCAACAACATGGATGGAGCTAGAGAGTATAATGTTAAGCAAAATAGGCCAGTCAGTGAAAGACAAATACCGTGTGATTTCATCCATGGGTGGAATTTAAGAAATAAAACAAAAGAGCAAAAGAAATAAAAAAGGAAAGAGAGAGAGACAAACAGACTCTTAACTATAGAGAACAAATGGATGGTTACGAGCGGGGAGGCGGGATGAAGGAGGGTGCTTGTTGTGATGAGCACTGCAGGACGTATGGAAGTGTTGAATCACTATATTGTGCACCTAAAACTCCTGTATGTTAACTATACTGGAATTATTAAAAAAATAAATAAAATAAAAAATAAGAAAAAAGAAAAAGAGATTTCAAAACTGGGGAATGAAAAACACATTAAAAGAAAGTGACATATAAAAGTAAATAGGCAAAAGCCAAAAAAGAGAGAGATTTAAATAAATTGAACAATATGATTGCTACCTTCAACTTTCTTTATAATAACCCCAAATTTAAAAATTTGGAAGAAGAAAAACTGAAATACTGTGTGGCTCTAGTTGGTGAGAATCATAATATAAATGATAGGATAAATTTAAATTATGATTATAAATATAATTAAATTTATATACAAAATAAAAATATTTCCTAAGATTTTCTGTGATGAAGATAATTTCCTTTCTTAAGATTTTATTTATTTATTTGACTGAGAGAGAGAGATCACAAGTAGGCAGAGAGGCAGGCAGAGGGAGAGGGGGAAGCAGGCTCCCCGCTGAGCAGAGAGCCCGATGCGGGGCTCGATCCCAGGACCCTGAGATCATGACCTGAGCCGAAGGCAGAGGCTTAACCCACTGAGCCACCCAGGCGCCCCTGTGATGAAGATAATTTACCACAAATAACCCATTATATGATGTATGCATCGTGATATGTCAGATTTATGGTTATTTTTGAATCTAAGAATTCTTTTAACATTTTTTTCATTTAACATTTTTATTGACATTCCACTTGCTATTCGTTAGGCAGAATATTTTCTCCAAATTCCAATTAATTAAATTCAATGTAATAACTACAATGACAAAAAAACTTCATTCGAAAGTGCTTCGCTGACACTGTGACAACAGAATATAAATTATGTAAAAATTTGAATTATGAAAGCACCACTCGTGACTCCATTGAAAGGAAGACAAAATAAATTTCACAAATAAATATATAATCATTTATTAATTACATAGATCTTTATTGTTTTATTCTCCTGAACACCACCAGCCATCAACATTTCACTCGGGCATATGCAATAATAATTAAATTCAGTTATCTTTGATATTGTGCCAACCTTCACTCTACACATGTTTTTCAATTTAGATAAAATTACTTGAAAAACACAACGTGCTAAAAGCAGATTCTAGAAGAAGTAGGAAACCAGAATAGTACTATTTTTAGTAAAGAACTCTAATTTGTAATTAAACACATTCCCCAAAACTCCAGGCCCAGAAGAATTTGCTGGCAGATTCTTCTTACCAATCATACATAAGCTTTTCCAGAAAATGGAAAAGTAGGGTCTACTTCCCAGCTCATGGTAGGAGTCCAGAATAACTAACAACAAAACCTACCAAGGACACACCAGTTCAGACCAGTCACTATCATAAGCAGAGATGCAAAGCCCTACATAGTGTTAGTGAATACTTGACATCATATATACTTTCTGGAATGTCGTATGCTTCGACGTGTACAGTGAATATCAGCAATATATAAAAATGATCATCTATCAGAAACGAGCTGGGTTTATTCTATGAAGCCAGAGTTGGTTCGACACTGGAAAATGAATCCATATAATTCACTACATCAACAGAAAAAAAGGAGAAAAAGTCACGATCATTGATAGATGTGTGAAACACGTTTAATAAAGTTCATTGCCAGTTCATGAGAAAAAAATAATAGCTCTTCGTCAAGTCAGGAATGGGAAGGTGATGTAGTTATTGTCGGTGCCTCACCCGTGGCTGGAGCTTGACTCGCGCTCTGGCTTTTTTGTAGCCCCCGGTGGATGGAGAGAGGAAGGATAAATTTCCAAGATTCCTCGCCCTTCTGGCCAGGATACCTCTGAGGTATGCTCTACACTGACCCCCAAATACCCCCAGGGTGCTGAGCTCCAGTTGCCCGCACCCCGGGCTCACTGGTTGATCCTCCCTCCCCCCCGTCCCCCCCCGGGGGATTGATCTCTGTGCATCTCCTTCCTCTATAAGATTCTGCTCCATGACCTCCAGCCAGCCTGTCCTCCCCAGACTCTAGCTCTGCCTGCCCCTCTCTGGGTCAGACCCAGGGGGTCTCTAATCCAGTGCCCTCTCCGTGCTGAGGTTTGGGCCATGAGCTGGGGTGGTCATGGAGCTCACTTCATTGTTGTCCTTTGTGGAAATAAATGAAGACCACCCAAATGAGAACAAGCAAACGCCCAGCTTGGAGGCTGCTGGCTTGGGAAGCTGTAGGCAGGCTAACCAGAATTGGGACATCTTGTCTGATTGGTTAGGGATACATATTCGCCTTTCTCTGGTTGTTCCTAAACTGGAGGTAGAGGCAGAAATTAGGTAAGCTATCAGTTGTTAATCAGCTCCTGGCTCTTTGGGGATGACTGTCACAGCGTCATTGTTTGACTCCCTGAAAAGTTGCTTGAGATGGAATCTCACTTCCTGGGTCGGGTGCCACTGGCTACGGTCAGACTGCCATTTTTATATGTAGTCTGTTTGTCTATTTCACCTCTCACCTCTCAGTCTGAAAACCGTCATTTCAAATGTTTTCCTCAGTGTCTCAGATTTTTTTGGTGGGAGTGTAAATCCCGCCCTGCTACCTTGTCTTGGCTAGAAGAAGTCTCAGCCTTCCAGAGTGAGCTTTTGGGTTAATCGCCATTTCTGAAGAGCTCGTTTTCTTTTCTGTCCATCCCTCTCTCTCACTTCCTCAGCCGCTTGACTTAGACCTTTGTATCCCCTTTCACTCCCGTCTGTCCCTAGTCCTGGGCAGTCAGACCCTAAAATCTCTGGTTGGGACCCTGTGCTAAACCGAAAGGGCTCCTGCAAACGACACCGTAGTGCCCATTTCCTGAGCCACTCACTGGGAACTTAGGACCAGACCATTCTGGTCTTTGCCTAAACCCTGGGGCTCTGATCCTTCCCTGAACTGTAGCAGGATTTCCAGTGCCTTGCTTGGGCTCGCCTGGTCACCGGTCCTCCCCAGCTCTGCACCAGAGAAGATATACCCCAACCCTTTGTCTTGGTAAGAACTCCGTCCAGCATTGGGCACCCCCTCCCTATTTTGTATTTCTAACGGTCCAGAATGGCTTGCTTCCAGATGCACTCCTTTTTAGGCCATTTAATTGACTAGAATTTCTGAAGCACCGGAAAGCATCACATAGGAAATCTCAGCCTTTATGTTTTCCCACACGAGGCTCTTCAGCCTGTGCATTTTCTCCTTCCTGTTGGTTCAGCAGGCCCTGCCCCCGATGGCAGGTTGTTTTAGCAGAATGATTTTCAGAGTATGGAAAAGTGGCTTATTTCCCTTGTAGACAGTCATATGTTGGATGTGGGCATTAGATTTTTAAAGAGGTTTTCTTAGCTCTTTAATGAAGATATATATATATTTATACACATATGCATATGCAAACAGAGAGAGAAAAGTACAATTCATTGAATTTTCACTAATTGAACACACTTGTGTAGCCAACGCCTAGATCAAGAAAGAGAACACTGAACCTGCATTTCATTCATATTTTACTTGTCCCTCTCTGCTCTTAGGCTGATGGCGAGCTCAGTGAGGACAAGACTGCTTCTCTGTTGTTCATTTTTGTGTCTCCAGGTCACAGCCAAATGCCGGGCCCATGTTAGGGACGTAGTATATGAAATATATTTTTTAACCAATATTGAGGAGATGGGGCTATGCTTTTACTGGAAAGAACTCGAATCACATCTGTAAAAAATGAAATTCCTTTCTCTTTGGCTGTTACTTATCCGTTTCTCCCTTGTATGTTAATACACAACAGAGCTCAGTAAAATTACTGTAATTGGAAGTAAATTCCCAAACAAAACAAACTTGCTCTCTCCATTGTACCTGTGAAAAAAAGCTGTCACGACCCCTCCCACTCTGGCGACCGTTGGCAACCGAACGGTCGGTAGTCAGGGCCGTGTGAATAACTAGCTGTGTGTATTTGTGAGGGCAGATGTGTTTGGGGAAGAAAATGCACTGAGGTTGGCAAAATCCATTATTGTCTGGCAAGCCGAGGGATGATAAGAATCTCATTCCACTCCTTTTGGATGAGAAGGTGCGTCTTGCCACCGCTCCAGGGAAGAGTGGGGAGGAGATTAAGCTCAGACAAACTCAGGACGGAGTTTTATCCATGGTGAATGTGGCTCATCTTCACCAAGCCAGGTGCTCATTATTTTGTATTTATCTTTGAGAGACAGAAAGGTGGAGAAACCTGTGGCTTTGGTTGGTTCCTCTGCACACTCGGAAAAAAGGATGACTGTACTATCCCAAAGTGCTGGACACTTACCAAGATAATCAGGGCTGGAAGCAGGTGAATTTTCTGTTTCCTTCAGAGAAGAACGATGGGAAATGGCCGGAGGAGGGGATCCTGAGCGCCCCTGCAGAGGTGAATGGACACAGGGAAGTAACCCATCATGCCGGCCACCATCTTGTCATTGGTCCCACCACGGCTGCCTTTTTCCCTTTCATGAAGGCTGCCTTTGTTCACATTCTTGGGAGGAAGAACCAAGTTAGAACCTTGTTCATCTTGTGAAGAAAATGTGGAAAGCCTGGTGTAGGTGAGAAAAAGCAACAACCCTGGATTAACTAGAGACATGGGATGGAGGGCCTCCAATGGGCCACCCCACTAGACATGGGGTGGGGGGAGTCGAGGTGGGGAGTGGGCGGGAGAAAATGCATTGTGGTGTGAGCAGGAGTTGCGCTATGTGTGAATTGTTCCAAATCTTTCAAGCCTCCTGCCAGGACATTGAAATCCTTTGGCTCGTTGTGGAATTTGGATCTGGGACAATTTGCTCTAAAGGGGGTTTGGCATCCATAAGTCATTATTATTAATAAACACTTGGTGAATGCCAACCATATGCCTAATGCTGAAATAAAGCTCTCTCTTTTTTTTTTCCTCTTAGGTTAAGTTACCAAGTGAAGGGGAATGCTGCTCGACTCCTTCTTATCCCAGAAGAGGCAATTTCTTCGTACTCCTCAACCTACACTTAGGTCTTTGAACCCCTGGGTGCATTTTCCAAAGGTCTTTTCTCTTTTAAGAAAACATTCCAGAACATTGTAAGTGGTGACTTTAAACTCTTCACCCCTTTCATTATCAAAAGAATGGATTTCAGAGAAGAAATGTAAGTGTCTTCTGATGTAGCCTTCAGTTCAACCTGCTCTTACAGGATGACTCACTTCACAGCGGCTGGGTTTTAATGCTATGTGGCATTGAGTGGGGCTGCTTCTAAATGACTGATCTTGAATTACATGGATGAATCTTGAAAAATATATACTACACTGGGATATGTTTATTTTTAGTGGGTTTCTCCTCATAATGTCTATCCGCATGTTTCCCTGCTGTACCCTTGATCACATCTGGGAAGCAAGGAGGGGTGGGCTTCTCTAAGGAGAACATGCAAAAGATGTTTGAAAACTTTCCCTGCCTTCATTTCCAGCAGTGACTTCTGTTCAGGAGAATTGGCACCCAAACAATCTAGTTTGACTCTTTTTATTTTTTAAGCAGTACAGGGCTCTTTTAAATGACAGTGATCCGCACTAAAGAAGGTGGGGTAAGGGACCAGAAGGGGAATGAAAGGAGAACATCAAACAAAGAGAGGGAGAAGCAACAGCTTACAGGGTCTTCGTGATGATTTTCATCTCAGAATTTCTAAGCGCCTTATCAGATTTACGGAATAGGGAGACTACAGGAAATCAGACTTTTTTTTTAAAGAAGAGTTCCCATACATCTCTATAGTGTTTTGGGGACTCTGGCCACAAGATACTCCCACTTCTCTGACTGCCTCTGACATGCTGGTCCTATAACTGTAGGCTGTAAGAATTGTCCCTTATTGATATAATTTGAGAAATCAAGCTCAGAGCCACAAACACCACCACGACCATCATCACCACCACTGTCACCAAGACCACCATCACCACCACCGCCACCACTGTCACTACCACCACCACCACCACCACCATCACCACCACCATCACAACACCACCATCACAACCATCACACCACCACCATCACCGCCACCACCACCATCACCGCCACCACCACCACCACCGCCACCACCACCACCACCGCCACCACCACCACCACCGCCACCACCACCATCACCGCCACCACCACCATCACCGCCGCCATCACCATCACCACCGCCACCACCACCACCACCGCCACCACCACCACCATCACCACCACCATCACAACACCATCATCACAACCATCACACCACCACCATCACCACCACCATCACCACCACCGTTACTACCACCACCATCACCACCACTACCACCACCATCACCACCGCCACCACCATCATCACCACCACCATCACCACCATCACCACCACCATCACCACCACCGCCGCCACCACCGCCATCACCACCACGACTGCCAATATTCTTTCCTGGCTATCCCTTCAAGATGCTTGAAAGTTTACTACTGAAGAATCACTCATTTATTCATTCATCTGTTCAAAGTTCTTACCCTCCGCCTAATATGTGCTGGAGCAGAAGCATGCAGCCTCCCGAGATCCTGGCCAACATCCCTTAATTCTGGTCCTATTTCTTGAAGAACCAAGATGCAGGCAGCCATCCCAGATGCCGTCCATTTTGTCATGTCACTTCCCTACTTAGAATTCTTCACAGCTTCCCTCATTGCAAGTGAGGACCAAAGTCTATACCCCACAGCCCTACGTGACATTCCTGTGTCCTCTCGACTCCTGCCCTGGGACCAGCCTCGTCCTTGCTCTCTGTACTCCAGCTCCCCCAAAGTCCTGTATCTCTTATGGCTTTAGGATCTTCAAACTTGCTGTCCTCCTGACTAAAACAGTCCCTGCTTGTCCCAACACACCCTCTTTACCTAGTTCATTACCATTTATTCTTGAGACCTCAGCTCAGACGCCACTTCTGCAGGAAACTTCCCCAGATCAGACTAGCAGATTGAGAAATTAAGAGGTCACACAGCTAACTAAATGACAAGGTGGGAATCAAAGTCATGTCTTCCCAGTGACAATGGCTGTCCTCTTGAACACCACCTATATCGTTTAACAACTGCGAGTGTCAGTCTTCTCATTTTGCAACGAGGCAATCATTTTCTAAGTGTCTCTGCTATGAGAGCTCACCTCTCACAGGCTTCTCTCCCTGCTCTGTCATTGCCATTATTATATTAACCCCTGGGCTCAGAGGAACACCAGAGGTAAATGGTTCCTAGCGTTCAGTAGGGTGGGATTGGAAATTGGCCAAATTCGCCATTTCCACATTAGGGGCAGTTAGCCTTTTTTGGACCCCCAAAGGACCCCAGAACTGGTGAACTTAAAACAAAAGCTATTTGGGATTTCTCACAGTGATGTGGATTGTCTGGGTGGCTTCTCAGCTTCGTGGGGCTCTATTCAGCTGGAGGGTTAGATGAGCTGGAAGGCCCAAGGTGACCCCGCTCCGGTGCCTGGCTGTCAGGACAGACTCCAGGGTGGGGTGCCTCTGCTGTCGCCCCCTGAGGGGGCCACCCTCTCAGGACCCGTGGGGGGGGAGGGGATAGAAACTGCAGGGTTTCTTGAGGCCCAGCCCGGGGGCCCCCCAACATCACATCTGCTATATTCTGTTGACCGGGCCCCTCACCAGGCAGCCCAAATTCAAGGGAAACAGAGAAACGGGTGCCCCCCTCTTGAAGGGGAGGCCAAAGTGTCACCACAAAGGAGCGCCAGAGAAATCGTCATGAACACCTTTGGAAAAAATACACAGCCCGTGATGGTCTGTGAAGCAGGGACTGAAAATAATGTTCACAGAACATTGGCCACCGATATAAAAAAAAGCCTCATGAAAAGGAAGAGAATGACGATCTGTACTATCATCATAGCAGAGTTTAGAAGCAAAGAAACCACACGTGGACTGAAGCACAAAATGAAGGGCTAAAAACAAATAGGAGAGGAAAGGTTGGAGCGGGGCCTTGCAGGCACTCCCACGACCCACAGCACCAGGCAATGGTCCAGGGCAGAGGCGGCTTTGACACCTCCCCTCGGAGACTGCCTCGGGGGATGGCACTGTTGCAGGTGTGGGTCGCCTCCATCCTCTGGCCGGCCGGTTCGCCACACCTTTCCTTGATTCCCCACTTCCTGCCGGGTCCTCTCTGACACTTCCGGTTTCTCCATCACCCTCCCTACAACAGCCATTAGCTTTGAAGCCTGGTGGGTTGTTGTGGTTGCAATTTTGCTCTCCTCTCTGATAGAACTACCCCCTCCCCAGCTTCTCTACCCCCACCCCCTCCCCTACCCCCACCCCCGTGCTCACCTCAGCAGCGCAGCCGGAGCCAAGAGCCACAAGCCTGAGGGAATGCCCAGGGGCAGGTGCCCACGACGTCCCCCAGGCCTCTCCAGGGTGCTCTCGCCTCCTGGAGGCTCTGCTTGTGAGGAGACACAGCTGAGAGGAGAGGACCCTGGAGTCCAAGGACTGGGACTGGAGAGGAACCTGGGAGTGGGGAGGTGGTGTTTACCCTTAGCCAGGAGTGGCTTCTCCCCAGACCTCACTTTAATAAAAGAGCTACTAATAATGCCTGTAAGGCTCTCTGGGATGGGTTGTTCTTTATTTTATTTTTAAAATTTTATTTATTTATTTGACAGAGAGGAGAGAAATCACAAGTAGGCAGAGAGGCAGGCAGAGGGAGAGGGAGAAGTAGGCTCCCTGCTGAGCAGAGAGCCTGATGCAGGGCTCGATCCCAGGACCCTGAGATCATGACCTGAGCCGAAGGCAGAGGCTTAACCCACTGAGCCACCCAGGCGCCCCCGTGATGGGTTGTTCTTTAATGAAGTGAAGACTTTCTTCAGGGCCTCTAGACACGTCTTATGCTCTCTTTGTGGAATCTTCAGGCTTTAAAGCTGAAAAGAATGCTAGCCATCACGGTGCTCTCACAGGGACCCACCCAATGGTCCTGGGTGCCAGAAGGCTCTACCCTTAACCAGAAGGTTTTGCTGACTCTAGGGCATTTCTCTTTTTTTTTTCTTTGAGAACGCCTATGTTAGCTTTAATTCTTCTGTAAATTTGATATTCAGCCCTGTTATAAATCTGATTGCTTTAATGAAATAGGAATGTTTTTCGGTTTCCATCAAATAATGATTTTCCAGGGAGAATATTTGACATATTCTTTTGTGTCTTCATGCGTCCCAAGCTTGAGTTTCTGGGACTGAGGACTACAGATAAAGCAGCATCTCTCGTTTCAAGGGTAAGGGACCAAGACCCCAAGGTCAAGCGACCATCCTCAGTCGTGGACTGAGCCGGCAACACCAGGCTGGCCAGACTCACTGAGTTGACCCCCGCCCAGGCGTCCTCCCCTCGTGGACATTTGCGTGGGGGGTTCCTGCTCAGCCCTGGAAGGGGGTTTGGTTGGAGAGAAAGGAGATGAGTGGTAATATCTTCCAGATGTGAAAAAGATGATGTTACTCCTGCAATTTAATTGCTTATAATAATGAAAGGGTTGAGAGAAGCAAGGAGTAATTAAAGATTTTGAGTCAAGCAGAAGTTCAGGTTTAGCGAGTTAATGACATTGGCAGGCGCGGAGGACAGGGCACTCCAAAGCCACAACGACCTACTCTTTTTGAGAAGAATGTGGCTACGGTGACTGTATTTTATAAACCAAAAATACGGCCTGACAAAGAAATCAAAAACATGCTTTAAAAAACACCACTTTTGACTTAGGAATTTATTTTTTATAAGCCTTAACGAAGGAATAAAAAGAAATCTATAGACTCGTACATTTTAAATGGCCTTTGAAAAGGAATAAAGCACCTATAATTGGGACTCTCCCAGAAAATCTGCCTTATAAATATGCCTCAAGAGAGAAGAATGAGGGGCGCTGGGTGGCTCAATGGGTTAAAAGCCTCTGCCTTC
>CM052889.1:52703882-52733080 GCA_028534135.1 Potos flavus | reverse complement strand
ACACTTCAGAGGAAAGTCACGGTGCAGGAACTCAAAAGGCAGACGAGTCTTAGGGATCCTACTGGGGCAAGTGGACATCAGCCTCTTTTTTCATATTCTCACCTGCTACTTACCTAATCCAGGCCTCAGTGAGTTCTCACCTGGGTTCGGGTGAGATAACTACCTGGCTACCCACCACAGGGTCTCTGCCTGCTCCTTTCCCTAAACACCGTGCCTGACTCTGCCCGCCCACAGGGCACCTACCGCACCCGTGAGCCGTGGGTAAAGCCCCTACCTTCCCTCCGTGGATTTTGGCCTTCTCTCCAGGAGCTCCTTGTCGACTTTGTGACCCCCACTGGAGAGAACCGCACTGAAATATCTGATCTGAGGATGCTGGGAGTTAAGGACATATTTTAGAGTGAGGGGAACCCTTTTCACCACTCCTCAGGTCCTACTGATTATAATTACACAAGCCACCCATATATATGGCCAATTCTTTCCCTAAAAGATTTCCAGGAAGGAAATCTTCACCCTCCAAATATTATCCTTAAAGAGGCTATTCCGAGCCACACTACCTTTCTCTTCCCCTTTACAGCATCCTGTTCATTTACCACACTTGACACAGAAATATGCATCGGTTGTTCGGTGTTTTGTTCATCTACTCTTTAAGCTGTTTGCTTCATTTTGTTCCGTTCTGTGCTCTGGAGTCTGCCTGGGACCTTGCAGATGGAATGTCTTGAGTTGAGATATCCAGTTTGAAAGGAACAGGGCTTTGGGGTGATAGACAAGGCAAAAAGAAATACAAACCTTTGTCTTCAAATTCTTGCTTTTTTTCGTTGGTCTACATAGTCACAAAACACCACAAAATCCTCCACCCGGGCAGGAGGCAGCTACATGAGACTTGGGGCAGCTGTGCCTTTCCTGAGTCCCCCCCCCATTAGAGCTCCATGGCCTCTGGAAGTGATCTTCCCCCTGGGCACGAGCCAGGCTGGGCAGAGGGCCATGGCGGTTGTTCCCTCTGAAGATTCTTCATTCCAGATTCACAGAGGAGTTTGGAGGGGCGGCTCGTCCTGTTCCTTCCTCCTAGAAGGCGCTGTCCCTCATTTGTTATATGGAGACTTCAGATTTTTTTTTAATAAAAGATTTTATTTTTAAGTAATCTCCACACCCAGCCAACATGGGCTCGAACTTACAACCTCGAGATCAAGAGTCACACGCTCCACCGACTGAGCCAGCCAGGCACCCCTCAGATTTTTTTTTAATCTAATAAAAATAATTTTTCTAGATTAACACTGAAATGAAAACAGACTTAAACAAATTTCTCACGGAGCAAAAATATTCAGCCCGAATAGTTCCACAGCTTGAGAAGCCCAGAGGGTTTGGGTAGACGAGTTATTTCCACCAAGTGTGTTTTCTTTCTCTCTCTGGGAAAACAATGCTTTAATTTTCATCAAAGTAGAATTTCCTAGCAAATGACACCACTGTGGTTGATACCTGAAATGATTTTAAATTTTAAAGGTTGTCTATACATTTGAATATGTTGTAGCTGGTACGTTTTTCTGGATCACATAAACAGGTGTACAAAAATACAACCCTGTGTTTCTATAGCTGTAATTAGCTTTTATTTTGAGCCCCCATCCTGCCTAATGCTAGAAACTTGAATTGGGTTGCCTTCAGGGCTTAGCATGGATTAACAGTGTAAAGACTCTCCATATAATTTAGCGTTTGTGGATATTTAAGTGACCCTATAACTAAATAGGTTTAAGTCAACTCTAGGGATGCAAAGGAATTGTTTTCCCTCCGAAGGGGGTCCATACATTATTTCCGTTTAAGCACTGGGTCAGTACACTTTCGCAAGACTGGAGAGCCTTGGTGTTGGAAATGCTTTCTTCTTAGAGTCTCAGGCCTATTTTTGATCAGTATTTTGAAGCCCTGGGAGATTGGGCTGGGGAGCCTTGCAAAGTCTCCGAGCCCTCTGCACACGAACATTCTCACCCTCTAGATAGGTGGCGTGTCCACGAGCACGTACGTGCGTGTTGGTGTGGCGTGGGCCAACAAGAAAGCATCCGGTGGGTCCCATGGGCACAGAGCTCACAAGCCAGCACCCAGGGCGTAGAGGCCAAAGTGGGGACCTTTTATTAGGTCACAGGAGAGGACACTCAAGGACAAAGAGTCCTCCCTCTAACTCGTTCCCACACCACATCTGGCTTTTCTTGTTGCCAGACTGGAAGGGTTGATTTGCTCAAATGAATGAGTTCTGGAATTTGGGGAAAGTTTCCAGTTGTTCATATCCCTGGAGAAAACCTCTTAACACTTCTGTGCCCCTCTCCGCGAAGCTGTATATTTAGGTATATGTTCACACGTTGCTGTCGGTATGTTTTTATACATTTTATTTGTGGTTACATCTTATTTTCTTTTTTGAGGCAGTCAGTTCCTTAAAGACCAGTCTCATTTTTCTCTTTTTAATTGTTAACAAACTCCATATCACGAGAGTTAAATGTTGGCTTGATATACTCTTAAACAAAAGCAAACAACTCATTTCTTAGGGGAAAAAATCATTAAAACCTTCAAAGTATTAAAAATTTGGACCGTCACAAAACTCCCTAGAAATAACAATTGGATCAGTCACGCAAGTGGTTCAAGGGACAGTCATTTTGTTCTCATCGGATGGGCAGAGAACTGGAGAGACCGCCCGTCCATTCTCTGTATTTTCCTGGGGCTGAAATGTGAAGAGGACCCCAGACTTGACCATTACTACCATTCTTCTCATCATCCCTATCGACCTACTACCCAGGTTTAGATAATTTTTTCATTGGGTCATATTAGTGAAATTTTTGTTACTGGGTCATATTAGTGAAATTTTTGACCTTCCAGTGTACTTCAAGGATTTCTCATGAAATAGAAATATGGCTCCTCCCCCCCAACCCTCACAGATGCAGATGGATATTCCACCAAGCAAATTAGAGCCAGCTTTAATGTCGCATAAGCTAACACCAAGGCCAAGAGCCAAGTTCAAGTGGTATCATTCTTCTCAAAAAATACGCATTGAGCTCTTAACATAGACTTGCATTTTTGCACAGAGCATTTTTTTTTTTTTTTTTTTTACGATTTGGTTTATTTGTTTGGGAAGCGGGGTAGGGACAGAGGGAGGGAGAGTCTTCAGCAAACTCCACGCTGCAGGCTGAGCGCAGAGCCCAGCGTGGGGCTTGATCTCAAGACCCTGAGATCGGGTCCTGAGCAGAAACCAAAAGTCAGAGGCTCAACCGAATGCGCCACCTGGGCGCCCCTGCCCAGAGCGCTTTGAAGATAAATTATAACATGGAGCTTATCAAGAAGCGGATAATCTAGGGGAGCTACAAGTGTGTTTTTTAAAAGTGTGTTACAAGGAAAGATAGTGCAAAATAAGTTCTGCGCAAGAGGTAACATCAAGATGTTTTAGGAACATAAACGAGGAGGAAGGATGCCTGGGGAGGGTTGAGGGGAGGGATGATGAGACCTGCGAGGGTCACACACACAGCAACCACAACCCCGTGCAGAGCATGGATGGACCAAGGCATGAGCTGGGAAAGCTGTTACTCAGGAAGTTGCCCAGCCGAGGTCCGGGCTTCAGGGCAGCACGCCATCCAGGCAGTGCTCCAAAAACATGACACAGCGGCGGCTCTCCTCCTGGACGGCAGGGATTTTTGAGCTCCTGCTGTATATGGGGCTCTAAGCTGCACACTTGGTGGGAAATACAAAGAAATCTAAACAAGGTCTCGAATCTTCAAGTGCTTGGGCTGAAGTCAAAGGAGCACTCCTCAGACCAGGGGTGGCATTACGCAAAGGACTGCCACTGAGGCAGCTCCACCCTGTCCCCTCCCCCCACCTCTGGTGAGCTGCAGCCATCTGGGGGCCAGTCCCAGCTTGCAGCCGTAGACACAGCGGCTGACGGCGCCCGTGAGCAAAGAGCAGAATGTCCACGGTGGTCTCATACTGGCCCACCTCTGGAGAGGCTGCCCTGTGGCCCAGACCAGCAATGTCGGAATTTAGTGTGAGGAAGAATTCTCTATTGGACTATCTATTGGATTGGACTATCATCTCTCTGGGGTGCACCTTCCAAGGCGCCTGTGCGAGAGCTGGGGGGTCAGAAGGTTGCTTGGTGATGGCGGTTTAAAGAAAGGAGAAAGAGATGGTCTTGAAGCAGATTGCCACCAGTTGACAGAGGAGTTGGGTGAAACTCTACAGCTGTTGGTCAGAGAGCTTGTGTCCTACAGAGACTGCGTCTCCCTTCCCGGAGAGGTGCTGGGCCACCGGGGCCAACTTGCCTCTCCATCGCCCCCATTTTTTCCGCTCCGTTGGCTCATCTGATAAGAGAGTCTTTCTTTAGATTGTCCCATTTGTTGGTTAATTAATGCGAGAATCCCAACATTGGCCTTGGGGATATTTTTCCTCCACTTATGTATTGGTATGATTATTTTCAGGTTCTTGGCAAGGCGGAGGGTGGGGACACCTCACTGATATTCTTATCTTTCACGTACTTTTACCACCTAGTCGAGTAAACCATGTCCATGGAAACATCACTTATGCTCATGCTCCTGTACATGCATTATCTTATGAATTCTCGAAAAAACTTTGTAGATGGTGGAAACCAACACTTGTCTCTAACCTACTATGTGTCACCGTGTCACTGTCTACATGTCACCAGCTGCTTTGCATTTTTCCCTCGGATCCTTGCCCAGCTCTGCAATGTCGATATGATTTTGCTTGTTTACCTTCGAGAAAATGGGAGCAACGGAAGTTGCCACAGCTTAGCCGGTGGTAAAAGCCTAAATTAAAGTGAGGTAAAACACCCAACACTCCTAACTCCAAGTGCAGGCGTTTCCAGCTACTTTCCTGAGAACAGAATGAATCAATCCGAACAAGGCACGAAGAGGCCGGTGAGCGCCAATGTCTAACAGCGAGCGAGGGAGAGCCGAACTCTGGAAGGCTGGAAGCGTGTGCAGAACAGAAAAGCATAAAACAGAGGTCAGCAGAGAGACTTGGATGAGAAAAATTATGCATGTGACGACTGGCAGGTTCACGATCCTGTTACACCCCTTTTCCGAATGAGCATCTAGAAGGAGGTGAAATTTAAGTGTTGGTTTTGGATAGAGTACTGAGTGGCCTGTTTTTTTGGCTTCCTTGAACAAGTAACGTTGTCTTAATTACTATTCTTTTTCTTCAAACCCAAAACCCATCTTCATTTAAGTTAAACAAGAATAAGTTTGCTTGTTTATTTTACCATTATTATATTTCAAAGAATAAAACATATTCAGCACGCATCGGCCCTCCTGTTTTTCTTTGAGCCCAATTTGACTTGTGATTGGCCTGTGGTCGTGGGTTTCCAAGGTCAGCGCGCAGGTGTTAGTGGCCTGAAGCGGCCCAGGGAAGAGCGCCCTGGGCTGTCACCCAGCGCAAAGGCCCCGCCCCCGGGGACCAGCCTCCAGTATTGCCACTTGGCAGGTGTCGCCTGATCTGCTGGGAATCTAATGAGAAATGGGGAGACTCTGGGAAGCCTTTCAACTCTATCCTGGGTTTGCAAGGACTGCTGATAGGAGGCGAGGGTGACCCTGTGGACAGTTAAAGAGATGAAAGGAAGCCTTTCGGATTAACTAAGATTTAGGAAATAAAAGGATTAGCGGGACACAAAAGCTAGATTTATAGGTTTATTTAGCAAGGGCAGTGTGGCATGCCAGGATGTGGGCCTTCCAGAAAGAGATAAAAGGGGCTAACTCAGGAGGTCTCAGGGCAGCAAAGATGAGCAGGGTCCCCCCAAAAGCCCGCTAAATCTTCTGATAATTGAAAATGGGCCAGAAAGGGGTAGTGCCCCGTTCCTAATTCTGACTCCTCCGCCAAGCAGTAAGAAGAGATACAATGACCGGCCCTGTCATGGAGGGAGGGTCAGGGCTCAAATGAGCTTAGGAAGCAGAAAGTTCGTCTTCTGACAAAGTCTTATTCACAGCTTGTTTCTATCTTTGGCAACAAAGCAAAGTTGACATCAGGGGGTAGGAGATTTAATATCATTTATGGGTAACAAAAATCCCAAAGATGTCCTCTTATGTTGACCATCCTTGCTCAGCATTTGTCTTCTCCCAAATTGTCAGACCAGAAATTCTGAACACTAGAAGGGGCAAAAGCGTGTCTGGTCTCACCAGCTTTGTAAGGTGGAGTGTCTCCCCTCCAACATCCCTGACGGACAGCCCTCTGTCCCCGGCAAGGACCGTCCTGTCCACGGGCAGAACGGTGTGCGTTAGAGGCAAGCCGCTTCTAGTTTGTAAAGGTTCTTCCTTGCACTATACTTACATCTATTGGTCCTTGTTCTGCAAGATGGAGAACTTTAGAACAAGTCCCCTTCCGGTTTATACAATTGCCATCCAAACATCTGAAAAGAGCTAGTACTATGCCCTTAAATATATCCCCCCCTCCCCGGCTAAACTTCTCACCCTCTCCCTCTTTGGTAATTCGGGTTTGATTTGATTTCCGGTTCTTTGGCTGGGACACTGAAAAAAAGGGGGGTGTCCTTCTGAGCTTCCTTCCACAGTGCTCCCCAAGCCATGCCTGGAAGCTTCGTGAGGTTTATCTCCCTGATCCATGAAGCTATCCTCATCCAAGTCTTCTCCTCCCGGTCTGAGACTACAGAAATAGACACTAGACAACTACCTTAAGAGCTATAACAAATATATTCACTCGTTATTCATCAGATATTTATGGAGCAGCTACTAGATATCTGGTGCCCACTGAGCGCTGAGAGTAGGTTACTAAGACTCGGTCACGGCCCTGGAGGAGCGCACAGTTTAGGAGGAGACGTGGACACTTAGGTAATCATACTTAAATGTGATATAAGCTACAAAAGAGGTAAGGTGCAGAGATCGGAGTGTGGGATATCTGGATGTTCCGTGGATAAACAAGGAGGAAAGAACTTTCTCAGGAGGAGGGACTATGCATATAGGGTCATGAAGGCAGGTAGGAATTTGGCATATTCACAAATAAGTGGCAAAGTTGAGAGGCTTTCAATCCCAAGTGGACTGGTGTGGTGAGAAGGAGAGGTAGAGGAGGAGGGGAGGGAGGGAGAGGGGGGCGGAGGAAGGCAGAAGGGAGGGAAAGAAGGGGAGAGGGAGGTAGAGAGAGGAGAGGGAGTGAGAGGAGGAGAGGGAGTGAGAGGAGAAGAGAGAGGGATAGGAGGAAGGGGAGGGAGGGAGAGAGTGGGAGGAGGAGTAGAAGGCAGAAGGGAGGGAGAGGGAAAAGAATAGAAGGAGGGAGAGGGAGTTAGAGAGTGTGAGAGGGAGGAGAGGAGGAGGGGGAGGTAGAAGAAGTAGGGGAGGGAGAGGAGAGGGTAAGAAAAGGGGGAGGTGGGAGACAAGGGAAGGGGGAAGAGAAGAAGAGACAGAGGGGAGGGAGGGGGGAGAAGAAGGTAGAGAGAGGTGGAGAGGTGGAGGACGGAGAAGAGGAGGAGGAAGGGGAGGGAGGGAGAGAGGAGAGAAATAAAAGCGACCTCCAGCTCTGACTGGGGAGATTTGATGGAGAGGACATGCTACCTGAAACCAGAGAATCAGCGCAGGATGAAGAACCGGGCAGACGAGTCAGGAGGGAAGGGAATATCCGCGGATGTACCTTTGGTTGCTAACAGTGATCAAAATCGCCCTCCATTTCGCTGCTTCATCACTCCTATTTATCTGTATCTTAAACTCGTTTCCCTCTGATCATATTTGTGAAGTTATAAACAAGATACATAAGCTTCTGAAATAGAAGTGGATTGAGTCAAAATACACCCGAGCCAAAAATAGACTTTGACGGTTATTTAGTGAAGTGATTTTCAAAAAATTCTGGCAGAAGCGCCTTTCTTTCCAATGTGCGAGTTCAAGGTGTACAGCCGGTGTGGGGACCAGATTTGCCTGGGGGCAGGAGGAGGGTCCCAAAGTCGAGGCCCATCTCCCCTGCCCCTCTCCCTTCCACTCCCTCCAGCCCTGCCCAACCCCAAGAAGGCAGCCCAACACTTTTCCTTTCCAGGATAAGAAAACTGAACTCAAAGGCAGAAGCCAAGGGAAGAGAAAAGCCGGAAAGGCCAACCCATGGCAGAGATAGGGCCAGAAACACAAACTCCCCTTTAAAGAGCTCTGTTCAGACACGGGTGAAGTCAGCCCCGCCATCTTTTCTGTGAGCCGAATGCCTAGAACATCAGCGAAGGGTCTGCCTTGTGAAAAAGCGATAGATAAGCGAATAATCTGCCTTTCGAAATTGAGCAACAAATCTAAACTCCGAGAACTCAAAGTTCATGGTGCCCAGGCGGTCCTGGGTCCCTCTCCATGGCTCGGGGAGCATAACTGGGGAACGGGTACAAAAAGAGGGGGTCCAAATGAGGAAACCAAGAAATGACGGCTTTCACATTTTTGCTATAAACCATGTGATATGAAAGACGTTGTCTGTGAAACTGAAACCCAGGCTTTTAGCAAGTTATTTCTCATACACGTTCTGCTGTAGCTCGCTATTCATACCGGGCGTGACCTGGAGGGTCAAGCAGACATGGGATCCAAGGTGCATTGGGCATTGGGAAATCATTCCCTCCTCTCGCCTGTGGTCTCATTGCAGCCTGCCCCAGGACCTTTGAGCATCCCTCGGACCGCCCCATGACTGGGACAAGTGAAGGTCACGGGTAGAAACAGAGGTGCGTACCCTCTATCTGACCGCCTCGACTACAACTATTTCTATTTTCTCCTCTTTGTTTTCATCGTCCGTCCTCACACAGGCCCTTCTGAGTCTGGCTTTGTGAGACAAACAGTAAACGCGTAAGGGATTGCATGACATACACACTGATTAACCACGCCCTTGTTAGATATTTGCGATAGGCCCGACCGATCCCCCCAAAACTGTCCAAAAATATCGGGAGTGGCTCATCGGTTCGATGGTTCATACCAACTTCCAACTCAGCCTCGCGGTGTTGTAAGATGAATATTGTTCTCTCTGGACCCTGAGGTTGGATCTCTGAAGCCCCCCAAGACAGAGGAACTGGAGGCTTGCGGGGGAGTGGAAATAGAGGCAGGAGGACAGATTTGGGAGTAATGGTATGAAAATGTTCACGCACGCTTCCCGTATGTAGCAAAACTAAGCGACCCAGACGGCTGGCTAGAGGTCTCAACTGGTGATGGGGAATGGCAGCTGGAATTTGTGTACCAGCCCTCTCTGGTCTACAGAGCTTTTTCAAACCATCACCCTTGGCAGGACATGCCACATCTGTCTCTGCCTTCCCACCTGGGAGCCCGGCACCTGCTTCTGTCACAGATCCCCAGACGCTCCTTGCGGAGGGCAGTTTGCCTTTTCCAGCTGGAAACCCTTCAAGGTCGGGAAATGGGCTCTTGTACCTGTCAAGACCACCACTGTGTGTGTGGGGTGGGAAGGGTGGGCAGGGGGCACGCCCTAAGTCCTTCCAGAATGTTCGCCGTGAACATTCGCCTGTCTTCTTCGGGATTTCGATTGAAATGGTTTTGCTTTATTGTGAATACACGGATACAACGGTTTCATTCCCTTCAAATCGGCCCCTCTGTCCAAACGGTCCACACTCCCATGATCATATGATTCTGACTTCCGAACTCCTCACTCTCAAATTCCACAGGGTCTCAGATCCCCGAGAGAACGTGCTCTAGGTCTTTACGCACGCCTGCATTCTTCCTGCAAGACACATCCTGCAAGAGAGTGTTGCAAATTCCTCTTGTGGGGCTAACACCTTGACTCCTACACAGCTGACCTTTGTCTCCCTCTTCTCTTCCTGACCCCACCCCCCTCCAGTCCTTCCTTTCATGGCTTATCTCCCACAGCAAAGAGCAGCTGTGGGGGGTGGGGGGTGGGGAGTGGGGGGCGGTGCGGTGGAGCTTTCTGGACCTGACAAGCAGATCCCATCTTTACTTAAAATTTCAATATTCTGGGGCGCCTGGGTGGCTCAGTGGGTTAAGCCTCTGCCTTCGGCTCAGGTCATGATCTCAGGGTCCTGGGATCGAGCCCCGCATCGGGCTCTCTGCTCAGCGGGGAGTCTGCTTCCCCCTCATTCTCTGCCTGCCTCTCTGCCTACTTGTGATCTCTCTCTGTCAAATAAATAAATAAAATCTTAAAAAAAAATTTCAATATTCCATCTGTATTCTGTCAATAATGTATCGATATTCTATTAATTTTTGCATTAATTTTTTTACTTTTCAAAAGATGGCACCGAAATATGACCTCTCTTGATTATGGATGCTCCCCTTTAATTTTATGTCCATGGTGAGTGTCTCAAGCTCCTTATCCAGGACCCAGGCCTGGGAGCATGGGAGCAGCCAGTCTGCTGAGTTTGGTCTCCAAGAGCGGGGCAAGCCCAGGAGAGTCTAGCAGAAGGCGTCCCGTGGCCTCACTTTCTGCATGAAGAGCTAACTGTCTCTGTGGTTTTGTTTCTGTCATCATTAAGATCATGGCAATGGTCATTCTTTTTTTTTTTTTTTTAAAGATTTTATTTATTTATTTGACCGAGAGAGCACATGCAGAGGGAGAAGCAGGCTCCCCGCGGAGCAGGGAGCCTGATGCGGGGCTCGATCCCAGGACCCTGGGATCATGACCTGAGCCAAAGGCAGACGCTTACCCCACTGAGCCACCCAGGCATCCGGCAACGGTCATTCTATTCTGCAGTCTCTCCTGTGGCAACCAGCCGTTAACGTAGGAAGTCCTTTGGGTCTTTCTCTAGCACTAAGACCCACCATATCAATTATTCATTAAGAGTCTTTCCCCAGCCATGGTCCCTCCACTGGAGACTGACCCCCAGCACCCTTCTCTCAGCTTGGAAGCATCAGAGTTGTCTTGCTGACACTGCCTCTCCTACGTTAGAAGGCTGAGGCCAAGGCAGAGGTTGGTCTCTCCATCAATTCCACCTCTCCTGCTTTGAAACGTCCTCGAGAACTTCTACCAGTGGCATCGAACCTGTTTTGCATTCCTACTACGGATTTATTCCCTTCTTTAAAAATCTGGCTCATTGCCATAGAATTTGGGCTGGAAGGAAAGGCAAATAAATGTATGTTCAGGCTTCACCTTGAACTCGAGCCCCTTGTGGGTTTTCTAAAGTTTTCCCATCATCTATTTAGCTACTGCGGCTCGCATGCTTCCCATGTCATCTTGGATTTCAGCCTTGATCTCTTTGTTCATGAAGTTCACATTTTGTTGAGATTTGCCGAGCTTCTCAGGTGTTTTCTAAAATTTCCTAGTATTTCTCATAGTAAACCGTCAGCCCCGATATGCCCTTCCTTTGCGCTTGGATGTCACTAGCTCTTCCTGGGTGGCTCTATGCATTTCATTGGCCTTCTTTTTTTTTCCCATCTTGATGGAGAAGAAATGTATCTGGACATTTGGTCAATGGGATAGGGGATAGCCCTAGTTGGCAGCGTGGTTAGGATTCTGCTTTTCATCGTGTCCTTTTATGAATAATTTGTTAGGAAACTATAAGAGTGACTGTCCTATTACCATCTTAGAGGTAAACATGGAATGACCAAGGACTCAGAGCTGGAGGTGCCATTCCCATTGCTTTTATCTGGAAAGCCAGACCAGGCTCAGGCCATTAAAATACTTTCTCCATGACCACAGACAATGCTGGAATTCAGAGTTTCTGTCTTTAATCAATATTAACTTTATTCATTTTGGTTCAAATTATTCTCAGTTTTTTCCATGAATTTTTAGTGTGGATTAGGAATGGGGATGAATTTATTATATTCACCTTAAAAATCCCAGTCTTTTAGCTGGAAGCAAGGTTTTGTCAGCCGTGTTTACAATCTTCTTAGAAATAAACTCTCATGGAAATCATATAATCTTAAAGAGACAATTGACTGTCAAAAGTATTTTAACATTTAGTGAAGAAAAATGGCACATTAAGCTACAGTATATGCCTAAGGGGGAAACCAGCGGCCGCACAAGGGGCCCAGACATAAAGAATAGAATAAAAATTAAAACCTCAAGTCACTTTTAAAGAGTGTGTCTTTCACAGCAGAAGATTAATTTAGGACATTCGGGAATCTATTCATCTGTGTTGACTGTTCTGTTGGTCTTTCCATGTTTACCTCTAAGATGGTAATAAAACAGTCACTCTTACATTAAAAAAAATAAAATATTTGAAGCATGCAGAAAAAAAGTCCCTGTGCTGTGTTTTTATTCTAACCTAGTGAGGTTGGCAATTCGAAAAACGAGGAAGACATTTCGTAGTTAATCTTCTATGTGCATTTCAAAAACATTTAAACCTACATATGTCAGTTTTATTACAAAGATGGAAGACAAGTTAATGCGTTTGAAGACTCAGCTCGTGCATAAGTAAAAGATACAGCTATGAGACCTTTGTGATTCATTCTTCTAAGAATTCTTAGCCAAAGTTTCATTTTTAGGAATTCTCAATTTAAGGCTATTATTGAACAATCTCCTGAAATTCTTCTTTCCAAGTAAACCACATGTATTGAACATCAAATAATAAATGCTTTTTCATTCTCTCTCTCTCTCTTTTTAAGTAGGCTCCATGCTTATGTGTGACATCACAAAATGTAACACTTCTCTTTGAAAAAAGAGTATGAGAAGGGCACTTGGGTGGCTTAGTGGGTTAAGTATCAGACTCTTGATCTCAGCTCAAGTCTTGATCTCAGGGTAGTGAGTTCAAGACCTGTGTTGGGTTCCACACTGGGTGTGGAAGCTACTTTTTAAAAAAGAGAGAGAATGAGAAAGCATTATTTTTTTTCTGAATGTTTCAAAGTAATTTCTCATAACAATTTCACAAGAACGCTGCTGTTTTGGAAATCTGAAAATTACTAATTCATTTGTGGTTTATGAAATAATACATAATCACCAAAGGAAAATTATTTAAGAATTATCAACAGATGTGGTATTGTAGTAATTTTTAATTTGTTTAAAATAATTTAATTGAAAATTAAATCCAAGAAATTAATACTATCTTAATTGGGCAGTGCATGCTAGAGTCATATACTTAGCAAGAAAGACTTGTGAAAAAAAAAGAAAGAAAGACTTGGGAGCCAGAATGAACATTAATCATATTATTTATCTTACTTTAATAATGCTCGGTATTATACATATTTTACATAACATTTATGTAACTTTAAATATACACTATTAATGTATACTTACTTTTATTTGGCTGATAAAATCCATTACAATGTTTTAATTTTCTTTGACTTTTGGAATTTTTGTTTATATAGCATAATTTATGTGTGTAATATTTTATCTTCTTCTCTCTTTGGCATTTATTACAATGGTAATATATGTAAAGGTCTACAGCAGAGAATTTAGATCGTCCACTTGTTTGTGACTGAATTTGGGTTGATACACACCATACTATCTACCAATGGTTATATCACCACCAATATTTCAAAAATAGGTTCAAAAGTCAAACACAATTAAATGTACATTTTGTGCATTTGAGTTAGGCTAAGACACAGGTGAAACTAAACAGCAAAGCAATTTTTAGTCTATAAGAGAAATTAACTTTTATATCCTGATAATAGAAAACCTGCACATAACTACCAAAAAGTTAAGATAAATGTTTTAAAAGATGTATTTTTGGATATAGCTCAAATCGATTTTCTGTGCTTTACTCTTACAAATTTACTACCTGGAAAACAATTCCTGCTCTTGTCTTAGCAATGGCCGGTTAACAGGATTAACAATTATGTTATCACACTTATCCATTCAAGAAAAGCACAGAATGAACAGCAAGATGATGCTACGCAGTTTGCTGAGATGGAAGGCTGGGAAAGAAACAAGCTTCCAGAACATAGCCATTAAAGATGTTCACGCTCTCCTATTTTGGGTGGGACAAATACTAGTCAAGCTCATGAAATGGATCGATTTTCCTCCATGTCCTCACCTAAAGAACGTCATGCTAACTACATACATGTGAAGTTTGTATGAACTGATTGTTGGAAGATCACTGGAAAATATTGCTGACTTAGAGTCTAAGATGAGCGTGGTTGTGTCCTATCTGTCTTCTACAGTGGCATGACATCTCCTTGCTATCGTATTGCCTTGATCACTTAGTCCAAAAGAGTAGGGAATGCTACAGGTAATGAACCTCTAACGAATTAAATATCTGCCTTCTGAAAGTGTATAAAATTGAATAACTTAAGATTTACAAATTTACTTCAAGGCACCTGGGTACCTCAGTCGGTTAAGTGTCTGCCTTCGGCTCAGGTCATGATCTCAGAGTCCTGGGATCGAGCCCCGCGTCGGGTTTCCTGCTCAGCGGGGTGTCTGCTTCTCCCTCTACCCCTCACCCCTGTGCATGATCTCTCTCACTCATGCTCTTTCTCTCAGACAAATAAAATCTTAATAAAAATAAAAATAAAATTTTACTTCAAATTAAAACCAAATAGTAAATGCTTACCAAGCACCTCGTCAATTCAGAAATCTTTAATGACACCTCTGGCTAGCGAGAAAGCAAGGGCTACAAGACACCACTTCATTTTAGTCTCTGAGAACCCGGCGAGGCAGGCTGTATGAGCCGGTGTAGAAAAGCAGACGAGTTTATGAACATTTCAGTCACAAAGCGGGTAACGATGAACCTGAAGCTTCTGCTCCTTTCCCATGGTTAGACTCTTGTCTTCTCGCCCTACGCTGAGGAGCAGGTACAGAGCCGAGGCCCTTCCAGAACCACTGTGCTCCCATCGGCAGCAGGATGCACATCACCGACAGACGGCGTGCTGTGGGCAAGCTCCCACCAGCACTCCGAGCTTATGTTTGGCTATTCTTCACCCTCATGTTTATTTGCCATCATGACACACGAGGAAAGAACAATTACACTCAACATTATTTATTATTACCATGAGCATTGTTGCTACGATTACGCCTGTGTACTTTAGAAGAAAAATAATTTGTGTTCGGAGGTGAATTGTGGGAATTTGCAGTGTTGTTGTGCGATTATACAGATGAAGGAACCAGCAGCGTAAAACAATAAGAACTCGGTAGCTTTGTTATACGTAACCAAGTGACATAGAAACATCCAGAAACCTCGGATCTCACAAACATGTTAACCAAGTCACAGTTAGACACTCATGGCCGGTGGACTCTGGAAACAGACAGATCTGCGTTTGGTCCCTGATCCCATCACGTACCCTTTATTATACCCATCTATAAAATGGGTATAACCATAGGACCCACCCGGCAGGATAGCTGTGATGTCTGAACAGTTCAGACATGGAAGAACTTAGCACAGTGCCCGGCAGGTAGCAAGCACTCAGGGAAGGTCAGCTACTGTCGAACCTTCTGGGAACGAAAAGGAGCGTTCTATCTACTACAGCTTAAATTCCCAAAGTTTCGCAGGACGGAATGATGATTCTCATCACGTGCCAGGAGTTTCCGTCCGTTGTCCAGTTGGATCCTTGCATCAGACTGTGTGGGCTCATCACCTTGAAGCAGAGACCTGAGACTCAGGGGCGGACACTCCACTGTACAGCGGAAACTCTCACTCCGTCTGCTGGCTGTGGGTCCGCTGCATTTCCGCAGCACCGCCTTGACCCACAAATCAGCTGTGGAAAGGGCAAGACAGGACAAGAAGCCGGGGCCCGTGGCCGTGGCGAGCATCATGAGACTCCGAGAAAGGGGACAGCCATACAAGCTGATGTGGTCGAGAAAGGGGTCCGGGTCCTAAGCTGGATGGGAAAAGATGAAAGGATTTGTCTAGATGAAGGGAAAGGAGAGCCCTCTTCAAAGTTCGGATCGAAGCCCTCACCTTTTGTCAGAGGAGTGCCTTGTGTGCACTTGGAAGCCAAGTTCTTCTGTGTCGGCTGAGCTGACAACTGTCCTCTGCTCTGGGCTCACCGCAGCCCTGCGAAAGGCCTGGGGCAGCATGAGAAGGGGAGCTGAGTTGGAGAATCACTGCGCGTCCCCGCGGGGCCATCCGTCCCTGCTTCCTACGCAGGCGAGGGGAGGCCAGGCCCAGTCCTGAGCCCGGACACTTGCAGCCGGACTGTGACACAGCATTTATAGCAGAAGCCTGTGGGGAAGCCTGGCCCCACAGCTTGCAACAGCCTTGCTGGGAAGGGCAGACATTGGCAGCGGAGAGGGTGGGAACAGAGAGTTCTGGAAGGTCTGCCGTCTGAGCGACGGTGTTGGGTCAATGAAGTGGCTGAATCCTCCCTTTAAAGGAATGACCGACGTGTGATGGAAAATCGCTGGCCTGCATGCCGAGAAAGACATGAATATTTATAAAATATTAGAGCTAGAAGGGGATTCAGTGAGTATCGGACTCATTTTCCTTATTTTCTTGCTGAGGAAACAGGGGCTCTAGGGGACAAGGATGACATACCCAGGAGAATGTAGCAAATGGTGAGTCTCTCTCAAGTCTAGGACTTTGGGTTTTTTGGTTCTTAAATCAGCCCACGGCTAGCTCCGATTTAGCAGGTACCAAAATAATCTGCAGAGCTTATTCAAAACGCAGGTGTTTCAGGTCTCGCCCCAAATATTCCAATTTAGGGCAACTGGGGTGAGGTCCCAGAGCCTTCGTTCATTTCGAGAAAAACAACCCAAGTTCACACGGCCAAGCTCAAACTTTGGACAAAACTTTTCTCTCCCACATGAAAGAAAATAGTGCCTTTCTAAGTCCCAAGAAAATATTGTAAAGGATGCAAGGAAAGATTAGGTAACTATTTTAACAAAATGATAAAGAAGAGGAAAATGATTCTCTGGAGCGTACTGACTCCCCGCAAAGGTCCCTGAAGTCCCTGCGTGTTTGTCAGGGTTGAATTAAGGTACATAGGCCAAGTTCAAGCTGCTTCCCTCTCAGGGTGGTCAGAAAACATGTTGATATTTGTAGAGAACTCAAGAACTCCTTGCAGTAACCAATGTCCATTGTTCTACAATGAAACATTCTTCCCAATAGCAGCCCCCAGAAGGATCCCTCATACTTTGGGCTTCACACAAAAACATAAAACAGTAGTAGATGGTAAGAGGATGTACGAAGAAAACCTTTGGAAATGACCCCTTTTTCTTTTGCAAATGACAAAAGGAAACACTCCTTTTAGATCCTCAGTAATTCAGAAGCCACTTGGGTGACATGTGCATTTTAAGAAAGAATGAGACATCTGGCATGGATTTCTCTTGGTTACTATGTTCTATCTAAATGTCTTGCTTTCCATTCTGTTTCTAATGCTCTCCACAAGGAGCAGGGTCATGAGGAATGATTGGAAGCATGGCTTTCAGGATCAGATGGGGGTATGTTCTCATCCTAGGGCGCCATATTGGTGATCTTGGAGATTCCATTTCCCTGGGTTTGCATTTCTCCACGTGTATTTTCAGTGGTGCCTCTACTGACACGTGGATATGATGATTCCAGATAAGGTGTTCAATGTGTGGTTCCTCAGGCCCAAACCCTGAGCACGCTGTTGACTCTCACACCTTATATCCATCAGCAATTCCTGCAGTTCTAACTGTGTTTTGCAGTTTACCGTTTCGCTGCCCCACCCAAAGACCATCTTTGTTCCCTTGGGCTGTTGTAATGGTTTCCAAATTGATCTCCCTTCTTCTGCCCTTGCCTTGCTCCTTCTGACTTTTCTCGAAACAGCCAGAGCACAGTACTCCTTGACTCAAACCCTCCTCTGATTTCGGGAAAACCAATCTTACCTACAGTGCCTGCAGAACCCCACATATTTGCTCCATCCCCACCCAAAGATGACTGTCCTCAAGTCCCACTGCCCCTTCTCTGGCCTGCTCCTTTCAGCCACTCAGGCCTCCTCACTATACCTCAAACATACCAGACTCATTTCTACCTCAGGCCATTTGCACTTCTGTTCCTTCTGCCTGGTTTGCTTTCCCTTCAGATATCAGCATAGTTCACTCTCTCACCTTTTAAGTGAGAGAATCTCTGCAACCCTATTTAAAATTGCATCCCCACCAAACACCCTCTACTAGCCTCTTTCCTCACATTTTCCTTTTTAAGGTAGTGGTTATCACCACCTTTCACACCACAGATCTTGTGCGTTTGTCTTTTTGGCTGCCGGTTGCCTATCACATCATGGTGAATCTGGCGCACAGATATTTGTAGAAGGAATAAATAACCTATAATTATTTTCATTTCGACTAGTTAGATACATCAGCAACAGACAAGTGTGGAATCCTTTAAGTGAGAGGATTTTGGAGAAGTGAGTTTCGTCTCTAAGTTGTTTTATGGTGTGTCTCACTACTTTCTGACTCTTTCCTTATTGATTAGCAGAACCCGATGGCCACGATTGTTAACAGCTGATTTGGCGATGACCTTTCTTCTTATTTTTTTTAATCTGTTGCTATTCATTCGTTCTTTTGTATTATTCAGGACAGACCAGGTTATACTGCAATAACAAAGGAACTGTGAAATTTCAGTGATATCACACTGTAGGTTTCTATCTTGCTCATGGCCAACTTGGTGTAGGGGGTGCTCTGCTCCACATGGGCTCCCAGGGATCGAGGCTGGCAAGAACTCCACTATCTGGGACATCTCTGACTCAAGGAGACGAAGAAAGAGACTACAGGCTCGTCCCGGGGCTTTCTGCCTCGGCCCAGAAGTGACACAAGCCTCTCGTGCTCCCATTTAATTGGTCCGATCTAGACCTGTGGCTCCCTCTAACTGCAAGGATGCTGTGAATTATGGCCTCCTGTAGGCACAGAGCAGAAAGGAGAACGAGGACTGCTGACCCCCAGCATCACCCAGCAGTGTTTTAATTAAGTAGAAATTGTTTAGATGCTGAAGCTAAGACTCACATGCAATAATACTTTGATCCATTTGCTACCACCAAAGCAAAATATCATAGGAAGAGAATCTTGTAAAAAAATCAGCAGAAAATAACAATTTTCATTGTTACACGAAATGCCAACATCCATACTCAGTTTAAAATTGTATTTTCCACCTATCGCTCTGTGGACATTATTAAACAAACTTGTAATCTCTTAAGTTGTTTTTCTTCTTCGTCTTCTACTTAGCTGTACTAAAAGTTCTGCTTCTATAAATACCAACTACGAAGAATGGCCCCCACTGTGTAGGAAATGGCCCAGGACAGGAGGGCCTATGTTCCAGGATCTGTGCAAGGAACATTCATACGCTGTATTCAACGTAACGCTCATTGTGACTCTGGGAAGGTGATCTTATTTTCCCCTGTGATGTGCTCAGTGGCCACTGAATGACAAGGCGGTCATGCTATAACCAAAAGCAAATGTCTTGAGCTCCAAGAGCTGTGTCCTTTCTAGGACAAAATGCTATGATAGAAGACTTACTTTCATAAACCAGGCAAAGCTCAACTCCACCAAGCAATGAAGGCTGTAACATCCCAGAAGGTTCAAACTGGAAGAGGCCTGGAAAGAACCATGTTGGTCAAGTTCCTTTTTTAAATGGATAATAATTGGAGCTCGGTGAGGGCCAGAGAGGGCCTGAATATTTTTCTATACAGTAGGGCTGTGTCTTAAAAACAAACAAACAAAAGAAACGCTTGCTCTGTAACTGGTCAGGTCTGCAAATAATCTCAAACCTGCTAATCATTGCCACTGAGGGCGACATGATTCTACAGAGTAGAGAAATGGGTGAAAGGGGACAGAGGATGTGTGTTGAATCTCGTAACTGTCTCTTTTCATTCATTCAACCAAATTATGTTGAGCTGCTGGCTCAGAGCCCACTCCCTCCATCCCATTCACTCCAGTATTTCAGAGAGATGGTACATGTTCCGTGGAAAGGAGGAAGAGAGAGGAGTCTTTAGACTCTAGAAAGTTCTGGCCCTCTGGTTTCATTCTTGGATTCACCAAAAAATCAGAATTTTTGTTCGTTTTCATGACTGTGTACTCAAGATAATCCCCCCAAATCCCCAGAACTCCTACCCACATGCTTGATGTCAGTTAAACCAGAAAGTTTGGCCTTTTCTACCCCATGGAAGGAACATCATAAGGTGTCCTCTTGGAGGGTATCTCCTCCCGGAATCTAGGTGCGTGGGAATTCAGCGTTGTCCTATCACCCCCCCACCCCCACCCCGCAGCCTTGCCTGGCCACCTGAGCAGTACCACGGAACTCTGGTGAATACTGACTCCCTGATGTGAGACTGAGCTCCGGGCATGTGTTGGGGAGGAGGTAGAACCTCATTTTACACAGACCAGAAGAATCTGAGAGTCGTTGCCACGGGTGTTCTGTTATCCTCTCTCCATAACATGGGGTCTCGTGTTGGGAGGAGCTGTCAGTAGGGTTGGAGGGAAACTACGTTCATGGAAAAACTCCAAGGTTGGTCAGCTCCATCGCACGGTGCGCCATGTCGGAAGGTGGTATGGGAGGCAGGCTGAGAACTAGGTGAGCAGACTCAGACATAGAGTTTTCAATCCTTCACTTAGACTCAGGAATGGTGGAAATACCGGGAGCTGCAACACAAACAAAAACTCTAAGAGTAGCTTGGATCATTAATGGGCACACCGGAGAAGATGGGGAACCTTCCATGTGGGATAATTCACTTCCGATGTGATAGATGCTGAAACTTGGAACCTCTGTCCTTCCTCTTCCCCAGGGGCAAGTCCCAGCCCAAACCACCTAAGAGAGCATACGCAGTTCATATGACTCATGACATAAGGAGCAGATGGGGTGGTCTTGAAATTGACAACTCAACTTCCTATAAGGAGCACCTTTGCCCAGAACATAGAACTGTGGAGGCAGTTTTGAGATGCATTCAGGCGCAGCTTCCTGCGTGTGTCTCCATGGGCAAAGAGAGGCAGGAGGTCAGCACCTGGCTGTCCCCTTGCTGGGTACCAGTAAGGGAGACAGGAAGCAGGAAGGTGGCCCTGGCTTAAAGCCCCGCCTCGGCAGGACAGGAGCCAGGGGAGGCCGGGAGCCTTTTGAGGAGTCCCGCGGGCCTCCAACAAGGAGGCCACGAATGTGTTTGCCTGCTTCCCACCCCTAGAAGTCTGCAGCCTGGGGAACTGCCTGGCTGTGGAGGATGGGTTGTGAGCAGGGGCGACCCTCCCGGACCTGTGCACCATGTTCCTGTTTCTGCCGTGCTGTTCTGTGTGTGACGTTCTTATTTCATTAGAGTGTGTGTGTTTGGTTGTTTCTTGAGACCGGGCGAGTGCTGGGGGCATCAGGAAGGATGCCCTGTGAGCCGGACCATGAATCTGTGCGGCAACACTGCTCATCGAACCTGAGAAACCAGCCATCCTTAGAAGGACCTCTAGAAAACCACAAACCCTTGTGATGAGCTCATTTTATTTTTTTTATTTTTCAAAAGGTTTTAGTTATTTATTTGACAGAGAGAGAGAGAAACACAAGCGGGGGGAGCGGCAGGCAGAGGGAGAGAGAGAAGCAGGCTCCCTGTCAAGCAAGGAGCCCGATGCGGGGCTCAATCCAAGGAGACTGGGATCATGACCTGAGCTGAAGGCAGATGCTTAACCCACTCAGCGACCCAGGAGCCCCAATGAGCTCGTTTTAGACTTAGAGAAGAAATGCAGAAAGAGGTCAAAGAGTGTGTTTATAACTCCTCGTTTCCTTCCCCTAGTGTTCGGATCTCCCTCATACATGGTAGACTTATGAAAAACAGGGCTTAGCAGTGGCACGATATAGTAACCAAACAGTCTGCTCTGAATTTCATTGGAAATTCAGCCATTTGCCCTGATGTCCCCCTTTGGCCCATGCAGTCGAGGTTCCTCCCGAACCCCCTCCACTCCACGTTCCTCTTGTAGGTCAGAGATAAGTCGTTTCTCAGAAATGTAACTCTTGGAAGGGAGAAATTCTTTCCCAATTCACCAGGACAGAGCTCTTTGTTCCCATTTAAATTATCTTTTGCTTATTGATAAGCACCCGTGTCTCACTGGGCAGAGGCTATTAGTAGGGACTTCTCTTCTTCCTACTTTCTGGGTACAAAATAACCTTTGGTTTCAAGGCCAAGTCCCATTGCTGCATGATTTAATGGCTCCTCTTGACCTTGAAAGGTAGGTTGCCTGGTGATTTCTTCTTCAAAATGCAATTTTCTTCTTTATTCTTGAGCGATGGCATATTTACTTGAGCTGTTTGCTCTTCTCCCTTAACGTTTTCCCTTCCGGCTTTCTGAGAAGTCAATCCTTGGTGCTTTTCCTGCTCCTTTGAAAGCTTCCCCCCACCGCCGCTTTTTTTTTTTTCCCCCCTCAGGGAGCTTCTGAGATTTTGCCTTTGGCCATTAGCAGGTTTCTTTTATGGTCCCAGCTACGGTTTCCTTTTTTATTAGTGTATCTTTTTTTTGTGAAACACCACAGGAACTAACATGGGCTAAGTACGCTTTATTATCTGAAATTCCATTGCACGGGGACCGCTCTCTTTTCCAAGACTTGCCGAAAACCCAAATGTGTCCTGGGAATGAACACAACTTGCTGTGGATTTCACATGAACGTGAAAATGACCACTATCCCGTCCTCCAGAGAGGAGAGATTTTAATGGGGAAGAAAAAAAACGTGGTCAATGGCTAGTGGGGCCGCTTCCTAGGGCGGAAGGGCTGACCCAGCCGGCTGGGCATCAAAGGCAGGGGGAGGATCTGGCGGCTCAGATGTCTCACTTCGGGAGGCTGGGGTCTCCCATCCAGCCATGCTGCCCTCACACTCTGGCTCCTCGCTCTCTCGGGGGGGGGGGGGCAGGTTGTGACTTGGCTCCCACGGGGGGGTCTGAGTATCAGCTGGGATGCACCCCACCTGCGTCTTTGCTCTGAACTCCTCTTCCCTACACGCCTGCAAGGGCAGGAGGGGTGATCGAAACCCTAGATCGGGGCTTTCTGTTGGTAAGCAGGGCATCCAGATGGTAGAGCTAAAAAGAAATTGCAAGTGCAGACTGGCCTGGCAGCGGGAGAGAGAATGTTTTTCCTATCATTCACAAGAGCCAAAGAGGCGAGAGGGCAGAGGGTGAGGGAAGACGGTGGGATGGGCCGCTGCGTGTCTCATGGGTGGTGCAATCTGACCCTCAGGCCACATCAGGCCCCCTTGCGCTCGCGGAGGGGGCTCCCTTAGCGGTGCTGGTGGGTATAGTCCAGGAAGGCCCCCCATAGGACTCCTAAAATATGGACAGCATAAAGAAGAAAATGAAAATGAAAAACATTTTATTTGAAAGACTTTAAGGTTTATTATCAAAGCACACCGATGAAGTTGTCCTGGGGGGGGGGGTGGGAGGGGGATCAGAATTTTGCTGCATTTCCGGGCCAGAGCCCCTAAGGATTCACCTGACAGTGATGTCTCTGAGGACACTGGCGTCTTCTGTCCGGCGTGGCAGGGGCAGCCGTGGCTGGGTCTCATCACCCCGAGAGTGGGGCACACCATGACTAGGCCACTTGGACCAGGAGTCAAGGGAAGCGATTGAGGCCTCTGGGAATGGTGGAGAGCGGATCTGGGTTGGAGTGTAGACTGAGCATCGTATTCGTCCGTTGTAAAATCCCCATTTGGGTAGTCCTGCTATAGTGTAGGGGATCAGCCTCCCAGATCAAAGGGTTGTAATGAGGATTGAGGGAATCGTAAATACGACGCGCTCAACCAAGCCTCGGGCACAGAGGGACTGCTGAGTACATCTTGGCTCAAGCTATCCGTACCGAGCCGAAGGCGTGCGGAACCATCCACACCACCTGTGCGTGCCCGGGTGCAAATGTGTGCGTGCGGGCACGTGTGTGCACCTGTGCGTGTGTGTGTGTGTTGCACAAGTGTGTGCATCCGTGTGTAAAAGGTGGCCAAGAATCAGTGGCTCTCTTGACAGAAAGTTCTCTGGCCCAGCTGTGAGGCTGCCTCTCAGATGCCCTGGAACGTGTGCCGAGGCCGGGCGCAGCCAGTGCCGAGCGGGTACAGGGGGCCCCTTGGTTGCCAGTCTCCGAGACACCCCCTTTCGTGGGTGGGGAAGTGTGCTTCACGCCCACTCACGCCGGGAGAGGCCACAACTCCCGGTTGCCAGGGAGGAAAACGATGGAACGTACCCGAGTCCTCAGTACGTCTTTTTAGGGGGTTCCTTTGTGTCTAAAACCTTCAGAATGCACACTTCATTCCTCCTCACAACGCTTTCATCTAGAAACTTCTATGAGGCTAAGAATAAGAGTTCTTTAGAAACACAGCGGTGCGCGTATGCCACATTCGGTTCTTAGCACTCGGTGTGGGAAATCCCCGTTCCGGTTCCGCATATTGTTTGTCTTTATATACCGTATTTCAAATTAAATTATGAAAGAGCAACAGATAACAGGCAGATATGGCCAAACCACGTAGTAAAAGCCCTCGTTACCTGTAACACTCTCGGACAGAAGTGAGCCCTAGAGCCACGTTCTCTAAAGGATCTTGCTTCTCTGGGTTTGTTCTCTATGCTGTGGGATCTTGCTCTGAAGGGTCATCAGGATTTACCTGGTTCGGTTCAAGGTGGAACAGTCTGTGAGAAAGCTAAGAGCACAGCATACATGGTTGAGCTCGTGGACTGAGTCTGGGTCCAAATCCGGCTCCTGACCTCTCTGGTTCTCAGTCTCATTAGCCACGAAGAAACCAAGATAAGGATAACAATAGTACTTGACTCCAAGGGTTTTACAGGGATTAAATGAGCTCAAATTTGTGAGCTCTGTGTAATATTTGTTATGGCTCAGGATTGTCTGAACACAAGGCAAGAATTTGTTGGAAATGATTCTAACCCATCTTCCACGAGGAGATATACAAATCTGTCTATTTCCGTATCTACCTGCATACAATGAATATAAAGGCTACACAATGAATTCCCGTATTTAACTCCATATCCTTGCCGTTGAAAGACTACTGATAACCCTTATCAATCATGGCCAAGAGAATAATTTCTTTTCCATCTTCTCTTCCAGCTCCAGAGGACTTTTTCCTGTGTGTCTGTATCTTAGCAATCCTTTCTTGCTCCATCAAAATGCTAAGGTATCTGCTTCCTGCTCCAGAATCCCTACTATTAGCCATAGCAAGCTTGCAGCCGGGTACCAACATGCAAAAAGCACCATCTTTAGGAATTTGATGTTTGGTAATGAATTTTCGCAAAAGAAATGATTTCTCGCCAATTGTCTCCGTGCTGCGTTTCCACCTAAGCACAAATAAATAGAATAAAACAAATGTATAAATGAATGGAAATGGTGGTCCTTTGCGCATTATGAGAACGCCCACACGCCGCTGCAACTTTGTCACTTTCTAACCGGAGAGTTCTGTGGCCACTCTCTTGACCTAAGATGCGTTTTCCTGTAATCAGTATACTCTATGTGCCACTTGAAGTTCTAGCAATCTGGGGACCTTTCTCCCAACCCCGCTCTACACAGCATAAAACCCTTCCTTTGTAATATCATGAAATATGCCCCCCCTTTGGTAAATGTACCTAAGAGAATTTTTATTTTGCCCATTCACTTCAATGGTAGCCCTGTATCAATGGCAAAGTGTAGGTGGAAATGTTTGCTTTTCTTTCTTTCTTTCTTTTTTTTTTTTTAAACAAAGCTCATATACTGCTTTTATAGTTTAAGAAGAAAAGTACTAGAGGGGAAAAGTGGAAGGAGATGTGATTGTGATCTTGGAGCCATGTCACTGTTGTTAGCATCCACTAGCAAATGAACAACAGAGCCCAAGTCTGTCTTTGGTGTCAGTGGCATGGGTCTCGATTCTTAATGCCACGGCATAATAGCAATTAATTTTCAAAGTGGCAACCTGGTTATCTAATTATGTCCAAACTCCTTCGGGTCAACGATTTTTAGAAAAAGATCTAAACTCTTGAATACTTTTGATATTAGTGTGATCGATGCCTTATGTTTGATTTTTTTTATAGACAGAAAATATAGGGTCTATTAAATAGACTTTATTGTGAGTCCACTGGGCTCAGCAGTTAGGATTTAACTGCATAGACAATAGTCTTGAAATACTATTGCATGAAAGTATTATCTTACATTTTATCCTATTTTTTACAAGAGATATTCAGGCAAACATACCCATATGGACCCTCCTAGCCATATACATAAGTACTTCCTCAAAAGGTTATGATGGTGATTTTTAAAGTACCATATTTTACCCAACTTTAGAGGAGGCAATTTCTTACATGCCTAGTGAATTATTAAAACACCATTTAAATGCAGAAAATGTTATGCTCATGCACGTTAAAATTCCTTAGTGGAGTGGGTGAACGTGAGGGCTCTGACATCGAAATACCTGGGTTAAAGCTTGGCTACATCGTGGTTATCAATTAGGATCAAGTTCAGCTACCTATAATAGAAAAGCTCAAAAGGATAAAGGCATAAACACGAGAGGAGTTTATTTTTCTTTCCGAGAGAAACCCAAAGGAAGGTATTGCAGGGCTCTACAGTTATTCAGTGCCCGGGCCCCTTGCTAGCCTCCACATTATGCTCTCTAGGGCCTGACCTGCATCCTAAGGTCATAAGATGGCTGCAGGAGCTCCGGCTACAATATCCATATTCCAGGCTATGCAGTGGAGAAATCAGCAAAAAAGGCCAACACCTCCTTTTGAAAAGATTCCCAGAAGTCCCACACAATACTTGGTCCTACACAACATTATCTAAATGTTGGTCGCGGGGCTGCATCTAGCCATGAGGGAGGCAGGGAAATGCATAATTTTAGCAGGGAATAATATAATTTAATAGCTTGGGCTGAAAAAATACCCCATCTACTAGTGAGACTATACAGTAGGATTTAAGGAAGATGTCTGATTACTGAGACTCAGTCATTCAAGTACAGATTTATTTAGAGGAGATGTTCCTGGCCACATAGGAGTCCTGGGATCAGTGTGTATTTGTGGATAAACTTACTGTGTATCATGTTTTCTGGAGAGCAGCCAACTGCTTCCTGTCTCATCCCTCACTCTATGCTCCAGCCACACTGGGCTACTCTGATGTCTTCACAATACATGGTTTGGTCTCATGCCTCTTTCTTTCTTCATCTGCTTCTTCTGTTGGAGATGCCTTCTCCACTCCTAACCTGAGGTCTCCTGGCTAAATTCATCTCATTCTTTAAGATGCAATTCAAATGCCTCCACTTCCATGAACATCTTTTTGGCCATGTTAATATAAATAAATCTCTTGGTCTCTTGGCCTCAGGTTACATTTTATCGACTGTTTTATCGCTTATACCACAATTTTGCGTACATGTCGTTTTATTGTTGTTGTTGTTGTTATTTTTCAGTTGTGACCTCTCGAAGGCAAATATTGTCTTATTCATCTTTGTGTCCTTCTCAGTACCTAGTACAGAGGATTAGTGAATAGGAGGTGCTCCTTAAAAACACACTGAATGGGGGCGCCTGGGTAGCTCAGTGGGTTAAAGCCTCTGCCTTCAGCTCAGGTCATGATCTCAGAGTCCTGGGATCAAACCCCACATCGGGCTCTCTGCTCAGCAGCAAGCCTTCTTCCCCTTCTCTCTCTGCCTGCCTCTCTGCCTACTTGTGATCTCTCTCTCTCTGTCAAATAAATAAACAAAACCTCTAAAAAAAAAACCCCGCACACACACTGAACGAACTAGTGGTACATAAAGTAATGAAGAGAGTGCACTTACTCACGCAACTAGGATAATTTTTAAATTCTAGAAGATGAACTCTCAGAAACTGTGTTTTAATGCAATTCTCTGACATTTAATTGATGTGCTTCCACACTTTGAATTTGATGCAGTTAGTAATAATCTTTACACTAACAGTTTGGGCAAATGGATTATCATATGAACTAATATGTCAACCAACAAGGTCATAGCAAAGTCGGGTCTGAACTTCATAACCATGTTTATAGCTTGCCATGCTGTCCACTAAGTTAAGCTTCCAGGCTTCTAAAACAACAGGCTGAAGTGATAAGTCTAGCTTTGGCTTAACTGATATGTTACCGGTCACAGTGCCAGTTGCCTGTCAACTTAGACCGACTATTGGAGTGGAATTGTGGACTAATAAAGATGTCCTATTTAAATATAGGAGAGGGCATTAAACATTTGAAGCCACAAAGACTGCTTAAATAAGCACAGAAAACAGTGCCTGGATTTCATCTTTAGTACTAGACACTAAAGGAAAAGCTGAGAACCTGAGAAAGATACTTAAGAAGACAGGCTAAAATAGTTAAGAATAAGTATAATGAAAAAATACAAGATTTATACACCAAAGAGTACAAAACAGCATTGAAAGAAATTAAAGAAGACGTAAATAAGTGGAATAACATCCCATGTTCATGGATTGGAACTATTCATATTATTAAGACAGTGGTATTCATCAGAGTGAACTACAAATTTGATGCAATCTCTAGCAAAACACCAGTTGCCTTTTTTTTTTTTTTTTGGCAGATATTGACAAACTAATCCTAAAATTTATATGAAAATGCAAAACACCCAGAATAGCCAAGATAATCTTAAAAACAAACAAACAATTAAAAAAACAAACAAAGAGTACTCACACTCTTGATTTCAAAACTTATTCCAAAGTGCCAATAATCAAGACTTGTGATATGGGATAGACCTATAAATAGACTCATAGGATAGACACATAGATCAAAGGAATAGAATTGAGAGTCAAGAAATATACCCTTGCATTTATAGTCAATTGATTTTGGGCAAGAGCCAAAATAATTCAGTGGGAAAAGAATAGTCTTTATAGCAACTGGTCCTGAGACTACTGGATATCTACGTGCAAAATAATGAAGTTGGATCCCTACCTCACACCACACAAAAATTAACTCAAAATGCATCACAGACCTAAATTTAAGAGCTAAAATATAAAAACCCATAGAAGTAGGCACCTGGATGGCTCAGTTGGTTAAGCAACGGCTTTCGGCTCAGGTCATGATTCTGGAGTCCCAGGATTGAGTCCCACATCAGGCTCCCTGCTCAGCAGGCAGTCTGCTTCTCCCTTTGACCCTCCTCCCTCTCATGTTCTTTCTCTCTCAAATAAATAAATATTTAAAAAATAATAATAAAAATTAAAACCCATAGAAGAAAGCACAGAAGTAACTTTTAGTGTTTTTTGATTAGGCAATGTTTCTTAGATATGACACCAAAAGCACAAGCAACAGAAGAAAAATTAAATTGCATTTTATCAAAACTCAAAATATCTGTGCTTCGAAAGACCCAACCAAAAAAGTGAAAAGACAATCTGAAGGATGGGAGAAAATATTTTCAAATCATACATCTTAGCGGGTCAATGATCCAAAATATATCAGAGCTCTTACAATCTAAAAATAAAAAGAAAATAACCCATTAAAAAATAGACAAACAACTTGAATAGACACTTCTGTACACATCATCTAAAGTATAAGTGGCTG
>CM052889.1:52681152-52703382 GCA_028534135.1 Potos flavus | reverse complement strand
TTGCTGGGTCGTAGTGTAGCTCTATTTTCCACTTTTTGAGGAACCTCCATACTGTTTTCCAGAGTGGCTGTACCAGCTTGCATTCCCACTAACAGTGTAGGAGTGCTCCCCTTTCTCCGCATCCTCGATGCAGCCCCTTTTAAAAACAGTGTGGTGGTTCCTCAAAATGTTAAACATAAAATTATGATATGATCTATTAATTCCACTCTTAGGTCTATGCCCAAGAGAGTTAAAAGCATATGTCCCACAAAAACTTGTGCATGAGTGTCTATAGCACCAGTATACATAATATCCAAAATGTGGAATCAATCCAGATGTCCATCAACCGACACACTGATAAAGTATGGCAGAGCCATACAATTGAATATTATTCTGTCATTAAAAGGAACGAAGCACCAATAAATACATGCTACCACATGGCTGGACCTTGACAATGCTAAGGGAAAGAAGCCAAATATAAAAAAATCACATGTTGTGTGATTCCATTTATGTGAAATGTCCAGAAAAGGCAAATCCATAAGGACAGGAAGTAGATTAGTGGTTGCCCGTGAATGGAGAAAGTGGGAATGCAACGTGATTGCTGATAAGTACGGGCTTTCTTTGGACGATGATAATAATGTTCTAGAATAAGATGGTGGTGACGGTGACGGTCGCGGAATTCTGTGAGTATAGTAGAAAACACTGGTCTGCGGCCATACCACCCCGAAGGCGTCCGATCTCATCTAAAAGACACTGAGTTGTACACTTCAGAAGGGTGGATTTTATGGCATGAGAATTATAACTCATCACGGCCATTAGTAGAATGAAAAGAAGGAAAGGAGGGGGGAAAGTGGGAAGGGAGGGAGGGAGAGAGGGAAGAGAGAAGGAAGGAAGGAAGGACGGACGTTGCTAAAGTGTAGTTGAGCCTGTTGACAGAGCCGAGCCCTGTTCTCTCTGCTGAAGGGAGATGAAAAGTGTTCAAGTTACTTTAGAGACATCCCAGTGTGTCCTAGCAGACAAAGGACTTGAAAAAGCCATACCCTGGGGGGGGGAGCGTGTTTCCTGCAGAAAAGGAGCACAAGGGGCTCCGGGGTTCTGGAAATGTTCTGAGTCTTAGTTTGGGGTCAGTTTTACGGGCGTCCTTACATGCAAAACCCCCTCGGGTTGTGCATGTGTGATTTGTTCGCTTTTCTTTGTTAGACCTCAATAAAATTTACTTTAAAACACCAGAAAAGTCCCGCTGTTTCCTTTGATTTTCAAAGGACGGAGCTTTTTAGCAAGTCCAAAGGCAATGTGGAGAAGCTCAAGAGAATTATGAGCGCGGCTGTCACCTGGAAAAACCACAGCTTCAGGGGAAGAGAGGACAAGAGGCCGAGGGGCCAGCGAGCCCCAGGAGGCAGGCCAGGGCCTCGGCACAGCGGGTGAGGACCGACCCCTCGGACCTGCAAGCTCGGTTTTGCGCATGCTCAGAATATAAAGCCAGAAGCAAGGTTTTCACGGTCTCCCTGCAAGGTTGCAAGGCAGGGCTCCCACACGCCTTGTCCCTCGCTGTGTCTGTGGTTCCCACCACTGGCCACACATAGTACACACGCTTTTAACTAAATCCATGAATTTTTGTTCACGGATCCCCAAGTTCACAACACAGGTACTTTCCCATCCTTGCTAGAGACCGGTGTCTTCTTGACTGTGACTGTGTCATGAGCGTTCACGCCTCGGTGCCTGCCAGGCAGGACAGGGGCCCTAGCAGCTTCCAGGACCACTGGGTCTCCCGTGTGGAAAAGTGCGTACGTGTGGCCAGCCAGATGTTCCTTATGCAACTGGGTCACCCCCAACGGAAGTGGCTAACCATACAGAAGACGCTAGGCACGAGGACATCGAATATTGCAAAAGTAGCCACTTTTATGGGCTTTGCCACATCAGTCACAGACTGATTGCAGGACTGCATCGTGGGCACCAGGTCTCCGGAGCAAATGCCTTTATCCCTCTCTCCTTTGGTGTCTGAGCTCCCACACACAAGGAGTTCAAGTTTGGGGGACTGGGCTCCTAGGGGCCAGCTTTACCTGGAGCATTACCTTGCACGGTGAGCTCCCTGGTGACAGATGGCCCAGTGTGCCCTGGTCAAGTTCAGGTTTAGGAATTGTTACACCAAGGTCATCGACACCACATAAGTGGACCTTCCCTATGAATTTGAAGATCTTAAGAAACTACAGCTTTGAGGGGCGCCTGGGTGGCTCAGTGGGTTAAAGCCTCTGCCTTCAGCTCAGGTCATGATCTCAGGGTCCTGGGATCGAGCCCCGCATCGGGCCCTCTGCTCAGCGGGGAGCCTGCTTCCTCCTCTCTCTCTGCCTGCCTCTCTGCCTACTTGTGATCTCTCTCTCTCTCTGTCAAATAAATAAATAAAATCTTTAAAAAAAAAAAAAAAAAAGAAACTACAGCTTTGAGACTTGCACTTCCCTTCATGACTTCTGTCTCAAACATAGACTAGTCTGCATTTCCTCTCTGAAGCTATTTGCATTCCTAACCAAAACACGAGAGTCCTGAAAACTCTTTTCACTTAATTTTCCAAAGGGTCAGGCTAGTGGTCTGAGCAGTGCGGAGGAGGGGCAGGACGGAGTTTGGCCGTGACGGGTGGTTCACCTATGACCCCGGCCAAGTCTCCTTCCTTCCCCATAGCAAAGATCCGCAGCCTAAACCATGAGGAAGCCCAGATCCCCCACTGTCCCTTTCAGTTCTAGCTGTAAACAATCCAGATCTGCCTTACAACCTGCTAAAATCCAAGTTACCAGACTCTAAACCTGGAAAGCTTAAAGAGATGAGCCATACTCAAGTGTGTATAACTAAACATCATTAGGTTCTTCTCCGGGGGAAGAACCACAGTGATTTGGTAGAAGTTACTCAGGAAAAGATCTGGCCAACTAGGAAAATCTTTCTCTAAAAACGGATAAGAAATGGGCCAACTTGTCCTAGGAGGCAGGACGTGACTCGTGAGAGTAAGCCTATGAGAGATCATCAGCACTCGCCCAAGGTGAAGCACTGGGTTTTCGAGAAAAGCACAAGTCTGGATTAAGACCCACCTGGGTTGACTCTTGACTCTTGAGACTGACATAAGCGTGTGACGGTGGACAAACAGCTCAACCTCTAAGATATAAAGTAGAAATGATGATGTTCATTGTCCAGGGGGCCTTGGAAGGTTAAGCATGGAATGCTTTAGTGGAGGACCCATGGTAGGGGGCAGGGGCTACGCCTTCAGGTCCAAGGGCAAGTCTCATCAGCCAAGTTCGTTTGTTTGCCTGTTTTAAGGAAAGGAGGCTTAGGATCTTAGTCAGAAGGGAGCTATTCTGAGAACGTACCACTTGTTGGAATCATGGGAGGGAAGGGCAGAGGTGGGAGAGGAAGGTGGTTCTGGGCAGGGCAGTCCAGCAGCTCCAGCTGCGACTTCGCCCATGCTTTTCAGCTAACCTGCTTCCCTGCCCGCCGCCTCCCCCTGCGTGCCTTCCTCCTCCTGAGCTTCTGGTAGAGGTGAGACCTGCATGACTGACCAAACGCTGGGTCTTCTGAGTGTCTTTTGCATTTTTATTAAGCAAAAGCCATATTATTTCCCCATGAAATGTCATTTTTGTGTCACACCATAGGCTCAGCTCAGTGTCTCAAAGATGAATACGGCCACGAACCAGCAGAGCCTCAAATGACCTTGTGCGAGCGAGGTCAGTGGTCCTGTCCTGACCACCCCCAGTGAGAACCAGGTGGGACTGCGAGCATCCCACCCCCAGAAGGCGCTGCACGAGTGACAGCTGTATCCTCAGAGATCTTACTTTTCCCCCATGAGCTCCATCGTTGGGCTGGGAAAATGAGATGTGAATGCATTAAAAAGTCGACAAATGAGTAAGGCGATGCATGGCAAAACGAGTAGAGACTTGCAGGACCACAGAAACTCCTCAAAGTGAAAGGAGACCTCTATGGACTGGGGAGGATGGAGAAGAATCCAGAACGATCTCACTAAGGTCCCAAGGCATGAGGAGGTGTAAAGAAGGTGGGCAGGGAACTCAGGAGAAGGAGATAATTGAGGGCAAGATGACAAACACGTAAATGGGAAATACTTCTAGTACACAAAATTAGCAGCCATAGCCAAACACTTGGTCAATTTTGAAGCTCTGAATGGTCCCTCGGGGTCATCTCAGCCATTTATAACCATCTTATTGGGCTTCCTGGCTCACCTTAACGAGCCCAGGGTGCTTCTCACCGCGGCCATGTGGCTCCCACCCACGATGGCCTGGAGAACCACAAGAAGCTCCAACACTTACAGCGTTTCCAGTGTTTTATCTCAGCCATGGATGTTTTCCTGCTTCAGAGACACCTGCTAGGTTTTAGAATCATAAGATCTGAGAAGGGGTTTAAGAGTAAGATCTTGATTCCAGTCAAAAATCTACCGCATAGCCGTGTGCGAACTGGGGCGACCGTGAGACAACATGGCGCCGGAAATGAACGCTACTGCGCACTAGTTCACAGATTCTCAAACGCTCCTACACCCTTGAGTACCCCGAGGGCCGTCTCCGGGGTGGAGGAGCCAAACAGCGTGAACCCCAGCTACAGCCTACAATTCCAGCAGCCTTGTTTGGGTTTGCTCTATACATAAAGGTCTTACATTTATGCTTGCCCTTTAAGGAAGAATTCTACCCATTCGGGGGACGTTTTTTTCTAAGTTATTAGTAAAGTTTAATCTTTAATCTCCTCCTTTTCCAGGAAGGAAAACGGAAGCCCAGAGAGAGGTGGGTCCGTCGGCCCGGGGACACGGAATGGCAGAGGTAAGATCAGAGACTGTGTCTCATGCTCGTGCTTCTGGGTGCGACAGATGCCGGAGCGTTGTATGAACAAACAAGAGAAAAGAGCTCCAGCTCCAAAGTCCCTGCCCCACGGTGTAGGTATACCCCCACAAAGGAATAGCAGCGTGGTTTAGAAACCACAACTTGCCCCCAAGACAATGGAGTGACTCCAGAAACATGGGGGCAGAGCTGCTGAGCTCACGTGGCGGGCACGTGGATGAGGCTGTGACACACTCTCCAGCACGTCTTGCTTCCAGCTCCTTGGAGGGCAGGGCGGCTGCCTAGCCAGCAAACATCCCCGGTAACACCGTCCCCACTTCATCGCCTGCGTACTGCAGGCCATTCAAGCGGATGTGCTCCTCTCTTAAAAACAAAAGTGGCATGAGTTTTCGCCAGCGTTCTCCCTTCCGAAGGACTCAAATTCCTCCTTCCGGCAAGCTCAGTTCTATTGGGTTCAAGACTAAAGTTCAAACTCCAGATTACCATTTGGTAATTCATGTGGAAAATCATCTCACTCACAAACAGTTAAGGTTTTATGAGATAGTGTGTGTTGTTAAAAACATCCCAGTATTTTTAAGGAGGAAATGCCAGAAATTCTATGTTTTCTTCCTTCTTATCTGATATTTCTTGTTTTCTTCAGGACGTGAAGGTTTTCTCCTTGGAATATTGAAGAGGAAATATGCCTAAGAAATATGTCAAGTCATGACATGAATGTGTACCAAGGTCTGAGAAATGGTCCCTGACCTCAAGTGGCTTCCAAGCTTATTGGGGAGGTGTGATACCGTATATAGTTGTGTATTTCTACATATATGCATATACAGGATTTGTGTGTGTGTGTATGTGTGTGCATGTATGTGCTGTATGTTTCCATATGTGTGTGTAGGTGCATACATGTACATGCGTGTCCCATCAGTTTTTTTTTTCTTTTTTTTTGCTGTAGAGGATCTCAAGCCATCGCTGGCTAGAACAGGAAGAATTAGCGTGGTCCTGAGAGGGAGCGATGCCGGCACAAGGGCCTGGGGTAGGTTGGGAAATACAGATCAGAGTGTTCTAAGCCAAGAAAATAAGTGAACCGAGATAAAAAGACAGGACCAGGGGTCTACAGTGTCCAGGGGAGACTTCGTATGTGAATTAATCTTCTAGAACTGATTCCAGGACAGAGACAAGAACCAGTGCTTCGTCTAATGATATCCATAAGCAGAAGATGAGAAACTAAGAGAATTAAGTCAGCACGAAGCCTACTGGTATTATGGGCAAGCGTTCATTCACTGCCTAGGGAAAGCCACATGATTTACACTCAAGGTTGGAAGTACAGGACCCCATCCCGTACCCCCTGTCCCTCCTGCCTCCCCCCTCCCCTCTTAGAATTCTTGGTTTGTGGGATATGGACTTCCTGCAATTTCCTCAAAGTGCCACGCCGGGTTCTGTCTGGGACTCTGCTCCCAAAACCTCTCTGCCAGGATGACCTAGTCCCACTCCACCTTGTCTCAATCATGAACACAATGAAGCTTGTTCAAGTTCTACTGTTTCCTGAAGACTTCCATTTTCTCAGAAGCCCTGCCTCTCCTGACGATAGTGATAAGCCCTAGAGCATGTGGGGAATTTGCAGTCTCTAGACCCCGAGGGTGAGCAAGGAGCCTGATGCGGGGCTCGATCCCAGGACCCTGGGATCATGACCTGAGCTGAAAGCAGAGGCTTAGCTGACTGAGCCACCCAGTGCCCCAGAAGTAACTAATTTCAAAGACACAACTAACGTTTCTAGAATGATAGCAGGACTGCTGGAGCGGACGTGGCTCCTTCTGGGGGCAGAAGGCTCCCTCCCGCAGTCACAAGGACTGAGGTAGCGCGTGACAAGTTCAGAGCTGTTCTTAGGCAAGTGTGGTGTTCTTGCTTTTATGGTGTCTTCCGTGTGAATAAAGCCCTTCCTCGCAAGAAAGTCTTTGGTCACATCACCGAGCTGCTAAAGGGAGTTGGAAATAAGTCTCGGAGATAAGCGGGAGGCCCAGAGAATCAGAGGAAGAACCCCAAATGCTCCGAGGCACTCAGGGCCTGTCCGTCAGTCTGTCCAGAGCCTCGCTGTCATTTGATGGCCGTGGGATCCTGGCACAACCTACAGGAGGAGTTTCATCCCAGGGACTCCCCCCCAAAACATGCAAAGAACACGAACTCCGGGACTTGGGGTACTACTCCTCCAACACGCCCGTAGGCCGGTTCCTTTGCAATAAAGTAATAATAATTGAAACCGAGGGTTCCCATAGCGCAGGCAGGGACTATACTAAGCGGTTAGGCCGAGTGGGTAGGTAACCGATCCTATTTTACAGAGGAGGACGTTGAAACTTAGGAAAATGAAAGAGCTCCCCAGAAGTCACGGGCCGGGAGGCTGGGTGCTGACTGGGTCCCCAACCCCACCGCTCTCCGCACCCCCCACGAGAAAGGCAGGGCTGGGGCCGAGGCCGCACCTGACCACAGAGGAGGACAGCGGGAAACTACCGATATACGCATTAAAGCGACGGTTTCGGGGAGTATCGAGCGTGTTTGTATTGAGTCCGTTGCTCTGAGAGAAGTCCTCTAAAAGCACATAGGACAAGAATCTGGCTCAGAACCTTGCACAGGCTACATCCCAACAAAGCAAGCTGTGCCCTCCCCTGACCGGTGACCTGTCAGGGATGATTTGTGTTCCCTTTAGCAGAGTGGAGGTCCCACACCAGCCCGAGGGCCCCGAGCGCTTCTCCTTGGGCACCATAGAGCATCAGACACATCTAGCCAGGCTCTCCTCGGCTCAATGTTTAAACACACATTTTCGTTTCCAGGAAAAGTTCAGCTGGGTCTGTGCTGATTCACTTGCGCGTGAAGTCAGCAAGGTCATTGTTCTGGAAAGCCAGCGAGGGACTGTGTATGTTTCAAAGCCGGTGCTCCCCCTGAGCCAGGAAGCGGCCCTTTCCTCACAGCAGAGGGAATGCAAAGTCAGCCCCTACCTAAGAGAACGTGGCCTGGTGGGCGGGCCGGACTGGGGCTACGGCTGGTCCCATTAGGGTCTGCTCTTGAGCCACTTGGGGACCCGAGCCCAATGCCACGGAGGATGGAGGCTCTACTAAGTGTTACCGATGGCATCATCTCCAGCTTCTCCAGACAATTTAACTTAAGGCAAAGAAGAGTCTTAAAATCCCAAGATCCACAGGTTCCTTGATATTCATGAAAAATAGAAAACTTTCCCAGCATCTCTAAATTCCGCTAAAGGTGTTTCAGTGTTTTCGACCGGAGATCATGGCATTTGCAAAATGACTTTGTCCCTGGGGAGGATGACGGTCCCTCTGTCAGATGGGCTCTTGCCGCACCAGTTGTGTGTCCCCAGGGAATCTTCAGACTGACATGAAGATTGGGGGGATTATTCAGGTCCTAGTTTTAAACCTCCCACTGGAGTCGAACGTGTGGCTTGCTGGCTCAGGGAAGGCGGTGTGGGGTCCCAGAGCGGTCCCGCGAGAGCCTACTGGGCAGTTCAGCCTGCCGGCTGCCTGGTAGAGGCCCCCAGGCTTCTGGGTGAAAGCACCTGCCCCGGGGTCGCTGACTCGTAACGGGGAGAGCCAGGTTCCACTATTCGCCCATCATGCTGGGACCGTCCCACCAAGTCCTGGGAGAAACACGGGGTGCGCCACATAACCTGACTTTGTTTCAGCAATGACCCATCCATCCCTTCCCAGTCCTACTCTGAAGGCGGCCAATGATACAGTCTTAGAAATGTGAGGTCATTGGTCAGTGAAATTAATGTATGAGAAACAGACTAAGCCATTGCCTCACATCCACCCACTAAGATGTCCCTTCGGAGCTAAAGGGTTTGGGTGGTGGCTGCCTGGGGGTCTGGCCCGGGGCTGTCCTCTGGGAAGTCCTGCACCAGAGACGTCCTGGCTGTGAGCTGTTCCATTCCTGGGCAGGGGACCCAAGCAGCGGAGAGCCAGAAGGGAGAGGATGTAGGGATGCCTGCTGATGTCAAGGGAAGGGTGCTCTGACATAGGGAATCTGCTGGTCAGAGAGCGGGAGCAAGGAAGGGGCTCGCTGCTTGGCAGAGACACGGCTACTCTCCTTCCGCCAGCCTTCCCCAGGTACACTGTCCTTCCCCGGTCCTTTCCTGCTTGGCGTGCTCACTCTCAGCAGACTTGGCTGTGCAGAAATGTCAGATGGCCCACGGACCTCTACCAGTTTCCTCGGGAGGAGTAATTTGGATTCTCATGCTTAATTAAATGATTAATTAATTCAACAAATATTTGTAAATGGCTTGCTCTGTGTCAGGCATTATGTCAGGTGCTGGGGCTGCCTTCCAGTGAGGGATGCTCCCAGTGAGGGATGCTCCCAGTGAGGGATACTCCCACTTGGGGATACTCCAGTGAAGGTGACAGGGTTGCGTGAGAGACCTAGATGGTGAGTAGAAGCACTACTACCCCGGTCTTCATGCTCCCGGTGCTGATGGTTCCTTTCACACCCAACCTGGGCTAGTGGCATAAGGTCCTGCCCCAGAAGGGAGCCTAGGGCAGAGCAGAATGACTTGTCCCCAGCCTGCCCCTAGATGTCCAGCCCATACAGCAGGGAAGAAAGGTCAGGCAATTAGATGAGCCCCATGAGCTCATAAACCAAAAGTGCCAAGCAAATGTGGTTCCAGGAACCAGAAGACTTCATTCCCTGATTGGAAGGGACTTACACCTCTCTTCCGTTGTCAGTTCCATTCAATGAACTTTGTATAACTCGACTACAGTAAGTCAGGCTCTGAACTAGGCTATGGGCACCTCCAAAGTAAATAAGACACCTTTCTAGCCTTCAAGAAGTTTATAGAGGAAACAGTGTATTTAATTTCAGAGCAAGGGGGAAAGAAATCTCTCTTCATTTTTTTGGATGTGCAAGAAACATTATTTCTTACTTTTTTCTATAACTCAATTTAATTTGTAATAGCCTGGACCCGATTGGGGTAGGACAGCAAAAGGCTCCAGCAAAGACATCACCAGATACAACAGTAATGGTAATGCTAATGACAATACCTTATACAAAACTAATGAAACACATGACAAGCTGGGGAGTATTCAAAAAAATTCATTTCTGTTGAAGATTTGGGAATGAATGAGTATGAGATATTTAGAAAGCCATGCAAACAAAAAGAAAATGAGAACATCATTATTTCAAGGAGGAGAATTTTGCACAAAAGGAAAAGTGATCATACTGTGTTATATGGCTCAACTATAAATCAAAGTAGTGTAGTCCAAATAACATAAATGAGGAATGTTGATTTAACCCCCCTCCCCCCAAAAAAAGGCAGCAGAGCAATGTCGGCAGAACAGGATGGGGGGAAGCACACAGCTAAGGGGGGGTGGCAAGTTGTAAGAAAGCAAACGCTTCATCGACGATTCTCCCTAACATGGAAAACCAAGAAGTGGCCACAGAGATCTACAGACATTTGGACACGGAGAGTTCGAAGCCCAAAGAAGCAGGCAATTCAGTTGAGCGAAGTTGCCTTGGGTGAGCAGGAATCGGGATTTGGGAGTGGGAGTGGACAGAGCAAGTAACTATTTTCTCATTAAAAGCCTCTCAGTGCTCTTGGCTTCTTCTACTCTGTACCTGCAAGCCTTTGCTTTTTAAAAAAAAGAACAACCAGGGGTACCTGGGTGGCTCAGTCGGTTAAGCGTCTGCCTTCGGCTCAAGTCATGATCTTAGGGTCCTGGGATCGAGCCCCACTTTGGGCTCCATTTACAAGGCGTTTGCTTCTCCCTCTCCCTCTGCCTGCCGCTCCCCCTACTTGCGTGCGTGCTCTCTCTCTCTCCCTCTCTCTCTCGGTCAAATAAATAAATAAAATCTTTAAAAAGAAAAAAACAAAGTCATGAATAAATAAATAAATAAGGAAAACCAGATTGGGCACAAGACTTGGCAGGTATAGTTGATTGCAAGAGGTTTTCTATAACTGGTATCAATGCTTGTCAACACGGGCCTCATTGTTGTGGGTTTCGTTGTGTGGTTGTGGTTGTCGTTGCATTCTTCTGACAACAGCTTCCATGTTTAGAGTTTCCAGTCTTTGGTGCTACCTCCCTGTTTCTGCTTTCTGGCAAACACCTGCAGCAGCCAACACCCCCACAGATGTGGTGAAGGAAAAAAAAACATGGCACCCACATTAAAATAATCCCAATCCAAAATTTACATTTGGGGGAATATTGTTCATAAATGTCCACTTGGAGAGCCATTGTAGTACACTGTTAAGTTCCAAATCAGAGCTGGTCTGGGCCCCAGACCCAAATCTACAAGTGTTTGGGAATGCCAACCCAATGGGAATGCCAACCCAATGGGAATGGCCCATCGTCATCAATTCTTCATATGGGTTAACACAACGCTTAAATGCAACCCTGAATTTTATTTTTAGAAAGTAATACAGCCGAATTGATTTTTAAGAGAGTCTAAAAGAATCTAAACCTTGGGAACTGATAGGGCTAAGTTATTTACTGTTTTTACTGTTCAATTTCCGCTGATAGAAACAGGAAGGAAGCCGTAAAGGGGCCTGCCCATTGAAAAGAGACTGAACTAAGAATGCAAATAAATCCTGGAGCCCAGTGGTTATGGTAACTGACAAACTCAGACATTTTTCACATCCTCTCTGGGGAAAAAAATATTTTATGCTAATTTCTGAATGGTGATGGATGGCATTTAACCTAACACGTAGATCCCAGTGAGAAAATAAAAATTTCCATGAAGAAAACACTTTTCTGCTCGCTGCCAATTCCAAGTCCTCAGAAACTTGAAAAGGCAGATGTGTTTTTGTTCCCATCAAACTTGCTTGATAGTCTTTAATCACTATAATTCAATTTTCAGTGGTAATGGCACGTTCTCTGTCCCATTTTGCTCGTGTCTGAGGCTTCCATGCAAGACTCGTTGTGTGGAGCCCATGGCCATGATATTTCCTCTCCGCAGACACTACGATGCCCTGGGGTCCCTGGGCTTGTTATTGTGTCCTTTAGGGATCAACGTCGAGTGTCCATGGGCCACCAGCAGAGGCCCCTGTGGGAAGAAGGGGGACATCCACTGGGCCACACGATCGCGCGTGCACAGCTCTGACCAGGAGACCAGCATACGCTGCCCCAAACAAGCCAGCTGTTCCTGCTTGGCCTCCAACTTCAAAGCTTCCCGCTTTCCAGAACATGCATTCCGAGCTTTATTTTCCAACGCTGCAAACCTTGCAGTTCCCCAGGAGTGCTAAAGGTCAAGCTTTTATCCCAGGCCTAAAGGACTATGCACTTGGATCCTTTCCTTTTTTGTTTTCCTTTGGGGAAGTCATAAAAACAGCTTTGATAATTAGTAAACAGCCAACATTTTCCTAACACTCATAAAACATAAAGGCGATGTGAAAACCCAGCTCTGCTTTCAAGTCTCTCGGAGGCTCTTGTTCCAGCGGCCCCCATTCTTCCGAAGGCAAGCGTGTTGTTCAAGCTGCTTTGCGAGGTCTGTCCGCATCACCCGGTTCTCCCTGGGGGCAGCGTGATCAGGTTCACGTTTCTGTCCTGACCACGGTCGGTAGGTAGTCACTAAAGGTGAAGGAAACCAGCCCGATCTGTGATAGGTTAAGAGGCTGGGGTCAAACCATGAAGACTGAGGAAATTATTAACTTTTTCATTAGACACGGGAGATCCGTATTTGTTGTACGTTTCTCTGTCTTCCTGGTAAACCCAGTGAAATTACTGGAGTTGTCAGGCTGATTCTAACTATCAGGAGACGTTTCGGAGAGCAGGACTCTCACCCCTCTGTGGATTGGCGGCTCATACACACTTGGAAGCCAAATCGCCCACCATCCCAAAGAAACTTCAAGAAAAACACAGAATTAGAATGATTTTGATTAAAATACTGATAACCTAAAATAAATCCATGAGTGGATTTGGGGACTATAGCCACTAACACTTCATTAGCAAGGGGGAACTCACTCTCTAAGAAAACAAAGAAATAAGATTCTTTTGACAAAAATGACTTTCTAGCAATCTCTCTTTGGGTTAAGCAATCCATTCCAAGAAGACGGGAGAACTGAAGTGTGGAAAAGTTCGATGCCCACATTAACAGGATTTACGTTTGACGAGGTTCATATGTTACCTTCAGAAAGAGGTCCGACTATCTCAACAGCATTTCTGTGCTCCAAATACTCGATAATGGTGTTTGGGTGTTAAGATTCAGGGAGTATAGATTCTCACCTAGTGCAAGATTTAGCCTTCCAAGTATCAAGGGCACCCCCACACACCCACTGCTAACTGATGGAAACTCTCCACTAGAGAAACATCGATTGGGTGCCAATAGCGCGTGAAATGGTAGAACCCCGTCTTAGAATCTGGTGATTTAACACTTATTTGGCGGTGACAGACAGAGCTGTACTTTTGCTGGGTGGAGGTCAAGGTGCCCAGGTGGGCGCCTGGACACCTTCCCTTAAGACCTTGGCTTGAAAGGAATCTCTGAGGCCGTCGATAATTTTCATCTCACTGGAAATAGACACAGCTTCAGCATTTTCACCTAAGCATCTTGGGGGGGGGGGGAGGGCGGGAATCCATGTTTCATTATCTCTATCCCCTTTGCAGATTCCCAAACCCCTCCTAAAACACATGGCAGGACGGCAGACCCGTCTGCCCTGAAAGAAGGGAAAAATCCGAGGAGCTCAGAGCACAGAGCACCGCGTGTTTTCCCAAGGTGCTTCAGCCCCCCGTGTCCCAGCTGGGTCCCTTGTCCCTTGGCTTATGGAGCACGTCCGACGCCCTGGGTTTGTAGCCCTGGGTTTTACCATGACCTTAGCAGGCACTCCTTCTAAAGTGCGTTTTATAAGTCGAGATGCTCCTCGCGTTTCTGAGCATTTTTTCCTTCACACAGTGCTTGGAGCCATGGATTTAATTAACTTGAGATCCAATGCAGAATGTTGCGGAAAGAATTTTTTTTTTTTTTCCGGTAAGTCCTCTAAAAATCTTCACAAGTTCCATCGGTGTTTATCGGGGTCGGCACAACCCAAATATCCTTCCGAGACTGCTGTCGAGACCCACAGCTTCGGCCCCCGAGCAAGCCGAGTTTCTGAGCCAATGTGGATTTTCACAGAAGTCCACTGTTCAGCTGAGACCGAGTAGTCCGGAAGTGTGAAAATTACACAACGCTCACCCCATAATTTACTTTTGACCCTCTTGTGAAGGGCAAGGTTCATTGTCACAGACCAGCTTGCAGGGTTCACAAATGTTACGTGTCTCTTCCTTAAGGGAGACCCCCGCGATTTCACAGCCCCCCGCCCCCGTGCCTTGTCCGAAGCTGTCCCCTCCCCACCCTCCCCCACGCCGCAGCCGCCCCCCCCCCGGCCCCCCCGCAGCAGTGCACAAGCTTCACCCGTCCAGCCTCGGAGCAGGCTTCGTGCACACTGACAGGAGATGTGCTTGCGAAGAAGAGAAAGAGGGCACGGAGGGAGGACGGCACTGGTCTGCTGGGTTTTGCAATCGCCTTGGAGCTGGAGCTGAAAGCCTCATGTTGCTGGCCTATTTCTAACATCGGAAAATGCTAGATAGGGAGATCGCTGGAGATGTTCCAATGCAAGGTTTGCCTTTTTTTTTTTTTAATGAAAAACAAACCAATTTTTTTTTAAAAGCTAAATTATAGAAAGATTAAAACAGAATTAAACCTCTTTTCAGGAGGTTTAAATGCTCAGTGTTTAGAAAACCCCGAGTACTTGTCTGAGCCCTGGGTTTTATCAGAGGTGGTTGAGGACCCAGTGACCTAGTCCAACCTCTGTATCCTACAGAGGAGGCAACTGAGGTCAAGAAGGGGCAACGAGCCCCCCCCCGCCCCCGCCCCCATGGCCACACTCGCAAGGCAGGGGCAGAGGCTGGTGGAGAAGCAGCCCTTCTGTGCCCTACGGCCCCTCCCCATCCCCCCAGCGGCACGCTCGCTGCCTTCAAGTAGCCAGATCCTCCACTGTCTGCATAAAATGGCATTAAATCTCTCTGTCAGCTCCTGAGAGCTGGACACCCGGCTGTTTTGAAGCCTTCGTTAAACACGAGTGTGTAGAAATCCAGTTACGCAAAGAGACTTCTCAAGGGCCCTAGCCGCGTCTTAGTAGCCTCGTCCCCTCCTTGCATACCATGCATGAATAATAAATGTTCAATTGAGAAAAATAGAGGGGTGGTCTCGGCCTCCAGGTTTCCTTTTTGTTTTGTTCTGTCTTGTCCCTTGTCTTGCCCCACCCCCCCCATACAGAGAGTATGTTCAACACACCCGCTGACAAGTCATAGCACTTTATGGCTACTGGTCTGTGCAACATGCCCCGATGGTATTTGTTTCTTTATTCCTTCTTTCTTGTCCTCCATCCTACTTTCCCTGATGGCCTAGGGCCCCGCTGCAGGAAAGCATCTTTACTTCTTTAAAAAAAAAAAAAAAAAAAAAAAAAGTTGTATTTCTTTGTTTGAGAGAAAGTGCAAGAAGGGGCAGGGGCAAAGGGAGAGGGAGAGAGAGAATCTCAAGCAGACTCCCGACAGAGCGCAGAGCCTGACCAGGGGCTGGATCTCACCACCCTGAGATCATGACCTGAGCTGAAACCAAGAGTCAGAAGCTTAATGGACTGAGCCACCCAGGCACCCCACAACTTTACTTCTTATTAGTCATTAAGTAACAACTTTCTCGCCCTTCCAAATATTTCAGGAGTTGTATCTCATGCTCTCATGCTCTGCTTAGAGACTCAGAGATCCTAGTAATTTTAAAACTAATCTGTTTATTTTGATGGTGCGGAAAGCCTAATAAAGCTAGACTATACCTCCCCTGAATGGTCTCAGCATTTAAAGACTTACAGATTTGTTGCTGTGATTGTTCAGGTCATAAACAAGTAAATGCAGAGAGATGGATGTGGTGTTTAGGAATGCGGCACTCTTTTCTGTCTCGGTGCACTTAGAGAAGGTTCTTTATTACATGAGGCATAAAGAATTTTAATAAGGGGGGAGGGGCACTAATAAAGGAGACTGTTTTCCTTCAAAGTCTGGCTTGAAGATTCAAAAATACAGGATTTTATCTCATGCTCAAGTATTAATTAATTTCTGATAATTCATAAATAATCTTCAAATACACTTAATTTGCCAAATTTCATGTACATATGTGTGTATGTATTTATATGTATATGTACCTTGTATTTATATGCATATATATGTATCTTGAATATACTCAGCCAAATTGCCAAATTATGTACATGTACAATATAATCACCCATCAACAGTAATGAAGTGAAATTATACAAACTACTTCTCTGGCATCGGTATGTATTGGTACAGCTTTGGGAAAGCGATATGCCAACTACAATTCAAGAAACAATAATATTCACAAATTTAATTCAATAATCTCTCTCCTGAGAATTTATTCAGGAAAAGAGCCTATAGGAAAAATTCAAAAAAGAAGAAAGTTTACATATTCCTTATAGAAGCTTACAGTGAAATAAAACCCCAAATAAAGAAAAGTGCATACGTTATGGAAAAAGCCATGATGTGAAAAATAAGCATGGTGATCTAATGTGATAGAGAAGAACGTGGGGTGCTGTACATGGGGCGCTTGGGGAAATCCTCTGTAAGGGAGTGGTATTTGAGCAGAGACTGAAAAATGAGAACCAACAAGGCTTGTGAAAAGCTTGGGAAAGACCATTTGCAAGGATGTCAACCGCAGACGTCTTTGCTGGAGGACATCGGTGAAGAACAGGGTAGGTCAAGGTGACCGGGATGCAAACAGCAAAGCAAGATGCCAAAGGATTGAGTCAGAGAGGCAGATGATGTGAAAAAAGTATAAGGATAAAAAGAGCGTGCTATCAAGCACTCCTCTATGAGGATTTTACATGCATATTAAAAATATATTGAAAGGCAATCCGGGAAAATAAAAAAGGAATGATGCATGGATTTTTTTTCTTTCTTAAAATTGGTGTTAATATAATATTATTCACACACAAAACTTAAGATGCCCTTGCTTGAATATACAAAAGATATTGTACCATCATGACATGAAATAAATCTTCCTTCATTTTCAGCCTGCAGAGATGTTTCTCGAAAAGGGTCTCCTGCATAGTGCCACTCCCCACGCCACCAGCCACAACCATGTTGCCCCACGAATCCGTCAAATTGAATCTACCTTGAGAATTCAGTTCACTTTGGCTAACAGTGATGAGCACAAGTCTGTGGTCAAACGTTGTTCACAGTGTAAGGGAAGAATTCTAGTAAGATGACATTTTTGTTCATGTTTTATTTTAATCGAGGCATAATTGGCACATAACATTTTATTTTACTTTAACATTTTATTACTTTGAGTTGTACAGCATAATCACTCAATGCACGTATAATAGCAAAAGTTTAGTTAACATCAATCACCACATATAGTTAAAAACATGTTTTTTCTTGGAATGAGAACTTTTTTTAAAGATTTTATTTATTTATTTGAGAGAGAGAGAGCATGAGTAGGGGTGATGGGCAGAGAGAGAGGGAGACGTAGACTCCCCCGCTGAGCAGGGAGCCCGATGCGGGGCTCGATCTCAGGACCCTGAGATCACAACCTGAGCTGAAGGCAGACGTTTAACCCACTCAGCCACCCACCATCCAGTCTGTGATGAGAACTTTTAAACTTTACACTCTTAGCAACTGTAGTCGCTGTGTTGTCTTATGTGTCTAGGACTTACCTTATAACAGAGTTTGTGTCTACTGACCATCTTTCCTCCATTTTTCAAACCCTCTACCCCCACTTCTGGCAACCACCAATCTCTTTTCTTATCTACGAGATGAGTTCAGTTTTTGTTTCTTGGATTCCATGTGTAAGTGATATCACAGAGAGTTTGTCTTTCTCTGTGTGACTTAATTCACTTAGAATAAGGCCCCCAAGGTCCATCCTTGTGGTCACTAATGGCGGGATTTCCCTTTTTTTTTTTTTGATTGAATAAAATCCACTGTGTGTGTGTGGGTGTGTGAAATCTTTGTCCTTTCATCCATCGATGGACACTTACGTTGTTTCCATGTCTTGGCTAAATAATCCTGCACTGAACATGGGGGTGAAATATCCAGAAGTGGAATTGCTAGGTTGCATGGTAGTTCTATTTCTAATTTTTTGCGGAACGTCTTTCCTCTTTTCCACAATGACCACACCAATTTACATTCTCATGAAAAACATGAAATTTTGTTTTGAAAAAGAGACTGAGATGATAGGCCCTGAATCAGATGACCTGGCTTACCTCAAAACATAGAAAATGGACAATGCCTAAGGCCTTTTACATTTTCTAAGGAAACGAAGAATATTTTAATAATCAGTACATTAATATCAATCAATGGAATATACAATTAGTGCTCACAATATCAACATGCTTATATTTCCCCGTCTCCTTTGCCATTAGGTTGGCCATTTGGCTAAATATGGCAGACAAACGTGAGTAGCAGTGAGATGTCACTTCCATCCTAGGGTGACTAAGTGTCCAGTATGATTTCTCTATGGTTTTTTTGCCCATCCACCTGCTGGGAGCGAAAGGGTCTGAGATTTCGGAGCGCATATGGAAGGAACACGGATCTCTGAGTCACTGTGTGGAAGAGAACTGCCCGCAAGTGTTGCTGGACCCCATCAGACTCTGTGCCTGAGAATGAGACTTTGATCATGTCAAACCGTGGAGAGCTTTGGGTGATTTTATTGCAACAGCCGGCATTTATTGCCCTTCCAAATCATGACATGCTCTCTGAGATGTACCTGGAGGGACTTCCCATTCACTCCGCTTGATTAGAACTCTGCTTTCCTAAAGGATTGAACTCTGTGTCCCTTTGGAAGACACCAGTCCATATTTCCCAATCTCCATTATTATGTCTACAGTGGAAAGAGAAACCGTAAGATTCTCCGAAATGTAGAAAACAAAACATGGCCTAATATGTTTGTGCTGCCAACTTGATGTTGCCTGTGAAAATCCAAAGAGCTCTAACTGAATTCCAAATGATGCCTTAGCTTGGATTTTTGTTTTCCCCTCCTGTTGTTCCCTTTGCCCGAAATGCCTTTCACCCTCTTCTCTGGCTGCCACAATCCCACCATACTTCATGGCCCTAGTCAAATGTCAAGTCTTCTGTGAAGCCTTTCTCCGCCCTGCCCCAGGCAGAATTAATCACTCCTTTTTTCTGTCCTTGCAAAGGTCATCGATGACTTCCTAATTGGCCCATCCAATGTCTTCTTCTCCGTCTATATCCTGTTGGATCTCTTTAGCATTTGTTAGTATTGAAAATACCCTCTTAAAGAAATTTTCCTTCTCTTAGTTTTTGAGATTCCACTCACTATAGATCCCCTGCATACTTTTTTTTTTTAACCATATTTCCCAATTCCTTTCCTGGCTCCTCCTATGCCCTCTCCTCAGACATTAATGGCTCCCACCGTACGCCCTTAGTTCTCTTCTCACTCCACCAATTCATTAAAGACTCTCATCCTCTCACTCGGTTTCCATAACCAGGAATAAGTCCATGACTCAAAGGTTGTATCTCCAGCTGAACTCTCTCCTTAGCTCCGGCCCCTTATTTTCAACTATTCGCTAGAATCTCTACCTAGAAGACTTCCAGCCGCTGCACAAAATGGACTAATTTCCTTTCTCCCCAAGCATACTCTGCCTCCTGTATCCCTTCTCTCAATTAATAACCTTTCCAGTTGTTAGCTGCCCAAGCTAGTAACCTCAGGGGTCCTTGTCCACTCTTCCTTCTTCCTCATCTTCTACATACAAGTGTTACCAACTCCTATTAAAAGGTCTTTATGTAAAGGAAAGAACATGGATGGGCTTTGGTGTTAGAGACTTAAATTCAAATTTTGACTCAGCCACTTGCTAGTTATATGACTTGGATCAAATTACTTAATCTCTCTTAGCTTGTAATTTCTCATCTGTAAATAGGGATAATAATTAAATATGGAATTCTCCAGAGTGTTGCAAACAGTAAATGGGGAAAAGCATGAAAAATGTAGGCAGAGCAAATACTCACCGATTTTAATCTTTTTTTTTCCCCTAAAAACCCACATTCCCACTGCTTTAGTTCAGGACTTTATCACCTCTCACCAGCTTTATTGCTATGGCCATAGAAAGAGTCTTTCCACCTCTCTTCTCTTCCCTGCCCCAACCCCAAGAAGTCTAATTTTCCAAGTGCTGCGTCCTGTGTCTTTCTCACGCACAGATAAGTCACATCACTCCCCAGTTGAAATCTTTTGCTAAACTCCCAGAGATAAAACTGCTTATCATCTTTCTATCTTCTATCATTTCATCTTTCCCTGACCACATCGTGTCTGCTCTAGTTAGAGCTCTTTTGATTGCAGGGTACAGACACTCACTCAGACAAGCTTAAGAGAAGTGGAAGTTTATTACAAGGATTCCAAGAGCTATTGGAAAGGCAATGACTTTGGACCAAGTCCAGACCTAAGCAGACTGCCAAGCCCACTCCCCCCTCTTTCTGGCCCCCAAATATGGAATGTAGTAAAATGTAATAAAATAACCTTTTTGGTCTCAATACATGTTTAAAACTAAGATAGAAAACCATAGGTGCCAGAAATAAGGAACTCAAATTCACAGCAGTTAGTAGGAGATGAAACCCAGTTCAGACCACATAGGTCTCCATGGCTCTGCTGTCTGCAGGATGGGTATAAGATCAAGAGAAGCAGACCAGCAAGAGAGAAGCTGGGTTCTATCTACCTGCTTAAGGTCACTGCGTAAGTTACAAAGGGCCGAGGAAACAATGACAAAAATTCTGCCCATTGGCCTGGGTAAGCTTGCCATTCACAAAGGTTATGCTTGGGAAAGGGATTATCTAAGAGAAGTCAGAGCCCAAACTTGGCCTGTCTACATGATACAGGAGCCCAAGAAGAGAAGCAAAATAGTGAAACCCTCCAGGCCGGGCAGAATCAAAACCAAAGCCTTCCTGGGGGGCCAGTCCTAAAGCCTGGTTCATCTGCATATTCCACAGAAAACAGCACCTGCCCAAGAATCACTCTCAAGGAATGATAACAAAGATGCATGAAATGAGTCTGAGGTGCCACAAATGAGACACCTATTGCCCTTAGAACTAGGGGAAAAAACTGAAATCCAAAATAAGTAAGTATTATCATTAAAACTTTTTTATAAATATATAACTTTATTAACCACCTACAATTTCTCTTTTTGCTTATTATCTGTGTCATCCCACTAGCACGTAAGTGCTAGGGTAGTTCACTGCTATGTCGCCCAGAAGTGGTAGGCACCGAATTAATATTTGAGGAATGAAAGGGGCCTTCAATGAATCTGCTCTTTGCAAACCAGAGAACAACCCCATATGAGGCAAATGGCACCTTAGTAAACTTTGAAAAATAATGTTCTTATGGATTCATCATTCAAATTTTTTAATGGAAAATTTCAAACACATGCATTGGAGGAAATAAAGAAGCTCTATGCACCCATCACACTGTTTCAACAATTATAAGTCTTTAGTCAACCCTGCTTCCTAAAATAAATCCCGTTTTCAAGTTCAAAGAGATAAAGAAAGAAAAAGGTTCCATAAGGCAAGAATGGAACCTTACAAAATAAGAGAAATCAGAATGAAAAACAACCATATTGAAAGTGTAGAAATACAGACCATAATCTTAATTTAAAAAAAAACCCAACTTGATGGATAGTTGAACAGAAATTTAACACAACCCAACAGGTAATTAAACTAGAAAATACCCCTGAAGAAATCACACAGAATGTAGGACAAGAGGCCAAAGACAGAAAACGTAAAAAAGAAATCGAAGAGTCTGGGATGCTATGATAAGATGTTTCAGAAAAGGCAAATGGTGGTGGAGAAGACATGAGTCTTTCAAAGCTGGAGACAGAACACGCTACACGCTCAGCAGAATCCACACAAATAAATGGACTCATGGATGCACGCGGTCTTGAGAATGAGGAACACGAAAGACAAAGAGAAAATCGTAAGAAGTGCCAGAGTGATCACTACAAATTGACAAATATGCCTCACTGGCAGAACAAGCTTGTTGCCATCCAAAATGTATTCTTTCTTTCCATTGTTACATCATTTTACATTTAAGCAGTACATCAGATTAAACAAACAACAGCATCCAAAAACACAGTTGGTTTCGGACCTCCTCATATGCCGGAGTGGCCACGTGACAAGATTCTCGTCAGTGAGACATGGATGCCAGCTCCCACTTGTGGAAAGTCTTTTTCCCTTCTGACGCAGGCATTGCCCCTTCATATAATGTTCATGGATACAGGCCAAATTTCTGATTTCTTTTTTGTGGAGAGAGTGAGAGACCAGGGAAGAAAAGAAAGAGAATATTCAACATTAAATTTAAATTGTAATTTCTTATCTTTTATACTGTACATGTCCAGAACAAACATGACAAATTCCTAACATTTGCTAATTTGGGGTAATAACTACGTGGGTGTGCATTAAAATTTTGTCTATGGGGG
>CM052889.1:52654769-52680652 GCA_028534135.1 Potos flavus | reverse complement strand
AATTACCCCCCTTTTATTGTTTGATTCCCAGATACAACTTCACATATCCCCTATTCTTTTTTTTTTAAGATTTTATTTATTTATTTGACAGAGAGAGAGAGAGAGATCACAAGTAGGCAGAGAGGCAGGCAGAGAGGCAGGCAGATAGAGGGGGAAGCAGGCTCCCCGCTGAGCAGAGAGCCTGATGTGGGGCTTGATCCCAGAACCCTGAGATCATGACCTGAGCCGAAGGCAGAGGCTTTAACCCACTGAGCCACCCAGGCGCCCCACATACCCCCTATTCTTAAAGACATTTCTGAATTCACAGCACAGCCCACTGAAATCTGTGGTCTTCGTTCGTGGGTGTTTTCGGTCCGGGGGAAACTAGCCCCGCTGAGACACCTGGGTCAGGGCTCCACTCTGGGCGAGGTGGTCCCCAGGGGCATCCTCCGCTGTTCTGAACAAAGTTCAGCAAGTGTCCCCGCTCACTGGCCCTCCACATCTCTCCACACAGTTGTTCGACCTGCCTCAGTGACAAGCCACAGAAGCGAGGACCATTCTTTCTGGACGAGAGTTGAAGGACAGGGAGGAGTCATTCTCTCCATAGGAATGAACTTGTCTCTGTTCTCGTGCTAGTGAAGTCTGGGACCTTAAAGACAGTAGGAGGGATAGTTGTGCTCGTTTTCCAACTCTTAAAGCCATATTTCCAAGCCATAGAAGTTGTCAGAAATAAAACGTGGGCATGGTTAATACATTGGAAAAAGAATGGAAAATGATCAGTTATTTGTAGATAGAGTTCCCATTTACTAGTCAAATTCATTTGTGATAAATGCCCCTATTCCTGGCTGACTTGACCCAGATACCCTTCAGAGGGTGTTACCAAGAGATCAGATTATCACTGCTCTCCGTCCTCAAGATTATCACTGCCTCCATATTCACTGCAGGCCAGTTTTGCAACTGAGTTAGAATCCGTGCAAGCCCCAGGGCAGCCCCAAGCCTGCAGGAGTGAGTTACCTCAGGCCTGAAATACACATTGCATTCCCTGTCCTCTCCCACGGCCCCACAAGGACCTCCCTCGCTGAGACCAACCGGTTTCCCCCGCCTGAAGGACAAAGAAGTGAACCGCTTTCTCTATAGGGCACGAGGGAGAAGGGCAGCAACCTTTTGCCACTTCTGGTCTGTGTACCACTTGGATCAAATCTTGAAGTTTCCTAGACACTCAAAGACTGGAATCTTAGCCCCTCCAGCCACTGTAGGTTTGCAAGGTGTACTAGATGTGTGGCTAAGGTTTTAGCACTTGACTAAGTGCCTACACCATAGTTCTCGGTTACGGGAGATGATTTTGAAATTGGTGCCGCAGAGCTTTGCAATTTTATTTCTAATTTCGTGCATACATATATGTTATCAAGAGAGATTATTTGCATTTGGAATACGTTCTGAAAATCTAGAGCGGTTCTACATTATCTACATTATCCAAGGCTGGAAATGTGCTGGGAGAACAGAAGCGTAGGAGGGAACGTGAGCAGGAGGGAACGTGAGCTAGCCTTGGAATTCTATTGCTCCAAAGGATGGTGGAGCCCGCAGGCGCCGGGCAGGAAGGGCTGAACGGCCGATGCTCCACGACGGGGGCTTGACATGCAACTTGGGGCTTGTTGGGACAGGCCATTCAATGGAGTCTATTTGCAACTTTGTTCCCAAGCAGGAAGCAATGCTTGCTACAAAAAAAAAAAAGACTTAGAATGTTCCTCCATAGCTGTGGAAAAAGAGAATATGGAAGCTGGTCCCAGATGCCACACAGACGACGCAGCTAGAGAAAAGGCAGATACATGACCCAGAGAACTTTAGTTTGAGGGACAATGAGCAGAAGCTGTGTCTCCAGGGGCTCTGCTTTCATTGGCCTGGGGTGGGACCCAGGCTCCCACATTTGTTAAAAAGCTCCCGAGGTGATTTCACTGTGCAGCCAGCTGGAAAACCTCTGGTTTAGAGCTTAAGTAGTAAATCAGATACAGTTCCTACTATGGTGTGACTCTGTCATTCTTAACAAATCTGCTTGCTACTTTCAAAGGGCTCTGAGTTCCTTGGGGGTTTTTTGTGGCTTTTTGTTTTTGTTTTTGTTTTTCGTTTGTTTGTTTTGACAGAGAGGGAGAGAACATAAGCAGGAGGAGCAGCAGGCAGAGGGAGAGAGAAGCAGGCTCCTAGCTGACCAGGGAGCCCAATGCGGGGTTCGATCCCAGGACCCTTGGGATCATGACCTGAGCCAAAGGCAAATACTTAACGGACTGAGCCACCCAGACGCCCTCCTTGTTCTTAATAAAAGAAAATAAAATCTAAACCATCCTGAGTTACCATTTCTTACTTATCAGATTGGCAAAAGTCCAAAGATTTAACAATCCACCCAATGGGGGGAGGTGGTGGAAAAACAGGACTCTCCCGTACCGAGGGTGGAAATGTAAGAATGAAACAAACCCCATGATGGGCAATTTGGAAAAATCTAGTGAAACTTCAAGTGCATTTACTCTTTGACCCAGCAATTCTACTTCTGGGAATTTATCCTGTAGAAGGAATTGGACACGTATTTACAAAGTTATCTCTTGCAGCATTGTTTGTAATGACATGAGACTGGAAACAAGGCAAGTACCCAACTATAGGAGATGAGTTAAATAAATCATGATACATCTAGGCAATGGAATACCACGCAGCTATGTAAAAACAGTGAGGCTACCATCTAAAAAGAGATGTGGGAGGACGTCAGAGTCTAGTGAAAAAGGAAAGAGGCCGGGGGTGGGAGTGGGTGAGAGTGGTCAAAATGTACAAAGCCGCGGTTACACAATAAATAGGTCATGGGATACGATGTACAGCAGCGTGACAGATAGGTAACCATTCTGTGTATGTCTGAAAGTCGTGAAGAGAGTAGATCTTAGAAGTTCCCATCACAAGAACAAAAACTATGTGTGATGATGGATGTTAATTAGACTTACCGTGGCGATCATTTCACAATATATACACGTATTGAATCATTCCACTGTACACCTGAAACTGACATGACATTATTGGTCAATTATATCTCGATAAAAAATCAAAAATAAATTTAAAAGAAAGGTGAGGATAATATAATAAGAATGGGGGAGGACAAGGACATATTTGCTCACATTTATTTATTTATTTATTTATTTATTTATTTATTTATTTTTGAGAGAGAGAGAGTCCATTGCTCACACTTACATAAAACATCGCAGGAATAATATGTGGGAAGCAGATAGAAGTAGTGATAGGAGAGGAAATAATGAGATGATAGAGAACACGGTGGAAGGGAAGAGGTGTGGGAGTCAGACTCTTCCATCTATACCTTTTCATATTTGACTTCTGAATCATGGACTTTATATTTGACTTTGAATCATCTGAGTTACACACACACACACACACACACACACACACACAGAGGATGATCAGATACAAATATCTAAACTAGACAAGTCTTACTTGATGTTTGGTCAAGATTCCAGCACCCAGAACGTGCAAAGTCAAGCGATTCAGAACTTTATTTTAACAAAGATATATATACATATTTTTTTTCTTTTTGTCAAGATAAAAACACTGGAATAGAATTATTAAGATTCATTCAAAGGAGCTTAAGAGTTGAAGAAATTTATAAGTAAGTTATCCTACCCATTTGTCTCTCAGATGAGGATACCCAAGCACAGAGTTTCGGTCACGTGCCGAGGGTCCCGCAGTTAGAGGCAGCTCGACGTCATGGCTCCCGGCCTTAGCTCCCTGCTCTGAGCTCAGTCCTGGGTCCCCTGGAGGATGGACTCCAAGACTATCCTCAAACTTCTGTTAGCCCTAGACAGGAGAGCTTCTGGGGAGAGATGAGGCAAGGAAGTGAAATACTTTTAGCCTGGAGAGGGGAAAAAAGAAGAAATTTAATAAAAGCAAATGTTACATCTAATAAATTGGAAGGGGAGCAGCTGTTCTCAATCTCTGGTAAAGAGGGAGCGAGACTTTATGCCAGAACATGAAGCATAAGATAGAAAGAGGAAGCTCCTAATCTGGTTATAGATGAAGATACCATCAAAGCAAACTGTGAGGTGGCCTTCACTGGAAGACTTTAAAAAGAGATTTTTTTTTCTTTCTCTCCAGTCGTTCTTCCTACATTATGTTTCATTTAACATATTTGTACAATTTTAGAAAAATCTCACCTAAGGTACCTGTACCAGCCATCCAACACACACACACACACACACACACACACACACTCACACGCACACACCCCAAACACGGTCTGTGGGGGCGGCGACCCATCCTTCAGCCCCTTGGTGGACCGAGGCAGTAGGCTGTGTTCAGAGCAGCCCCCCTACCAAGTTTCTGGGGTGAGGGTGTGACCGGAGTGTAGAGCAGAGAAGACAGTATGGTGGGGAAGGATGTGTGTCCTGAAGTCACATGACCTGCTTCCGGTCTCAGTTCTGCCACGTGTTACACCAGCTGTGAAACTGACAATGTAACAGGTGCATACCATTCAAACCCACTGCACTTAGCACGGTGCCTGGCCCACTGTGGGCTTTCAAGAAATGTTATTTTGTGGCAGAGCCCGCTGTATCCCTGTTCCTCGCGGGCACACAGCTAGGCTGTCCCAGCGTCTCTTGTGGCTTGGCCGGTGGCTTTGACAGAATTCTGACCCGCGGGAGGAAGTGATGTGTGATGGCAGTTCTGGCCCTTTAAGACTTGCTACACATCTGCCTCCGCGCTCTTCTGCCTCTGGCTTGATGCAGGTGAGTTGAAAGGACAGCACCACGAGAGGAAAAGGACTGGGGCTCACACTGTCGGTTGAAGCAGAGCTATTCACTGACGGGGAAAACCCGCTGGAAACTATCACATGAGAGACAAGTAACCTTCGTTCTTTTGAGCCACCGGCATTTTAACTTTGTGGGTAGGAGTGGTCAGCATCATACCATAACTTATGTAGAGAACGATCGAGGACACTGGCCTTGGGGATGGCTTCTTCGGTCTGGCATGAATTGATGTTTCTTTCCATGCTCCAGAATGGACACAGAAACCACTGGCCATTTTCCACATGACATCAGCCCTGCGTGAAGTAACATGAGGTGCCCCATGAAGCACAGAAAAAGACCCCCTGCTGTGAGTAAACATTTGCTGAATGAATGAATGACCTTCGTGCCAACTCTTATAGACATGAAAGGCTGTGATTCATTATTTTATGAATAATCTTTCTTGTTTGCTACTTATTTGACTTGTATTAAACACTAAATTGAACCAGATAGCATTTCTTTCCCTGTATGCCATCTCTCATAAAGTCTTTTGGCGCAAAATATTACTATTTAATTAACATGAAAACGTTATATATCGACATTGACAAGAAGTTGGTATAGTAAGCCGAAAAGTTCTCCTTTTCCTAGCTGGAAAATTCCTGATCGTTTAGGTCTCCTCCACTTCTGAAGCAATGGCCAAAGATGAGGAATAAGTTCCTTTGTTCCTCTGCCACGTGCTTTCTTCATGATCCCATGACAGTCCCATGGGAAACCCTGGTGGGTGCCTCTCTTTGATGCCTTTCCGGGGCACTCAAGCAGCTTTACACATCATGAGCCTTTTTCAATTCCAAGATAGCTTCTGACTTCATACTCCACATATGAATCATAAGCTAAGCAGTCATGTTGGGTTGGGAAATCTTTGTCCTATTTCACCGAAGTCCATCTTTTTCATGAATGCGTCATGTCTATTTCCTGTCAATAAGGAAGCAGTTGCTAACTTCTCATGGAACACATTATTCTAAAACCAACTCAAAGACATCCCTCAACACCTTCTCTTGATGAATAAATAAGTAACTGGATGTTGACACGATGGTTGGATGAATGCTCATCTTCAGTAGCTTCTACACCTACTTCTCAGAGCCAGAGGAACCGTAGAACCTTTATGGGCCTCTGGAGACTATGCTTTAGGAGTTTAGAATTTAGATGACCAGGTGGCCCTCCAAACGATCAGCTGTGCTCCCTAACCAACATTCCAAGTAAACCATATTGAAAAATGTATACTATGCAGGCAAAGAGCATACAGACCATTTTCTCACAAATACGGAACTATTGAAAACCATCAAATAAGGGGGGAATGTTGTGCGAGAAGTATCCTTCATCCCTCTGGCATGATCATGGATGTTTCGCCTTGCTTTTCCAGCCTGTAAACATTGCCTGCTGAACATCACTTCTGACTGGTCTGTGATTGGTTTCGAGAGCCTGTGCACGGGCTCTCTTAAAAGCAACAGCGTTTGAGGTCGGAATGTCAGCATTTGTTCATTTGAGCAGCAAGCCCAGCCAACTGGCAATGACCCCATGACACTAAAACATGAATATGAAGAAACGATCTTTTTTTATCTAAGGTATTTGTAGCAGATCCACCGAGGAACTTACTCTACTGCGTTATTCATTCATACTGTGCGGAATACACCGGATTCCATCTGCTTACAGCCCTGTAGGGAGAAATCATGGTGGCTTTTATCCAGGGAGTCTTGGCAGGCTCCAACTATACATTGTTATTTGATTAAAGATTTGGCAAAGATTTACCAAAAGGTAAGCCTTTTTATGGCATTAGCCAGAATGAGCTTCCTAGTAAATGACATACCCCTCCAAGAATGCTTCCAAAGAGGCTGTCATAAAGCTTTCTGTGGGTAGAAATGTCATGGGCAGTCTGCTTACTTTATTTCATAAACCTGGTAGACTATCACTACCCACTCCAGCATTTCTCAGACTCTTTCTGGGTGTGCGGGTGGGAAAATCCACAGAGGTTCTGGAAGAGCCAGAGTGCTAGTCTGTGGTGGTTGATGCGGATACAGTAAGTTGCACAAGGATGACTGGGAAGAAGAAGAGATTCTCTATCATCTGGGCCCTCTCCTTCTTTTCCGTTCTGCCTAGATTTTTGACTCAGCTGTAACGGTAAGAGGAAGACTGGAAAGAAAGGCGATCCAAGCAGCTGTTGGCCATGGCAAGCCTGCAAGGAAAGCTAAGGAGCCTTTTGGGAAGTGCAGGGCTGTCAAGTGATGAGAGATATGTGAAGCTATGGGGTTCTGCCTGGTAGGACACAGCGAATGCTAGGGACTCTGCCGGTTCAAGAGGCCATCAAGTCATGTCAAGAGGACTGAGTCAGCCCCACCTGGTCAGGCTCAGTCCCGCAGGAGACTTTACTACTGGGGAGGAAGCCAGTGCCGCCTTCCTGAGCAAGTCCGCGGGAGAGGCAGAGCCAGAAGACGGTCCTGGCCCGAAACTCACAGACTGGTTCCATCTGCTTTCCAGAGTCCCCTACTGCACATTGCCCAAAATATTCCCTCCAGTTTGGTAAGACAGGAGCTCCCAGGAGGCAGCCATCAGCAATACTGGGAAGCTATCTTTGGGTCAGGGATTAAGTTCCCTTCTGCAAATGCAGTCTTAATGGGACTGTCTGGGAAGTTTCACTTGGGACAGCAAAGCTCTCACAAGCATTTCAGACCCACGGGTCCTGAGTAGAGAAGCCACACCGCCTGGACTACTAGAATTTTCCGGGCAGAGTTTTGCAAAGTCTCATATCTGGCTCCAGCTCCCATGTCAGCCAAGTCAGAAACGTCCTCATGCACCAAGGGCAGGCAATGCCCCTTACCACCTGCCGGCGTCTCCAGGGCTCTCCCACGGCTGATCTAATGCCCCCCATACCCTCCTGGCTGGGGGAAGGGCCCCAGCAAGAGGGCCTGTAATTGGCCATTCTTGTCTTTCAACTCCATAGAAGGTGGAGATATAAAATAAACGCTGCCTTTGAAATGCTCTGGTGGATTTTTTGTTTAATTTTTAAACTTATTTTTTCATCTCTCTTAGCTCCCCTTACCATACACACTGGAAAAGGAAAAGTGAGAGAGGGAAAATTCGTTTTCTGAAATTGCACTTATGAACTGCTATCCTCGAACAACAATATTTTCAAAGTTTGGGCAATAGGGTTGATGTTTTCAAAATCCCTATACTCACGTTGACTATTTTCAGAGCCACTTTGAAACTACCTGGTGATGAGAAAGAATATTTGAGGTCAGGGAGACCCCAGAAAATCCAAGCAGCATAGCCAAACAAATCCCTGCTCCTTGTCACATGTGACAGCTGGCATGGGTCAGCAAGGACAGGAACTATACTTCTGCCTGTCCCAAGGGCCCTGAGGACGCCATCCCCCACACCGTCTGTGGGTCTCTCTCCAGCTTCCTGCCTTTGACTTGCCACAGATTCTCCATCTCATAGAATTCTTTTTCTTTTCCAAGTTCAATTGCTTAACTTTTTTTTTTTTTAATTTAGTTATAATCGACATACGACATGATGTTAGTTTCAGGTGTATCACGTGATGCAATGTTTGTATCTCTCGTGAAATGATGACCACAGTAAGTCCATTTCACATCCATCACCACACATAGTTATGGAATTTTTTTCTTGTGTGATGAGCCCTTTTTAATATCTACTCTCTTAGCAACCTTCAAAAATGCAATATAGTATTATTAGCTATCGTCACTATGCCATACGTTACATCCCCATGGCTTATTTTTTACTAACTGGAAGTTCAGTTATGTTTTTTTTATGATTCCACATAAAAGTGAGCTCATACAGTATTTAGCTTTCTTTTTTTTTAAGATTTTATTTATTTATTTGACAGAGAGAGATCACGAGGAGGTAGAGAGGCAGGCAGAAAGAGGGGAAAGCAGGCTCCCCGCTGAGCAGAGAGCCCGATGTGGGACTCGATCCCAGGACCCTGAGATCATGACCTGAGCCGAAGGCAGAGGCTTTAACCCACTGAGCCACCCAGGTGTACCAGTATTTATCTTTCTCAGTCAGACTTCTTTCACTTAGGATAATGCCTTCAAGGTCCCTCCATGTTGTTGCAAATGGCAAGATTTCCTTCTTTCAATGGCTGAGTAATATTCCATTGCATATATGTGCCACATCTTCTTTATCCATTCATCTGTCGATGGACACTTAGGTTGTTTCCATATCTTGGCTACTGTAAATAATGCCGCAGTGAACCCGGGCGTGTAGATATCTTTTCAAGTTAGAGTCATCATTTGCTTTGGGTAAATACCCAGAGGATCATGTGTTATTACTATTTTTAATTTTTTTGAGGAGACTCCATACTCTATTCCACAGGGGCCGCACCAATTTACATTCCCACCAATAGTGCACGTGACTTCCCTTTCCTCCACAAACTTGCCAACGCTTATTTCTCGCCTTTTTGATAGTAGCCATTCTGACAGGTGTGAGGTGATATCTCATTGTGGTTTTGATTTGCATTTCCCTGATGGTGAGTGATGACGAGTACCTTCCCTGTACCTGCTGGACATCTGGGTGTCTTCTTTGGGAAAATGTCTATACAGACCTTCTGCCCATTTTTTAGTTGGGTTGTTTTTTAATTTTTTTATTTATTTTATTTATTTTTTTAAATAAAATTTTTTATTTTTTATATAATAATATATATAAAATATATATTTTTATATATTATATAAAATTATATAATATATATAAATATATATAATATATAATAGATCTAAAAATATATAATATATATTATAAAAATATATAAATATATTATATAAAATATATAAAAATAAATATAATATTTATTTTTAAAAATAAAATATATTTTATTTTATTTTTGTTTTTTTATTTATTGTTTTTTTTGCTTTGGTTTGGTTCGGTTTGAAGTTGTATACGTTTTTTTATGTTTTAAATATTAACGCCTTATCAGATATATGATTCACAAATATCTTGTCCCATTCAATAGGTCACCTTTTCATCTTGTGGGTGATTTCCTTTGCTGTGCAGAAGCTTTTAGTTTGATGTAGTCTCACTTGCTTATTTTTTGCTTGTCCTGAATGCCCCACGGACTTCTTAAAAGCATGAGCTCGGGAGCCGTGCAGTCCCCACCAGCGACCAGCCAGGGACTTGGCACATTTTACCAAAATCCTCTAAACCTGTGCTCTCCTGGTACCTAGTAAAGCCTCAGGAAATCTTAGCCGTTATTGATTTTGGTCTTTCTGTAGATTCTGAACCAAATGAGAAATAGGCACAGGAATCAGATAGAGATCCAAACATCAGATGATTTATAGGGGGAGTTGGGACAGAGATCAAAGCAGTTTTCCACGCCTGTCTCTTAGGCTGAGACTTTGGGATCCACGCAAGGGGAGAGTTGGGGCTCCGGAGGGGGAGTCATTGCCCACCAGACACATGGCCAACTGGGGCTCTCCATGCACCTCATAGAGGAAAGGGTGCCCAGGAGCCCGGGACAGAGTGAGGTGGCTCAGGTAGTGCCCAGGTTTGCTCAGCACCCAGATGCCCAGGTGATGGGGGATGGCTCGTAGCCAGGAGGTAGGTTCAAGGTGAGAGAGAGACAGAGAGAACCGGGCCATGCATCCTCCCATGGAAAAGACAGAACTCTCATCTTGTGTGTGAGCAGGAATGCAGGGAGGGGGACAGGGTGCTCCTTCTGCTCTCGACGGTGTCTTTGTCGCCGTTCTCCTCTTTGGCTGAGGATGACTACACAATGGCCCTTCTTACAAAGAAAGCCTTTAGCTCCCTCAAATAGATATAGGAGCCCCCAGGGATGCAAGCTCAGGAAGGGAGTGGATGCCAGATGCTGTCATCCTGGTCCCCTCACACACAAGTGGCACTTGTCGCCTGGGTCCCTTCCCCCACCCTCTCCTTCCGTCTCGGGATCCTCCCAGTGCCTTCCTCACTTCTGTCCTGCAGCATGCCCCAGCTCTGAAGTGAGCAAAGATGGGGTGTGAGATGCGTGCCTGGAGTCTCTGAGCTGGGCCACAAGGGGGGGGAGGCCGGGGAGAAGGGCCTCCACCCCAGGCAGTGCTTGTCCTCGGAAACAGGGAGGGGGCGTGCTGATAAGGTTTCCCATAGAACAGGCATGGAAGGGTAAGATCAGATCCTAATGCTTCATTCCTGACAACACTCTCTTCTCTGTATCCAGCCCCTAATGGACATAACAAAATCAGGTAGGTGGAGAGAACATTCTAGAAAGAGAGCTCCTCTCTCTGTTGATGAGGGCTGCTCAGATGCGGGCGACGCCAGACCCTCCCTAAAAGTCCTCCGGCCAGCCGGAAGCTCTCCCTTCTCCATGTCGCCCTTCCCAAAGGGCTCTTTTCTGAAATGTGACCTCTCTGAGGCCCCGAAATGTCACTTGCTCTTTTTCCCCTCGTTGATGTTTCCCTTTCAAAACCCAAGTTCCTTCAAGCAACTGCACTTCCACCAGGAGAAAATTCTCAAGTGCTTTCAGCTCCGAAAAACAGAAAATGCTCTAAAATAAAACCCGTTGTTAGGCTGCCAGGAGCTTCTGCTCCGGGAGGGCGGGAGAAGGGGAAGGGAGGGCGGTGGCGGCGGAAAGACTCGCTCCTTCAAAGGCCTTTCCATCTGGAAAGGGCAGCGCATGGGGGTGTTTGGAAAACCCTCAGCACAGGAAATGTGAACTCTTAAAAAACAAACAAATAAACCGAACAACAAAAGAAAACTGCATTATTATCCCAAAGCGATCTGAATGGAACCACATGTGTCTTCTGGGTGAACAGGAGCCCTGGGCCTGTTCTTTGTGCCCTGGCCAAGCCCTCCCCTCCCTGAATTTGAAACAGGCAGCCCTGGGCAGACCCTCCCCTTGCACCCTCCCCCTCCCACCCCTCCCAGGCCACTTGCCCGGGTCCTTCTTGCCAGGGCGCCCTCCCACCCTGTGAAACCCCCTCACATCATGGCCTGTTGGATGAGCAACTTCACCAACCTGTGCATGAGCAGCAGGCCTCTCGTGCCAGGCTCCAGTCTCCCCCGAGAAGGCTGGGAGCCAGCAGTAGGATTCAGGCGGTAGCGGGAGAAGCCCGACGGAGCATCGGCCACCAGGATGTGCACGGGGAGCCTGGAAGAGCCTCTGCAAAGCTTCAGGAGTGCGGTAGGAACCTGAAGGGCCTTTATTCTGACCACCTGTTTTCTGCAGTGTTCTCCTTTCCCCAGTCCGAGCTGCCTCGGAACTTAGAGTAAGAGCTTATATTTGGAGAAAAGAACGTGAAAAATTCTCTCTAACTTTAGTGCCTAAAACCCAGGGCTCTTCTTAGCCTGTTTCCCCAGTGGAATGGTGCAACTGTGGACTCTTTGAGCTGGAAGGGAACTCCGAACTTGCCCAGGCCAGCCTCTCCAACTTCTGGACAAGGAACCGTGGTCTGACGCTAAAGGGAAAGGGGGCCCCGGTGCCCTGAGTCTCCCAGGCCTCCGTCCAGGCTCCCTCTCTTCTTGAGCCACACCTCTCATCACAGCTGTCGCGGGCTGGGGTACTTTCCATTCCAGCCGTAGTATCTGCGGCATGGCACTGGTGCCTGTGGGTCTCTCCAGGTAGAGTGTGAGGTCCCTGTGTCTTCGGCACACAGCGTGTGTTCAACACATGGGTCTGAAACCAGGCCCTACAGCCTACAAGAGTCTCACCGGATGTCGCCATCAGGCCAGACCTGCCCTTCTTGGATAACCTTCTCTCTGGACCCTTAAATGTGGCCTGCGATGCTCCCAGATGTTCTGGGGAAGCAGCCAGAAGAACGGAGCCCCGGAGTCGAGGCGTCAGAACGGTCTTTGCCCAGAGCTGCCTTGAGCCAAATGAGAGTTTCTGGGATTTGAACACACGACACGGACTCAACACGGTTGATTGAAGGGGGTGTCAGTGTAGTTCACAGAAAAAAATATTTTAAGGAAAAGCGTGTTTGGCGATTTCTCTGGGCCATAAATAAGCCAACACAGATTAAACAGGACTCCAGGGGCACTCACCAGTAAACCCGGAGTCAGCTTCTCTGGCCCAGTACATTCTCTTATTCTGTGCCTCCAGAGGGAAAGGGTGAGCATGGAGCGACCAAAGGAAAAGGTTTCAGAGGAGAGTCTGCCTGGAGTTGAACCTTTTCCAGGTGATCTTTAAAAAGCCCCAGACAACTAAGAACTCACGAGGAATTGTGAGATCTAAAAAAGCACCGGATTGCAGTGACCTGAAGGATCGTGTCGCAGCTCGTGTTTTTGAAGGAGAAGCTTCCAGTCAGCCTGTCCTCAGAACTAGCTGGAGAAGGCCCGAGCTGAGGAGACAGCCCCCCCAGGTCCGGTCACAGGCCGTCCACCACGCTGTCACTTGCTGAGTGCCTCACCTGTACTGCTGTGTTTTCCCACCTGTGAAATACAACGTATCCCATTGGTCCCACAGGGCTGCCGCGAGTGAGGACCCAATGGGACGGCGTACGTGAACGTGTTCCAAGACGCTGATGGATAATAAAAGTCAGGCGATACGGTTCTATGTGACTGGCCCCTGACCGAAAAAATAATAAAAGTAATATTCTCCTTACCTGAAAAAAAATACTGCTAGTATTTCTGGAACATTCTTCAGACTCGCTCATCATTGAAATAGGTCTCTGGGGCTCTAGAAGCCAAAGAATAAAGATCTCTTGGGGGTGCAGGAGAATCTAGCAGGGGCCTAATTTGGTTTTCCGGTCACGACCTGCTGCTCTGACAGGAGTGAGACAGTCCTGCTCACCATTGCTTTGTCCCTGGAATCCTAATCCAGACTGTGCATAATGGTTTCTACATCATAGCTGGAGGCAAAGTGTTCAAAAATTTTCCCCCCAATTCCTCCAGAGGTGGAATGCCATTTACACGGACTGAAGAAGCTCCCAGAGGAAGATCATGCAGCTCATGAGGACACCCCCAGGCCCTTCCCTGTATCATTCAGGCATATACAACGCAGGCGAATCCTGGAGATGTGACCTCGGAGTACAGCATCCCCTCCCTCCACAGCCCACCTGGAGGATCCGGTCCAGGCTTTTTTTTTTTCTTTTTTTTTTAAGATTTTATCCATTTATTTGAAAGAGAGGAGAGAGATCACAAGTAGGCAGAGAGGCAGGCAGAGAGAGGGGGAAACAGGCTCCCCGCTGAGCAGAGAGCCCGATGCGGGGCTCGATCCCAGGACCCTGAGATCATGATCCGAGCTGAAGGCAGAGGCTTTAACCCACTGAGCCACCCAGGCGTCCCGGGGCCAGGCTTTTTAAAGATGACCTAAAGGTTCTCATCTCATGTGAACATCAATCATAACTCGGGCATGTCTCAAAACTCAGTGGGTTTAGAAGGAATATATACTCATATCCGCTGTCCCCTTTTTTTTTTTAAAGTTTTTATTTAAATTCCAGTTAGTTAACATACAGCATAATATTTGTTTCAAGTGTGCAACCGAGCGATTCAACACTCCACTGTCTCTAGTCGCTCCAGACACTGGAACGACTCAACCTGACCTCTTGGCTGTGCCCATCTTCCATCATAAGCTTTAAAACTCTCCAAACAAAACTGGGACGCAGTATAAATGGGAGCGATGTCATTACACAGAATTCTTCCAATGTCATTATAAGGCCAAAAGACCATCAGCTCAGTTTCCAGCCTCGCATGTCCCTTCTCCTCATTGGCACCCCTCCACTGTGGGTTACCTAAAAGGAAGGTCTCCCCAAGCTTCACGAAGGATGTCTGCCGAAGATCCAAGTTGTGATTTTGCGCGGAGGTCCGATCTCCGTGGTTCGCGTTTACTGCTCGCATTTGGTTTGAAGCGCCCTCCGTGTAGGTGTCCCTCGTGCTTCATCTGCGAGTCGCGGTGGTGCTAAATGTTAAATTGTGGCTGCCGGCACCAGCTCGGCCTGGGGAGTGCCGGTCAAGTCCATTTTCAAGTGGCTCAATGTCAGAATCAAGATCTATGGGTGAGACTGAGAGAAGGCAAGATTTTAGATGACAATCGGATTCATTTTCATCCTTTAGGGAGTATCCTGGGGAAAGCTAATGATGCGATCAAATCACAGTACTAACATTACCACTGCTTGTTAAGTATTTACTATTGGCCAAGCATTATGCTAAACCTTTTATGTGCTTATAGCTAAATAGTATTGTGTCTGTTTTATGGAGGAGAAAACGAAGGCTTACCAAGTGCAAGTGGGTTGCCTGGGATCTCATAGCCAACAGAGGGTAGAGTCAGGATTCTGGTCTAGTTCTGTCTTCATCTACTACTTGTCTGTGTACCAACCCCTCTGTAGGTTGCTATTTGCAAATACTGAGGACGGCCCAGATTAGTCTTGGCAAAACACAGTGCATCGTTTTCTTTTTGCCTGCCTGAGAGTGATGTTGGAGAAGGTGTCTCCGGAGGTCAGAGGCACACGACACAAATGTGCTTTGCCTAAACCAGAACCCAGTTTAAATAAGCATCGAGCAAAGAGAAATTCATTTTTATTATTCATATTGTTATTTCATTCCCCATAGCACTCCCGATGCTAAGCAGTGCCATTTGTGAGGAAGACTGGCACACAGCAAATGACATCCGCCTGGCTCTACTCTACGGTCCCTTGCAAATTGTCTCCCAGAGCTTTCCTGTGGCCAAGACTCCAAGACTCTTAGCTGCAAGGTTGTAGTGACATGGGTTGTTGAGAGACTTCCATAATCCAGAGCCGCAGGAGAATGGAGAAAATGGGCAATTTTGTATAAAACGCGTTTTGCATTCCTGCACCCGGCTTCCTGTGCAAGGGACATCTGTCAGGTGGACGCTCCCTGAGGATGCCATCCCTGAGCTCCTGAAAATGGTCCCTGTAGGGATGAGCCTATTTGTTAAAGCTTAAGTCAATTCCAAAACGACTTCCTATAGGAAACAAAAACTGGAGGAAAGAGAAAATACAGACAATGTCTTTTAAAGTAGCCGCTAAATCATGCAGCATGGACGTATGAGATCAGCGGTGAAAAATCAGGGTTTAGTAGGCATGTGCCCACCTCCTCTCTGTCTCCATCTCCACTGCGGAAAGGAGAAAATGGTAGAGCTAGCCAGAGTTCAGGAAACGCAGCCGTGTCATAAGGGATCCTGCAAGAACTAAGCATCTGAGAAGCGATGCAAATGCTATTGACTTGACAGAAACCAACTGGGTTGTTTTTATGAACAAATCGAAATCATGCCACATACTTCAGGGCTGGTTTTGAAAAGGGGCCCTGAGACCTTTTTCTCTTTCGGAGTCATGTGCTTCTCTGTACACAAGCCTGGTGGCAGGGGGCGCCTTCCCGGCTCTGGGTGCTGCTGCCGTGTCTCCTAGAACAAACACGGTGCCAGGCGAGGGGCTGGCATGAAAGAGCCCCCCCCCCCCCAGTGCTCCCTTGAGCCGTGTTCTTCTTTTGTTCCTCTAGGAAAAGAAAACGCATCATCATGTCTGCATTTATCTTTGGTGGGTCCGAACCGCAAAAAGTGGGCCAGGTAGGGACTTGTTGGTAAGATATGCTCCCCAACATAGAAAACCCGCATGGGTGCAGCTTGGGGATACTCTCAGATCCCTGGTTCCGGACTCCATGAGCCCTGGCAGGGTCCAGGCCTAACAGCAGTGAACAGAAAGAGGTTAACATGGCCTATAACTGGTGGTACAGCTTTCGGGAACCACCAATGGCCATCTGGGTTGGGAATGTGGGGGAGTGGTCTACTCAGAAAGACTAAAGTTCCAGACACAGGAAAAGGGTCTTATTTCCCCTAGGACCTTTGGAAGACTTGGAGAAAATTGGATTTCAAAGTCCGACACCAGAACGGACGCATAGTTTTTGCTTCAAGCAGGAATTCCCGCAGTCCCGCTGAAGTCCTAGCGGGGAGGACATAACTCACCTCACCTGGCTGCCCCCGGAGATCAAAGGCTCCCCTCACCCCCGGGGGTATCCGTCTGGGGGCCACGTCCCACGGACTTCTTCACAGACTCATCATTCTTTCCAGAGTGGCCCCAGCTCCGCGTGCTGTGTGGAAACCGCCTGCTTACAAAACACTCTGACCATCGCCAGATGTGGGCACCTGGCCAGCTTTTACATAATTCAGGCTTTTCTTTGCTCAAGATGGTACAATTTAAAGGAGTCTTAGAAGTTGGTGTGTTTTAACCTCCTCCCCACCGCCCTGCATGCTTCCCTTCATCTCGGGGGTGGACTCTCTCACCCAAGCCCAAGGTGGCGTAGTATGGCGCGTGCTATTCCTGGGTACCTGAGGCTGCAAGGAACGAGCCCATGCATCTCCCGTGCGCTTGCTCAAAACTAAAATAAAAATTACCGGCTATCTGCCTCGCCTTGCCCGGGCCTCCTTTTCCACACATGGCTTTCCCCCTCCCCCGCCCCGCAAGTTGTCAACTCTCGAGCTCAGGAATGTGAGAGGGGTTGCAAAGCCCAGCGTGGTGGAAGGAGATGAATTTTATTCCTGTCATCAGAAGTCATCTTTTCTCATTTAAAGTTACTCTTCTCATGTAAGAAGATCAAAGTAGTGCGCAGAGCCCTGTGAAATGAGCACCGACAAATTTATATTGTAAAGTCCGGGCTGAGCGGGGACTTTCCCGCTGATCAAGCAAGGTCAGGGGTTCTGGGAACGTTAACTCCCATTTCTTCATTCAAGTGAGTCGGTCATATTGCTTTCTATGAGGATTCAAACCATGCTTGCTTTTGTCATCTCGGTCTCATCTGAAAAACTATAGGGCAGGGGAAGCCACAGATTGGCTCTGAGACCTGGGCTCCGGCATGGATGTGCAGGGATGTTTGGGGATGGCAGGACCAGTCTCTTCTCTCTGTCTCTTGCTCTCTCGCTCTCTCTTGCTCACTCGCTCTCTCTCATGCACACACACACACACACACACTACAGCTGACTCAGCCTCTCCCAGTTAGAACAGAATGTCAAGAATCCAACTGATATTTCAACTTTCCCTCCTTGATGCCTGCATCCAACCGTAATCCTCCAGGCAGGACCTGCCATTCACTCATGGGAAACAGAACGTACAGGGTTCTCGGGCTTTGCCTTGTGTTGAGGAAGACAGGCTTCAAAATGTGAATGCAGTCAGAATTCACCTAGCAATCTCCAGGCACCTTATGCAGGTCATGAATTTTTCTTTGAATTATTTTACTACGGGTGAATCAGTAGGCTGGTAAGTAAAAATAAATGATCTTGTCCAGAAGCCCATCCACAGACCAGCCTTGATTAAAGTTTTGATTGCCATACTGGTATATGTGCCGCCGAAGCGAGCACTTGACTGCCATACTGGAAAACCAAAATGGCTGTTCCATGATAAGGAAAACATTTCCTTGGTCCAACATAAACTTCCAGATTTTGATTTACCTAATATGGGACCCATGGTCATGAGTAGACACTACGATAAGGCATTTCACATGCTCTCTCACTTACCTCCTAGGGTAGGCCAGGGAAATGGGCATGGTTACTTCCTGTCCGTGAATGGACAAAAGAACGTTAGCCTGGAGGCTGCCTCTAAGACCCAGTGGTCTCCTCTAGTGCCCCCAAGAATTAGGCAACCGTGCTTCCTGACCCTACCTTTGCCTCTCCAAAATCATTTTTCAAGAAAGTGTTAGGGAAATTCCAAACTCCTCCAAATGTGGTGGCTACTGTCCTATGATATCTCCTTGCATCTACCAAAAAATGAGTCCAGAGGGGCGCCTGGATGGCTCAGTGGGTTAAAGCCTCTGCCTTCAGCTCAGGTCATGATCTCAGGATCCTGGGATCGAGCCCCGCATCGGGCTCTCTGCTCAGCGGGGAGACTGCTTCCCCCTCTCTCTCTGCCTATTTGTGATCTCTCTCTCTCTCTGTCAAAAAAATAAAAATAAAAACAAAAAAAAAGAGTCCAAAAATATAGCTACCTTGGAAGAAAACTTGGAATCCCTTTTCCAACAGAAGCAGAATGTCCATTCCAACAGAATGAAGGAACTCAAGTCTCTGTAAAAACATGTTGGGAGAAGTAGCATGGTCTCGGGGAAGAGCTTGAGCTCTGGATCAACAGCCAACTGAGCTTCGGTTCCCTCATCAATACAATGGAGGTGACGTCAACTCTTGAAAAGGACTAGACCCTAAGGCTATAAGATCCTACACACAGAGTTCCTAGCTCATAGCAAGCAAGCAATAAATGGTGAGCTTTATCATCATCTTTTTTTTTTAATATCGGAGGCAGCAGTATGTAATGGTTACTTGAATTTGGGAGGTTAAGTTTGTTTTAACCAGAAAATTCTAGTTGTTTCCATCCTCCATGTGGAAGATGTTTCTGAAACATATGCATGCACTTATTTTCCTGCCACAGAACTGAACACAATTGAATTTTTCTGTGATGATTAAGGATCTGGCTGTGCCCCGGGCAATCGTTCTGAGAGCGAAGGCTTCTCATTGTTCAGCACTCAGACGCAGATGTGGGGAGTCATGCAGACCCAAGGATGGGCATCAACCCTTCCGAGTTAGTCAGTTGTTTGTTTTATGTAAGTCTCTGATATCAGAGCCCTTGACTAGGGTTTGCCTTTTACTTATCCAAGCAGGTTGGGAAATACGCATAAGGGTTGGCTGTGTTCCCAGTGAAGAGTTGGCTTCTAGTTAATCCAAGTTTTGTTTATTCTTTGTTTACGATGCACACGCATCTTCCCCAAGTAGAGGGAAAGACTTGTCAATGGCAAAAGGCCAATTTCAGATGAACCCAAGACCAGGCTGGACCTTTAGAAACAGGCTGCAGTCAGAACTCCTTAAAGTTATCTGTCTGCCCCAATTTATTTGTAACACTGAGCACTTTCTAAGGAAAAGGGAAGTGGAGAGGTGGGAGGTGGGAAATCAGCCCATGTTTTTCTTATTAAGTCCTTACGAAGGTTAGAGAGATCGGTCAGTCACAAATTCTGGAAAAGGAAAGATATTTAAGTTGGCCCAAGTCAGTTTGGGTTCTGGGTTGAAACACTGAGGGAAGGAGGGTTGGTCTGACTCAGGAGGGGATAGCCATTGTGTGTCGCATACCCTGGAAGGCTCTGGGACAGTCTCCTTGGGCGCCTTGAACACCAATAGCCTTCACCAGACAGCGGTCTGATGACTTAAGTGTAAATGAGTCAGAAACATACGGATTGCATTTCCCTGAGAAAATAGATCACTTTAAAACGAAGGGCAAAGTGCTTGGGAAAATGCATTATGGGTTCTGTCAAGGCCAAAAAGGAAGTAAACTACTTCAGATAGTCTCTCAATGCCAAATGTGAGCAACTATTTAGAGGCAAGCATCTATGGGGGTGTGTATATAGGATCGTGTACACGTCTCAGCTTGGAACCTCACCAAGATGGTGTACATCCGTGTATCGTCTAAGGCCTGGAAAGCACTTCTTGTGAACAGCCAAAAAGAATATACACAGACAAGACAATGACACTGACTAATATCAAACATTGGAAACCGGAATTTAACTCTGTCTGCTGTGAGAAAAACATTCCCATTCCCCATCCTCCACCGCCCCCCTTTTTTTTAACATTCTGACTTGAAAAATATCGAATGGGAAAATCAATGCAAACTTTCGCTATGTGATCTGGGCTGGCAAACAAACAGGCAAACGAAACCCTTAAAAATGTGTGGCTATAAGTGGATTCTGCTTTAATCAGGCTAAATTTTAGCCATCTTTCTAAAGATGGTTGTCAAAATGGATGGAAGAGAAACGCAAAGAATTGCTCTTCGCAGCCATGTTGACCAGGGACGAAGTGACGGCAGAACCCCAGGGAGCCCGCGAGGCTGCCCCCTCCCTGGCTCACCTCCCACCCCCAGAGCTGGGCTCCCCAGAGCAAGGAAGGGCTTACCGGTGACCTAAAAGGCATTATCTTCTGAGCAATGGATCACCTACAACATCCTACTGAGAGCTTGGTAGAGAGAGCTCTACAAGGCGAAGAATCTTGGAGAATAAACCAGGTATGCGGGCAAACTACAGTCACCTTCAGTCGGCCTTCTAGCCCCCTGAATTTTTCCTAACCCATCCAGGACAGGATTACTTGCATTTATTTTCCTGGTTCCCCTAGAAACTTTGATACGATCTCTCTCTCTCTCTCCCTCTCTCTCTCTCATCCTCCCTCCCTCTCTTCTTTTCATTGAGTCCCTTTTTATTCTCCCTCTTCCTATCTCAAAAGTGTCTCTGGGTCTTTTTCTTTTCTTGAGTATTTTTTCCTCTGTCGGGGTTCTTCTCTGGATCTGCTTCTGTCTCCCTCACCTCGTCTCTCTCAGGGGCCCTGGGCTTGATGGAACAAGGCTCCCTGCACCCGACATTTAGACAGAACCTCCTTGACAAGACGGGTGGCTGCTTCTCCATGTCTCTGTTGGGGAGAAGGAATGCTTCTCATTTCCTCTTGATGTGTTTTCATTTGGAGGGATTTCTATTAGAGTAACTTCCACAGCTGCTCCTCCTCATGGGAAAAGAATGGCCCAGCAGGGTGAGCATACAGAGTAGCCCTACTTCTTCTGCTCAATCGTTGGCTCTGTCACTTCTGCACACAGTGTTGCCAGAATCAGGATGTACTGCCTCCTGGAAGGGCTCAGTACGCAGGCATGCTAAGACGGTCCTCAGAATCAGCCTTGTCAGAAATGAAGGTGACCTTTCAGCTTGCCATCAGAAGACTCTCACGCCTCATTTCTTAGTTGTGTGGATATGAGGCTGGAATTCATTAGACTCCCACGAAGGTCCCCTCAAGTCCTCATACCCAGAAGTCTCGACTCCGCACCCCAAAATGCCCCTGAATGGGTCTCCACTCTGGTGTGCAGCCTCTCTTCACCTCTCAAGACTCCCTTTCTTTCTCTTCTGCAGCAGCCATTACGTTTGTTCAGTTACCCAGCTCCCCTCTGCTTTGAGCACACAGGAAGACATACATCCTCACACAGTTGAAATTGGGCCTTGATCTTATGCTGTCTGATAAAATGTGGCATAGGAGATGACTGCTCTAGAATGTCACCCTGCCCACACCACAGGGAAATTCTACGCATGAGAAATGAACCTTTACAGTGTGAAGGCCCTGAGATCAGGGATGTTTGTTACACAGCATTACCTCACCCATCCTGACTGATACATATTTCTCGTTTTGTCTCACTCAGTCCTAAATCTCTGTGTCTCAACTCTGGTTTCCTCATTTTACTAACACATCCCCATTTACTATCCTTTTCTTTCTCTGTCCCTCTAGCTCACCCGGGTTCCTTTTTTTTTTTTTTTTTCCATTTAGGACAGACATGGATTTGTATTCATAACTAACATAAACAGATTGGCGTTTATTTTCAGCAAACATGGAAGAACATAATTTGAAGAAGGGAATGTTCAACCCAGACATAAGAAAAATACTTTAAAGCCAGTGGTTTGAAATGCTTTAAATCTAGAATAAAAGACAGAGAAAGAATATGTATTTGTTCATCTCAGAAATCAGAAGGGAAGGGAGGTTTCCAAAGCCTTAATAAGTCTAAAATACAAGTCCAAATAAGAGAAGAAAGACAGATTTCTTGGACAAATTGGAAAGAAACTGCCAAACTCCCTGTGGTCTTGAGAACTTGAATCCCTCAATGTGTAAGAAAAGAAATAGAGAAGATCAGAGTGGCATCTCAGAGGTTATTCTGAAAGTTGGGTCTTGCTGACTGTACAGCTCAAAGGCAAGTGAGACATTTTTAGGGGGGACAAAAAGCACTCGCCCTCTCTCTTAATGCAATAACCTTAAATTCCCAGTAGGACATAAACCACATGTTGGCGTTATGGATAAATTCTGAACAGCATCCGAGGGTAAGTGTTTAATTATACTTGGCATGGCTACACCTTTTTACTCACAAGACAGGAAATCCCCCAACTATTAACTGCATTCGACCTCGACACACCGAATGAGAGCCTTTCTGGCTGCTCTTTCCAGGATGGTCAGAGCCAACTTCATTTCTGGGGCAACAGTAGCACTTGAATCCAAAAGCCTTATTATGTGGTTCCCCGTGGTTAGAGGCCAGAGGGCCAACCCTTCCAACACCCTCAATGGCACTAAATAAAAGAATTAAACCTTTTCCAGGCCAAGCCCCACAGTGTCTTCCAGGGAGAGTTCAAGGCAGTTCCGTAAATGGGATGGACTGTTCTAGGCTTTCTCCCAGATGTCCTGAAGTGCTTATTGGAGGAAACCGTGGTCTCTGAGTGGCAGGCAGGGGTAGCAATTATGGGCGAGCCTCAGGCAGAAGTGAAGTAGCTAGAACATTGTGCCCCAACTTCTTTTTAACACATGCTGCCTGTAAATGACTCAATATCTCATACTCTCCTTTAAGGTTTATTAAATATCAAAACAAAAACCCAGATGAGCTGTTAGACACCATCTGACTTGCCATCCTTAAGAACTACTGTGCTGGAATTTCTATCTCTTTCCTTATTTAATGATTTGCACTTCATCTATCTGTTCTCAACACCCACCCATCTATACTATACCTATTTATTCATTCAGCAAATATTTATTAAGTGCTTATTGCCTGTTAGAGAGATGAAGTAGAATAAATCATGAGCTTTTCTCTAGAGGAAGATAAACAGAGACAATCTTATGGGACCGTAGCAAATTCTCTGGTAAGGTGCATGCTGGGTAAGAGCCAAGACCCACACTTGTCCCAAAGGCAATGGGATGGAGTGTTGGGGAAGATTTCCCCAAAAGCATGAGAGCCTTGTCTTTCTCTCCACATCTTATTCAAACCTACTCAGCAACCCTTCATTCAGGGTTAAATAAATAAAAATTATAAACTGTCACAAAATTTGCAAATCTTATGCATCTTGATTGTTTAGTCCAATTTACAATGCAGAAAATTGAGGTTCGTAAAGATCAGCCGCTGGTCCACGGTCACACAGGTGCTTAGCGGCAGAGAGGTTGTACTAAGCAAACACTGAGTGCTCCTCCCTCCAGGTACCCATTTCTGCCTAACAAACAACCCCAGAACAACCTTCATTACACTTAGGAATCTGCCCTCTGTCTGGGCCTGGCGGCTTGCTCTAATCCAGCATTGGCTGGAATGAGTTTCTGGGGCTAGAGGATCATTTCCTGAGCTTGCTATGGGCTGGGAGCGCAGCCTTGGCTCCTCTTCTCCTGGGCCTCTCCGTGGGGCTTCTTGGGCTTCCTCACAGTATGGCAGCTGATTCCAAAAGCAAGTGTTTGAGAGGCGGCGGGAAGTGGAAGCTGCCAATTTCTTAAGCCTGGTCCCAGAAACTGACAGAGTGTAGTTTCTGCCATATTTTCTTTGGTCAGAATCCAAGACAGTGGGGACATAGACCTCACCTCTCAACAAGAGGAATGGCAAAGGATTTTTGGCTATCTCTGATTTGACACATCTGCCTAAGTGATTTTGCATTTTGGTGGACTTCAAAGACTTAGTGAAAAGCAATAAAAACCAAGTGCAAAGACAAGGGCGCAGCATGCCCTTGGCCTTTGGCACTTGTGCTGCAGGCTGCCACAAGCTCCTTTAGGTGGCTTCTCGAGTGTTGACCAGCTGATGAAGGCAGAGGGGGGACGGGCAGAAAAAGATGGGGTTTTCCAGTCAGTGACATTACCCACACACCCCTTGGGGCCACGGTACCCTACTCGGCTACATATTAGAATAACCTGACAGCCTTCAAAAAAAAATATGGCTCCCCACTGCCATCTCAGATCGCAATACCCAGAGGGGGCCAGAAGTCATTTTTAAGGAAGTCCTCCAGGTGATGGGAGGCAGATCTGTGGCCAGCACCTGTTTGCAAATCTAGATGTTGAGACTGCTCCCAGAATCGCTGGCACTTGGTTGAGTGAGAGCTCTGCATATTTTTATTGATGTGTTTAAAATGATGAAATTGAGTTCCCTCTCCTCTCCCTCAGTTATGGATTCCACTTTGGCTGTGAAAAACAGTCCTAGGGTAAGATAAAGAACCGAGGGGAAGTGTATGGCCCTTCCTGGTCCAAGAGTGCTGCACTGGGACACACCAAGACACTGAGGCTAAAAGAAAAGCCCAGAAGATGGGGAGGAGAGACCTGGCTCGCTCCGGGGTTCCAGCATAATTGCTTTGAAATTCATTCATGTAGTTGCATGAATCAATAATCCATTCTTTTCTATTGCTGAGCAGTGTTCTGTCTTATGAATAGACAACAATCTGTGAACCCATTTCAGCTGTGAGTCGTGTTGGAGATATAAAGCAATTGGATCTTCCCCAAAAAGACCCCTTCACACCAACAGAAGAATAGAGAACGCACCATTATTGAGTAAAACATTCATGAGTTTATATGCATGTAAGGCGGCACCAAAAGTGACTGCAAAGTTCTGGGGAAATCTGGCACATTTTACGCAACGAAGAAAAACAATCATTTCTCTTATCTTCCAGAGACTAAACCACTGCCCGTTGCCACATTTCCTGTGAGAGAGGCTTGAGCTAATTCCTGAGGGCTGTCTGCTTGGCCAGCTCAGAGAAATATCTTTATATTGCAGCACTGGAGACTGGGCTCACTCTCTAGAGACATGTACCTCTATTCCAAACAGAGCAAGGACTCAGGTTCACTACGTCTCCAAGAAAACACTCTAAAAAGAACAAAAGGGGAGAATGATCTCTTTGTCCTTTATCGAAAGGAGAAAATAATTTTTATTTACCCTTACAATGAATATTTGGGTTGTTTCCTATTTGGGCTATTTCAAAGAAAGCTTCTGTGAACATTCACTTAGGGAATGTATGTTTCTGTTTCTCTTGAGTAAAGACTTAAGTGGAAAGTGGAAAGAGTGGAAAGGCGGTTCTGGGTTATAGAGTGGGCATATGTTTAACTTAAAAGAAACTGTCAATATATTTTCCAAAGTGGCTGCACCATTTTACACTGTCACCAGCAGTGTATGAAAGTTCCAGTGGCTCTACTTCCTCACCAATGCTTGGCAGGTTCCGTATTTTTAACTGTCACCAATCTGATGAGCGCATAATGATATTTTGCCTACATTTCATTTTTCTTTCCCTGATACAAGTGATATTTAGCACAGTTCCCTGTGCTTACGAGACATCTGTGTATCTTCTTTTGTAAGTGTCCAAATCTTTTGCCCACTTTTTCGATGGGTTGTTTGTAATCGAGCTGTACATAAGTTCTTA
>CM052889.1:52630621-52654269 GCA_028534135.1 Potos flavus | reverse complement strand
TTCTTTCTTTCTTTCCCTTTCTTCCTTCCTTCTTTCCTTTCTTTCTTCCTTCCTCCCTCCCTCCCTCCTTCCCTTTCTTTCTTTCTTTCTTTCTTTCTTTCTTTCTTTCTTTTCTTTTCTTTTCTTTTCTTTCTTCATCTGGTAGGATGGGAATAAGAGGTTGAAGCTGAGAGTCTGGCCCAGGATGAAAAACATATCTTCACTGGGAGTCTGGAAAGATTGGACACAGAGGGGATCCCAACTCCTGCCTCCCCTCACATCTGTGGCATGTGTCTATGAGTCTAGAAAATGGCAGACTCCAGTTCAGTTCTGTTAAGAAAGAAGCACAGAGCAGAAAAGATGATGATATCTCCACTTCAGGATACAGCTTGGATCCGAAGCTATTTGGAAACACGTTGCTGGCTCCGTACAGAGTTGCGTGACTGTGTCAGAGGAGCTGGAGACGCCGGACATCTATGCAGAAAGAACTGAAGTGCAGTGCGGTCCGGGTCTCTCATATTGCCTTTTCTCTCTTCCCTGTTTTCTTCCATGTGGCTTTAGTAGTCAAACTGAAAGGGTATGGGGTTTATTTCTCCGTTAAACCAAGTGAAATGATTGCTGTCATGATTATAGTTCCCAAAGGATTTCTCAGACTGGACGTTTCTAAACCAGTATGGATGAAAGGTAATCCAGTTGGTTGGTCCATTTTTAAATTTTCTATGTGCCCTTGCTGAGTGCTGCATACTTAGTTACAATTTTTTGTTTGTTTGGTTCCAAAGAACACTTAGAACTCTGGATAGAAAGAGACAAAAGAATAAGGGCAGAAGAGCAACCGAACGGTCTCTCAAGCTCACAACATGGTGGTTACTTCATCCTGTTCTTGGACTAAAAGTTGGTCAGTTGGGTTGAAGTCTTCTTCATGGGCCTGTCAGTGGTTTGTGACAGTCCGGGAGGATAGGAAAGCCCCTGGCAAGGCCCCTGGCAATCCTCATTCACTGGATGAGCCGATTGGTCGCACCATTTTGTTTGCCACTGTTGGAATCCATCCTACTGTCCTCTTGCTAGCGGCATCTCCCCAGCAACCACTCAGAAATGGCAGCTAAGAGCATCAGATATTCTGACCCCTGACACTTCTAGATGTCTGCATTGCCTTTCATCTAGCAAAGAGATGTGGGTGGGGGCAGGGGTGAGAAAATTCCTTCTTCCAGAGGACTCTTGTTCCCAGCGGGGCTCCATACTGGCATTCGTGCATGCAAAGAGCCCATGTGCCGGAAACACATGGGTGTTTCTTGTACCTGGGTGCTGGTAAGGTGCGTGTGAACAAAGCCCCAGTCCGTTCTTTGGGCATAACCATAGAATCTAGCCATCATGGCGGCATGAAATAAGTGTGGGGGTTGCCTAGGGGAGGCAGAGACTAATTCTGCCAAGAGAGTATTGAACCATAACAAATCAGGCAATGGGTTTTTGTTGCTGTGTTTTTTTTTTTGTTTTTTTTTTTTTTAATCCTCTAAATTTAAGACTGTATGAGCAACCAGCTGGAAAACTCAGGATAAGCCTTCTGGTACCCACCCAGGCAGAATTAATCCAAGGGTCTTCTCTCTTAGCACTTTGTTCTTCTCATTAAATACAGCCCTATCACAATAATAGGAAGCTGGTTATCTGCCTGTCTTCCCCCATTCCTGGCTCACGAGACCAAACTCCTGGTTGGTCTTTAATGCCCATTGGTATGAAATGAATGAGCGAGCAAACGAAGCTGCTGCTACCTGTTTCCTCTGGGTTTCTCTCCATACATGGGATGGAAGGGATTTAAAACTCTTTTCCTGTGTTTAAGTCAGCCTCTTTCCTCCAGAAGCTCGGAGACTTTGCAGTTCTTCTTTATTTCCCAATTGTAATTCTTTGCAATAGAGCAAGGCACTACAAGATTATTTCATAAATTTTGGCAATTCGACGGCCACTTGGAATGGGCAAGGATGCTAGTCCGTTACTCACTGGAGTACAAACAGAAAATGTATATCAAATAGAAGCTTGAACTAAGTGTTTGAGATATATGAACATAGGTTTCTTTAAAACCGTTTACAGTATGCAAGATGAGCTCAACGGAGTCCTTTGTGGAATTAATTTTTTGAGTTTTTTCCAGACATTTCTATATTCCCTTTTCTTTTCATCAAGGCATTAGCTTCCCACCTTTGGTACAAGATTAAAAAAACCCGGTGGTCCTGCTTCTTTCTGTATGTACAGAACAAACAGTGACTCATTGTGTGGCTAACGTGTCCAGACAAAATTTGAAGGAAGTTCAGGTGCGTGTGTGTGTGCACGCGCACGTGCGTGCATACACCCGATCTGTATATATTCGTGGGCCCTTTCAGACAATTAATATTCTTCCTCTTGCCATAGAAAATGAATATTACTTATATCTTTAAACATTCATTTCCCTGAAAGCTAACAAAAAAGAAAATGAACTCTTTGCTAAAGACGCTGCTGGTGGGATAATGTTGGGGGATGCAAATTACCGTTCTTCGCTCCATCATCTGGAGAATAAAATTGATAAAAATTGAGATTATTAGACTAGAGGATTTACCCTTCTGATTTTTACTATTTGAACTACGTAAAATAATTTCTAGTTTGGGGCTTTGTGATTTGTTCGTTTGTCTTCATTTCTTAATAATATTATTTTGCTAATACGTTGACATACTTGTCTTTGTGGACAACAGTTGTCTTTGCTCATTGGTTTGTATGATCTATTTAAATGATACTGATGATGGCAAGGATGGAGTTGATGACGGTAGGAGCCAAGCAAGGTACCAAGGGCCTCTTACATAATATTCTACACGTATATGACAAGCATATGACATGGGTTTAATTATTCTCCAGTTTCTTATTCTCTGGCTAGCTAAAGCTCAGAGAAGTTACACGACTTGCTCAAAGGGATGGAGAAAGTAGGGTTCCATCCTGGGCCACCGCTTCTCCCACTGTATCTGGCGCACCTGAGAAAATTCATCCACATTCTGTGGTTTCGACCTCTACATAAATACACTGATGATTTCAGCCCGGAAATCTCTGCAGATTTCAGACACAGATGTCCAATAGCCAAGTGGACATCTCCGCTGCACGTTGCAAAGGTCTCAAGTCCAGATCTGGATTCATTGTCGACACAACTCCAAAGTTCTTCCTACTCCCATACTCTCTGTTTAGCAGATGTGTCTACCTTAGCCCAGGGACTAAGATTGTCAGACTTAAGGGAAAAAAACACATATATATATATGGGGTATACTAAAAAAAGTCCTTGTTTATCCGAAATGCAAATTTACCTGGGTGTCTTCGATGTGAGCAGGTCGTCCCACAAGAGAGCCAGCAGTGAGTGTGGGGCCCATCCTATGTCCTCCCCCTTCCTCACCTCTGTGTCATCGATTGACTCCTGCTGGTTTTCCCTCCTGAATGTTTCTCAGAAACACCTCCTCCTATCTGTCTTTATTCCTATAACCGCTGCCCCATTCAGGCCCCCATCATCTCTAGTGTGGACATTCGCTTCCAAAATGTTTTCCTTATTTCTTATGTCGCTGGTTCCTCCGGACTTCTGTAAGACGACCCTCCTCTGTGACCGAGCTGACGATGCCATGCCTTTCCTGAGGCCCTATAGCAGCTCCCCGAACCCGCAGCAGCAGTTCTCTGCCCCCAGTACACATTTTAATATGATTTTAATATGATTTTAATATGCAGCCAGAGTGAAACCCAAGAGTTCACGCCATACAGATCCTTCTACCGCTTGGCCCTGAAGACATCACCATCCCGGCCCTCGCTGCCCACCTCGGCTCAAGTTTCACTCTCCACCAACACAGACGTGTTTCTAGGTCCTCCTACACACAGAAGTTTCTCACGTCCATTCCGTTCCTTTCTGCCTGGAGTGCTCTCTCCTCTCCCCTAGTCCCACCCTCTTGTGGCCTCCTGACTTTCATTCAGATTTAAAACTGGGATCAAAGGTCATTTCCTCCAAGAAAACCTCTCTTATCATTGATTCTACCCCCTGCCCTCCCAGGGACTCCAGAAAAGCCCTTACCCCGGTCTACGGCCATACCACCCTGAACGTGCCCCACCTTGTCTGATCTCCAAAGCTAAGCAGGGTCAGGCCTGGGTAGTACTTGGATGGAGAAAAGCCCCTATTCTGGACTCTTCTATATATCACTTTACCTCTACACTTGTCACATCTTTAAGAGCAGCTACTATGTCGTCACTCAATTTCTTTTACGTGCAGAACCAAGCATATTCTTGAATGAATGAATGAACTAACGAACAAATGAATGAATCATGAGGCAGAGCCCAGATTCTAACCCAGTCTTTTTAAACCAAAAGCCTGTGCGTCCTGATACCATATAGTAAAATTTGTTTTATCTTCTAATAAATTGGAATCCTACATGCTACATTTATGGTAGACAACAATCATCTTTACTTTCTGACCCGTCAGCCCCCTTCTCTTGTTCACATTTTTGCTTAGGTGGCTCTCTCAGCCCTATCTGCTTCTTTCCCTTTGCCCAGCCAGGCTTTACCCTTCAACTAAAATACTGTCATCTTGGCGAAGACTCTGAGATCATCCTAGCTCCCCCAAACAAAACCATTCATGCCCTTCTCCCTGTTTCTAAATCATTTTGAGCTCACTTTCAACTGTGCTCCTAATTGTTTGGGACTCTGATGGTTCAAATAGATATCTTCCCACTGGGCTAGAAGCTCTCTGGGGTCGTCACAATTTTATGCAATGCACAATGTGGGAGCTCAGTAGATTTCTGTTTCAGAATTATTACATCCCACAGAATTTTAGTAAGGATATTTTACATATTCTAATTCTTTGAAAGATTGGTAAGATCATCTCCTTCCATGACACTGCTAAATGACTAAGAATTTACACTCCTTTGATCTCTGCTTTTTTTTATTTTAAGCAGTTTCAACTGTTCGGTCAGGGATTCTTTCGCTTTCCAGTGAAAGTCGTAAGAACTTTACTATAAAGAGACCTCTGTAGTTTTTTTTCACCATCCACTACCTGCCTACCTATCAACAGTTGTAATTGGATTGGACGAAGCTGGGAAAACAGTGTTTGTCCTCCACAACAGGATTCCCCCAATCCTTTTGCCGTGGTTAATTTCATACAGCCCAGAAACCATGCAATTGAGGCCAGAGCCAGGAAGAAGCAGTGCACACTTCCCTGCTAGTCTTTGATGTGCAATCTTGGCTCTGTTCCATCTTTACCCCCGGCGGGAGCCACAGCTGGTCACCATGTGCAAAGGCAAGTATGGGGGAGGGAGCCGATCTCTGAGCCAAATGCGGATTCCACAACTGAAGTGGAAAATCCACATCCTCCATCTGATAAAAGCACGGGGCGGGTATCACAGCATCAGTCAATCCTGGGTAAACTGAACGTTCTGGGTTCGAATCCTTACCCTGTCACCTCTTAGGGACTTGATCCGAAGTGATTTTCCGGAGTTCTCGCAACTGATGTCTGCACAACGGAGTCAACTTTCTTTACCTCGAGGGTTGCTGTAGGGTGTACAAATGAGCTACTGGAAAATCACACGTGGGTGCTTGAATGTGTGCACACTTTCCACTCCTCGTCCTTCCAGTAGGAATTATGAAAACAATATACAATTAACAAAGGCCCCTTCGACATGAGGATGCCCAGCAAACGGCTTCCATCTTGGTGATGTTTTTATCCATCCCCTTGGCATCCGAGGGCAATGATGTGCCCAACCCCCGAAGCGAGAAGAGTCCCCTTCCTTTCTCTTCTAGTCTTTGCCAGGACAGAGAGATCCTGAGGAAATCGAGGAAGCCTCGCCCCTAGAGCCCCGTGGCTGCTACCTTTCCCTCCTCTTCATCCTGCTCATCAGGGCTGGCGCGACCAACAACCTGTGAGTCTCAGGTTCTCGCACAACTCTCCATTTGGTTACAACTTCTACCGTCAAACGAATCCCTCCAACCTTCTTACCCGGTGATTCTAGGAGCCCTCAACATTTCTTGAAGAAGAACCTTCCGACACCTTACCAACCAACCTCGAGCAAGTCCTCTTCCAATACTGCGATTTCCAGTGTCTGTCGAGGAAATGCCCCAACCCCTAAAGGCAGGGGTGGGGCTCGGAGCCAGAGCGAGGTGGGGTGCGTGATGCCACGGGCAGGTCTGAAAGGGAGTGAAATGAGTGGACAAGCCAGAGTGAAAAGATGGGGTCTGACTCCCCATCTCTCGTCAGGGGGGTCGCCCGCACGGCAGCTGCCACGGAACTATTAGAAATACTGGTCTCAGGAGAGAGTGAAACCCAGGCCTTTCAACACAGGATACTCAAGTTAATCTCTAGATCTAATCCACTTAGAGAATTGCTTTTAAGTCCCATTTGAAGTGACACGGAGGCCCGGACTAAGGCAGATAAGCCCTTCCCACTTGGAGGGGCTCAGCACCAAGGCCTGCCCGGTTGCATTATCTCGTCATGTTGTGCTTTATACGTTAGCGTGGGGGACACGGCCCAAGGAGCTGCATCCCTGGGAGGTAGGATCCTCTGAGTCTCTTTCCATCTCTGGGAACCAAGGTGGCACTGACTTCCTGCCGGCCGCCACTGCGCCATCAGGAATAGCGCAGAGGGCCCACAAGCCATAGGAGAAAATGCTATTGGGGTGCGTCTTGGATCGTTTCCCACCCATGAAGGAGCCAAAATCTCTCAGGCTGACATGGGGGTTGGGGGAAGGGTGTGTTGTCAGAAAAATCATGATCACACTCTAAAAACAAATAGAGGACTCGGGCTGTGAGTTTCTGGCAGATGTTCATTCATACACAGAAAGCAAACAACACTCTCCCGGCAGTTCTTCCGGTCCAGCCAATCCCAAGGCCACGTTGTGAACGCAGGCCACGGGCCGCCAGACGGGGCAGCCAGAAAAATAAGTTGATAAATAAATAAAATGAAAATAAACCTCCAGAGTTATTATTTCCAAAGACATAATAGGACACGGACAACAGAGACATTAATTCATAGGGAGGAAGAGAGGCCACCTTCCTCTTCCGTCCCACCTGACTTCTAAACTGATCTCCACTTTATTTTAAGAACTTGAGTAATGTTAAGAAAACAAAATGAGTGTTTCAGACACTTTAGGTCAACATAGTCCCTGCCCTTCTTTCTAAGATGTAAGAGCTGGAGTTAGCACTTCTTCTCCCAATTTTCCTTCGCTTTGTAAAAATAAAAGTGTACATGCAAGTGTGGGTGTGTGTGCGTGCGTGCGCATACATATGTGTGTGTTATCTTTTCTCCCTCCGTGAAGTTCATAAATGTTGACCTTAACCTGGCCCTTGAAACAATGCAGAAAGTCCAATATGCAATCACGACATGCAATGTTGAGTCTACATGCAAACACACCCAGCTTTAAACACAGCCTGGATGGGACTACAGCTGCTGTGTGACACTGGGCAGGACTTGAACCTATCTGGGCCCTAGTTTCCTCATCCATAAAACAAGCCCGTTGCAGGAGACAATCTTGAAATCCACTCTCCTATTAAGTTCTGTGAGGTTGAGAAAGTTCTGGTTTACCAGATGGTTATGGGAAGGGCTCGTTTCTTTTCCAAAGGATTCATCATCAGAGCGCTTCCTACAGGAAGACCTTCAGCCAGTTGTATTTTGAGAGGCAGGGTCTACATCCTAGCACTCATACTGGTCAGTGATTCAACCAGCCAAAACCCCACCCACACTTATATTTTTAGGAACATGGGATTGCAGTCATCTCCTAAGGAACTTACTGAGAATCAGACTCACGGGATAAGAAAGTCGGATCAATTAAAAATTATGAATTGAGGGGCGCCTGAGTGGCTCAGTGGGTTAAAGCCTCTGCCTTCGGCTCAGGTCATGATCTCAGGGTCCTGGGATCGAGCCCCGCATCGGGCTCTCTGCTCAGTGGGGAGCCTGCTTCCTCCTCTCTCTGCCTGCCTCTCTGCCTGTTTGTGATCTCTCTCTCTCTGTCAAATAAATAAATAAAATCTTTAAAAAAAAATTATGAATTGAGGTTTGCTGTACACATGGGATCCTGAGCTCTATTTTTTTTAAGATTTTATTTATTTATTCACGAGAAAGAACGCACAAGAGAAAGCACGGACAGGGTGAGGGGAGAAGGAGAAGCAGGCGCCCCACTGAGCAGGGAGCCCGATGCGGGGCTCGATCCCAGGACCCTGGGATCGTGACCTGAGCAGAAGGCAGACAGCTTAACCGACTGAGCCGCCCAGGCGCCCCGGGATCTTAAACTCTTCCCAGTCGCAGACCATTTCTGCTCATCTTCGTTTCCCTCGTGCGGCACCCGCACCCACGAGGTATTCCGCAGATGTTTACGGTTGAATTCAGGCCCCTACCCAGTCACAGGTGAGAAAGAGGCGTAAGCAACATTATCCCACCAACTCCAGAATGGCTGGTGCCCTTTCAACAGAGTTCATTGCTCTTTGGGGGGATTAAAGCATTTCATATAAATCCTGTTTATGTTTTCCCAAGAGTGTGTTTAAAGTATTCAGACACAAGTAAATGTGCCTGGCCTCCTAATCTTACCACAGAAGATAAAAGAAGCTTTTTTCTTTTGAAGTGAGTAGGTATCAACTCCGTTTATTCTTCTATTTCCCTGGAAAGGGCCAACTGAGGGCAGGGTGTTGGAATGTGGAAGGGGAAACTGGAGAAGCCAAAGCCATTCCCCCGCCTCCCTCCCAGCCCCCCCCCCGCGAGGGCCCCTCTGCTTTCAGGCTCTGGGGCCTGACACCCTCCTGGGGTAGGTTTATGCCTGGCTCTTCTCGGCAGGCGAGGCTGCAGACGCCCCGTGTACCTTTCCCACAGGTCCAGAGCCGCCCTGGAAATGTGAATCCAACAGAACAAGTCAAGGGGTCCACTCAGCCAGCCTGAGTCAAGGCTGGACCCCATTCTGGGGAAGAGCGAGTTCTATGGAGGCCTTGGTCAGGCAAGGACATGTGGGGGGCGGAGGGGGGGGGACCCAGGGTCCTCAGAGGGGCTGGCCTCATCCCACCTGCCCAGACGAGTAAGCCTCTCCTTGTTCTCTGAGACGTGAGACATTGAACCTGTCCGTCTTCACAACCGTCCCCTACACAGACACTGTTCCCTGTACCTGAAGCCCTAAATGCCTGGTGCTGGGAACCCACGATTTTATATTTGCATCAGGTGTAAACGATGTCTGAGAGCTGTTTTAAGAATCATTTTGATAGGGGGCGCCTGGGTGGCTCAGTGGGTTAAACTTCTGTCTTCGGCTCAGGTCATGGTCTTGGGGTCCTGGGATCGAGCCCCACATCGGGCTCTTTGCTCAGCATGGAGTGTGCTTCTCTCTCTCCCTCTGCCCCTCCCCCTGCTCATGCTCTGTCTCCCAAATAAATCATTAAAATCTTTAAAAAAAAAAAAAGGCGAAGAATCGTGTTGATAGGAGAACTCATAAACAGGTGGTGATAGCAACTCCCAGAGTGAAAGATACAGTACCGCGGGTGGGCAGACTGAATGGGACAGCAGAAGGTGCCACTCACTCTCAGCTTGGTCCCTTCTTGCTCCCCCACGGCCCACTGCCACCTTCCTTCAGTTCACCAGAGCCCAGTGCTAAGATCGGAAAGGCCACAAGTCTCCAAACTTGTGACAATGACAAGGATTTCCCCACAAGAGCGAGGACAGGTCCCACCTCCCCGTGGAAGATCTGCATCCACAAGCGCCCTCACTCGGCGTGTGGGCTGCTGGGAGATTTCTAGGACACCCCAGGTCGGGGCAGAGCTCGTCTAGTGCACATCGTGTGGGCTGCTGGGGGATTTCTAGGACACCCCAGGTCGGGGCAGAGCTCGTCTAGTGCACATCGCTCAAACAGAGCGGAAGTTTCTTATTTGCTTCCCTGACTAGAGCTGTGTTTGCTGCTTTTTATTTCCCTTAAAGGTGATCTAGAAATGCAGTGTCCATCACCAGTGGCTCCTTCAGCCGCTAGGGCTGGCTCCCTCAGTTTATTGGAAACAGTCGCGTGGTTGATTTTTTGAGCATAAACGACAAATTCTCAATACCTATGAGGCTTAGCCACGTGCCCACTTATAGTCCAAGAAAACACTATTAGACTTGCTGTAGCTACCTGCACTTGAACCCTTTACCTGGCTGTGGGCTCAATCCTCATCTGTGATCCCCAGAAGAATGCTGTTTCCTTCCTGAGTTCTCTGCAGAAACATAATACCGGAATAAAGGAAATAAGCTCTTCCTCACTGAAGACGGCTGACTGAGACATCATGCCCTCCCGGTCCCCTGTGCAGCCCCCACTTTCAGCAGTGAGCTGGGGAGTTGGTCCTGTGCCAAGGGTTTCCCGGTATTCGGTCCCTAACTCCTGGGTTCGAGGCTCACTCCGCCTTCCTTCGTTTTCCATGGCAACACGTCATTCTCTCTGAAGCTTCGTAAAGACTGAATATTTATGAATGGGATCACTCAGATTCTTTCTTCCGGGTCTCAACTCCATCACTCACTAGAATAAACTGCCAAACGAGATGCAAATCGTTTCGATGATACTGACACTTACCCGGCAGATAAAATACCTTTCTGGAGATATTTAGAGACCGCGGACACATAACACATGTTAAACTAGAATGACCTGGGATATCCATGGAACATGTTTTGCTTCTTCAAAAACCAAAATAGAAAACCCTGCCTGGGAACGTGACGTGAATCAGAGTTTGCAGCCGGAGACGGTTTCATTAGGAATTATTAAAAATAAAAACATGTCTGGGGGCCCCTGGGTGGCTCAGCCGGTTAAGCATCCAACTCTTGATTTCAGCTCGGGTCGTGATCTCAGAGCCGTGGGACGGAGCCCGGCGTCGGGCTCTGCACTCAACGTGGAGTCTGCTTGAGATTCTCTCTCTCCCTCTCCCTCTGCCCCTCCCCCTGCTCGTGCCAGCTCTCTAAATAAATAAATAAATACATAAAATCTTTAAAGAAGAAAGAAAACGATATCTGGAATTGTGGTGGACTTTACCACTTTAAGCCCTGCTTTATAGAAAGAGAGAAAATAGCTGCTCCCGAAGGAAATTTGGGGCTATGGTATTTCCGCCGATTTGCTGAGGTCCAATTTCTCATCTTCTTCTTCCTCAACAGATCTTGCCCTTCCACTGCCTTCTGGAAGAACGTAAGATTATTGATGTGGTGCTTTACGCTTCTTCTTCTTGCCAACGTATTACTTCACAGACTTGGATTTCTCGTCAACAGAGAATCTGGTCTTCTCAAGCGCACAGCAAGGAAAACTCTCCGTGAGATGTCCAAGAATAAGCTAAGAATGATGGTCAGGAAGACCCTTTATCATATTGTAGAAACAGAAGCAAACTTAGAATGAGCAGTGGTTTGGGGCACCTGGCTGGCGCAGTCAGTCAAGCGCCCAACTCTTGGTTTCGGCACAGGTTGTGATCGCGGGGGTGTGAGATCGAGCCCCGTGTCAGGCTCCACGCTCAGTATGGAGTCCGCTTAAGATACTGTCTCCCACTTCCCTCCCCATAAGTAAATAAATCTTAAAAAAAAAAAATGAACAGTGATTTAACTGTGATCCTGTGAAGGTCATCTGTAACGATTCATTTGCTATCCATAAAAGTGCTCAAGAGCAGCCCAGGAAAATGGGTTCATATTTGAAATTAGCCAAGTGCCTGCCAGTTTGAGGTTCCGTGATCAGCAATGTGGCTTTGGGGGAGGGCATATCAACTCTGTCCACACCTCCCACCCACATTCCAGCTGACTCCAAGGCCACGGGAGAGGAAGGAAGTGGATCTAATTCTGCACAGGGCGTGGGCCCCTGGAAACACCCTTCCACTTCTCCCAGGAGGCCCGAGGATGGCAACCAGGACAGGGAGGGGAAGATGGTCTGCATCTGTTTAATTTTGGATCCATTCAAGTGCCTGTCAGATGGAAGGGAGGCTTGGTCAAGAGGCTTAGTGCACAGCCCAGGGAATATTTGCTCGCCAAATATAGTGACACTGTAGGCCGGGAGGAGAGGCTGTCAGACAGGCTGCCAAGGAATGGCTGCTGCTGAGTTGTCCCACTTGAATATTGGAACAAAATAACAGCAGAGGTTGTCAAGTAGGACGACTATGACTTACTTGCTTGACAGGTGTGAGAGTTAACGAAGATAAGGCAGGCGGAGTTCTCCATCTTTCCCAGAGCGGAGGTCCCACTTGAATAACAAATTACATCCGCGCATTCCACTCGCTCGTGGCAGTTGTATCTCTAGGATACACCGATTGGGAAAATATAAGATGACAGTCATGACAGAAACCTGTTGTGAGTTGGTAATTTTTAAATAGATTTGTATTTATCAGTTACAAAAGTATCATCGTACATATGAAATACAGGATGAGAAATATCATTTAAGTGTCCAAATGAAGGAGGCGTATACAAAGATCCATCCCCCCGAGCCCACTGCCATTTTCCTTGAAGCTTCGTAAAGACTGCATATTTATGGGAAGCGTGCCTACATCATTTTGAGTCTACAGACTTCTGGTTATTTCATAGAACCTAATGTGGTTCTCAAACTTTCTTTAAACTGCAGACACACACACATCTACAGGCGCACACGTCTATGCATACATACACACACAGACATGCACATGTACATAGATACGCATATACATACACATATACACATATGTCCCCACCCACACATATGCACACATATGTAGATGAGACAAGAGCTGACCTGCCTTGACTAAAGGGGGATCAAAAGCTTCTTGTCCCCCATCTTCTCCTCAGGACTCCCTCGAGCAGCTCTAAGCCCAGTTGCTTGGACATGTGTGTCTTTGCAGAAGAAAGCTCTGCCTTTCCCCATTCAAGGGAAAACCTGCTCCTACTTTGAGACATTTGTCACATTCAGGGTATTTGTGTCGAGATGACTGCCCTTCGTGTGACAGACGGACAGATGAGCTTGTATAAGAGAAACATCTCAGAGGTTTCTTACATTTCTGCGACTGTTTTGAGGGCTTTGTTCCTCCAGAGAGGAATTTTGGTCCCTGTAGTGATTAATATGAGAAAGTTGGACTTGTTTGCTCTTTCAAATGCAAAAGGGAGGCTCCTACTGTATTTCCACTAGGAACTGGACACTGGCCAGGTCAGATGACTAAGGTGTCCCCATGACCCCACTTGCAAGAACAAACATTAGAAATGTGGAAGACTGGGGCACCTGGGTGGCTCAGTGGGTTGAAGCCTCTGCCTTCGGCTCAGGTCATGATCTCGGGGTCCTGGGATCGAGCCCCGCATCGGGCTCTCTGCTCAGCAGGGAGCCTGCTTCCCCCTCTCCCTCTGCCTGCCTCTCTGCCTACTCGTGATCTCTCTCTGTGTCAAGTAAATAAATTTTTAAAAAATCTTTAAAAAAAAAAAAAGAAAGAAAACGGGGAAGACCAAAAGACCATCGTGGACCCAGAGTCAAGCTGGCATATTACACAGGAAACGCTGGCAGATTTAGCCTCACGCAGCCAACGACCATCGATAATGGTGTGAGACTGCAGTTAACTCTGGTGACGGAGTCAGGAACAGCTCCAGTAGAATACCCATGATGTAATCAGTGATTGCAGCCAGTAGCCTGGCCCAAGGAGGCCCGGTAGTCGCGGTGATCTTGACCGTGAAGATGTCTTCACCCAAACTCGGGTATGTCTTGCCTGTCTAATTTGCACCACAATCGGGGAGATCTAAAAATCTGTCCCAAGCGTCTTGTGATACAAGCACCTGAATGCAACAGAGTGAGAGCAGATGTCCCCTTGCAAGGGGAAAGCAATAGAGCTGGTGGACCCAGAAGAAGTGATCTTTCTGCAAATACAGACCTGCCCAAGCATGGCTGGGGGCTGCAGGAAGCACCCAGGAGCCCCATGTTGAAGACGAGTGGCTGACACTTGGGCTGGCCCAGGTCCCCAGGTCTAAGAACACTTCGCTGCTGAGATCAAGGTGAGTCCTTGTCCTTCCCGACCTTTTACAGGGTCGGAGGGGGTCTCTGCTGATATGAGGACAAGGGTCGCTGTTGAGGTGAGAGCCCAGTCAGTGTCCCGCGACCCCAGCCAGTCCCCCTTGGAGTAGAGTTGGTAAAGCAGAGGCACAGGAGAGAGCCGGTTGGCACGGGATTTGGCAGTGGGATGCACGCATCGCTGAGGTCAGTAGGCAGCGTGCCTGGTGGCCTAAGGGCAGAAGGTAACAAGAGAGAAAGACAGCCATCCCAACCACAGGGGCACAGAGGCCACTGCAGTGGAAGACAGGACCAGCTGGCCCGCTTCCTGCAGAGACAATGGAAAGGCAGGTTCCAGTCCTTGGGGATAACCAGGGGTTATCTTGAATCTGCTGTGCAGACCCACCATCTACTGGGCAGCCTCAGCGGTGACCCAGGCAGGTGTCTAATCTGGACGACACAGAGCTGATGAGCTGACATATTACAGAGAAAATGGCGTGCTCTTCCCAGTTGGCAAGAGAACCCAGTATAAGGAGTCCCAGCCTTAGCGGAGATGCTCTGGGCCAGCCTGGATCAATGACTCCTTCAGAAGCAGCAGCCCACTCTGCACAAGAGACCTACAGGAACAGGAAGAAGAGCAAGGCAAGTGCCCCCAAATTCCAAGTGCCCCCAAATTCCAACTATTTTAAATACCCACACGACTCCAAAAGACCTTGACTTCTATTTCCAACAATAACGGGAGCTAACTTTCAGTGCGCGTTGACTGTAGTCAGACCCAGTACTGAATGCTTTATACATTTATCCTAGTGACAGTGCATGGGGTAACCCTTTGCTCACCATTATGTCTATTTTGCAGATGAGTAAACTGAGGCTTAGAAGGTCATGTAATTTGCTCAAGGTCATGCAGCTCCTGAGGGGCAGATGAGGCTTTGACCCCAAGACCCTCGGTGCCTAGATCCTTCGTCGCCAGAATATATCAACAGTTACATAAGTCTAATTCAGATTTGGGCATGGCACTGGGCCCTGAACTTCAGCTACCACCCCCTAAAATTCTGAATCTAGCTCTAAGACTTCCGGAGAGGGAGAAACAGCGAGTAAGTCGAATTTCGAGGCGTACATGAAGATATTTTAAAAATTATGATAGGGCAACATTAGAGAGACACAAATAAAAATTTTTTAGAATGTCCTATTCTGAGGATCTCACCATTATGACAGAATGAAAAGGGATTGTCAGCTAATGACACAGAAACACGAGAAAATTCATCAAAATAGGAAAAGTTTTTCCTAATCAGGAAGCCCTCTAGATTTGTGGATGCTTTTCCAAAGTCGGGTCATGGAAAGCTCATTAGCTGAGTCATTTAGAATGGAACCAGACAAAGTGTCCACAAATGCCCAGGAGCACTCTCTCCCACGTCGGACAAAATGACCTAATTGGGCTTTTCATCTCCCATTGTAAAGAACTCATTTTTCCACACAAAACTGCACAATCGGTTCATCATCCTTCCCCGTCTTTTGAGTTCACAGAAAATGTGAAGCTACAACGTCAGAGTGCCCTAGAAAATTCAAACCGTCGTTATACTAAATTACACTAAAATTTTTCTATTTTCTGGTAATACAGTAAGAAGCAATTTTTTTTTAATTCAAGCACATGTAAAAGCAATCTCATGGAAATGTCCTTAACGGTATATAGCAAACTGAAAAGGAAATGCTCTGTGCCCATTTTGAAGCTATCTATTTGGCATCGTGAAATAAAACTTGATGGCCACAATCCGGAACGTCATTATTTCAGAAATACAGTTTATCATGAGCTTCTCAGTTCCATGAAGGTGATTATTTAAATGCTGGCGAGTGACAGCTGTGCGTAGAAATACCCTACTTATGATTATGAGACCTTTTCTACGTTGCCTACTGACCACACCAACTACATGGACATAAGACACGGGATCTCACACCTGCTGGCTTCCTTTTATTTATTTATATTTTTTTACTTTTTCTTCTTCCCCTTCTATTTTCCCTCTCCCCCTGCCCTCCTCCTGCTTCTCCTCTTCATCCCCTTCCTTCTTTCTGATGCCAAGAACATTCGCAATTGTTCTCCAGAGAATGGTACAGCTGGGCTACTAGAATCCATGATATCACCGATCACCTCCAAGGCTAATGTCCAGGGGCCACGGTGAGAGGCGAACATCCAGCCCCCTCACTTCTGTCGGGTACTCACCTCTTTAAAAGTTTCTATCTCTTGTCCTTTCTCTGGAATAGGCTCCTCAGATACCACAGGGCTTGGATCTGGTCCGTACCCAGAATGGATGGAATGGTTCAAGCCCCCTAATGCATGAGCGAGGTGCCCCCAGGAGATCTGGCCAGTTGAGTGTTGCCTCTAAGGATCCTGAATGTGGAAGGGAGGGGCGCTGAGCCTGGGAATTATTCTGTCCCTATCTCCCCACTATGTCTTCTTTGTTTCACTTCAGCCCCATTTAACCTTCCCTCTCCACCGGCTGCGTGACCCGGGCTCAGCTCCCAACCCCCTTCACTTACTGGGAATTTTTTTCATTGAGGGAAATATGAAAAACATTTTTGACAATATTTTCTTTACCTATTCAATGGATAGACATTTTTTAAAAATATTTATTTATTTATTTGACAGAGACAGACACAGCGAGAGAGGGAACACAAGCAGAGGGAATGGGAGAGGGAGAAGCAGGCTTCCGGCTGAGCAGGGAGCCCGATGCGGGGCTCGATCCCAGGACCCTGGGATCATGACCTGAGCCGAAGGCAGCCGCTTAACCAACTGAGCCACCCAGGCACCCCTCAACGGATATACATTTTTAAGATAAAAGCATAATATATGCACATGATCAGAAAAGTCAAGTGGTACAGAAAGTCACCAAATAAAAAGCAAAACCTCTCTTCTCCAGGATAATCATTGCTGACAGTTTCTACACTTCCTTCCAGAAAAGTAATTATTTTCTATGCCAGCATACATTCTTTTATTTAAAAAAAAAAAAAAAAGCTTTTCATCGTAGGCTTTTCTGTGGACAGCATCCATATGTTTATTTTTTAGCTTTTTACTTTGAAGTAATTCAGTCTTACAGACAAGTTGCAAAAACAGTTCAAAGGATTCCCAGGCACCCCTTCGTTCAGATTTCCCAAATGCCACCTGTGACTATGTGACCACACTTGTTTTATCATTCTCTCTCCCTTCCTCTGTCTATTACTATTTTCCTACACTGTTTGAGTCTGGGTTGCAGACATAATGTCCCTTTACCCCCAAATACTTCTGCAGGTTCTGTTCTAAAGCCAAGGGCACGGTCCTGTATGCCTGAGGCACACTCAGACTATGGGGGAACCCGTCCGATGCACAGTGGGCAGGGCACGGATCATGCTCGACGTGGACACCTTCCGTATGTGGCCCTGGGCGGTTGAGCTAGGACGGGGCAGTCCGATCAACTGAACTGCCCACAGGAGCCAGACACGCCCGAGGAACCCTTCCTGCAGACCCGTGAGGGGCGTGGTGCCCTGGAGACCCGAATGGATGGGGGTTAGTGTTTAACATGGACAGAGCCTCTGTTTGGGACGATGAAGATAGTCAAGAAATAGAGGGTGGTGATGGTCACACATCAATGAGAATGTACTTAACACCACTAAATGGCACCCTGAAATGTACTCGAAATGATAAATGTTATGTTATGCATTCTTAACATGATAAAAAAAAATGAAAATTAAAAAATACGAAATCCTGTTCAAGCCAAATAAAGCTGACTCCAGGCCAGAGCGGACCACCTGTATTTGACTGCTGGTCCGGTTGAAACATTGCTATCGCGAGGGTGGGGAGGTCAGCCCGGAGAGGCACTGAGCCATCTGAGACCGCAGGAATCTGTCGCATCAAAGCTGGACCCAGCACCCAGAGCTCCAGGCACCCAGTGGGACCCCCTTCATCCACTTTGGCCCTTGCAACATCAAAGAGTTCTCAGGATCTCTGCGTCTCAGGCCCGACCCTGAAAACCTCTGCTAACCCCACCGAGTAAGTGGATGGACGAGAGTGACCCCCCCAGGGAAGGCAGGCTGTGGCTCAGACCAGTGCGGCAGACTGAACAGATGCCCAAAGGACATGGCCACACCTGCCCACAGACACAAGACACTGGGACCTCCAGCCCACTGCTGGCCTCCAGAGCCACACGGCTCTACCCCCGGGCAAGCTGGTTGCCTCTGGGCTGGGCCAGCTGGCTCAAAACGCTGCCGTCCTCAGACCTTCTTCACCTACACAGTCACTCTTCCCAAGCTGCCCCAGACAAAGCGTCTCTCTTGGCCTACCATGCTGCTGGCTTTGAGCCACAGGTGACATAGCCTTTGCCTGTCCCATAAAGATCCACCACTCACTGGCCAAGTAACCCATTGGAACCCATGGGCTACCATGAATTACCATGGGCAGTTTCTCTTCATCATACCAAATTTTAGTGTAAAAGATGAAATATAAGGGTCGAGGGGCATACATAAATAAAAACCAGCAATGGCGTAGTGTTTGGGAATGTACCAGGTTTCCATATACATTAGCTCAATTGATCCTAATGAGAGCGCTGGAAGACAAGGTCTTACAAACATGCCCTATCCATCTGGTGAGAAAACTAAGGCTCTTTAACTGATGCTGGCAAATTACAACTTGCAGTCCAAATGTGGCCCGCTGCCTGGTTTTGTAAATAAAGTTTTATTGACATAGACACACCCACTTATTTACATATTGTCATTGGCGGCTTTGGTACCATAATGGCGGTGTCGAGTAGTCTGGATCAAGGCGGCATGGCTTAAGTTGCAGGAAATCTTTACTTTCTGGCACTTTACAAAGAAAGTTTGCCAACCCCTCATGACCAGTCTCTATAATTAAAAAGTTAGGGTTCAAATAAAAAAACGTCTGACCTTAAAGCCTATGGTCCTCCCATCAGACCATACTGCCTTTCTCCTCGGCAGCCGAAGTTGTGTTGCTAATTCTGCTGAGCTGATCACACAACAGCTCCTGGTTGTACAATATTTTCTGTTCCTACACGAAGCGTCTTTACTTTCTTATTTACACTCTGCCACTCTTCCCGGGGATTTGATGCAGCGTATAACAAGGCATATAATACAGGTAGAAAAGAGATCAGAGTCAAAGAAACATAATAGAAATATATCAGAAAAAGTGAGTTATCTTTCAGCAATGTGATGAAACCCCAGCTTTCTCTTAGGGAATTGTCTGCTCTCACTTGTCTGGAGAACTTTCCTGAATGCTTATAGCTATGATGTATTTGGAGAGAACCACCCTACCTGCCAAGTGGATTCCTCATCAGGCGACCTGACTTTATATTTCATGAAATGCCTTGAGAACAAGAGCGGATGTGAGGAGTGGCTCAGAGCTACCTTGAAGGTGAGAAGCAGGGGCATTTTCTGAGCCTTCGCACTGACCGATGGACAACTATGCAGGGGAGGAAAGCAGTGCTCTGTCCCTCAGAAGCACCAGGACGCCCAGGGGCCCCTGTGCAGGCAACTGCCCCCAAACACCCCTGAGACCATAAACAGGTGCCATTCCCCTCGGACTGCCTCCCAGAGACTTCACCGCCTTTTAAAGCTGCTCCCAACATGCTTGCTAACTGGAAGGGGTGCCCCCTGCAGTGAGATTTTCCCTGGACTGCCCAGCTCGGGCCTGGCCTCAGCCCGACACTCATTACCGGTATCTGGGCATGATGCTAATGGAGGCAGCAAATCTTTTTCACTCTGTCTGACCTCCTGCAAACTGGGAATAGAGAAGAGGGAAGAGAGCTACACATCGCTGCTCAGGGCAGGTGTCATTTTCTTCAAATTTTTTGTCCTTGTGACACACAGAAGGTCCTTTCACAACTGTTCGATGAGGGTAAATTATCCCCATCTCGTAAGTGAAGATGTTGAAGCTTATGGAAAATGGTCACCTTGCCTCTATGTCAACCTATGTCTGTGGTTATAAAACTCCAGGGCAACCCAATGAGCCGAAGGATTCCTTTTTCCTATTGCTGCAGACAGAGCAGAAATAGCTCGAAGCCAACAGCTTCATCATACACCAATAACAACGACCACCATTCTTCAGTACTACGTGCTCTCAAATTCTTGTGACAACCCATGAGGTAGGTACAGCATTCCCATTTTTCAGAGGCGGAAAATTGAGTTAAGAAAGGACAACATGCTCAAGGTCTTAGAGCTGGTGGGAGCCTGACGCTCACAGCACAACCCCCAGGCCAGAGCAGCTGGTGCTGGGACCTCCACAAAAAGATTATGGGAAAAAATTGGGGGAATGGAGGAGTTTCCTGGGGCTCCCATAACAATTTGGCACAAATGAAATGGCTTAAAATGACAGAAACATATTCTCTCAAAGTCCCCCAGGCTGGAAGTCCAAAATCAAGGTGTCGGCAGGGTTGGCTTCTTCTGGGGGCTCTGGGTGCAGTCTGTTCCCTGCTCGTGGTGGCTTCTAGAAATCCTTGGTGTTCCCTGAGAAGCTGGGCTTGCAGCCACATTGTTAAACCCATGACGATCTTTACCCAAGATCCTTAGCTTACATCTGCAAAGACCCTATTTCCAAACAGATCACATTCCCAGGTTCCGGAGATTAGAATGTGGACATATATTCGGGGGGGGAGGGGGCACTGTTTGACCCCCACAGGCTCCATCTCTACTGGGAAATGCAGTGGTGATGTAGTCAGGACAGTGCTAAGGTGCCCTAACAGTTCCCACTGGGACTCACACCGCGGTTGTTACACCAGCAAGCATGTCTACCCCTCGACACTGCAATTTCACAGTGTGAACGCCCGGCCACGGGAAAGAACAGCGCCTTCGGGTGCAGAGCCACGGTCACAGAGCCACAGACTAAGTGGCTTAAACCACAGAAATGCATTTTGCATTGTTCTGGAGGCCGGAAGTCCAAGGTCAAAAGGCAGGGTTGGCAACTTTGGTTCCTTCTGAGGCCTCTCGCCTTGGCTTGTAGATGGCCGGCTTCTCCCTATTTCAGAGTCATCATCCGCGTGTGCCTGCGTCCAAATTTCCTCTTATAAGGGCACCAGTCATAATGGTTTAGGGCCCATCCTAATGACCTCATTTTCACTTAATGACCTGTTTCAAGACCTTGTCTTCTAATGCAGTCCCACCCTAAGGTGCTGGGGGTCAGGGGTTTGACACCCGCGTAGGAGGAGGAGCGAGGACACAATTCAGCCCACAACAGACTCAGACCTGGAACCAGCCAGGCACCTGGGACCAGGGGACATCGGGACAGTGCCTCTCATTCAGGGGTGCGGGCAGACGGGCCCTCTGAGCCATCACTGAGAGAGCTCACCTTCAACCATAGAAAGCATGACAGATAATACGTGTGTTCAGAATGACCCCTCTTGAGAGCAAACAATGGGGAGCCTCTCGCACCATCGCAAAGCTCAGCGGGGTGTCACAGTGGGCGCTGGGGACCGTCACGGAGAGGCCACAGTGGGAATGCGTCCTCCTCACAGGGAGCGGGGAGCAGAGGCTCCTACAGCGTGTCTCCTCACCCCCGCACCCCAACCTGGCCCTCTGTGCCGCCCCTGAAGAGGAGTCCTTCGCAGAAGAGAGAGGAAATACTTCAGCTCTTCTGGGGTAAGAATGGATCAGAAGGTGTTTTCTTGGCCTTGTCCACACATGCAGAAAGGAACTCGATTTAGAGTGCCTTTCCTCCAGAGATTCTTATCTTCTGTGTTCACGAGAGGAGTCGACAATTCACATTTTGGCGCAGGGGTCTATTGCTGACCTCATACTGTCATCGGTGTCCTCTCCCCTCCACCTGGTCCTTAGACGTGGTGCTGCGATGTTGGTACCATTCCTTTCGCGTCGCCTTCACGAACGGATCAGGAAGAGAAATTACTCATCCAGGCTGTTCAGGGGGCTTCAAATCCAGGGCTCTGACCCTTTCTCCTACATGGTACAGCCCCCTGTGAGACTTGGGGCCAAAGGCATGTGTCCTGGGCCTCATCTCGCCTCCCTCTCCCTGGCTGGTCCCAGTCCGGATCCGGGCCACACCCAGTTCTAGACGGCAGTCTGAGCCACCGGGGGACGTCTGCAGCCTCGGCCCACAGGCCCAGACGGTGTGGAGGGAGACCGGGCTGGCAGGCGTAGGGTTGAGGGGGCAAGGAGAGTGGTCAGTACGTGTGTGACTGAGGCACTACCCCCTACCCCGCCAGCTTCCTCCCGACCGCCCCTGGCCTGCGCTAGTGTTGTCCACAGGACACAACTCTGCCCTCTGTCCCTCCCTCGCTCTTCCGGCTGGCCCTGCTCCCTCCCAGCGGTGTGGACTCTAGTGCTTGAGGCCCTGCCTGGATCCCGGCACCTCAGGAAGGCTTTTCCTGCTGCCTGCCAGCTCCCCAACACGGAGGCCCCATCAGGCCTCTGAACCCGCCGGGGTTGCAGACAACACTCCCCACTCTGGGCTCTGCACCAATGTCACCTCCTCCGTGAGGGACCCCTGGCCAGCCCGGCGAGTGTGCCCACCCGCTTGCTTGCTCCCTTGCCCCTCCAGCCACACCCAGAGTGACGAGACCTCCTCACAGCACTAATCACTCCTGGAGAACATTCCGTATAGGTTTTCCCCTTGCTCTGTGGGGCCACTGCCATCCTGTTCAAGCCTAGAATCCCCTTCAGGAAGAGGATCCATGAATCTTAGTCACAGCCATCCTAGAAGCTGGGCTGGGGAAACGCTTGAGGCACCTCCAACCTGCCCCCGAAGCTGCGTCACTTCCGGGAACCGGAATGGAGCCCGTGCTGCCTGAGATAACTTGACAGGTCCCTGACCCCCAGCTCCTGTCCCCTTCTTCCAGGTACAGCACCTACAACCCCGCTGCAGTGCCCAAAACACTGAATGAGGAAGGGAGTTCCCTTCCCGGTGAGAGGAACCGGCCCATGAGGGGCCCAGACACAACACAGAAAACCATCAGAAGCCGCCTGCGGCCAATTCCGGCTTAGTCTGAGCATTCCTGAGAATGCCGAGTGGTCACGCGTTCCCCTGGCCGGCGTCCCTGCTGGGTGCTCAGTCAGGAGCTGAGGGACATGTCACCGCAGGGCTCGACGGTCCCCTGGGAGGCTGATGCTGGTAACGGCCTTCCCAAGCCCCCGAGTGTCTGTCAGGAGGGATAAGGGGCCCATGAGACTCCCTCCGCCATCTGGCGGGGTGGCCTGCCAGAGAATTTCAGAGGCCTGTAGATCAGGACGTCCGCGAAACAAGCGAGTCTGTTTATATTTTTCTCCGCCGTCTCCTCCACCGTTCTCCCTAACTCTATTTCCTCCATCCCTTTTCTCTCCACACGCCCCCCATTTTCTTCCTCATTATCCCCACCCCCATTCCTTCTCGAGGGTTCCAGAACCCTGTCTTCTCTCTGTCCTCAGTGGTCTGGGGAGAAAGTAACCACTCACAGGAAAAAAAAACAAAAAACAAAAAACAAAAAAAAAACAAAGAAAAATAAAATGCGTCCACCCTGCACGTGTAGATTAGCACAAGTTCATGAACCGCAAGACACCACCCACGCAAACGGAGATGGCTCGTAGCAGTAGCCACCCTGCCTGGTGGATGTAGGTTATCCCTCCTATTCCAGGAGATCTGGTAGGGGACCTGCTTTGAAAACTGAAGATCTTGAACCCCGAAAAGCCCCTCAGTCCCGGGCGAATACAGCTCATTGGCGACCCCACGATAATGCTGGGAAATCAGACCTTGAGTTTTAATTTCTCATTTACGCCAAACTT
>CM052889.1:52610446-52630121 GCA_028534135.1 Potos flavus | reverse complement strand
ACCCCTCCAAAAACCTCAGTCTGTTGCTCTGAGTTCACAGTCTCTCATGGTTCTTCACCCCTCTGATCTGCTTTTTAAAAGTCCTCATCAGGGTGCCTGGGTGGCTCAGTTGGTTAAGCAATTGCCTTCGGCTCAGGTCATGATCCCGGAGTCCCGGGATCGAGTCCCGCATCAGGCTCCCAGGTCCACGGGGAGTCTGCTTCTCCCTCTGACCTTCTCCCCTCTCATTCTATCTCTCAAATAAATAAATAAAACCTTAAAAAAAATAAAAAATAAAAGTCCTCATCATTCCGTTTTCCACGTTTGCATTTTTCTTTTCAACCATCTCAGAAAAAAAGAAAGTGTCCAAAAAGTTCAATGGTGCCAAGTCTGGAAACCAGGTAGTCATTAATGTGAGTGAAATCAACATTGATCCCAGAATGTTCCTTTTTGGGTTCCTTTTGCATCTTCAAAAGCCCGATCCTCCTGTCCCGTCTAAGACATTAAAAAACACACACCCCCAAAGAATATTCTTTCAAGTGCAATGCCGCTGCCGCTAGATGATTATTATCCGGACTATTAATTACTATTATGGTTACTACTGACATGAGTTCTGTGTATTTCTGTGCACCTGTCCAATCCCACAGCTCGCCACTGCAGCTGGGCTTGTGTTTTGCCTGCGAAACAGATGTCCACAAGACAGATCTGAGCAGGCACCATGACAGGCAGCCGCCGTGCGGATCTAAGCAGAGCGGAGGGTGTTGGGGAACAGGCGACAGGATCAAAGGCAGATGAGCAAGGGTACATCCCCAGAAGGATTGGAAGACACGGGGCCGGGAGCTTACTGATGAAGCGCAGTTTCATAAAAGCATTTAGACCAGCGATGCCTAAGAGAGCCCTGCCTGGGTGTAGAGAGAAATGTGCACAGTCCATTGAAGAGCGAGGCCAGGCGACAATGAAGGACAAAGAAGCCAAGCCATCCACCGTGACCCAGGAGACAGCAGTGAGACAGTCCCCAAAAGGAACGGAGCCAAAAATCAGGACGTGCACCTAGATCCTACAAGGCATGCTCAACGCCTAACTGTGCTTTTTCCTATGGCATTTGATGTATGTGTTTCGTGCTGAATTTTCTATAATCCACATCACAGGAGGGCTGCTAGGACACGTGTCTCTCCCGTCTACTCCACGGTGAGCCCCTCAAACACAGCGCCTAAATCTTGTCCATCCGTTTTCTCCCACACTGAGCACAACACTGACAACACAACAAGGTGTAGCTATGAAATAACTGAATCGAATTATAGACCAAAAGGAAAGGCCTTTAAAGACTCAGGGTTGTAACGAAGCTGGGGAGTAACAAGAGCAGTAATTCACAGCAGATGGAGAAGGAGAGAGCCTGGAGGGAGAGGGGCTGTGAAGGCCCCCAGCGGACGTGTCTACACACCCAGACATGCCTCCACATGGACACAAACACACCTGCACAACAGCAAACCCGGAGACACGTCAGCACAGATGCCAAGCCTCCCATGCAGAGGGATTCAGCCCTTCCAGAAAAGTCTCCTCCCTGCCTTTTAGAGTTCAAATGCCCCGCCCCGCGAGGGGTGATTGTTGATCTTTGAGAGCGAATCCCCTTACGAAAGGCAGGTATTACAGAAGTGGATGAAACGAGGACAGGGCTGGGGCTGCCTGGGCCCCCACTGGACCTTGGGGGTTTCAGCTCATGCCCATGGCAGCCTGATGTCAAGGCTCCCAGAAGGCCGGCAGATGGCAGGGCATCCAGGAGCCCCCGAACATTCTACAACCAAGGAGGCCCACGGGCAGCCTGGAGCCACAGCAGACATTGGGAATAAGGGAGGCGGGCTCTGCATTAGGGGCATAGTTCTGGAACCTATGTATATGTGATCAATGCAAACTGTATAAAACAAAAATGAAACCCAAAAAAAGGCGGTGGAAGGAGAGATCGGCCCTCTGGGCACCGATGAAATGGGTCAGTACCAATTAGAATCCAAGCTACTGTGGAGATGAGCTCACAGAGGACAGAATTCCCTCAGTGTGTGGGAACCCCAGGGAAGCTGGTCTGGGGCCTGCACTGGAAAGACAGTCAGTGGCTTCGGGTGACTTTGGGGAGCGGTGGGGCATGAACTAGGGTAGAGTAGCTATTGTAACAAACAACCACCAGATCTTGGGGTGTCAGTGCACAGAAGCTTATATCCTGCCCATGAATGAGTGCTTGATGCATAGAGCCATCCAGGAATGCGGGCCCCTCTCTTCTTCCATCTATCATCCCCATCTTCCTTTCCAGAACCTTCCCCAGAGTTCTCTGCAGCTGGTCAACAAAAGAAAGAAGGAGCAAGCACAGATCACACTTGGGAAAACCTCACTTCTGCCTACATTGGCCGGACTCGGTGCCATGACTGAAGAGAAAATCTCGGAGGAAAGGGAAGTGGGGTTGGATGAACACACCGCAGGAGGCAAGTCAAAGCAGCGGCTCGTGGAGAGCAAACACCACCAGAACACAAGAGATCTGAGGCCCTGGAGCAGGAAGAGGCCCCACAGGGCAGGAAAAGGTCAAAGAACAGAAAGCAGGAAGGCATTGGAAGCATGATGGCTGAGGGTCGTGACACATTGGGCCCCTCACCAAAGCATCAAGACCTCAGGACATACCGTCAGGACGGGACGAAACAGCTCTGTAGACAGTGATGGAAAAATCAGGGGAAGTCTCTGGAGGACCCAGGGAGGATACAGTACAAATCAGTAGCGAACGACAATGACGAACATGAGACAAGGTGCCATCCATCGATGATCAGTGTCCAGACAACAGTGCAAGCCATCGATGATCAGTAGCTCAGACAAGACACAGCTACTGAGAAAAGTAACGGACTGAGGGCTCCACAGAGTCTAGGAAGGGGAGCCGAGAGACAATGGAACAAAACTCCCAGTCGCTTCCGAAACTTCACATTCACCATAAAGACCTGAAGGAATGGGGCGCAGCGAGATCCACAGAGCCCCGGGTCCGACGTGCCTGTTCACAGAGGCAGCGAGAGGGTGGGCTCTGCACTCGGGTCCCCATCACCTTTCGGGGGTCTCCGTATGAAATCTCCACGTGTTGTATGATGTCTTCCCATCTACAAACTCGGAATGTGACTTTCTATTTCTCACGGTTCCTGAAATGCCTGGAAAAGAGCAGGGGCCATGCTTAAAACTAATAACCAGAGGGAAGTTGTGAAATATCGCAATCGCTCTGTCCGTTTTTGGGGAGAGTTCAGTTTGGAAATAGACACATCATCCCTTTCTTGGAAAGACAGTTGATCCAAACCACCTCAGATGGAAACGATTTCTCGGGATATGTCTATGGAATATGTTCTGTCTTCGGCATCTCAAAAGTCCCAGGTAAGCTAAGGGCAATTAACCAGAGTCTTCCCTCTGATTTTAGTCCAAATTTCAAAGCTCATCTCATCCAAGCTTGTCTAAAAAAAAAAAAAAAAAATGCTTTTCCAAAATCCATTTATCAGAAGTGTCCAAGTTTCCAGGTAACCGTGGCCAAAGCAAGACAACATTTTTGAAATCATTCACGATACCAAGCTCGGTTTCTCTGCCAGCCAGTGTGGCAATGCACTCAGGAAGGCGGGAGCTAGAGGACCAGGGTAGACCACAGGGCTCGGTCCCTCTGAAGTGGTGGAGAGCTTCAAATGTCCCCACCAAGGCCCAGCGCCTGCCCGACCTGTTTTGTTGTCATTCCCGTCCTCGTCACAGGCATTTCTTCTTCGGCCACAAAATGAGACTCCAGAAGTGGCCGAATGAGTGTCAAATCCCAGAATGACTCACCCTTCCAATCAGTCCCGATCTGCCGATCCCTAACTCATAGAGGCTAAACAACATGCGGTGAAAGAAAGACACACTCCTGGTCTGCACCCCAGTCGTTGTCAACTGAAGGCAGTTTTGCTTCACCATCACCCCCCCCCCGGGGACATTTGGTGGCGTCCAGGAACATGTTTAACTGTCCTATTGGGAGGATGCTAACGGGCATCTAGTGATGTTGCCAAACATCCTACAAGGCACACCACATTAGCCGGGCTACCGCCACGAGTTCCCAGAATGCGTGGCCTAAACAAGAGAAACTCATTTTCTCACAGCTCTGGAGGCTGAAACATCCAAGATCAAGGATCCACAGGGATTCACTTTCTGACGAGAACTCTCTTTCTGGCTTGTGGAGGGCTGCCTTCTCACCGTGTCCTCACACAGAGCAGAGAGAGAGAGAGAGAGAGAGAGAGAGAGAGAGAGAGAGAGAAAGCAGCCTCTTTAATGTCTTTTCTTATAAGGGCACTAATCCCATCATGAGAACCCCATCCTCGTCTAATAAATCCTCGTTTAATAAATGAACTTAAAGATTTTATTTCTTTATTTGGCAGAGAGAGAGATCACAAGTAGGCAGAGAGGCAGGCAGAGAGAGAGGGGGAAGCAGGCTCCCCGCTGAGCAGAGAGCCCGATGCGGGGCTCGATCCCAGGACCCTGAGATCATGACCTGAGCCGAAGGCAGAGGCTTTCACCCACTGAGCCACCCAGTGGCCCCATTTCCAAATGCCATCACGTTAGAAGCGAGGGCTTCAACATATGAATTTGGGCAACACAAACCTTCAGTCCATAAGGGCACACGGCAAGGAATTACCCAGCCCAAAACGTCAGTAGAATAGCGCTCAAGCTGAGAAAATTTGTTCTTACAGGAACAGACCTGTATTCTGAGTTTAGCTTTGCCTTTCCTGCCTGCAGAACCTCAACCAGCCCACGGTGCCAGAGCGGATGCAGGATCTGACCCACCGTAACTTCGGGTCCAGAGACCCATGTTGCAGCCAAGAAGGTGTGGCACTGGGCCCCTGACGATGAAATCCGCTACCCCCATCACTCGTCTCACTTCCCAGAGGTCAGCCTGCTGCAGACACAGCAGAAGGGCCAGCTCCGAAGCAATACTCTGGAAAGCATGCCATACTCTAGGGACACAGGATACACACAGAATCAAAGACCCTCTCATGGCGCTGTACCCCCAAAAGGATGAATATATGGGTCCAAGAATCGAGGGATCATAGCAAGTGTGGCCCCACTCGCCATCACCCCCAGTGACCCACTGGGAGAGTTTTTGTCTCCCGTGCCCCAAACACTGGGCTCTGCAGGGCAACTAGTCTTGGTCTTCTGGGGGGCACACTTTTAGTAGGAGCCCACCACGAGAGTCTCAACAGCCACCTGCAGAGTCAAGGAGAGGAGCCGCCATCCCGGCCCCAGCATCGGGCAGAGGTGAGGTTGCTGGTACGCGATGCGGAGGGGGAAGGGTAGTGTGGATCCCAAGTCGGCCGCTCTGGACGCTGTGTGTGTGCTCTTGCCTACACGTGACTGTACGTGGACGAGGATAGCAAGTCCGACTCCAGACAGACGTGGCAACCAGGACTTTGGAGCCCCCAGGAACTGGCGGTCTGAGTCACGCCGCCGAGTGAGACACCAAGACTACAGAGGTGAGGATGAGGGGAGGAGGAGGTAAACCACAAGACCCCCGGCAGCGGTGGGTGCTGTAATATGTCCCACGTGCCTCCCTGCTTTGTTTCCCCTGAGGAAGAGGGGTGCCCCCGGATGGTGGAGGAGCTGCTCCCCAAAAGTGTGGGGAAGTCCACGGAGTGGCAAAAGACAGACACCAAGACAACAGCATCCAGCCCAGGTCACCCTTCCAGAAGGGCACTCCTTCACGAGATCGGCAGGCAGCTGACAGGCCGGCCTGGGCTGCAGACAGCGGCACCCCCCCTCAGGGTCACCCCCATCCCGAGGTCACACATCAGGGAACGCACAAGGCAGGAACGGAAATGAGCACCTTCCCTTGTTCCCCGCCCCCCACCCAGGGCAACTCGGGCTCCAGCAGACCCTGCCTGGTTGGCTGAGGTTTCATCAGACCTACCCTGCCCCTCAACAACTTCTGCCGGTCCTGCTTCCTCGCCTTTCCTTCCAAAGTGTCACTCCTGCGCCCCAGATTCCTCCCAGGATCAGCTTCCAGCTCACCCCGCTGCAACACAGTCACTGGATTTCATGGGCTAGTCATTCCAATAGCAACCTATTGGGAGTGTGGGAAGCGGGGAGGAGAATTTCGTCTGCAGAGTCCCCCACGGACCCCAAAATTGTCATTCAGGGGTAACTGGTCAGCAAGGATGGAATGGGAGACAGACCACAAAAGGTCAGCCTGCAGCCTGAGATACATCTGTGGAAGGGCCGCGCTGTGTGGTTTCCAGGAAGACATTCCCGAGGCTCCAATGGGGGTCGGCGCATTTGTTCCGTGAAGGGCCAGATAGTAAATATCTTCAGCTTTGCAGGTCACGTGGGCTGTGTCGTAACTATCCCACCATAGCTGCGGCTCAAAAGCAGCCATAGACAACAGGTGAATCCATGGCGTGGCTGTGCGCCCATGAAACTCACACACCGAGAGAGGAGGCCGGGCAGACGTTGTCCCCCGGACCGCAGTCTGCGGACCATCGCAAGAGACGAAGGGTTGTAACGATCACTTGGATGGAGAAGATGTAAACCCAGTTTGTATGAGTCTGGGCTCTCAAGACTATAGCTTGCAAATGATGGTTTCAAAGCTTTAATAGGCAATGAAATATATCTGAAATCAACTCGATAAACCAGTGCTATGATTTAATGAAAAGATCGAATAAGACTAAAAGACTACACTAGACTAGACTAGACTGAACTGGAAAATGTCATAGTGCACAATGGATAGAAAGGGCAAGTATTATTTCATGAAATTCTTGTTGAGATTGCATATGTCTAAGAGAGAGAGAGTGTGTGTGTATGATATCAGGATAAGATGTAAAATTATTTTTTAGAGTAAGTAATACTCAAAAAGTTTGAGAACCACTAGCCTATAGCAATCACCCCCAATTTGCTCTCCCCAGGGATAGTACTAACTACAAGCAGATTTGCTCACAACCTGCATTTGAACGATACACACGAGCCGACTGCATTATCCATTACCCAGCCGTCCTTGTCAAGGCACCTTTTCAAAAAACTCCTCTTCAAAACCTTTTCTTATTCCTCTTAGGTTTTTTTAACACTCTCTTTGGCCCCTCTTCAATGGACTTTTTATGACTTCAGTTGCCAATGGAGAGCTCAGGTATCAACTCTGAGACCTGCTGTGATTTCATTCATGTATAATTAATTCAAGCTGTCTGTTGCCTTTAAATGTCAGCATGTGCTGGCAGCGTGTCCCTGGAGCCTGGCCCCGGGGGCTAGGAGAGCCCTCTGGATTGTACTCCAAATGAGAGAGTCTCACGCGGACTCAAGAGCCTCCTTGCTCAAGCGTTCTCTCCCCACCTCTGCCCTTGTGAAGCCAGGTCCGTGTCTGAACAAATGACCAAGAGCTAGAATAGTGGCTGTCACAGCCAGGCTCGGGAGGTGCACCTGTCTGACCACTGGCCGTGCACACTCGGGGCGTTCCCCTTCCAGTTCAAGGCCGACAGAGGCTTGCACTGGATTTGACGCCTGCCCAGGTCCCGAGCTCCCGGATGCTTGCCCCTGAGTATCACTACAGGCTGGGGCTCAGGACCTACATCTCCTGGGAACACTGGCCTCCTGCTACTTCATCTCTGTCCCTTGCTCGATTTCTAAGCAGCCGCTTGCAGATAGGTGTTCAATGCATCCATGCATGTGGCTGGGACAAGGTGACTGCCCGAGGATCGGAGTTAATCGTGAAAATGGAAGTAAGCCAATAGAAGTTCAAATCCCCAACGAGGTACCCAAGTAGAAAAGGGCTTTTTCTAATCAAATGTAGCTTTCAAATTGCCTTCCAAAGGGTTAACTAACAAAACGGGTCAGAGGCTTTTGGACCGTCTGTGGTCTGGGATGAATCTGATCACAGGCTACCTGCATGTGGTTAGTGTCCCCTATGGCAGTGAATCCTGATGATATTAACAGGCACAAAGGAATCTAACATTGTGACCCAACTGATCTGAGTGCATATCAATTTCTACTGTGATATAGAAAATCAGACATTTTTTCTTGCTCCCTTCCATTCCTGTTACCTCCCTCATTTTGATAAGACCTCATTTCAAAATGCCCTGAACAAAAATATTTAATCTCATTTTTCATTTCAGAATATGGATGAAAGGAGAGAAAGGGCCTCACCAATAAAGCAGGTGATCCTCCCATAACATGAAAATTACGAATAGAAGTTTCCAGCATTCCCCAAATTACTTGTTTCCCTCAAATTCATTGCTCAAGCCTGAGCTGTTAATTCAAATACCAACTCCTCGTTAAAAGTCGGCATAAAACAAAGTAAATAATTGTTTTTCACGCAGGATAAATTTTAAGATGCACAGACACAATTTCATCTTCTCTGTCGAAAACCAGACAAGAATAACCCATTTGGCAGAGGACAGCAGTGGTGAAGGTCTCTCTCACCCTTGGAAGCCCAAAGCCCCCTCCTGAGTTCAGGGTACTTTTCCCACAAAAATGCAGCCACCTGAGGGGAAGCTCACACCGGCCTCTGCTCAGATCCGAATACGAGGAGAGACAGCGCGAAACTGAGGCCTCCGAGTCCACTCTTGACTTGAAGTCAGCAAGCGATGGTCCAGCAAATGCTCTTGGTTTGGCAGGCTGCCATTTTGGATTCACACATTTTTAGATTCTGCCGTAATATTTAGGTCTCATTGTCGGAAGCCAATAAATGTTTGCATCTGATTGTTCTTCCTCTTCGTTTTACGGAAGTGAATTATGGTATTAACATAATGACCCCTAGCAAAACTAATGACACTCCCCATCTGTCCCACTAAAAGTCATACGAGGGACTCACCATACCAGAGGGACACTGATTGACATTGGGGAGCAGATCCTGGGCTACGTGAGACCCGTCCAGGGAACCTGGAGGAAACTGTGCAGCCGGCAAGTCCCCAAGACGCTTGTCTCTTGGGATTGAGCTAAATGAGAGGGGCAGAAAGAGGACAAGGAAGGCCATCTGTGTGTCATGATAATATTAGGACTGCACAGCTCCAAGGACCAAAGGAAGGAAGACCAAAGGAAGACCTTGCATGAATATTTGTCTACAGTTTATCTCAAAACACTGCTGGTAATTGATTGGCTTGCTCGGGGCTTCGATCTCATCAGCTGTGCACGGGAATGACAAGAATACTGACCTCATCACATGGGGAGGGGAGGAATGAATGAGGGCCCGGTAGTCACGAAAAGCAAAATAGATACGAGATCCTCCCAAAAACGAAATAGCACTGTCCTGAGTATTTCCACGTGAATGTGCTCATCAGAGGACGTTCTTCTTTGACAAGAGGGTCTGTGCAGAATGAGAACTCTGGCTCGGGGCCTGGAAGACAGGCTGGGGTGGCAGGAAGGGGAACATACCAGGAGAGGGACAGGGGCGTGGAACACAAACTTGGCTTACTCTAAGTGTTTTTCCTGTGCTGGCTGAGTAGGGAGTTGGAGGCAGTGACTACAGAAGGAAGGGTGATGGGAACACGGTGACTGGACCAGGAGAGAGTGCCCACATTATAAAGGGGAGAAGGCCCCACGCTGCCTCAATGGGCAGACTCCAAGGAGGGACAGCTGCCAGGCAAAGCACAGTCCTGAGGGCTGGGCCATTGCAGGGTGGGGGTTGGAGGGAGGGGCAGAGGCCCTGGGAGCAAGGCTTACGCGGCAGGAATGTTCGAGAATCACAAAATTGGGGGGGAAAACGAGCTAGAAATCAACTCGAAAATCACATGGCTCTATTTTCATTTGACATTTCATAGAAACTGAAGCCAGGCGCTTAAATGCCTAGTCCCCTGAAACAAGGAAAAGTAAGAACTCAAATTAGTTGTTTCTGTTTAAATCTAATGACCCAGAGCTCTTTCACAGATGGAGAGATAGACAGATGACAGGTAGACAAACTTTAACTTGCAACTTGTTTTCAAATTTCTAATCATGCAATCAAGAGCAAAGTGAGTTTGATTCTAAACACAACATTCCAACATTGGGCAATGGAATCATAATGGCCTTGACGAGGTCATTACCACCCAAGAGCAGTGGGAAGACTTGGTTATTTGCCTCTATTTCACTGTCAGGAAAATGCCATCATGTCAATCACGTTGGGCTCACAAGCAGGCAATGCTCATGAACAGTCCGAACGTGAGAATTCTCTAAGCTTCCCAAATACGATGGCTGTTGCTAACTTGAATTTGTGAGATCACGGGGATAAAAGTGAAGAATCGAGAACTAAGGAAAATACAGTAGAGCAGGGAATCTTGTCATGAAATCAGTTTGTGACTTTCAGAAGTTTCCTGAGAAAAAAGGGGAATTTTTCGCATGTTCAATACACAGACGTAAAATGCTAATACCTCTTGTAATGTCACACGGTGGGAGAGTCAGGGAAGGTGCGTGGTGGTCTCCTGAGGGACTGGGTAGAACAAAATCCCAAGGAGGAGAGCCAAGTCTTGGGAGACTCCAGGAGCGTGCAAACAATTCCTTGGCATGGCTTTCTCTGATAAACCCAACTTTGTAAATCAAAATAACTTGCTGGTTTCCCAGGAGCACGGCTGGTGCCCATGCTGACAGTGGCTCGGTGATGCTGTGGCCCTCTGTGAGAATTCCGTCTGTTGCTGGGGCTTCTGCTGCCCTACAAGATGTGAAATCTCTCCCTCCACTCAAGCATCAGCAGACGCCCTGAGCTCTCCCAGAGAGCAAGCATTCTGGATGTAAGCAGCCGCACCAGCTGGATAAACCGAGTCAGGAAGCGAGTTTGGCTATTTCCAAACAAAAGCCTCCATACCCTTCACCTTGCTCGATGCAAACCAATCAGGGCAGATGTCACAGTGTCACGATTTCTGTTGGCCGCTTTAGCCTATGGGACTCAGACTGGTCGACTCACCCACATGTGGGAAAACAGTTCCCATTTAGGACGCCTCCGTTTGTCATTTATTAGCTCCCCAAAGTCAATATCAACTTTCCAGGTTGGTTACAACCCATTTTGAGTGTTCAGTAGACTACTCATCAGACGTGAAGGGAATCCAGGTCAATATCTAGTTAATGTTTACCCCACTGAATCTGCCCTATGACTGATCTTTTTGCATGCTTTCTTCCTGAGAGCTGAAAATCAAACAGAAATTATTTGCAAAATGAAGGGGGCTAAGTGGACAGCTCTCAGCAGGGGCTTGGGGCCCTGCCAGGTGGGAATGGTGTTTGCCAACTTGGCCAATCCAGTTTTCTCTGACCTCCACTGTCAGCCCGTCTCCAACTTTGAGGAAAATTCTACATTCATCTGACAGGTTCAGTCAAAGGCAAATGAGCTCTTCAGTCTCAAATCGCTTTGGGAAGTTCTACATTAAGAACTGATCTCCGACCTATTTTTGCTGCTATTTCCCTATAAAAATGAAAGAAAGAAAGAAAGAAAGAATATTCTTTGACTTGAGTTATAAAGTGACACGAGTAAGTCCTTGGGGTTACTCAGCTCTTCTGAGCTACGGCATACTGTAAATGAAGCATTTTATGATGGATTTTATAGCAAATCCCAACTGCATACCTTCAGGGCCTATTTCTCACCTGAGACGAAGATCACCTGCCTCCCAAGCACCCCCATTTCAATTCCACAAGCCAAAAGCCAAATTAATCATCTTCCTTTCCTACCCCTCTTGCTCCTGCCCTTTGCTCCCTGTTTTATAAATGGAACCACCATTGGCTCACTGATTCAAGCCCGAGATCCGGCCATCATCCCGCCTCCTCCATTCAGTCCCCAGATCTCACTGAGTCTGACTTACTAACACTTCCCACACCTGCCAGCCTCCTCTCTGCCACCGCTGCTACTGCGTCAGGTGGGAGATGGCGGCCATAATGGCCACCAGCGCCAGCATCACACCCCCCAAGGCTCCTCCCCTTCCGGTTTGGCCCTTTCCGGTTTGGCTCCTCCCATGCTCCGTCCACTCTGCAGTAAGATGTGAGTTTCCGGTGCAGAAAGTCTTATGAAATCTTCCTCTCTTTTACAACATTGGTGGTTCCTCCGCCTTCAAGATAACACCCACACTCCTTAATAGAGCTATGGGGCACTCATTCAACAAGGATTTATAGAGCAGGTCCTCTGCTCCAGGTCTTTAGAAGAAAGGTAAACAGAGCGCATATGGTCTCTGCCCTCATGAAACTAGGCTCGCGGGGGAGCCAGCACCACACACATAACCACACCAGTCAACACCTAATTGCAAGCTGTGACTGCTCTGAGAGGAAATGTGATATGGAATGAGAATGAGTAATTGGGGGGAGGGGGAGGTTTGAAAGGCTTCCCCAAGGATGTGATGAGGTGGGGAGAGGAGCTTTCCAGAAAGAGGGAGCACTAATTATAAAATCTATCTGATAGGAGGGAGCATATGCTTGAGAAACTGAAAACAAGGTCCCCATGGCTGGAGTGGAGAGGGCAAGCGTGTTCGGTGTGAGATGAGACCCCAGCGGGGAGGAGGGACGAAGTCACACGGGGTCACCAGGCCGTGCAGGGAACGATGCCCTCCCTTTTCCCCAGTATATGCAACTGAATCAATGTGGCTGGGCTTCCGGATGAGCTGGAGACTGGGAAAATACAAGCTAGATCCTTGGACACAGTGAGTTCAAGGAGGTTTGAATCATCCTAGGCAAGATGTCATGTAGAAAGTAATTACCTATCTAAAGCTAAAAAGACAGTGCAGCCGGAGACAGGCATTTGATAAACAAGGCTTATCTCCGGCCAATGTCCTTCACAGCCCACGAGATCTTCCTCTGCGGACACACTGACCCACCTGCCGTTGCACAAAGCCCTTTGTGCCCTCTTCTTTTGGAGCCTTGCATATGCAGGTCCTACATTCAGAACCTCTCTCTCTCTCTTGCCTCTGCTCATCCCTACTAATTAGTACCTGCTGATCCCCTACTTGTCCTTCAGAGCTTGGCTTAAACACAATCCCAGCAGCATATGTTCCCCAAGCACCTGGGCTTGTCCCCAGAGTCAGAGTGATTCTTAACACTGAGCTGGTCTGTCTCTTCCCACTACTAGACTCCAAGGTCTGGGGAGTGTGCTCAGGAAATATCTGTTAAGTAAAAGAACAATGAATTACTTAATTATTAATTATTTATTAACATGAAAATGGCAGACAACCAAAAAGACAAAAAGGAAATCTCATAAGCAGCCAGAGAAAAAAGACAAAATGATTTTCAATGGGCCGTAGCTAGACTTACATCTGATTTTTTGACAGAAAAACAATGGGAGGCAGAGAACAAGAGGATCATCCATACAAACAAAACAAAACAAAACAAAACTGAAAGAAATTAGCCGCCAACACTAGTAATACACTGTAGCTGGTGAAAATGTTCTCCAGGAGTTGAAAGGTAAATAAAGACACTTTTACACCAACTAAAGCCAAAGTATGCAAGTAGCAAGTGGACCCACACTAAATGAAATACTGAGGGGTTTTCTTCCTGCAGAAGGAAATATTCCCAGATAGAAGGCCAGAGATAGTAAACAGGAAATATATAGATACACACAAATGTGTAGATATATGTGTATATCCACATATGTGTATATATATATATACACACACATTATGTGTGTATATATATACACATATATTTATTATATATAATAAATATTATATATTTATTATAATATTACATTTATTATATGTATTATAGTCAGTGGATACACTGATTGTATAAACCAGCACTTGTTATGTCTGGGCAGCAGAGGGAAGACAGGCAGTTTTCTCCGGTCAGAACAGAGAAGTATTAGTTGGAATTTGGAAAAAGAAGGAAAAAGGGAAAATACATTTATTGAGGATCCGCTTTTTTTTTTTTTTAAAGATTGTATTTATTTATTTATTTATCAGAGAGAGAGAGAGAGAGAACAAGCAGGAAGAGTGGCAGGCAGAAGCAGGCTCCCTGCCGAGCAAGGAGCCCGATGCGGGACTCGATCCCAGGACCCTGGGATCATGACCTGAGCCACCCAGGCGTCCCGAGGATCTGCTTTTTCCAGATTTTTCTACCACCTGGTTATTATTCCTAGGGATAGGGGCTTCAGTTTCTGAGGATTTTTAATATACTGTAACTTTACAAGACAAACTTATGAAATCCCACTGATTCTTAAACTTGCTGATTCTATGCAGAGAGAAAAATAGCCAATGGCTCAGGGCCAGTTCTGAGTCCGCAGTGGAATCTTCTGTCCCTTCCCATTCATTGGCCCAACACAACAAAAGCTGATTTCTCATTGATGCAAAGTCCTCGGCAGGTCCGGGTGGCTCTCCATGACAGCTGCCCCCCTATGGTGGCTCAGTGATCCAATCTGAGAGCATTCCATATCTTCTTGGCTCCCACCATTCCCATGCCAGGGGAAGAGAAAGGAGCACCCATGAGCACCAGCAATGAAAGCTCTTTCTTTAACCCGAAGAAGTCACATGGCCACGTACACTTCAAGAGAGTAGAAAAATGACTGCCCTCGGAACTGGGAACTCAGGAGTGGAAAAGTAGCTCTCCAGTCTAGGTTGAGCCAATGTCAATGCCTACCTTCATCAGCCTCAGCGTTCTGAAAGTTCTCTGCCTCTAAATTATTCCTACCACCCCCAAAAAGTAAAATAAAATAAAAACTTAAACACTCGCCAATCCCTACGATGTTACAAACCTGAAATTGATCTTTGATTTCTCCCTCCCTCTCTCTCTCCTATTCATCTTATTCACAAAAACACATTACCCCTTTCTCATAAATGTCTCTTGAATTTGTCCCTTTCCCCTAAGGCAACTGCCTTGGTCAAGTCAAGCTGCCTTCTCTCCTAGACTCGTTGCCTCTCCTGCTTCCAGCCTCATCTCTTTCATTTTCGACACCAACTCCAAATCAGAATCTCGTACATGTTGCATCTCTTCTTCATGCCCTCAGTGACTCTCCATTGCTTCAGTACAAAGTCACCCTCCGCATTGCGTACAGATGCTCCATGAGTGGGCTCTTCTCTTTCCCCGACCTCAACATCATCTCTCCTACCCACTCCATGCATTGGCCATAACAAACGATTGTTGTTCCCCAAACCCCAATGCATTGGAAAACACCTTCCCTGCTTTTCATTACTTTTCTCTCAGCCTCCCTGCCCGGTCTTATTGTGTAAGCGCCATCTCAACGTCCCCTCAGTGAAGCCAGCTCCACCCTCCTCCCACTACCCCCCCAACTCCCCCACCGCCCCCCACCGCTCCCCCCAACCTCCAGTGTTTTTCAAAAGCCTGAGTCTGATTCACTTCTGAAACCCCACGGTCTAGCAGAGTGTCTGACAGAGTATTTTTAAATGTTTATTGGCTGATTAATAAGTGAATAAGTTCTTCTACTTGGCATTCATAGGGACCTGGGTCCCTATTTGCTGTTAATAAAAATAATAATAGAGATACCTAACATGTATATGGCGCTTACAGTACAGTCAAGTACTATTCTAAGTGTTTTACATGTATGAACTCACATAATCCTCCTAACAGCCCTGGGAGGGAAGCACTCTTTATTACTCTTATTTTCCTAACGAGGAACCTAGAGCACTGATCTGGTAAAGAGCCAGGTTACGCAGCTATCAAGTGGCAGAGCTGAGACGCGGACTCTCTCTAGGGAGAACCAAAGGCTACATCCTAATGGCCCCTCAGTGTCCACACATAGACCCTGTGGTGGAGACACTCCATACCCCATATTTGCCCAACGTGCAGTGCACCTGTCCCCTGGAAGCAAGAGAGGGTGATCCCCTCCCCAGTTCATGTGTCGTTCCCTCCAAATCCAGAAGAATCCCTCCAAAACCACAACATTGGTGTGTTTGGCTGATTGCCATAGAGGTCTGCTTTTACCCTGTCGATTCTCAGATCGACTAAAAGACATGCTAAGGAGATATTAAAAATTCCTGAGAAAAAAAATTCAGTCTCCATCTAGTAATAATAATGAACACATAAGTGATAAGCATACAGTAGAAGGCTCTTCTAAGGACATATATGTATTAATTCAAATAATCCTCTTAATAACCATCATGCAGTGGATACCATCACCAGCTCCCTTTCATCAGAAAGGGAAATAACTCACTCTGACCATCGATGACCTTGCCCAAGGTCATCTGACACTTAAGTGGCAGGGCAGGGAGTCCTACCCAGACATCTGGTGGCAGAGGGTGTCAGCAGAACTTGACCTCTCCAGGACACTGGCCTGAGTCATTGCTGATCCAGGAAGGCAGAACTTGCTTAGCTGACCTTCTGTGCCTTCATGCTTTCATCCTCTTTCCCCTGGACGCTCGGAGCCATGCTGCCTCTTGACTTTTCCCGTCAGCGCTGCCCTGGCTTCTCTACATGGATGCCTCCACTGTGATCTGTTCTCTTTTTTTATGAGGAAACCAAGTTTGCATTTTCCCTCCATTTGCACTGACCCATTAAGATGGTCTTTCCAGGAATTTCCTGTCCAACTGGCTAATTATCTTCGTAAAGTCATCAGGAATGAAGGCTGAAGATGGGGAGTTGCCCCAGCCTCGTGTCCAAGGAGCTTTGAGTCACCTCTAGTCCCTATATGCCAAACTGATGTGATTTGCAAGGACCTGTCAAAACACATGTGCAGTTTTCATTAACTTGTTGCCTAGAAGGAAAAAGTGAGCCGAGAAGTCCTTCGCTGGGTACGTCCTCTGCAGGATAGAACCTCCAGCTTGTCTTTAAGTGGAAAAAGCAGCATCTGGGAGCAGTCCACTGCCACATTTTATTAGAACATTCAGATCACCTCGCGAAAGACCCTGGAGACACAGAGACCGGATGAAAGTTATTAGTCCTGTTGACACTGATCCTGGCCCATCTGTATCCATCTTAATTTGTCATCCTGGCTATTCAATGGCTGATGACTAGACAGGCTTCAGATGACTTTTAACTTTGTTTCCTAGGACTTCTGGAGGATACAAATCTTAATCATATTCATCTACTGTTATCTCTGAGCCCCCAGAGAGATAAGAAACCAAACTCATGTCAAATAACCCCAAAGTTTTCATGATGGTTTGTGAAATGTGAAGGACAGCAGTTCAGACAGATTTTTCACTGATGGGGCAGGAGACGATCACGTGATTCTGAGACCTCCTCAATCCCCCTGGGTGGAGCGGGAAATAGAATACAGAAATCACAGAGAGAATTTGGGAATAATCACTGTGATTACACTTCAACTAGCAGCAGCCCTGATTTCTTATTCCTCTTAAATGACAATGTCACATCAGGTCATAAATTAGAAATAATACGAATGTGTGACTAATTCCCCTCATGGAGGTCACGAAGGAATATAAGAGAAGGGGTCAATTTCCATAAAGCACCGCCCCCGTTCAAAGATGTGACAATTTTCATTTTATGAATTGTTTTGTTCACAATTGTTTCAGGGACAAATTGAAGGGAAAGGGGCTCAGGAAAAGTGATCTGTCCCATTCACTGGGCAAAGTCATACGGAGTCCCCGCATCCTTGACCTTGCCTGTGTGTCATTCACCCTCGTTGAATCATGCAGGGTGGTGTTTAAGAGCACATTGGCAGCCTTTGGGCGAACACATTTGTAATATTCACATTTAGCTCACAACAGGCATGGTCAGTTAACCCACCTCTGCCTGCAGATGCAGAGCCACACAAAAAGTTCTTATACAAAGCACCCCAGATGCATCTTTTACTGTATGTGGTTTTGAAGGTGATTTTCATTTCATTCCAACAATTATAAGAATATATTTGGGGACCCCCAAGAGACTAAATGTTATAGTACAATATTTATTTCTCCACGTTAGGGTATCTTAACGTTATGCACATTTTTTAAAAGACATGTTTATCTCTCTCGAGCTTTGAATTTGAGGTTGTTGTCTTCTTCTCTCTTCATCCCTATAAGAGGTCCTTCTCCGATATCCATTGTTCAAGATCTGAAGTTACCTATTATTTCTTGAACTTGGCAAAAGAAATCTCTCATAGGTTACAGCCAAATTATAAACAGTGTTCTCATTACCTGGGAGAGAGGAGCCAAAAATTCTGGTATTATGAAGTTTGTGTGTTGGAAAATATTTGGTCAACTGTGACCTTGGCTACTCCTCTATTCTATATCTCTTCGGAAATTACCCAGCAAAGAGAAACTCGACCCTCTGACATTTTACTGCGTCCAAGAGATACCCTCATTTCCTATGAAGGCTATTCCCTCCATTTTAGGGAGTATTGGAATATGGAATATTGGAATATTGGAAAGGTACAGACACCTGAAATAAATCTTGGCATCATGTGACCTTGTCTGAAGTTGGCCTTTCTAAATCTTAGTTTGTTCATTGGCAATAATATCCCCTGACTCACAAAGTTATTGTCAGGATTAAATGGGATCATAGATGGGAAGAGTTTACTCAGCAGGGAGCCTGAAATGTGCAAGCGTTATTGAACACTGGAGTAGTAGTATCCATTTTAATGCTCTGAAATAGATTATTTAACTATTGGTCTATTGGTCTCAAGACATTGAATGTCATGATGTCACAGTGACACACACACACACACACACACACACACACACACTCTTCCCAGTGCTACTGTTGCCATCTGCCATCATTTTCTCTTCTTCCTGGTAAATTCTTAAATTCTATGGTCCCCTGACCTGGTGCTGTGTGCTCCCCTTTAAGCTTGCAGGCAAGGATATAATAGTTTGTAGTTTCTAAAAAGATTCTTACTTCAAGTGACAAGGTCTGTATCAGAATATGCTGACACCACACTGAGAACCCTTTTGGTGAAATGTCTCCGGTGACTCTCAGACGCCACCGTTGAGAAAGAGCCCAGCAAGAGCATACGAAAGCAGATTCCTTCTCCGAAGAGAGTCCAGGCAACAGATGGTAACAGAGAAACAAGAGGACGGATCTAATCTGATGAGCCGCAAGCCTGCATTTTCCAACTCAGGTCGACAACTCAGTATCTATTTATGTCATGTTGGACTGCACCCTTTCACGCAGCGTATGGTCTCTAAAAAGTGTTCTTTGCTCTCCCTGACTTCCTCTTGTAGGCATACACTCCCCTTTTATGCAGCCCAGCTCTAGAGTCATAACTGGGTCCACCCAGAGTCAAAACAATGAGGCCTTTCGTCTGAAAACAAACAAACAAACAAAATCCATCCCAATCTATTGTGTGAAAATTGGATGGACTCCAAATTGTTTTTTTAATTGAATTTTGTACTTTGTGATCAGTTTCTTTATACTCCTGCATCTTTCCTAAAGGGTTTGGAGGGCCATTCGTTAGTATTTAAAACAATAGTACCAATATGAAATTTTAAAAATAAAAATGAAAGAAATAAGAAATGCTAGCAAAACCAAAGCCTCTGTTGGAATGAGCCCGCTAGAAAGATCTACAGAATTGCCAAAGGTATCTCAAAACTTTGGCTCTGCTCTGCGTATGGCCAAGCTTATGCGAAACAGCAGAGATGGTCTCCTATAGACAGTCTGCAGATTTCGATTATATGCATGTAAGAAATGACCAGTGCTGATTGATGAACGTGTTCTGGGGAAGCAGCCCTGTCTTGGGACCTCTAAATATCCTTTAATAATACCCACGCCCCAGAGGGAATGAAAGGGCCAGAGGGTGGCGTGGCCCCTGCCAAGTAGCAGGAGAATTTGGTCAAGCTTAGAAGAAAGGGTAAGACCCTGCCTGGAACCAGCAGTCAGCAGGTGACCTCACCCAGTGGGGCTTCGGCCTTTCAACTTTTTCATT
>CM052889.1:52515851-52610346 GCA_028534135.1 Potos flavus | reverse complement strand
GGAGGCCTTGGGGGCCGCTAGGATGGCAGGTGCACCCCAGACAGCGCTTCACCCCGCAGTAAATTCCATAATTACAGGTCACCGAGTGGGCGCCCCTTTGAAGTGAGGGACTTTCTTGTTCCTGCGGCGGATACAATTTGGCTGAGATATCAAATGCAGATAGTAAAAATTTAATTAACAAATCAAAGCCTTTATCTGGAATTTTTAGAACTGTGGCCAACAGTTTTCTTCGATCTCAAGAGCTCCAGTCAAAGCCAGAGAAGAAAGCAGCGCCTTTGTAGTGGAGAAAACGTACAACTTTTCCTGATGATTGTTCTCACAGATAAGGCTCCTCTTAACTGCCTGCTCCTTTGAGAAGAGGCTTTGAGGCCCCTGTACAAAGGCGCTGAATTTTTGAGAGCCCTTTGACACTTTGCTCTGGTTAACCCTTTATCTTCAAAGCCCAGGATGATTCTCCCAGCAAGCCAGGCTGTGAGGGATGGTGAGTCTCCCGTGTGCGGTTATGTGGACAGTCAACACGCCCGGGACCTAAAAACATAATCAACCCAGACCTTCTTTTTAAGGATATTTTATTTATTTATTTGACAGAGAAAGAGAGAGTGAGAGAGGGAACACAAGCAGGGGGAGTGGGAGAGGGAGAAGCAAGCTTCCTGCTGAGCAGGGAGCCCGACGCCGGGCTCGATCCCAGGACCCTGGGATCATGACCTGAGCCGAAGGCAGACACTTAACGACTGAGCCACTCAGGTGCCCCAACCCAGACCTTCTTATTAAGAGCCTATTGTGGACTCAGTCTCAAAAGTAGAGATAGAGTAATATTAATTACTTACAGACAACAGTGTACTTTCACATCAGCCTTGCAACACATTCACAAGAGGACAACCAACTCTGCCATTTAACTGCAGCGGCAGCTGAAGAAACTGAGACTCAGAGAAGTGAAAAATGTGTTCTGCCTCCCTGTCCAGGCAGAGCTCTTAAGAATAAAGCAAGAGTAAATGATGCAAGGCAATGTGTAATTAACATGTAATTAAATGTGTAATTAAATGTTAATGTGTAATTAACATGTAATTAAAACATCAGAATCCAAATTTGGGTATATGTACTATATACATACCTATCTGCATAAAGTAAAATTATCAAGATGTTATCTCTGAATATGATTAAAGGTGATTTTTGTTTCCATTTCTTGTATGCTTTGCTCTAGCTTTCAGGTTTTCTAAATTAACATGGGTTAAATTTATAGTAACGAATTACTACAACAGTTAATTGACCTCTTGAATGCAGAGACCAAGTGGCCCCAGTGGCTGGCTCCCGAAGCTGAAAGCACGTGGTTTTGGATTAATTGAACTAGACAGGGTTGAACTGGATGGAATGGAGAAGGAGTAGAGTTCACTCAAGATGACACCCATAGGCTATGAAGTGGGTCTGGGAGAGTACGACAGAGGAGAAGCAGGGATCTATCTCTAGGAAACCGCTACAAAGACACAAAAGTGCGACCGGACTCGGCCAGAGGAAATTTAGGAAATTCCCCCTTGTATCATTCCCTTTTCCAGTGACCAGAGAATGAATATTCTGGAGGATTCTGGAGGATTCCTGCTATACTTAACCCTTAAACCATGTGGGAGTTAGGGGCACAAACCTGCTCACAGTCAAAAACCTGCATCTAAATTTCGACTGCCCCCAAACTGAACTACTAATAGCCTACCATGGACCAGAAGCCCTACTAAGAACATAAACAGCCGACTAACAGATATTTTATGTCTTATGTGTATTATAGACTGTGTTCTTACAGTAAAGTAATAAGCTAGAGAAAAGAAAATGTTACAAGGAAGAGAAATACATTTATAGCACTTTATTGAAATAAATATTTATTGAAAAAATTCCATGTAGAAGTGGACCTGTGCAATCCACACCCGTGTTGTTCAAGGTCAACTTTATTCTTCTGTTCTCCTCTAGTCCATCATATGTTGGCTCAGCGATCTGGAGAAGAGTGGAAGTGATAAGGATGCATGAAGAGGGAGAAAGGAGGAGGTCTGTGAGACCCGAAGCATAGGAGGAGAGCAAATCTACTCATCTGATTTGATAGCAAGCATATCTCGCCGGCTGTGTCTAAATGAGGCTAAAACTGGGATGGGTTTCGTCCATTATGTGGCACTAATATATCTGGGTGTGGGCAGTGGGGGGACATAGATTGCGAAGGGGGGGGAGGAGGTGGGATGAGTCAAAGTTAAAATAGCCAATTCAGAAGCAGCAAAACTTAGCGACCTTTATTACTGTAGTGATGCAGACAGAGCTCCTCACCGCTGTGTTCCAAGTCTGGGAACGTATCAGCATTGCCAAGCCGTCTTGGGCTGCTTGTCCCTTGAAGGGAAGTACCTGACTAGACTGAGACCCCCCATGCCCAAGGCTGCCAGAGGAAAAGTTTGGAATCACCTCCCAACTCCGTGCTGCAACCCCAAGCCCTTGCCCACCATCATCCCCGCAGGAGATTGCCATCCCAACCACTAGAATGTTCTATTTCTGAGCATACATATGATCTAAGATGCATTTAACAATTAAAGCTATTTATAACCGTCATGATTTCTCTTTTAAACGACCATCTTGTTGAAAAGACAAAAGAACATGCCTTAGATGCTCTCGAGATGAGTACGAGTCACAGAAAAACTGTAAAAAGGTGCCATGATGTTTAAAGCATCACATGGTTTTAAAAACATATGTCCTCACCCCATAGTAAAAGGAGAAGGAATTTTTTTAAGGGCTTCAAAAAACAATTGCATCGTGGGTCTTAATTTATTTTTATAATTCGCTGGGTCTGCAATGTATTAAACATGAGAGGCTCCTCTTGGCCAGTCTGTTTCTCATAAGTGTGCCTAGCTCATTCATTTGCACTTGCTTAATAACTATGAGTGCTGCAGAGAAAGGCCAGGTCTACGGAGGTCTCCTTGAATGGCGCTCAGCTAAACACGTGCTCACTTAGGCACTTGAGGAATCGGATCTGGTCAAAGGGAAGCTGGCATTTAACCTGCAAGAGTGGTCCAAAATGTCACATGTCCTTATTAATTTGTTAACGCAATGAATTAATCAATACTTATTAACTAGAATTACTATTTAGGGGGCACATACTGGGTGCCCAGCACTGTAAGCTACTGTTTGAGCCTCACAGCACCCCGTGGAGAAGTAGGGGTCATTATGGTTGCTCGTGTTGAGGCACAATAATGAACACAGATAGGGTTTGACTTCGGGTCTACCAAAGAACCTATCCCATACTGCCACCATCCCACAGGGAAATCTCTTGCCTGCTGTGAGCTTACGGTCTGTTTGTGCAGTAAGCTCTACATATAAACTCTCGGCTCCCTGCAATGGGGTGGAAAAAGAGCACGGTAGCACTCAAGAGGGGGTGTGAGCCTCTCCGCTTGAAGTACCAAGAGAGTTTCCAAAGAGAGAGCGCTTGAACTAGCTTTCCAGTGATGATACGAGGAGAGAAGACTTGAAGGCAGCCCAGGCTAATGTTTCCACAAGTTCTGAGTAGGTTAGAAGACGAGAGGAGCTAGTCTTAAAACACCTTTACATGTTCTTGGCAAAACTTAAGGGGGAAAGAGTCATTCGCATGGCGGTAATGGTATCTGAGTTTAGGTCTATGGCGATAAGCGACCATGACGCTCACAACACCACACCAACGACAACAGCGCCCACCGAGTGAGTGTTTACTCTGTGCCAGACACTGTGGTAAGTCTTTTTCAACTGTTATCCCATCAGACCTTCCAGGAATGCTAAATTCCGATCAGATCCCCATTTAACAGATGAGGAAACAGACCTATGGAGGTAGGTAAGTTGCCCGTGTTCATACCGCCACTCCATGGCAGAACTGGAGCAGAACTGGGTCTCTCTGATGCCAGAATGTGCCCCTCGGCACCTGGCCATCCTGCTTCCCTGGTGCAGGAATGGCTGGAGGACACAGGTCAGGATTCCAATGGACTCCAGAAGGAGATTCTTTGGGAGCTGCACAGTGGAAGCCAAGCAGCTTGCATTGGGGATCAGAGGTGACCGTCAGAGGGTTGGAGAGAGAATGAAATGAAACAGGGTATGACTCAGAGGTCAAGAGTCATCATTTCCCTTTTCTCCTCCAAGAGAAGTCTATCTGGCAAGTCATGCAAGTCAGAGGACATGGCTAACAGTCCACGTGTGTGGCCGCTGAGGACCACAGGTGGTGCACACAGCAGGAATCTGAATATTTGTCCTCCAAGGAGACCCGGACCCTCAACCTGAGAGACAGGAGCACCCACAGAATGGGATCTGGTGGCCTGGGAGTTGGAATTCCAAGTGGAAATACGGATTTGAGGTTTGTTAGCTGTCATTTGCCCTCTGAGAGGTGCACATCTAGTATGGGGGCCTGGCTGATAGATGTTCCCAAGGTCAACGCACTCATTCCCAGAGGCTTTCTCCCCTCCGGTTCCTTCTCCTGCGTCCTCCAGGTCTAGTCCCCCTTCCCTCCTTGAGAGTCTGCCCCTCTCCACCTCCAACCCTACAGACACAGCATCGGAAGCAATGCAAAAATCATGGCCTCGGGGAGGAGCTTGCCATCAAGAGTCAGGGGTCCCGGCAAGGTGATCCTTGGGTAAATCGCATACAAGAAACCTGCTTCAAGGATGCTGCGAGCTGCCAGAGTAGTGAGAATTTGCACATCCAAAGAAGAGGGAAACCACCAGAGAGAAGCCTGAGATCTGGGGGCCCTGTTTCTCATGGGATAGATGCCAACTGCAGAAGCAAAGACAGGGGCTGAGAAGCTGAGCGGAGCTTTTTGCAAACTCACAGTGCAAAACCTAGAGTTCACACTCAGCAAAGAGAACAGGCTCTGGGAAGTCACTCAGGTTCTCCATCTGAATCCTACAAGGCGACCCCTGAGGAACAAGAGGGACCCAGAAATGGACCAGCCTCACAAGGACTGCCGCCCAGCCGGGCTCCTGAATCACCTCAGTCCTCGAATGGATCAAGGTGCTCAGTGGCCTCTCTCTAAGCAAAAGTAAATCCTTCAGGCAGAAAGAAAGAGTTCAGGCGCCTGGGTGGCTCAGTCATTAAGCGTCTGCCTTCGGCTCAGGTCATGATCCCGGGGTCCTGGGATCGAGCCCCGCATGGGGCTCCCTGCTCGGCGAGAAGCCTGCTTCTCCCTCTCCCACTCCCCCTGCTTGTGTTCCCTCTCTCGCTGTGTCTCTCTCTCTGTCAAATAAATAAATAAAATCTTTAAAGAAAGAAAGAAAGAAAGAAAGAAAGAAAGAAAGAAAGAAAGAAAGAAAGAGTTCCAGGTAGGAACCCAGAGATGCAGAAAGACACAAGGATCGATGAGCATGGGGGTCACCAGAAATGAATTCTAACTATATAATACAACAATCCTGCCCTGAAGGGTTTAAATATATGTAAAATTAAAGCACACACGACACTAGCATAAGAGGAGAGAGATGGGTAAGTAGATGCGGCACGAGTGTCTGATACGCAGCTTGTTAATTGTGATATAAGCGCCTGGCATCAGGCTTTTGACCGCCTGGGCGTCCATTGCAAAACCATCCATGTGGAGGAAACATACTGCCCGCTGCGTGACCCAGCTGCTAGCAAGCCAACCGGGTATGGAACCAGGATGCCCCCACCCGCTAAGTTCTCTTCGAAAGCTCTGGGTAACCTAGATAACCAGCCGCTTGAATGACCCTGCTTTGCCCTCTCCACAGCCTAACTCCCACTCCTATTTTTTACATTTGCTGACCTGCAAAACTCTGAGAACCCCAACCTTGATCCCAATAAAGACAGAGCTCCGGGTCTGCTCTCTCCCTCACTCTCTCTCTCTCTCTCTCCACCTGTGACTTCGCTGTGACGCGTCCTCCAGGACTTGTGAGTAATAAACCCCGATGTTTTAAAGTTTCCTGATGGTTGTTGCTGGGGGCATATCTTGGAATCATAATAAGAACAACCAGGCTAGTCTAGCCACAACATTGGCTCCTGCTGGGGGAATGTGTGTGAGGGCTCCCACAAGACTTACCGGCCCACGCGAGCATCAAGAGGGTCACTATCAATACACTAAGACCCACATGACAATGGAGTTAAAGTGTCCTAAGTTCCCTTCCTACAGAAAGTGGTAAAAGCATATATAGTAGACTTTAGTGAGTCAAGGAAGAATATTATCACATTCTTATCTATGATATCCACATATCATATCTATGATATCTATCTATGATAACCACTAAAAGAACACTAAAGCCATATGTAACTAACAAACTAATAGGAAAGAGGGATGAATTTTTTAAAAATATATGAACCTGGGGCGCCTGGGTGGCTCAGTGGGTTAAAGCCTCTGCCTTCAGCTCAGGTCATGATCTCAGGGTCCTGGGATCGAGCCCCACATTGGGCTCTCTGCTCGGCAGGGAGCCTGCTTCCCCCTTTCTCTCTGTCTGCCTCTCTGCCTACTTGTGATCTCTCTCTGTGTCAAATAAATAAATAAAATCTTAAAATATGTATATATATATATGACCCCAAAGAAAAGCAATAAAAGAAAGAAAAAGAAACATAAACAAGAAGACAATTAGAAAACAAATAGTAAGAGGGTAGATTGCAACCCAATTATATCAGTAATTACACTAAATATAAATGTACATTTCAATTAAAAGACAAAAATTGGGATGCCTGAGTGGCTCCCTCAGTTAAGTGTCTGCCTTCTGCTCAGGTCATGATCCCAGGGTGCTGGGATCAAGCCCAGCGTTGGGCTCCCTGCTTGGTGGGGGGCCTGCTTCTCCCTCTCCCTCTGCCTGCAGCTCCCCCTGCTTGTGCTCATTCTCTGTCAAATAAATAACTAAAATCTCTGAGAGAAAAAATACAGACAAAGATTATCAGACTGGAATGGGAGAAATAAACTGATGCTTACGAGAGCCATGACTTAAGCGTAAGAGTAAAGAAAGATTGAAAGGATGGGAAAGATACAGCACACAAATAATAACTAAAGGAAAGCTGGTGTATCTGTCCTAATATTATTCACTTAAAGGCAAGAAACATTCCCAGAGATAAAGAAGAATTTCATAATAATTCGCCTAATAGAAAATAATCATTTTACCCGTGTTTCAGGAAAGAAGGAGTCAAGGTATACAGTGGGAGAAGCTATTTTTCATACATCTATCGGACAAAGGACTCTCAGATTTGGAATATAGAAAGAACTTCTACAAGCAAATAAAAAAAGGAAGACAGTATGATTTTTTTAATGGGCAAAATCTTAAACAGGCCCTCCACCAGAAAAAAAGATATCCAGATGGCCAATAGACCTATCAAAGGTACTGAATTTCATTAGTTATCAGGGAGACGCCAAGTACATACCCCACTTAGTGGCTAAAATTAAAAAGACCGACAATGCCAAGTGTTGACAAGGATGGGAGCAAACGGAACTCTCATAGCCTGCTAAGTGAGCACATGTGTTGGCACAAACCTTTAAAAGCTGTGTGATAATATGCACCAAAGTTGAACATATATGTACCCTATGACCAAGCAAGTAGATATACAGGGGTAGAGGTGACAGAAATAGGTATACGTGTCCCCCACAGACACGTTCGAGGCAACTTTATTCCTAACACTCCAAAATGCCCGTTAACTATAGAATGGATTAATATGGCGTCTATAGTATATCCATACAATGACATTTGCTCATAAATGAAAGAGGGTGAACTTCCATAGTACCCAGCAAACTGGATGCCCTCAGCAGCACGGATGAGTCACAGAAGCATGATGTGAGAGAAAGAGGACGGTGGTCACCTTGGAGGAAGGCCGTAGTGACTAAAAAGAGGTCTCTGGGAGGTTCTGTTCTTTGATCTGAGAACTTATAGGTAAGTTCAGTTGTAAAAAGTCCTTAGGCTAGACACTTTACAGCCAAGCACTTTTCTGCATGGAGGTCATTCTTTAACCTAAATAAAAAGTTTATTTTCAGTAAGTCTACCCTATCCTGTAAGAGGAAAGATCTCTTAAAGTTTGTGTCTTTCTCAAAATTCGGGATCAAGGGGATAGCCGGGATGGCCTGTTATCCCAGGGCGATGGACGTTCCGGAATTCCGCACTCTCGGGCACTTCCCAGACCCACCTTCTCAGTCTGGGATCATGACGAGCCAGTTTCTCTGTCACTAACACCCAGGCCAATGCAAGGTCCTGGGGCAGCGGATCAGACCCAGGCTAAGGAAAGTGCAGGGTAATCAGTAGGTGGTGGCAAAAAGCCAGAGACTTTTGGAGGGAGCCCTACCCTGTTTGTGTTGCAAAATCACATTCTCTAGTCAATGAAGCATTAATTTGATTGAATTGCAACATGCGGCAGGTTAGGGTAAAAAAAAAAAAAAAAAAACCACAATAATAATTGCACCTGCTGGCATGGCAAAGGACGGCATTGGTCCCCTTACACCACTTTCCGGAATTCGTTTCCTAAATGAACAGCCGGACGCCGAGTTAATGACCTCAAATTACTGAGGTGTGAACTCCGCTGTGAATTTGTTTGGATCGTCAGCTGGCCAGACCTGGTGAGGAGCGGAGAACGGGAGGCAATCTGGTTCCCTGAAACCGAACTGCCTATTACCCGAGGTAGAGACTTAGGGTCCAAGTTCCTCTTTAGCAGCCTGCTGACCCTGCCTCCAGGACTTGGTGTGGAAAGTGTCCTTGACACACAATGAAAAGTGTTGCTCCAGGAATCCAACTGGATGGGAAAGCGGAGCCCCCAGACCCCAAGGAGGAAAAGCAGAAGCCCCCGGAGGTTCTAAGAGCTGGGGGGTCTGCTGTCCAGGTAGGCTCCGTGCTACGCGAGAGTGTTGGCATTATTCTCAAATCGGTGATCAAAGCCCATTACACACAATGCCCTGTGCAGCAGTGACTGGAAGAGGGAATTCCAGTTCCAGTTGGGGGTCGGGGAGCCCGGAGAAAGTAAAGAAGCCGGCAGACAGTGGAGGGGAGACGAAGAGAACCATGTCACCGCAGGACAGGGGAGCGAGGGCGGGCAGGGAGGGCGGCTGTGCACCTGCCCTGGGGGAAGCAAGTCCCTAACACGCTCTCAGCCTCCTGGGTCGTGGAGGGGACAGGGTGAAAAGACACAGGACACATTCCAGCATATGGGCTGAGACCTCGTCAAGAAAACGGAGTGATCATTACCTTGCTCGCTCTTAAAGTAGCATCCTCTTCTTTCTCCCTTTTTACTAAGTCCCAGCTGGCTAAAGAATCCTCTTCTTCAATGCATCTACCCCCAATGCTGTCCTCCTCTCATCCCCATCCCCTCCTTGCTCCCCTGGCAGAATCCGGCTTTAAACACGATATTCCGCCCTGGGACCCCGCCGCTTCCCACCTTTGGCCTCAGCTGTCTACACTCCCTGGAGAGTTTTCACTCTGAGGCTTGGGTGTGGCACTAAATCAATATGGGGGGGTGGGCGTTGGAGCCTGAAGAGTTTTGTCCCACGGCGTGATACCTATTTAAGACGAGTAACCAGCCAACCCTCAAGAAAGATGTCTTCCTGTCAGTCAAGAGTTCTCACACCTTGCGGAATGTAATCTTTTTCATTCTAGCTCTGCTTTCTATTTCAGCGTCACTCAACGAAGCCCCAGGAACTTTTGGAATATCCTAAGGTGGAGGCAAACACCCCCGCGCCCCTGGTCAACCTGGTTTTACGCTTTTCAGGGGTGCGACATGGAAACAGGTCCTGTTCCCTAGATCGAGCCTTTATTAGGTTGAACCCGACAGATGAAAAGGGTTGGCTAGGTTGCACGGTTGCCTGCCAGGAGATCTGTGGAAACTATTTTCTTCTTTGCTAAGAGGTAAAATATTTATGTCTTTAATAAGCACAGTGACGGAGACAAGTGTACTTGTAAATTGCTCCACCAAAAAATGCATATACACACTACTTCAAAGGAATGCGAGGCCCTCCGTGGACGCTGATTCCTCCCCCAGCGCGTGGCCCGCAGGGGGGACAAGAGCTGCCACCGTAAACTTCAGACGGACTCTGCGTCTTCCACAGCCACCAGGCCTGGAGAGGGCAGGTCCCTGACTGTCCAATTTGTCTTAGACACCCTTCGGCGTCCCTGTGGTAGCTATGACCACGTTTCGGACCACGTGGAGGCCGTGGCTCACGTAAGCATCGCTTCCGCGGTGGGCACACTGAGCTGTCGGTCGTGGGCGGGGGGTCGGGGTGGCCAGCAGGCCTGGGCAGCAGGTGGGAGGTCCGTAGGGCAGGCGGAGATTCTGGCTGTATGCGCCTATCCCCGCAGAGGCATCCTCCAGGAACTTTCCGGGCTCCCCCAGAGCAACAAGAGCTCTGTGCAAACACACACCCTCCCCCAAACACGACCGTCCAGCTGACAGGTCAGAATAAAGCCGTCATCTTATCATAACCGCTAACCCACCCGGCCCAGGGAGCTCGCATTACAGGGACTGTGAAACCCGAGTACAAGTTGAAGGACCCAGGACACTTTCACCAGCCAATCCCGCTTCTTTATGGCCGAGCTAATAGCAACGTGAAAGAAAACGTGTGTTGGCACCAGAAACAGTTCTGTGACCCGAGTCCTCTGGGCTCAGCGGGTCACAGCCGGGATGACACGCAATGCTCACCGGGCAGAGGGTGCCGAGGCCATTAAAGTATTGAAAGAGATTTTGCCGCCATGGAAAAGTAAATAAACACAGTCCAATAAAGAATACATAGATGTCTAGGATTCTTCAGGAGTCCCAAAGCACTCCAGGAAGGATTTTTGGCCTTCCGCGTCTGCTCTGTGTGCGTGAACACATCTCTCCGGGAGAGGTTTGGGTAAATCTAATAAAGCCCTCCAGTTCCCTGATTTATAGGTGGACGGGCCTTTGAGTTGGCCCTCTTCCGCACCCAGAAGTTAATCCTGTGATTTTTCATACGCATTTGAGTGGAGTGGGGGGGGGGATTATATAAAATAATCCCCAAGCCAAACACAGATCCTATCCTCCCTGCAAGGACACAAACATAGGGTCCTCCCTAAATAGATCTTTATTCCACGCATGAGTAGCAACCGTGTTTATATTTAGACTTGGACCCAAGCAATTTTATGTGCAAGTTTTGGACCGAAAATGTTCAGTGGAAATTTTCAACATATAGAGCATGTGGTAAGAATTTCATCACCGTGCATTTTAAACATTATGAGACAGAATTATATACTGTTCCTACAGATCCTACAGATATTTCTAGGATCTTCCCAATGTAAAGCTGAGGCTGCCGCGGAAAGGACTCTGTCTCTGCCTTTGTAAACAATGAGACTGGCCACAAACCTGTGACAGATGCGGCCAGAGGGGAGCAGGGCTTTGCCTCTGATCTGTCGGGGGAAAAGCATATGTAAAGGTCAGGAATGGGAGAGAACCATAAAAGGCACAAAAAATAGTTACAAATATCAGAAAATGTAGGTTTCCATTCTATTGTTCCGCAAGAATGAAAAACTCAGTCTTCCATCCGTATGGCGAACAGAAGCTACAAGTCATAGGCCGTGTAATTGCCTATAGAGGAGTTCAGTACTCGAGTGGGTACCTATGATGATAGATGATAGGTAGATAGATACTAGATATATAGACGTAAAGGCAAGTTAAATACATACATATATGCCATTGGCCCTTGAACAACATGGGTTTGAACTACACAGGTGCACTTAAACACAGATTTTTTTCAATAAATATACTACAGTACAATAAATGTATTTTCCCTTTCTTTGATTTCTTCACATTTTCTTTTCTGTAACTTACTTCTACTGTAAGAATATAATACATATAACATACAAAATATGTGCTAATCGACGGTTTCTGTTATTGGCGAGGCTTCTCTGATCAACAGCGGGTTATTAGTAGTTAAGGTTTGGGGGAGTCAGAAGTTATACGAAGATTTTTGACTGAGTTGGTATTCAGCGTCCCTAACCTCCACATGGTTCAGGGGTCAACTGTATGTATAAATTGTCTAACTTACCTTATTTCTGTGTCAATATTTGAATACTCAACGACTGCAACGGATATTTGGCTTCTGTTTGCAGAGATAACTGAATCTAACATTCGTCATTTGTGACTTTAGTAAAAACTTAGTCTGTTCTTTCCCTAACTGAGGAACATCACTGGAATTTTTCTTACACATCACTACAAATTTGAGTCCGAGAGAAATTTTCCTACGCTGGGTAACGAGGAATTGGAAGGAATCAAGGACAAGGATGCTTTTTGTGGGCACATTGGAAAAAAGATCTCCTAGCATTGAAGGCATTGATCTGTGAGGGATGAAAGACAGTAGTAGCCTGATGTTTGTATATTTCAAAAGGGAAGGGGAAAAAATGGTGGTCAAGACCTTGGTCAAAGAGCACATCAACCACCAGGTGATTCATCTACCGAGACCTTGGGTAAAAATAACAGCAATGATAATTGTACATAATGTTAATTGAGCACTTACCATTTGCCAGGCACTCTGGGAGAACTTTCTCTATGTTAACTCATCTAGGAAAAAAATGTGGAAGATTTTGAAATGGGCAGAAGAGATTACTGGACATCTTTTCATTGGAATGCCAGACACTCCTCCGTGGATGTTCGCCTTTGACTAGACTGTTTCGCAACTCTGTAGAGATAAAGATTAGTTTGTAGAAAACTGATAGTAATACAACTTATTCCTGTCCATAGAAATGTAGATCGTATCCACTGGAATCCTATGGACTGCTGCCCTATGGCCATTGACCAGCTCTGCCAGCTTTGTATCCATTTGTAAATTAATGTCTTCGCTCCTTATCTGACTCTAGATGTGCGCTCCTTGGACCATTGTCAATGTCCAGTGAATCTCTCATTAATCTAGGAGTTAAGTACAATCTGTGACACAAATTCATTCTGGAGTTATATGAGAGTCATAATTTTATTCTCTTTTAAAATTTAGCCTCTAACACTCATCTCCTCTTTGGAATAATACTATGAATAATGGGAACAGGCTGATGGGGAACTTCCAGCAAGTAGAGAAAAGAAGACGGTGAACGACCAACTGGTACATAGATTCAAAGGAAGGGGCTTTACTAATCACTTATACACACTCCCTCGTAATACATGACAGTTCTTCTCTAGCATCCCTATGTATGTAAGTCTCCAGTGCACAGGAACTTGGTTAGAAGGTCACTCCCAGGTTGGAAAACTACGTTCTTCGGTAGATACTTCCGAGATAAAGGAATGTTCTCTCTCTGAAATGTTAGCCAAGCTCCTATGAAAAATGTCTACTCCTTTCTCTACAAAGGAGTCTTTTAACTGTTTGAAGGCAAATAGATGATATCCCCATAGTCTTCTCCAGCTCAAAATACATTAATTTCCTCCTTATTAGAGATGCTTTCAAGGCCTTCCTACCATCTTGTGCCTTCTTGTTGCATTTTAGTTCACTCCCCTCCCCGCCCAGAAACATGGCACCTAGAGTTGGAAACAACACTCTGAGCCATAGTTCCCATGATCTGAGCCCCAGAAATGCGTAGGATGCTAAAAAGCCATACGTTTATAATATGGAGTGTGCCTGTGATTTGCTAAAGTTCCTTTATATCACTGAAGCAGGAACCAGTCCATTTGATGTGTATTCACTATGAAGAGTAGAAGATTCTCTTTTTTTAAAAAAATACTTTATTTATTTATTTGACAGAGAGAGAGAGATCACAAGTAGGCAGAGAGGCAGGCAGAGAGAGAGGGGGAAGCAGGCTCCCCACTGAGCAGAGAGCCCGATGCGGGGCTCGATCCCAGGACCCTGAGATCATGATCTGAGCTGAAGGCAGAGGTTTTAACCCACTGAGCCACCCAGGTGCCCAAGAGTAGAAGATTCTTGTTAACACACATACTTACTTCTTTCTAGTCCGAGTCATCAAAATCTTTCATTCTAAAGCAGTTAATAATCCCTTTCATTCAATTTTTATCCAAAAAAAGAAAAAAAAAATCCCGCCATCCTCTGCTTACGTTAAATTATTTTTATAGCAACAAACTACCTTTAATGATTAAAATCTACCCAAGTATCTACTTGATTTAACACCCTGCAGTACGATTATTCAAATGCGATAAAGAATTCATTTTGACAGTAAGCTAACAATCCAGCAGTATTTATGGCTACTCTTCCTACTTGTCTGGGGATTAATGCTGACGAATTCCACATTTTTGAGAGTTCTTCAGCTAGAAAGCTAGCCAGCGGTGAGAACCCAGCGTGGCGAGGACAAGGATCCACGGGTCCCTGAGAAGTTCACGGAGCTGCAGAAGATTACCCCAAGGGAAGAAATACCCCTCAGAGACCCCTGGGCCTGTCATTAAAGTGATCAGCTACCCGCTCCTATAACTCTACATCCCCCAGGCCCTGGCCGGGGCAGCCCGTGAAAGCCAAACGTGTAATCAGAATTGGGGGGCGGGGGGAAATAACAAAGCAAGGAACAGGAAACTGTGGATATCTTCTCTACCAGATGTCCCTCTGCTCGCTGAAGTTTCAAAAACACGGGAGCTCTAAATCTGACTTCTTTTCCTACAGAACTCAGCCCACCCTCCCTGCTGAGCTCATTCAGGAGCAAACACACAGCCCCTCCCTGATGGTTACTAGCACGATGTTATCCTTGTTTTTCTGCCATTGTTAATTATGCACATGGCACACTCAAGCTCTATCGTATGTTGCCAAAATAACTGTTGGATAAAAGAAAAATAGAGTCAGCCCACTAGTTCATTGATCTTCATGATATCCAAACACTAATTTAAAAAAACACACACACACACACATTGATATAAATAAGGACATTTTGACATCCCAGATAGATAGAATCTAAATTCTTCAGTGTTCTTCAATGTAAACATATTGCTTATCACATGAATCCTTCATGACATCGAAAGGCCCCTTTGATACTGTATAGCCATCATAATCATGGGGAAACAGATATTGAAAGAGGAGGCAATAGGCCAAAGGTCAGTAGCAAGGTCAAGGACGAAATAAGATTTAAGAGTGAAAGTTTCCACTTTGTTAGTCATTATTCCCCAGTGAGACTCCAGAACATCCTGTTAGATCTTGTTATGTCTACATTCAAAGCGAATTTCTATCCTTAGCGAGTAAGGAAATCATCTGAGTAACATCACAGAATTCAGTTAGCCAATTTGATTCTTTGGGGTATAGAAATGTGGATAACTTTGTCAATGTCAAGTAACACCCTTGGTGTTTCTCTTTAGTTAAATCTGGCTAACTCCTTCAACCTAAAATGAGTTCCTAGTTCACTACTGATTTCGTTCCCTCGAGAGCGTGAGGTAAGAAATTCCCTGACAATATGTCCTGCCCACCTAAGCCTTCGATTTTCTTTTTTTTTTTAAGATTTTTATTTATTTATTTGACAGAGAGATCACAAGTAGGCAGAGAGGCAGGCAGAGAGAGAGGGGGAAGCAGGCTCCCTGCCGAGCAGAGAGCCCAATGAGGGGCTCGATCCCAGGATCTTGAGCTCATGACCTGAGCTGAAGGCAGAGGCTTTAACCCACTGAGCCACCCAGGCGCCCCTAAGCCTTTGATTTTCTGACGAACCAGTATTTCTATTAATTTGTGCACCACTTTTGCTGATGTCTGGAAAACCCCTTCATACATACAAGAGAGCCTTGGCTGGGCAATAAAGAGAACCAAACTGGCACCACTTAACACAATGACATAGCGATAAGGTTCGAGCAGTCACTTGGCTACTGGAATCTGCTAGAAAAAAAACCATGGGAAGCTGTGCCTGTGGCTTCCCTGGAGCAGATGGATCCACAGCCCACAGATAGTGCTCAAGGAGGTGGGAGGAGCTCCCTGGTGACGAAGCAGTCTTCAGGACAGGGCTGGTCCAGGAGCTCACAAAGATCAAACCACCAGACCATCCATCATCAACCCCAGCTGACAGAACAAATAAACCGTTTTTTTTGTTTCCTCAAGATGCTTGCAAAAGGGCTCCTGGGCCCCAGTGAGCCTGGAGCAAGCTGCTCGGAGTCCGTCGTGTCCAGGCCTCTCAGATCAAAGATCGGTTTGGGGCAAAAGGAAGTTTTGAATTTGACAGGATTTTCCTGGACACGTTCAAAACAGGAATAACGTGACAGACCAGGAGTAACAAACTCAACCGCCCGAGACTCTTAAGGGCAACAAGGTTGAGCTCATGGGGGCAAATTCTTCAGGGTCCGAGGTGGTCCAGGCTTAGAGAAAAGTCTCGAGGCTGCAAACTGGTGCTCAGAGCGAGAATCTGCGAAGCTGGTGGTGCGACTTAGAAGTAAAAGGAGGGAGGAGGGGAGACAGATGAAAGTAAGCAAACGAATTCTTTGACATATGCCTTATGAGTTTTGACACTTTGATAGGAAGAATCTGTTACAGCGCTTAAAAGTTCCAAGCTCACCCCGCAGGGTATAGGGGAAAGGAGCAGAAAGTTCAAAGCGAATAATTACCTGTTATTGATGTATTATATTTAAAGACCCTGGCTAAGGATTAAAGACGCTCTCAAGGCCGTTAACAGCCTGCAGTAAACAAGTCGTGTTTCAGAGAGGAGGAGGAGAAAAGAATTTCAGAAGGATTTCCTCCATCAGTCCGTCTGGAACCCTCTGTAGGTAAGGCAGAGAGAGCGCGCCTATGCGCCTTACACAGAAGGACATATTTAAGACCCGGGGGGGATAAAAGGTCATCAAATACTACCGGAACTTTGTCTTGGCCCCTGGGGTTTCCTCCTGTGAGCTTTCCTCTTTTTCAAGGACTTTGTCTTACAAACCATTATATTCCTGGCATCTCAGAGGGATACTCAGCCAGCAGGCAGGCGATGGATTTTGGTGGGGCCGGTGGGTAGGTGGGTGGTTTCCTGGTTGAACCCAGTCTCTTTTTTCCTTTATACTTTAAATAAAAAAAAAAAAAAAAAAAAAGATTTTATCACTGAAGTAAGCGGAGCGCCTCTTCCCTGGGGGCAGGCCTAGAAAAGGATGGTCCCTCCTGAGGAGTCCCTCAGACGCAATGGCTGGGCGTCTTCCTCAAGGAGGCACTTGATGGTTCCCCATTCCTGCTGCTTCTTCTGTGGTATCTGGTCTCTCAGCTGAGGACTATTATTCTAATGAAAAACACTTCCAGGAAATCAGTCCAAGACAGATTTAATTTGATGTGGAAAAGAATTTCAAATGCACATTATGTCCGTCGGAAATTATGACCAGCTTTAGCTTTCAAGTGCCCAGATCTGAAGATGCCACAGCGCTTTGAAGGACATGGGGAGGAGTACTTCCTTGTTTTTGTTTTTGTTTTTTTTCAGAAAAAAAAAAAAAAAAAATGAAGAGAAAGAAGAGACATCCTTCCCCCCAGGGAAAAGACGGTTCTGACCAACGTAATCGCAACCTTTGGAAGGACAGAGCTTAGACACGCACTGAAGCCACGAGGCCACATGTGCCTGCAGGAGGCTGCCTGGAAAAATGTGTCTGGTCCCCAGAGGCCACCTCTCTCAAGCCACACTCTCCGATGGCCCTCCCCTGCTCAGGAACCTTCACCTCTCTACCTCAAAGCTCTGAGCTGAGAATCCAGGCATCTCCAACCTCCCTTCCCTTGGCTTTCTAAGTCCAGCCCCCATGGGTGCCCTCAGTAGACCATGCCCTGTGTCCTCCAGGTCCGCCCAAAGCTTGTCACCAGAGGACGCTTCACCCAGCCCTAGCCAACCCTTCTCGCCACCCTTTCCACCCCAGAAAGGAATAATTTTTAGAAAAAAGAGGGACCTAATCAATACTGTATCTAAGTTCCAGAATAATAAAATAAAAAGATTAGATGTACTTAGATGCCACGGCTTCTCCTCTCTTGAGCTTTTCAAGACCCAGCCTCAAGCTTCTCCTCATTTGTCTTTCTTGCTGGCGGGACCCGGAGGATACACAGTTAAATAGGGCAAGGCTCCCGCCCTTGAAATTCACATAGGTCTACAAATACTCTAAGAACCATCATGGTAAATGCCATTTCTCCATTTACATATTTTCTCATCGTGGTGAAATACATATAACAAAATTTGCCATTTTAGCCATTTTTGAGTGTTCTATTCCGTGGCATTAATTTTATTCACAGCGTTGGGCAATCATCACCACTGTTTTCAAAACTTTTCATCATCCCAAACAGAAACTCTGTACCCATTATGCAAGAGCTCCCTCCCCACTGTCCCCTCCCCGAGCCCCTGACCACCTTGTCACACTTTCTGTCTCTCTGAATTTGCCGATTCTATATATATTCCATGTAAGTGGAGTCGTGCAACATTTTTCCTTTCGTATCTGGCTGATTTCACTCAGCATAATGTTTTCAAGGTTCATCCATGTTGGTATGTATTGGATTTTCATTCTTTTTTAAGGCTGAAGAACTTCCCACTGTGTGTATATCCCCCATTTTTTTTATCCATTCATCCATCGGTGGACACGGGTTGCTTCCGTCTTTTGGCTGTTGTGAATAATGCTGCTAGGAATACGGATGTATAAGAATCTGTTTGAGTCCCTTTTTCAGTTCTTTCAGGTATCTCCCTAGGAGTGGGACCACTGAGGCACACTTCCATTTATAGTTGATGGAGGAACAAATGAGTAAACATTTTCAGCAGAGACACCAATTGGTACAAAGGCACCAAGGCATAGCACCATCCTGGGTAACTTTGTGCCACCAGAAGCCATCCAGAATGGCTCCACTGGGGGACCCACAGATGAGGCCATGGGGGCAGGAACTCTCCTGGAAACCCACCATTTCCATCTTCTGATTGTGCTTAATCCGAGTAAACTCCCGGAAACAGCCAAAATGGGACTGGTTCCCGAACTTTCCTCTTCCTTGACATGGAGGGCAGAGGTCACTCAAAGAAGCAAAACGCTCCGTGCACTGATGACAAAGTGGCCTTAACTCCACCCCTTTTTCTGACAATCCAGAAAGATCTCAAGCTAAGGAGACATGTTCTTCAGGAACCACCATTCTTACATATAAGAAAAGACCAATGTTCAGCATTTTAGTCTGAACATCTCTGTTGTCCACGCCCCCGCCCCCGGTCAACAGAAACAAGTTACCGGAGGTGAGAGAATCTTCTGCAGCGTCTGTTTCATGGACATACCCTCTGGTGGGTCAGCTGACTTTGGTGATGAGCTCCATTAGCCAGAGCGAGAATACCGGAAGAGAGGAGGTTTGGGGAAGACAATGGCTTCATTTTTCAAATAGAGACTGAGAGGTGACTCCTGGGATTTGAGTGGGGGCAGAGGACAGATCTCCAGGGAAAGGCCAGCTTGGAGAGACAGATGTGGGAGTCATGGGCACACGGGATGAGATAATCCAGCTGGGGTTAAACCTTCGGGAAGAAAGAGGACCAAAGCCAGAAGTTCATATTCTATTTGAGAGATAAGTCATCGGAGTTAAGAGAATAGCAAATTTCACAGTGGTCAAGGGAAGCAGTTCAGGGAGAGATGATCAACAGTACCCAACGGCACCGAGGCGTGGTGGTTTCTTGGTTCCACAATTCTATCGATTTAGTCTTCCTAAAATACGAATTTCATCCTGTTACGCTAAACCTCAAAAGTCTTCAGTGAGTTTTTATTTCCTTTTAAAAAACAATTCAAACTCCTCAGGCTCATTCCATGCTAGTTCAAGATTCCCTAGATTCTGGTCTTATCCGTCTTCCATGAATTCTCCAACCAAACTAACCTGCCATTTTCCCCCCGGAAACTCAACACCCGTGGTCCTGCCTCAGACCCTTGTCTCCTGCGAGCCCCTCCCTGAAGGGTCCTCCTCCACTAGTGGCTTCATCCATGACCTTCCTGCTCACAGGAAGATACATATCGAATTTAAGTTTCTTGGGGATGCAGGCTGAACGTTAAGTTCTTGTGTTTCCCACTGTGTGTTGTGGCACTAGTCACACAAAGGCCCAGAAAACATAACTGAATGAACGAGTAGAAGAGTGAATGGATAAAATGAAATCCACAGTTGGAAGGCTTTTTGGAAAATAGATGTATTCATTGGGATGCTTTTAACCTGCACTCAAACTTCCTTACACAATAAAAGAAATGTGCTATTTCTTATTATGACACATAACCAGAAGCCCAGTGGGAGGAAGAGTATCAGGGCTGGCTGCTAAGTGACTCAGCACTGCCATCAGAAACGCGAGCCTCTCCTGCCTCCCTGTCCCACTTCTGCCCTGCTGGCTTCATCTTAAGCAGGTGACCCTGTGGCTGGAAGATGGCGGCCAGCAGTGATGGGGGCCATGTGTGTTTTTGTTCACATCTAGCGGGAGACAGCACGTCTCCCTACATGCGTCCCAGGGGCGCGCCGTGGGCCAACCAGCTTGGACTACACTTGGGGGAGAAGCCAGCGCCACTGCAGACACGTGGACTGCCCCAGCTAGTTTTCTAACGGGACTAGATAGACCCACTTGCTAACGAGTTTTGTTAGCAAGAGGAAGTGTGGTGGTAATTGACCCTCAGTAGATAATCTAACTCCCTACCGGGGCTAGAAAGGAAATCAGAATGCTCTAACACACATTACCTCACTGAATCACAACGCTGTGAGCTAGGCATGATTGCTCCCACTTCCCTGAAGAGGAAACTGAGGCACAGGTTTTAAGCAATAAAGCCAAGATTTAAAACTCGGGTTCCTAATAACTTCATGGCTGACGAAATGACCTAACCGGGAGGCTGTGGAATAATGTTATCCCAGTATAACTCTCCTGTTTACTAACGTCAGGAGCCAAGAATTCCTATCAACCATTCCTTAAAGGAGAAATCAGCACTGCCACCCCATCCCCCAATAAGCTAAAATATAAAAGTTTAGGAACACTTACTTATTATTACTTGACATGCCTGAAATTGGGTAATCAGATTAAAAGTTAATTACAAGAAAATGAATAAATGGGAACTCCAGTAAAAGCTAACTAGATCCCAGGCACTATCCTTAGCACATGTCATGTATTTTATGATTAATTATTCACAAAAACCCAATGAGGTCATACTATCCCCAATGTACAGATTGAGAAAGTAAAGCCCAGGGAGGTTAAGTAACTTGCCTAAGGTTAGGCAGCCAATAATAGGGAGAACTAAAATTTGAACCCTTCCTCTTAAAACTTACTCTCTATCCCCTCCATTCAGTAATAATTCTTGTATCTGTTCTATCAGAAACCGGGAAATTCGTCCCAATTTGCTTGGAATCCATGGCAACAATGGACACATCCTCCATTCTTCCCACCCCTCCAATACCCTACTCCCACTTGTCCCAGCAAAAGAAAAAGAAAACGCCAGGTATAACCCCTCTAAACCAGGTAAATTTGTTGGAACGCTTGCTTGAACCTCCAAAGCATGAATTCTCAAGGTAGGAGACATCACCTGTAAGGAGGCACAAATTAATTCTTTGGAGCCAAAGAACACAGATACTGTAATTGTTTGTGGCCCTCCAAAGCTCAATGCTACCATCAAAAGCTTACTTCTCAGTATTTCATCTCCCTCAATAGGGAGAATTTTAATTTAATCTAATTTTTCTCCTAAGGGAGATGCTAATGAAAAAAGTAGTTGAGAATCCACTGGGAAATCAACCGAGATCGAGAATGGCCTCCTACCTGCACTCACATTCCTTCCCTGAATCTGGGCAGTGTTGGCTACTAACCGGGTGGAAGGTCTTTTCCAACCTTCCCAATTACTTGCAAGAGTACAAATGCGTTCTTCACACATGCGTAGGTTTAAATGTATGTTTCCAAAAAGGAAGAGTTTTGGAGGGTCCATTTGAAGAATTCTTAGTTACATGCAATCCAGCTGCTCTCCCTGCTGCAGGACCCACCAACCGGCACGGTGACTCTCAGAGAAGCGAGCTAGGCACAGCCCAGAGCCTGGCCGTCTTACGGTGCCTTCTGGGATGGGGCACAGTTTGGGAAATGCTGCTTCAGACAACAATCACCAGCACCAGGGCCCGCCGGGCACTCAGGATGAGGTGGGAGCAAGAGAAATCCTTGCTGATTGCATTTACTTCCTGGCCTTCTGAGTTCAGAATGTCTTGCTGCTTAGCTCTACTCCCACCAGATCAAACGTCAGAAAAAGCTACACAATAGAAAAGTAGAAAGAGAGAAATCTCTGTCTCCAAGTTTTCTGTCCCCATGGCAATCTATAGTCAGCAGTGTAACCCATGCCTCCCTCCTCAAACACATGCTTTGCCTGCTGCTAGTACATTTCAAAGGGTTTCGGGGAAGCGTCAATGAGGATACGTGGATTGATTTCTTCCGTGGGAACGTGGTTACAGACAAGAAAGAAGGAAGAGGGGAAAGACGCAGAACTCTGCCAGGAATTCATCTTGCAAAGTGAGCCTGCTGGAGAAGATGAGGAGAAACGGAGAGCAGGGAGATGGGGTGAATCAGCACAGGCTGAACACACAGCCCCCAAGAGCCGAGCCGGGGCACATTCTGCCCACCCACACTACCTCTCACAGCCGGGGGTTCTTTTAACAACCTTCACTAAAAGACAGTGAAATTGCCAGAGCGCCAGCAGCCGTTGTAAGGATTTCGGTGCAGCACGTTTTCATTGCCTCCACATGGCGGGACCACCTTCTTTGTTCCGATTTCACCCGCAAGACCCTAATCCACGGACACTTGCCATAACAAAGTGTTTCCAAGCTGGGATTTTGGAGGAGACCTACAGGCTATCTTTGACCACCTCCTTCCTTTCCCTTTCGAAGCCCAGCGGGTATTTTCCAAGTACAGGCATTTGGTTTGGCCCTAGCCTCTTGTCCACACGTATCCTTGACTGATGAAACAGACATGTATTCAGCATGGTTTCTTTTTTTTCTTTTGCTGTCACCTAAGGATACCTGTACCAGATCCTTCCTGGCACGATCTTAACCTCCCTTGTTTCAAAAACTGCACCCAAGGCTCCGAGATCTCCTAACTGCATAGCATCTTGCTTTACGTGGCATTTCCCCCCGACATCTGCACAACTCAAGCTCAAAGTTTAGTTTTCATCTTTGGGACCATTAAGTATTTTCATCAGAGATCTTTATTTTACTTAGTGCTTTTTTTTTTTTCTTTTCTTTTCTTAATGCTTTCTTTTAAAAAAAAATTATTTTGGATGTGTGCTTGTGTGCAAGGGCAAGAGTTTTGAATGATGTTTCTTTGATTGTCCCACTTAATCAGCAACCCCAAATGTCACCCCAGAGCATCTTACGCATTGCTAAGCCATCTGTTTGCAATCGGCAGTTCCTCTTTGAGCTGGGCAGGCATGTGTTTTTGGCTTTTGAATTCAATTTCAGCAACCTTGAGCAGGCACAACATAGCTGGGCAGGAATTTGAATGGTATTAGCTTCACTGGGATTCTATAAAAGCAGGATAACTGTCCACCGGTCTGCTTCGGGACATCCATTTGCACTTGCACACCAATCGCGGGCTTCGTTCTGGGCCTCTCGGGCACGTACATACATAGAAAGTGCAGGGAGCAAAAAAGTCCACCGTCCGTTTGACAGAAGGCCGGTCCTGCGGGGCGCGTCAGCGTGAAAAACCCTGCGCGTTTATGCACGATGAGGATAGAGAATCCCGCCAGGGTTCTGCCCAGCTCTGGCTTTTAATTAGTCAGTAAACCTTGATAAATGGCTCACCTCGTGGGCTGTAGCTTCACATCCTCAGACATCTGGAGGGAAACTGGAAGGGAAATGTTCTGCTCCTTCCAAAGAGCCAGATGTGTGCCATCACGCGGAAGGAATGTCCAGATGCCGGACGTCTCCACCGCATTCCTGCGAGCGAGCGTTTCCCGCAGTGTTTTTGAAAGTTAGATGGAGAAACTTTCACGGAGGCTTACTCGGTGTGGTAGAAGAGCGCTATCTGCCACTTCGAATCCTTTCAAAGACATAGGGGTATAAATAAAGAAATTCGTTTTATTATGAGACTAAGGAATTCTTTCTTTTTCAAATTGCAATTCTATGTTTAAATCGACTTCATTACCTAGATGGAGTGTGTGAGAGTGTGAGTGTGAGTGAATGTGTGTGTGTGTGTGTGTGTGTGTGTGTGTTGGCCAGAGCAGGGATTTTAAAACAAGGCTACTGGTCGTCCTTACCTGAAAATCTTTCTAGAAATACGGATCCCTGTTCCCAATCTGGACCTATTGAACTGAAGTCTTCAGTTTTGAAATTCGGAAATCAGTATTTTTTAAATGTACCCAGTAGGTTCGGTCATCAGAGCACAGAGGGGCATTTGGGACCCAGAGAGTAATACTAACGCAATAATGGCCAACTTTCACTGAACTCCTGCCGTGTACTTAACAGACACCGGATTTAGCCTTGACCAGCACCGCGTCGTGGAGGTACTACAGCATCTCCATTTTAAAACTGAGGAAATGGAGGCTGAATCACAAAGCTCGTAAGCGGTGAGGCCAAACATCCAAGATCCTGGTCTAAGGGGTTGGTTCTTGTTAAATCACAAGCTCCTGCCCCACCAAGGCAGACGTCATTCCCAGAACACTCCCCCTTGGCCCCGAAGTCTCCAGCTGATTAGAGCTGGATCGGGAGATCAATCTCTCCTCTGATCTAGCCCAACCTGTTTGTTTTACAGATGAACAAACTTTGACCTAAAGAGAATAAGTGACTCTTTTGGGAACACCCAGATGAGAACTTAGATTTCCTGAGTTTGTCAGAGTTCTTACCAAAGCACCACATTTCTGGTTTAGTAACTAAGCTCTCTCTGATTTAAACACTAAAAAGTCCCCTTGCCCTGGAAAGATAGCCACATTCAATGGGGCTCAATTAATTTCCTAAAACTTCCGGGTTTAAGGATCTCTATGACTAAGACCTTCCAGAATCCCAGTGTGCGTCCTTACAGGGTCCCGGGTTTTGTTTGCTCGTTTGGGGGTCTAGATAAGAAATCTTTCCAGGGTTCCTGGGTGGCTCAGTTGGTTAAGTGACTGCCTTCAGCTCAGGTCGTGATCCTGGAGTCCCAGGATCGAGTCCCGCATCGGGTTCCCAGCTCAGCAGGGAGTCTGCTTCTACCTCTGACCTTCTCCCCTCTCCTCCATGCTCTCTCTCCCAAATAAATAAATAAAATCTTAAAAAAAAAAAAAAAAAGAAATCTGTCCAGACTTATCTTAGAAGTCTGCTTTTCTGATCCTAGTTCCGTGAGCATATATTTAGGGGTTTCGGGGGTAAACGGTTTTAAAACAGTTACCTCATGGCACTGGGACACCCCAGACACATGTTTCAACAGTTTTCCCTGAGGGTCCCGACTCACATGCTGCTTATTGCTAAACTTCGAATTAATATGACCGCTTGAGATTTAGACCTCAACAATCCGCCCACCGACATGCTCTGGAAGCTTCCTTTCTCCAACCCACACACAAGATTTTACTGTTGACATTATTACATAACTTTCCCCAAACTCAGATTGCCAAGACCTGTGTGTAGGGCTCCTACTGTCTGCGAAGGTGGGGCCGTGAATCCGTCTGGATTCACAATTTTCTCTCAGCCTCAAAGTATGCATTCAGGTTCAGATCACTGAAATGGAAACCTCATATGTAAGACTTGCACTGAGATGTGTGCCGCTGTGCACCTGCAGGGGAGTGAAGGTGGAAAAGGCAGACAGCTCCATGACCCGGTTCCTGCCGTACTCCCACGACCATGGCGAGACTGGCTGTCATTTCTTCAAGGATTTGGTGACTTTCTCCCTCCTCCCAAGCTCAGGATACCAAATTCTTATTTATTAGAGAAATAAAACCTCACACAATTGTGGGAAAGCTAGAGAAATAAGGCTCCGAAAGAGGGAGTCATTAACCACAACTGCAGAGACAGGGCACAAATGGACAAGTCAGCATTTGCCGGGGACCAGGGACATCCATCCACGGAGGTGGGATGGTGGAGAAGAGCTAGTGGAGAAGCCTGTGGAAGGCAGGCCTGGCTCGCTGGTAGCCGGCAGGGCCAGCCGGCAGGAAGATAGGCTGGACGTGGAGTGAGGCAAGGAAGGGCAAGGTAGGCCCCACCGGCAACCATTTGACATGCTTTCACTTGGGAAGCAGAAGGAATAGTCTGGAACGCGCTCATGTCTCTACTTTTGTCTCTCACCACATTGTACACAACCATCTTCAGAGAGTAATGGCTGCTTTCTTTCCACTTTTCAAACATCCCGCAATCTCTCCTTGAGGGGGTCTAACTCACACGCACACACTGATTCATGGGAACATAGTTTCCGCTTAGCCGAGCTGACACAGTACAAAACCAGCGTAGTCCACCCCTTTTCAACAAAACATCCATAGACACCTTCTTCAGTCATTTTTATTCCCAAACAAGGACGATAGTAAAAGTATGTTTTCACCCAACATGGTGCAACTACTATCACAAAACCAAGGACATACTGAGTTGCTCCCGAAAGTAGCAGACGAGGGCCCGTGCGTTACTTCGGCCATCTTTGGATGGCCGTGTCATGCAAAACCATTTCTAAAGGAAGTCTGAAGTTTTTCCTTCTCGGTAAACTGGTCATAAGTACTCCCAGGGATGCCGTAAGTGGAGGCTGAGAGAGAGGAGGAAATAGAGCAGAACCAGGAGCCATGAGAATCTGAGCCACTTGTTTGTAGATCTTACGCGTGTCTTTAGGACCTGCGCCTGCCCAACTTTATGGCTTGATCTGTCAGAAAACCCTCAGTTCACAATGGGTGGTATAGATTCCAAAGTACAGATTCGGTGTCTGCTCTATACAGACATAGGGACTCAGTCTCTATGGCCTTGTAACGAGCCAAAAGCTATTTTTCAAATGAATGGCATGGTGATGCTCCCAAATCCTAAAGACCTTCCCCCTGACTCATTTACAAGGGGCTTCCAAAGTCGCAGTCTAGAGACAAATCAGGTGTCATCGAACATCCTTGATCTCAAGGCCAAAGTGACGGCACAGTTTGAAAGCCATCTACCGCAGAGCCTTCTCTCGTTACGGGACCCACTCAAAACTGGCAGTTTTGGGGTCATGCAACAAATGATGCAGATGACATGACCAAACGAAAGGCAGGCTTCCTTCAAGACCCATAAAGGCCCCCTAGAGTCTGTGTCTTCTTACCAGAGGAAGTGCTAGATGCAGAAACTTCCCTTTCAGCATGTTGTAGAGCACCGAACCTCTAGAAATTTTCACTGAGATAAAGGTTCCTAAATTTTCGTGGCATCTGTGTCCACCCTCTGATACACTTGTGTCTTATCGAAGTGTCTAGGTCAGTTTCCTCTAACTCACTTCTTCCTCACTGGGTCCAATCAGCATGATATCATCAATGGGTCTCAGTGTAGTAGATCAGCATGACGTCCCGTGGAATAGAGGGACAAGCGAGAGCCCTGTGGATTAGCTTATGACAGAGGACTAGAGATCAGTTAGTTCAGTGAAGGTATATCGCTAGCCCTACCAGCTAACGGCACACTGCTTCCGATAACCTTTACTAACATGTACAGAAGGGAAGAGGCACCTGAAAGCTTGAAAACTGCATGCCAGATGCTAGAGGATGTGAAAAATGTACGCATCTGGATAAGCAATGGCCATCGGAGTCACCAACTGAGGGAGCGTACAACGATCCATTGTCGGTTCCTAAAAACCCATCCGTCCTCTGCACAGGCCAAAGAGGCAAGTTCAATGGAAATATAGGATTTCCATAGGAAATGTAGGATTCTCTAACTCTGACTTTCAAGTCCTTGATAGTAGTACTAACCTCTGCAGTTTCTCCAGGAATGCCATAATGCTTCTCAGGCCATTCTAGAACCTTCGACTTGGCCTTTCCCACCAAAGTAGCCTTTAGGTCATTCCAGGGATCAGGAAAACAAGGTGGGGGCTCCGCCAGTTGCTGAATATGTCTATGTTCCAGTTATGCACCCCAGAACTGGGGCTATAAGCATAGGATAGGTTCAGAGACACGCTTGGCCCACTGTGAAATGGACTTGAGGCAAAACCCTATTAATCACTTGACTGCAACAATCTGCTACTCTGGCCGATGGGCCATCATAGCATTTTGAGTCCCCAGGAGGTGGTATCATCTCACAGCCAATATCCAACAGTTCCCCCAAGGCTCACGAGTTCCCCTTCCTTAATGACACTCACCTGCAAAATGGCGGCACAACCCTCTGGAGAAGGCCAAGGACATTTATAGTATATACTTGTGGCTGTGCCTCTAGGTCAGCCCACTTCAGATGACCAGTCACAGCTGTGCCTGCTTCTGTTCTGAGAGACCAAATGGTAGGCCCACTCCCCATGCCGATGGACTCTTGCGGACACATGTCCTCGTACGCACCCAGGGCACCTTCCACTAGGCGCTGTGCAGCCACACCACCCCCGCAATGCCCCTTCTTTGGGGAGGCTAAGTCTCACAGCTACCCAGGGGGAAAAAGGGTGCCTCAACTCTGCTCCCTGCCTTATGAGAACACGAGCCCCTAATGAGATTCTTTGCAGATTAATCTGTTTGCACCTTCATAAAAAAGGCCCTAGAAGTCAGGTATTATAAATCCCCCTCTCCCCCCGTATTCGTTTCCTAGGCCTGTTGGAATTACCAGCAAACTAGGTGGCTTGAAATGACAGAAATGTATTTTCTCATAGTCCTAGAGGCTAGAAGCTAGAAATCAAAGTGTCAGCTGGGCCATGTTCCCTTCGAAGGCAATAGGATCCTTCCTTGCCTCTCCAGCCTCTGGAGACCCCAGGCATTCTCTGGTTCGTGGTGGCATTGTGCCAATGCTCTCTCCATCTTTACATGACCCTCTCCTCTATGCGCATCTCTGCATAGCCTCACTTCTTATAAGGACCTCAGTCATTGGGCTCAGGGCCCACCTTGCTCTAGAATGAACTCAGCCAATTACCTCTGCAAGGACCCTGGTTCCAAATAAGGTCACGTAGTCTGGCTCAGCGTAAACATGAACTTGGGAAGGGGTGAGGAAACACTCTTCAATCCCCCAGTCCCTCTAATGGTATTTCTCAACCCTAATTGCCTCGCAAGCCCTTGGTGGCTCCCTTGAGACCCATGTAGCCCGGGTTCCCATCCCACCTCCTGGGATTCTGCTTTAGTCTTGCTGGGATGGAATCCAGGTATCGGTACTTTTGAAATCTCCCCAGGTGAGTTTTACTGACTGTAGCCCAGTGGTCCATATGGTGCATAACGCTTTCCAGCCATCCTATATCCAAGGAGAACCAAGATCCCTGCCCGGCTCCCAATCACTGCTGACAGTCACCTGTCTAGCCCAGAGGAATCCTGCAAGATCTACAATCCCCATGCAAACTTTTGCTTAAAAAAAAAACAAAAAACAAAACAGGACATTGCATCTACATGCTCAAACTTAAGCCTACTCAGATCTACTGCATTCGGACACGATGTTTCACTTTGGGCTTCTCTTCTATGTTGTCCCCTACAACACTCCGGGCAGCGTATTTCCAGGAGGCGATGGCACTTCTTAATTAGCCAACATCTTCCCACATCATGCACCCAAGATGCACAGTAACCTCAGAAAACTCAGCCTCTCTGACACCTGATGCTCCCCCAGCAGACCATCTCTTGTAGATTAGGATGTCCCTGGAGGGTGGGACTGTCCCTGGCAGGTGGGACAGTCCCCTCGGCCCGCCTTCCTCTCTCCCAATATGCACACTTATACCTAAGTTCCCTCTGGCCTTGCCCTATGCAGCGACCCCACGTTCCTGCCTCCCCTGGTGTTTACACATCACCCCTAGCCCAGTGCTGTGAACCTACACGAACGCACGCAAAAATACATTGGCAGGTCTGTGGCTATGTGCTGACAGGTTCCGTTTAGGATGAAATCAAAGACTGGCTTCCCAAAACCCAAACCTTGGTAGTTTTCCTCGCTGGCTTCGAAAAAAAGAAATTCTCCTTTGTTCCCTGTGAGTGAAATTTTCCAATTGCGGAAGAAAGGCTATGTTTTTCACTTGGTAATTAAGCTTCCCAGATGAAATAGATCTACATTTATTTCAACCCAGAATGCTCATAGAACCGGGGATTTTCCCTTTTAGAGTTGCCCCCAAATTGTCTTCCTAAAACAGTGCCTTGTTCACCAAAGGACTGCTCTGACTCTGGAATGCCTTCGTGTTGGGGCTGGTTACTGTGTCTTCTCTCGATGCTGCTACGGTGACTGAGTGGCAGGGAGGTAGGGCCAACTTGTCCAGATTAACAGATGACGGCTCATTATTCCCAACACTCTTCCTGGAATGATCAGCTAATCCTGACATGTTTAGTATCAGATAATAAAATGTGTAATAATAATTTTACATACTATACACAATACAATAATAATAATAAGCTATGTTTCGCATCACCTAGGAGTCCATAGAAAATTCCAGCGAAGATACTATTCTTATAAAACGAATCATTCGGGGCGCGTGGGTGGCTCGGTGGGTTAAAGCCTCTGCCTTCGGCTCAGGTCATGATCTCAGGGTCCTGGGATCGAGCCCCGCATCGGGCTCTCTGCTCAGCGGGGAGCCTGCTTCCTCCTCTCTCTGCCTGCCTCTCTGCCTGTTTGTGATCTCTCTCTCTCTCTCTCTCTGTCAAATAAATAAATAAATAAATAAAATCTTTAAAAAAAAAACGAATCATTCAATTGCACAATAAAGTGCCCCTGGCTTATCTCTGTTTGTACTTTCCTCCATGGCAGTGAAATTCTCTCTCTCTCTCTCTCTCTCTCTCTCTCTCTCTCTCCCCCTTGCTCCCATCCCACTTGATGTTTCCATCCCTGGCTGTTTTCCTTCAAATGCCCCACTTGGGGTATTAATATCTTTGCAGTGAGAAGCACATCTGCCTATTCCTGGAAAACTATATATAAAGCAAAGGAAGCTAATCAAATGCCCAGAAGAGGACACAAAGAAACCTTGCCCAAGTGTTTTTCCCCAAGGCTATTGAAAGTTTTCCTGCGGCTTCCTCTGGTGCCACCTGGAAGGGAGCTATGGCAGGATAAGAAGACCCCTCTCTGCCCCCTAATGGAACTGGAGCATGCAAACACCTTCATTTCTAGCTTGGCCTCCAGGCACTGTCTAAAGATCAGCCGAAAGCACAAATGCTCAAGCTCACCAATGCCCTGCGGCGTCATTGACATTGGCTGAATTCTTGCATCTGAAGAATCAAAGTTCCCGAGGAAGACTGGAGTGGGGATGGGAGGAGTCAGGTGACCTGGTATTTTGAGGATGGTGCTCCGCCCCCTCCCCATGCCTCAGTTACCCCATATTTAACAGTAAAGGATTTAGATTTAGTGACCTCTCACATCCTTTCACGATCTAATGCTCTGACAGCCTGAGGCGATGCAAACTGCCAACAAAGATGCACGATACCCCGCCTCTGTTCTAGCCTTGTGACCAAATTGGCGACACATATTTAGTAATAAAGGTCTCAGTGATTTGCACACCCATCTAAAAGATTTGCGCAAATAGGAAGTTTGAGCCTCTCCGTAAGCGTCTCACCTGGCACCCTCCCTCCGGGGCTTAGCTATTGCCGCATAACAAGCCATCCCAGAACTCAGTGGCAAACAATACTAGGCATCCATTCTCAGGGTCAAAGATCTACAGGTCAACAAGGGAAATTCTGCTCTGGGCTATAGTCTACAGGTCAGCTGGGGAAGCTCTGCTCTATGTGGTCACTCTGCAGCCCAGCCTGAAGACACAGCAGCTCCCCGATGACGTTTTTTTTTTTCCATGCAGAAGCTGGAAGCTTCCAGAAGAGCAAGCAGAAACACATGATTCCTTCTAAAGCCTGGGCTCGAAGCTAACACACTGTCACTCCCTTCCACGTTCTATTGCCCAAGACTGTCGCTGGCCAACCCCGCACCGTCAGGGCAGAGGAACATGCTTCTGCTCCAGTGGCGAGAATGGCGGTCAGCCGCAAAGTGTGTGGATACCGAGAGGGTGAAAAATCGAGAATAACAATGCAGCGTATCACATAACCCCATCGCGAAGCGAGTCAGTCGCCTCGGGTAGGGCTTCTCAGACACTGGCACTCGTAAGAATGGCCTCCGGAGCTCATCGAATACAAACTCCTGGCCCCACCACCAGAGATTCCGATTCAGTGGGTCTGGGCTGGAGCCTGAGAATTTACATTTCTAACAAGCTCTCAAGGGATGCTCTCACTGCCGATCCCCATGCCGCACATCTGGTCCCAATGAGCCACAGCACACCAAGGGACTGAGTATCAGATCCATGGGACAGTTGGTAGGAACATTTTAATTCTCCAGATCATATCTAATATCTCACAGTGCAATGCTAGGACATCTCTTAGCTGTGGAAGGAGAAGACTATTTAGACCCATCTGAACACAGAGCTTGGGGGAACCCACACCTTATTGCACTTGACCATGGGTAATGGAGAGCCCACAGCTCGTGCTAAACCTCTCAGCTTCTTTCTCTGCCGAATAACGATTATGGCTCCCAAAAAGCATTCTATCACCCTATCCCCCAACACATGCACACTGAGTTAGCCCTTCCTTTCCCTGAGCTCATACACGATCTCTATTAAAATAGTTATGGCAAGATGTTCCAATTATCTCTTTCCACCTCGGCTTTCCCCAGAGCTGGTAAGCTCTGTGACAGCGACCTCCATGTCTTCTCCATGGGTCTCCCTAATGCCTGACACTTATTAGGGTCCCAACTCATGTTTGCAGAGTGCAAAAACGAGAGAAGGAGCAAGATGGGCCTCTCCTAGGGACGCAGGACTCCTGCGAAAGCATTAAAGAACACTGCAAAGGATCTGATCGCCCACCCCGGGCCGGCCCCTGCCTAGCTGAGGCCTCCAGCCCTTCCTGAATTCCCGTAAAGCAGCGGTTTTCTGCATGCACAGGAGAAGCACCAGGAGATATTTTAAAAATCTCAACACCCAGGCCACCATCCAAACCACCTAAATCAGAAGCCTTGGGGTGGGACTAGGCATTCGTAATTTTTTCAGCTCCTGGTGATTTCCACATGCAGCCAGGACCGAGGACCGCCGAGTGTCAGGGGCCGGCCAGCTCCCCAGCTCCGCAGGCAGCGGGAGCACCTGCGAGGCTGACACCGGGGACCGATGAGTCATGGATAGAGCTTAACCGTCACCGCCACGGGCACTGCAGCTATTTAGAAACAACAAACAATCTGGAGAAACAAGAAACAGATTCTCCCAATCTTGTTATGAAAACAAGGGATTAGTTATTATTGCGTAAAAGCTGGTGCCTCACTAATCCTTACAGAACCTGTTTTGTCGAGAGTTCCAAAGAGTTCCAAAGAAGCGACGGGTCCTTGGAAGGCCCGATCGGCCAGTGAATGGCCTGCCCAAAGCCTAGGAGAGAGCAGCTGGCAGTGGGGCTGGTCTAGGGGCCCCTTGAGACCAGGAGCCGGGGGACGGGGGCGGGGGACAGTCCCTGAGGTCACAGAGGGGGGCTGAGCACGAGGAGAGGAGCGCACGGAAATCACATGCCAGGAAAGTTGGAGAAAGCTCGGAAAAGAGGAGGAGGAGAAGGGAGGCCCAGATGAGCTGGGGTGGGCAGGGGAAGGTAAGGTGGAGAAGGGCTGAGAGGGGAGGCTGGCCCCTCAGACCTGCCCCACATCTCCCAGCCCCCAAGGCCCCTCTCCAGCAGCCACGGGACAGAGACCCCAGGGCCCTTGCCTTTCCCACTGTCCCACTGAATATTCTAGGCATCTCCTCCCCAGAAGGCCTCATGCCCAGGGATGGGAGATCATATTCTCCAAGCAGGGAATGCATGGAACCCCACTGGGGTCCAAAGTTCATGTCACAAACACCCAGTGATTCAGGTGGAGGAGGAGAACAAGGCTGGTGGCTCCAGGCCACTCCTACCGAGACGATCGTGTTGGTTTCTTAACCGCGCAGAGGGATAAGCATGGACCTGCAGAGCAAGAAAAACCGTCCGCAGGTGAGCATGAGCTAGGCGAGCGAGCAGCTCGGCTTTATCAGAGGCCCCCGTAGACAACACCAGAGAGGTTCCTCGCACCCAGTTATCGGGAGCAGAGGGCCCATGTACCAGTGGGAGTCCAGCCGCCAGAACTGGGCCCTTTGGTGACCCGCGGTCTGGCCCCTCGGCATCTCAGAGATGGACCGATGGAGGACGGGTGGATGAAGGCAGTCTTCTGGCCTGTGCTGTACCATCGAGAAAACATGACAGGAGTGTTCCCAGCCACTTCTTCTACGGCAACGACCCCCGCCCATCACATCAGACGGAGACTAAGCAAAGCGCCCACCTTCTCCCCCTGCAATGCCAGAAAGGAGTAAGGATGTCGCAGGAGCTTTGGCCAGAGTAGAGGGGACACGCCGCTTGAGCTTCTGATGATATTTTGCCCTCTCAGGAATCTGATGGCAAATCCAGTTCGAAGGGAGCCACCAACTGGACCAAGGCCGCTCACTCCTGCATTAGGAAGGTGGTGGGATTCTTCTGGACAGCACACAGCCATGTTGCCCTGTTTCTCCTGCTCGGGACACCACCTTGCTGGTTCGCCCTCATATGTCAAGCACTACAAGCCTCAGGCAGCCCCGAAACCTGCCTTCCAGGTCAGCGGCTCTGCAGTCGTGGTGTCCATTTAGCAACCGGGAGGGTCCAAATCAGGCAAACACCAGACTCAGCTGCATTTGGGCTCAACATGGGGCAGCAGCTGCCGCCAGAGGGTCGCGGGCGTGAGGGCGGGGGGGGGGGGGAGTCCAAAGAAATAAAACACACAGAGCCCTTTCGACCCTGCCAGGGATGTGGCAAGGGCTCAATGACCAAGGGAATCTACATCTGCTCATGGGATTCCTCAAGAGCAGTCTACATTCTGGTCAACCGCCCCTTGCAGCCACTAGTCCCAGAACCCAATTCTTTTTAAGAAGCAGCCTGAGAAGAAAGTTGTTTCTTGACAGAGTGTCCAGCTCTGATGCACAAAGGCTGGATCAGAGCTTTTCTCCCCTCTCCCACCACTCTGTGGGCTCCACGAGAGCCTTAAGTTCCTAGGCGAGGGGCTAACAGCCTCCAAAGCCCCATGTCCCTCTGCTACCCCGTCTTCCCCACCATGGGCAACTCCCCTCTGTGTTTGGAGTGGCCATAGGGAGTTTGGCTAAGGGGCAGTCATGCTCTCGTGTGTTTGTTTGTTGATTTGATTGCTTTTGGAGAAAGAAAGAAGAATTTCATGGTGTGCCGAATCTCTTTACGGAGCTGAAAACATTCTAGAACCAGGTCCGTAGCCTCCGCCACATTCACCCATAGTTGCCCCCTTCCCGCCTGTTCTCCTCCACCGTCTGTGATGCCATCTATTTCTTCTCCCCCTCTTCCTCGTTGCCTCTTTCCTTTCTTCTTCCCTGTTCTCCTCCTTCCCCTTCATCCCTCCCGACACCCACCCCCAGTGGGACCACTCTGGGCAGAGGGTTGATGGTTAGCCGTGGGGGGCGGGTGGGGAAAAAGGGGGACATTACAGCTCCTTTTCACCATCTCACACTGCGTTCACATATCCGCCGTAGGTCGAGCAATTTTGTTTCATTATATTGTGCATTTCAAGATGAAAGTCTCCCTAAACTGAACTTGAGAGCTTATTTTTTAAAACTGTAAAGTGAAATGCGTCTTGAGTAACTGAAAATAACTAGCAAACCTGGTGACCATTTGCATTTCTGTTACGAGAAGTAAACTAAAATCCACGAGCATGGCACAGGGGTGAAACAGGACTGGCCTCATAGAGGAGTAAACAAACCCGATGGTAACTATTTACTACGACCCTCCCGCCAGCAAAGTATAGGAGGTCTTCAGAGTTTCTGCCCCAGGCTCGCCTAGACTTAGATGTTCCTGAGGAACTTCTCAGCAGGGCAGCTCTGGATAGAGCCCCATCCCCCACCGCAGCCCACCCCGGGCAATCAAGGGCATCCACCTGCCTGACCCTCCGCCGCCGCCCCCCCCCCCACCTGTCAGAACTCCTCCCCCACCATGGGAGAAGTGGCTATGATTCCATCAGAGCCCCGGTGTGGGCCCATGGACTCTGGTTCGGAGAGGGTGGGCGCCAACTTTCCCGTGTGATGGGTCCAAGCCAGCAACCTCCCCTCACCTCCTGACTCACTCCAGGGGCCTCTCACCAGGGCCCCAGCCTCTCCACCACCACACCCCCGGAAGTCTTTGGAGCCATGGCCCTCACCCTATGTGCTCTCTCTTGCTCTCTCTCTCTCGCTCTCTCTCTCCCCAGTTTCAACATTTTGTAAACCAGCTCGTCCCGTGATTGTCATGCCACCTGGGACATCACTGTGCCTACCCTCGCAGGTGAAAAGCATTCCTGCCCCAGACGGATGGGCCTTTAAGAAGATGAATGATTTTTACTAGACCTCGTCTGCAAAACAGTCACCAGAAAACAATTCCATGCTCCAGGGTGCTGACCTAAAGCCTTCTGATCACAGCTACCCCCCGTTAAATGTCAAACTTTTCCCAGAACACCACCAAAATGAGACGAGTTCAAGACTGCACAGTAGAGGCTGATGAACTCAGCTACTTTGAAATGGGCATGCAAGGAGAATGAGTCTTTGAGAACTATATCCTGGTAGAAATTTCCATGCGGGAACCCAGTTGAGTTTGGTCTTTAAATTCTTTAAGAGACTTAAAAATAACAAATCCCATTCTTCCTGCCATGGGAGTGACAAACAGTGAGGGAATAGTTTCTGGGACTTTAAGGTGGCAAAGGTCTCTCCTGCCTACCCAAGGATCTATTTACATTCATCCTTGCCTGCTGGTTTCCGCAGATTCCTGCTGGGACACGGTCTAGCGGCCCTCCTGACCCCTGACCGGGCCGGGCCGGGAGGGGGACAAGGTCATGCCTACCAGACCTGTCACAGGGTCACCAGCTGACAAAGGCATCGCTTTCATGAGTTGTTTTGAGGACAGTTTGACTTTCAACACATTGATTTCTTTCCTTCTGCAGCATTGTTAGAGATAGAGAAATACAAATCCAATTTCCCATTTTAACGAAGCCACCAATAAAAAAAACACTTGTGTAACGCTGTGGATTGCAAGGCGTTTAAACAAAAATTGGGTTGCTTCATCTTTCAAACAGCCAGCAACATCGGAATTGCTATTTCCCCAATATTTTGATCCCTCCCTGGGTGGTGGAGATTGAACAACTGCCAGAGGTCAAACCACCCGCCGTGGTAGAAGAGGCTGGGGCTGGAATGAGGGTTTCTGTCCCCTTGGTCCCTGCTCTTCGACCAGAACTATTTTCCCACAGGAGCCACTGGGAAGCTTTCATTCTTCTGCTTTCCAACAAGGCCATTCTTGCACAAAGAGCAGAGCCCGCCTATTTCCCAAGTTCTCCAAAGCAGACGCCCCCAAAGCCTCCCAGGGACTGCAGCTGAAATTTAACGTTGTTACTCCCCTGTGTCCCAGAGCGACACTTGAGTTCATTCACCTTTGGGACGGAAGAGAGCGGCCACCTTCTTTCTCCAAGTCCTTCAACTAACACATGTTTCAGGCCAAGTGCAATCGGAGCAGCAGACCACCTTGAGCGGTGGGGAACGCGGGCTGTATTACGGGGCTAGCCCTGCCACCATCGTCGGAGCCAGGAGAGGCATCCGAGCGAGCTGGCTGCCTCTGGGCCTGGTGTGCAACGGGCCGGAAGTCAGCAGGCCAAGGGTGGAAGTGGGGGAGACCAGCAACAGATGAGGATGGCATCTGTCTCTCGCTGTGTCCTCCAGCCGTGACGACGCGGGTGACCTGCCGAGTAAATTAGGGACAGACGAGGAGATGCAGGGGAAGCCAGATCTGTTCAGATCTCACTGCTGCCCCGGCCGGCAAGGTCAGCCAGCAGGTCAGGGACGTGGGGCTCTGTCCCCACTAGGGGGTGTCTGCCCTGCTGTGACCCCCTGAGTATTTGGCCATTTGGCCACTAGTTTACTCCTTCCAAGTCCCATACAAATTTTTCCAAAGAAGACACCCAGATGGCCAACAGACACAAGAAGAGATGCTCACCATTACTCATCACCAGGGAAATGCAAACCAAGACCACAAGGAGATATAACCTCATGGCTGGCTGAATGACTGAAAAAAAAGAAAAAATACAAGAGTCAACAAGTGTTGGCGAGGATGTGGAGAAAAAGGAACCTTCGTGCACTGTTGGTGGGAATGCAAACTGGTGCAGCCACTCTGGAAAACAGTATGGAGGTTCCTCAGAAACTTAGAAATACCATACGATCCAGTAATTTCACTGCCGGGTATTTACCCAAAGGAAATGAAAACACTAATTTAAAAGATATATGCACTCCTGTGTTTATTGCAATATTATTTGTAGTAGCCAAGATACGGAAGCGACCCAACCCAACTGTCCATCCACAGATACATGGATAAAGAAGATATGTTATATATAGATAGATGGATATAGCTAGCTAGCTAGATGTAGATATAAACACAATGGAATATTACTCAGCCATAAAAAAGGAAATCTTGCCATTTGCGACAACATGAATGGATCTAGAGGGTATAATGCTAAGTGCAAAAGTTAGAGATATACAAATACCATACGATTTCACTCATATGTGGAATTTAAGAAACGAAACAAAGACAAGCAAAAAATTGACTCTCAAATATAAAGAACAACTCTTGGCCGCCAGAGGGGAGGCGGGTGGGGGATGGGAGAAACAGGCGAAGGGGATTAAGAGTACAATTATCTAGATGAGCACTGAGTAATGTATAGAATTGTTAAATCAGGGATGCCTGGGTGGCTCAGTCGGTTGAGCCGCTGCCTTCGGCTCAGGTCATGAAACCAGGGTCCTGGGAACGAGTCCCGCATCAGGCTTCTCGCTCAGAGGGAAGCCTGCTTCTCTCTCTGCCTCTGCCTGCTTCTCTGCCTGCTTGTGCTCTGTCTCTCTCTCTCTGACAAATGAACAAATAAATAAAATCTTTAGAATTGTTAAATCATTATATTGCACACCTGAAACTACTATAACACTCTATGTTGATTATATTTGAATTTTTAAAGAAATTTAAGCCAACGACGAAAAAAAGAAAGCTAACCAAAAACAAACAAAAAATATATACCTATATAAAATCTAATTGATGATATGGAGAAGTGAAATAAACCAGGAATTACAAGATGGTGGGATAAGTTGAAATGACAAATGCTTTAGGCAGGAGACGGGCTACAGCGGGACAGGGCCACCGTGGTGGAAAGGGATAGTCTATTTCTGCCACTGTTTAGAGTTGCTAGTAAGAGACGATAAATTGACTTCCAGTCAATTTTATCATTCTCTTAAAATTCTCCGCAGACCATGCACCTCTTATTGCCTGCACCGCTTCCAGGCCACCCCCCTTCCTTGAGATGGCCCCTCATTCGCAGCGGGCCAGGAGAGTAACCTCACAGAGCAGGAGAGGAGAAGAACATAGGCAAACGTGAGTCCCGACTTGTCAGTGACCACGCCTCAGGCAGCTAACAAGGACTTCTGGGGCAATTGAGTTTCTGGGTCAGATCCATTGTCATGTGGCCATTAATTGGGACGTTAATCTTCCTATGAGGTCCTTTGTGGCCAAGTTGGAAAGTCATGGTAATAATCAGGGAGCAGGACAGAAGTCTTCAGTGGTTCGAAGGGGACCAAAGGGAGAATGCTCTACCCACTGGAGGGGGACACGACAGTAAAGGCACTGAAGAAGAGCCGTATCTGTCTTACCAGGAAGATAGGTGGGTTTGGGGGTCTCTGGGCAGAGGAAACCCGTTGGGCAAAGCCTGGCACTGGGCGCCACCTGTTGGCACAGAGGGACCTAGGAGCAGGTGCAGGAGGGTGTGGCAGATATGGAGGGAGAAATGGACTAAGGGCTTTTATACCACCCTGAAGAATTAGGGCAAAAATTTAGAGTGTACCTTGTGCCTCTCCATTCTCCTACGTCCCTCTTCAGCTGTGGTACTAGGTAGCTATCGCATTGGAAAGCATTTAGGGTGGAGGTGGCCAAAAGGTACAATTTTTATTCTTTTTAATTTTTTTTTTAAAGATTTTATTTGTTTATTTGACAGAGACACAGCAAGAGAGGGAACACAAGCAGGGGGAGTGAGAGAGGGAGAAGCAGGCTTCCCGCTGAGCAGGGAGCCTGATGTGGGGCTCCCGGGACCATGACCTGAGGACCACGACCTGAGCTGAAGGCAGACGCTTAACAACTGAGCCACCCGGGCGCCCCACAAATGTCCATTTTTAAAATAAGTAAGCCTTGGAGATGTAATGTACAGCATGGTGATTATATTAATCACCATGTATGGTGATTTGTTTCAAGCCAGATCTCAGCATCAAAAATGATACACTGTATCGTATACTTGAAATTTGCTTAGAGAGCAAATCTCATCACAACAACAACAACAACAAAATGTGTAACTATGGTGAGAGACAGAAACTAGACTTATTGTGGTCATCATTTTACAATGTATGCAAAGATCATTTTATTGTACACCTGAAAGTAATATAATGTCACATGCCGGTTATACCTTAACTTTAAAAAATGAATTGGCATGGTCCAAAAAAAAAAGCATTTAAGAATTTTTCTAATAATAAAATTTTTTTTTTCTAATAAGCTGGCATCAGTGGATGGTGTTAAACAGGGAATGCCTTTGGGTTGTGTATTAGACACCTCGCCCGGGCTAGATCAGGAGACGGGACAGTGGAGGGAGCTGGGACAGGATGGCCACAGCTGGGCCAGGCCTGGCACAGGCCAGAAGAGGAGGGAGGAAGCTCATTCAGTAAAGAGAAGCTGGGGGGTTCGGTATCTGATAGACATGACCTTGAGGAAAAGGGACGGCACTGGCCTGGCCCTGGTTTCTGGCGCAAATGGTAGGGGCACAATTCACGGGGCTGAGGGGTGGGGAACACCCAGGAGGAAGGTCATGATTCAGAGGCAAGAAGGTGAGATGAATTGGGGCAGGTGGAGTCGGAGATATTGAAAGACATTCTTTTGGAGTCAGCCTACAAAGATGCTCCTGCAAATGTTGTAGGTTGCACACATTCAAGCAAAGGGCAAGGTCACCGAGCAAGAACGGATTGCGTAACAAGAGAACAAGGTCAGGGACAGAACTCTGGGAAGTGCTGTGAGGAGGCTACCAGCACTCGGGAAAGAGGTCAGGGGGAAGAGGAGAGGCCAGGGCTCAGAAGCCAGAGGAGGAGAGGGTTTCCAGGAACAAATGACCCACAGCGGGGCCGTGCGATCGAGATAAAGTACGAGACACAGGCTTCCACACTGTAAAGAAAATCCAAGCAGGTGCAACCAACTTTAGTAACAGATTTTATTAAACCCCCTCTAAGCAAGAGTGTGATTCCAAAATGTAATTAATATAAAAAGTACTGAGAGATTTTACGTTCTTTGTTTCAAGCCAGATCTCAGAAGCTTACGGCACATCTCAATTCAGAAACTAAATTTTCTTTTTTTTTTAATTTCTCAGTTGCTGTGATCATATTTTCTTTTTTTTATTATGTTACGTTAGTCACCGTACAGTACATCATTAGTTTTTGGTGCTGTGTTTCATGATTCATTGTTTGCATGTAATATATGAAAATAGTGCCCCACGCAATACGCATCCTCCTAATACCCACCACCGGGCTAACCCATCCCCCCACCCCCAACCCTCTGAAACCCTTGGTTTGTTTCTCAGACTCCATAGTCTCTTATGGTTCATCTCCCTCTCCGATTCCCCCCCTTCATTTTTCCCTTCCTTCTCCTAATGTCCTCCATGCTGTTCCTTATGTTCCTCAAAGAAGTGAAACCATATGATAATTGACTTTCTCTGCTTGACTTATTTCACTCAGCATAATCTCCTCCATTCCCATCCAATGTTAATGCAAAAGTTGAGTATTCATCCTTTCTGATGGAAGCATAATATTCCATTATATATATGGGCCATATCTTCTTTATCGATTCTTCTGTTGAAGGGCATCTCTGCTCTTTCCACAGTTTGGTGATTGTGGCCATTGCTGCTATGAACATTGGGGCGCATGTGCCCCTTCTTTTCACTACATCTGTATCTTTGGGGTAAATACCCAGTAGGGCAATTGCTGGGTCATAGGGTAGCTCTATTTTTAACTTTTGAGGAATCTCCACACTGTTTTCCGAGTGACTGCACCAACTTGCATTCCCACCAACACTGGAAGAGGGTTCCCCTTTCTTTACATCCTCTCCAACACTTGTTGTTTCCTGTCTTGTCAATTTTTGCCATTCTAACTTGTGTTAGGTGGTATCTCACTATGGTTTTGATTTTAATTTCTCTGATGGCTATTGATGATGAACATTTTTTCATGTGTTTATTAGCCATCTGTATGTCTTCAGACGCTAAATTTTCATCAGCAATGCTTGAACTGTATTTAGATCTCATAAAATTTACAGTGGAGAAAACTACATTCACAGGCCCAAATTGTTCCAATCAAACTTAAGAGGTTTTCAAGGGGCACCTGGGTGGCTCAATCGGTTGGGCGTCTGACTCTTGGTTTCTGCTCAGGTCATGATCTCAGGGTCCTGGGATCGAGCCCTGGGTCAGGCTCCCAAACTCAGCGAGGAGTCTGCCCGGGATTCTCTCTCTCCCGCTCCCACTGCCCATTCCCAGGCTCGCACATGCACTCTCTCTCTCAAATAAATAAATAAGTCTTTAAAAAAATTTTCTTAATAACTGAATCAAGTATCTGCTTTTAAATTTAAATTTTAAATAATTAAAATTAAATGAACAATTCAGTTGCTTAAGGCACTGCCACATTTCCAGGGTTCTTGAAATAACCCTCTGGCCAGTTGACCACTCCTCTAGACACAGCCATGGACAGCGCAGAGCCACGGAATCCAATGACACAGAGCAGTCAATGGGCACCGTGGGCCAGAGACCATTGCACATGGCCGTGGAAAGAAGCAATGGTTTCGGTGGCTATTGGTGCCATAGCCTGGGAGTAGAGGGTCAAGGGATGAAGGAAAACCGAGCAAAAGTTAAGAGTCAAAGTAAATTTCTTGGATATTGACTTTGTAAAGAAGGAGAGAGAAAGTAGAGTAGCCACAATGAATGCCGAACCACAGAACCTTGGATTTTTGTTTTGTGAGGCAGGAGAGTGTCAGGAATATTGGCAGGCCTGGGGAATGAAGCAATACTGAGAGAGAGGTTGTGGTATTGACGGATAATGGAGGCGATCTTTGAGACTTTATTTCTCTGAAATCCCTGGGTAAAGCAACATGCGATAATCATAGTCATACAATCAAGTTTACTGAACGCTTCCCATGTGTGGGTCATGCTCGTCTCATGTATTATCACATTTAATCAACATGTAATTACAGAATCATAGAGTTTGCTTTGGGAAGAGAAGCAGAGACTGGAATGATCATTGTTAAATCAGTTGGAACCGACACGTAATCATAATCAGAACATAATCCCCGAGGAATATGTTGGCATTTGGATCTCCGAGCTAAGAGGAAAAGGGTCCCAGTTATACCGATATACTCTTTCACACGGTGGACTCTTGCTTGCTCCTATGTACAACTACCACGAAGCAGCTTTGGACTCAGAAGCAGGGTGGGAAAAGCAGGAAGAAGGACAGAAGATCCCGAGTCTGCTGTTCCGGTGCGGTGCCATCCCCCAGGGTTACAAACCTTGGCGAAAATGTTGCCTGCAAGGAGCATGTGAAGATCGCCGCTTTCAGTGGAGCCGAGGATCCACCTATGAAATTCCCTCGTCTGTCCCCCCATGACCAAATCATGTGCAAAGTCCTGGGCAAGACCCCTCTGTCAATGACTGGAAATCATAAGGAAAAATGGTTCATCTGAACCAGCCCTGCAGAGAGGCAAACATCTGCTCGCACATGCAGAAAACGTGTCTAGCCCACTTCAAAGACGTCGTGTATGTCTTAACCACCAAAGGAAGGAATTCCGAAAAGAAAGCCATAAATAAGTCTTGCGGGGGGAAGACATGTTCAGCATTTTTGATTGTGCTGTTGAAAGGCAGAGCTTTTTTCCCCCTTTTTTCTCTTGCTGATCTTGAGCCAACAAAGCTATTGACATAATTTTTTTTTAACCGAGAACCAGAAACGTATTTTTTTTTAAGTTTGCCCATCTGGAATAACAATCCTGGTACAAGAGAAAGAAGGCAGTAGCCTCACCTGCTTTGCAGGATCCCGCTGCTCGCCAGTCCCAAAAGTTCTGCAAGAGAGAGACCCTTTGGGCCACAGTGGCAAGCACCAGAAGGAAAACCTCAGGTGAGAAGGTTAATCTCAGTGTTCATTGCCCGCTCCCCCCCCCCCCATAGGGTCGTGCCCGTTTGTTTGCATGAAGAGGATTGGCTCAGGGGATCAGTGTTGTCTGATCCCTACAAAGCCCATTTTATTTTTTTTTTTTTAAGATTTTATTTATTTATTTGATAGAGAGAGACACAGCGAGAGAAGGAACACAAACAAGGGGAGTGGGAGAGGGAGAAGCAGGCCTCCCGCCAAGCAGAGAGCCCGATGCGGGGCTCGATCCCAGGACCCTGGGATCATGACCTGAGCCGAAGGCAGACATTTAATGACTGAGCCACCCAGGCGCCCCACAAAGCCCATTTTAGGACTCCACAGGAACATAATACTTCCATGGGCCAAGTGATGTTCTAAATGCTTTACATATATACATATTTAAATTCCTTTACTCCTCACAACAGCCCTTATAGGCACAGAAAGGTTAAGTGACTTTCCCAAAGTCACACAGCTGTCAGGGGCCAGCATCGGACCAGACTGCTTGACTCTCAGTCTGCGAAGTGCCTGCGAAGTGCCTGCGAATCCCATGTGTCTCCCTTCAACTCAGCTCTTCCCCAGACTGTTCTTGCACTTTAAAGCCCACGGGGCCCAGTGAGAAGGGACTGACCTAATTAAGGAAAAGTCCCTCAGCTCTTCCAAAGCCAAAATTTCAACCTATGTACCTCATGGATATATAGACGCCGTTTTAAAGGTCAAGACTTTACTCACATGTGAAGAAGGGGCTTCTTGCTATCATTTCCAAAGGTGGGCCCATCCAGATGGACAATTGGTGCCGTTCGTTGGTCATTAGTCCCATCTATCCCAGAGTGTAGGAAATAATGGCGGTTTTTTCATTAGTCGGGTTCTGGTTCTGGCTGCTTCCAGAAGGAGCCAGGGAAGCAGGATATCACAAACATTAGCGAGCTCTGCAGAGAGGGCCAGGAGCAGCAGAAACAGGTCTGTGAAGACCTACTATGTTTTTCATCCCTGCGTTTGGGCTCCTGTCAACTTGAAAAAGGACTGACCTACTACCAAAGGGGATGTCAACAAGACTGGTCAAATACGATAAACTCCACCTGCAGAAAATGAAAGAGTCCCCCGAAAAATACCTCTCCCTGGAGCAGTAAGCCTTCTGAACTCAAGATGGCAAGTCCCAGGAAATACACATACCGGAGGGCCCGGAAAGTTCTAGAAGTAACCCAAATGTCAGAAATAATGTCTCCAACCTCCTAACCAAAGCCATAGAACTGGGCCAGCTGAACTCCTAGTACCTGGAAAGGAAAGAGATGGGCTCCTGGCCCGGGCTGAAGGGCACTGCCCCATTCTGGGGGCTGCCCCCACTGGCGGGCAAGCTGGCCCAGGCTCCCAGGCAGCTGCTGGACCGAAAAGGAAAGAGTACATATGGCGATGTCTGGTCAGTACAGCACAGCTCCCGGCAGTTCTGCGGGCTCGGGGCGATCAGGCTCTTTGGAACCATAAGCCCTGGTCAATGTCTTGTCCCCAAGTTCTGGCCCACATCACAGGCACAAGGAGGACAGAAACTGGAAAGTGGCTGAGATGTGCTCTTGCATTTCTCTGGGCCGCCCAACTCACCATGGCGGGACTCTTAAAACGCCACACGCCACAAGTTTTCCTGCATAATCCTCAAGTCCACGTGCAGCCGTGTTGCTATTCCTATTTACAGAAAAGGAACCAAACACAGAAAGGTTGTAAGTGCGGTTGGCCGCGGGAAAGCTCCCCTTTGAACCCTGTCGGGTGGAGCCCACCGCCTTACTTCACAAAATACTGGTATTTTTATCAACCCGATCAATTTTCAATCGTGGACCCCAGAACTCACGAGCTGGGAGAGGCATCAGAGACCTAGCCCAACCCTTACCCCTCCTCGGAGGAAAACGGGGTCCCAAGAGCTGAAGGCGGTGCCCTCTTACCCTCGGGCTGCTGTAGTAATGAATGACCACAAACCCGATGCCCTAAATCGACACCCGCTTATTATTCCGTTTCCCTAGGTCAGAAGCTGGGGTGAGGGGTGGCTCGGCTGGTTCTCTGCTGAGGGTCTCATGGGCCCCAATCAAGGTGTCAGCAGGGCTGCAGACCTTTCTAGAGTCTCTGGGAAGACTCCTCTCTCAAGCTCATAGAGTGTGTTGGCAGAATTCAGGCCTTCGTGGTTCCAGGGCCAGAGTCCCCATTTCCTCGCAGGCTGTCATCCAGGGCCCGCCTGCGTTCCTGTCTCACTGCCCTTCCCTCCCGAAACCAGCAAGGGCATACGGCGCCCTTCTCTTGATGTGACTCTCTCCAAATCCTCCTTCTGCCGCATCTCTCGGACTCTAGCCAGAGAAAGTTCTCTGCTTCTGAGGCTTGTATGATTCAGCTGGGCCCACCCAGACAATTCAGGATAATCTCCCTACGGTAAGGTGCTTAATGAGATCTGCAAAGTCCTTTTTCGAGGACATGGTCACACAGTCTAGGAATTAGGACGTGAACATCTTCTGGCCGTGGTGTCAGTTAGAAACCCAGAACAGGTATTTAACCCCCCAAGTCAAGCATGGTGTGTGGCGGGAGCCTCAGAGCTCCAGGCTGGACAGGTTTTCAGCTGGAGGCTTGTATCAGCCGAGGGGATGGCCCCATTCCCTGCCACCAGGTGACGAGCAGGGGGACCACGGCGCGCTCCAGTTTTCCTGGTCTCTGGGGCCTGTTTTGGCAGTGTCCCTCATCATTTTGTGAGAGCTGCTGCAAAATCCTCGGAACTTTCAACAGATGGATGTGCAAACACGAATACCAAAACCTACTGCAAAATATTCATTCGTATGCTAATGTATGCAGTCATTCGATAAACATTTGCGGAGAGCTTACAGCAAGCAGGCAATGTGAAAAAGATTTGTGGATCTATAGCATCTTTGAATTATTTATAAGGCAGCCCCCCCCCCCGATTAATATGAATAACAGAATCGACCGCATTCGGGCCTTTGCACGAGTCAGCGTTCATGCAGACCATGTATCCTGAAGAACGTCGAGGGGCTGTGGCTGGGTCTGGTGGTGAAGTAACCCGCCCACCGCCAGGTGGGTGGTGGTCCAGACTGAAGCTGAGTCCCTTTCCAGCAGAGTAGGACCTGGGACTGCTGTCATTGATGCCTCGGGCCCCAGGGCCACGTCTTTCTGCCAGGACGCCCAGGGCAGAGGGACCGGCAGGAAGACAGGTGTCCAACAGGACGTGTACCTGGGTCCTCGATGAGGCCAGCAGGGCTGTCCTGCCTGGGGACAAAAGTTACAGACAGTCCGGAAGGACTGACACATGAAAATCTGAAATGACCAACGCAACTGACGGAGTAGCTACTCCCTATTCAAAAAGATCCTGTATTTATTATAAAACATCTTTAACCAACAAGCTTTCTTGAAATGCGGTTCAACTCAGCAGCAAATTCAGATTGGTGTAGCTGGAAGGGGACTTGAAATATGAACTTTTATTCTAAAGCAAGGAAAATGGGACCCTGAGAGGCGGGGTGACTTGCCCAGGAGCCCCTCGTGAATGCGTGAACTCAGAACCTCTGGCGTTGGCCCTCCCTCCATCGCGCCGCGGGGCCTCTGACGGCAATGCTGGCAAATTGATGTTTAGAAACCAATAAACATGTGCACGTGGATATATTATATGACAAGTGATACTCTATAAGCATGGCGCTTCATACAGAAGCACCGAGAAGTGGGGGAGAACTGGCTGAGAGGCAGGAGAGCTAAGTTCTGGTCCCCGATCTGCGAGTAGCAAGCTGTGTGACCACAGGCAAGTTGTTTGACGTCTCTGGACTACATTTCCCTCATATATAAACTGACTGAAGTTTAAAGCCTTTCCCAATCCGGTACCCATGACTAAAGGCAAAAAGCCTTACGCGATTAGCTACGTGTCATGTGTAAAACGGAAATACGGAAGGATTTGGGCCGAAGACTCTCATTTAGTTTGTTCTGCTGGAGTGAAGGAACCCCGGATCTACGATAAGATTCCCCCTTCCCGATGCACCAAGCACCACGCGAGAGGCGAGGGAGCCCCTGGGCAGGAAGGAAGGGAGCAAAGGGCAGTCCACCACCCACCCTGCCAAGACCACCTTCCCATGGTTGCTGCAAACTGGACCCCTTGACGCTCCTTGAATCACCACGTTTGATGCGCCATCGGTCTACACGCTTCCCAGCACCCTCCCATTCTTGTCAAGGGTGGCAGGGGATGGCGGCTGGGTTCTGGGCTCTCGCACTTTCTACCTGAGCCTTAATGGGATTGGAGACGTGAGGCGAGGAGAACAGAGGAACACGCAGTCCCGAGAACCCCAGCCCCGCTCTCTGGACGTACCACCCTCGCTGACTAGGACAGCTCTGAATGTGTCCGGGCAGCTCTCCACTTGGCCTTGGCCTCCACCCCAGGAGATGCATACACAGATGTTCTCCTTGTATAAATGAGGACACGGAGGCTCTATCCTGCTTGTAACCCTACGCGTCCCCGTGAACAGCACGGGCCCGAGGACACGTCTCTATCAGAATGGCACCTGCTCCGGGCAGAGATCTTCCTCAAACGCCAGGACGCTCAAACCGGAAGGACGTGAAGCCATTTTGTGTCCGCCATTCATACATGGCGCGTGACGAGAGAAGCCCAAAGTGCACAGAAGCTGATATTCTAGTGAGAAACACACCTCCAAGATACGCAAAACCAACAGAGGAGGCTAACCAAGTCCTCGCTGGCCCGACTCACGTGGACCGAGGTTCAACAGAAGTTCGAGGGAGAGTTCGAGGAGAAGAGTAGTAAAGACCTCGCTCACTACCTTCGCACGGTTTGCCTGGCCAAAACAGGTATGTTGAATCCCAAGACAGTAATAAATGCCGTCTGAAGACAGAAAGAAAAGGAGCCAAACCCCAGATGTTTTTATTACTTGGGCAATATTATGGCTTCCACTATAATATGGTTTGCCCTCTGTTTATAAGAACAGGGCAGGGAAAGGGGGCAAATGGGATTTTTCACAGTAATTTTTTCCCCAGCTACTATTGTGGCTTTTATTATCGGTGGAAGACCTGAAATTCCACCAGCCCAGGTCGTTACTCTGATCTTTCGCAGCAAAAGAGTCAGGCAAATAAAAAGGAAACCACCTTATTAAAAGCAGAAATACCCTGAAAAGTTAAGAACCAAAATATTGAGAAGGGCAACCCCTTAAAAAAAAAAATTTAAGCGTCTCCAACAAATAGAAATCCCCCATGGAAAGAACAAAGGTGTGCAGCCCAGACGAGCCAGAATTTGAAGGTTAGTGGGGAATGCAAAGGGAGCCTGTGTTTATGAATGAAGCCATCTCATAGCACACTCCCGTGCCCTCCCATAGAGAATACCAGGGAGGGCGCTGGGAGGAAGGGGGCGTGGCCTCCTTGCACCTTGGTCAGGCACTAGCTGTATCAGGAAGTGAGGTTCCCCTGTGTGGTTACAACCGTGCAGCTATCAGCATAAGTCTGGGCTGGCCGTCGCAGATCACATTTTGGCAAAAGCCAAGGAAGGCTCCTCCTTGGGGTCCCTGGGTAAGGATGGGATGTACAGAGTTCCAGAACCGGCAGAAACCTTGCAGGTTATCTAGCCTGCCCCATGATTTTACAGAGAAGGACTCTGAAGGCAGGGGGAGGGAAGTGATTAGCCTAAGATTATGTTCGCATGATCCCATTAGCCTGGAACATGTTCACAGAGCTGGGACCAGGACTCAAGTCTTTGCGCTTCTGGTCCTCAAAGGTATGTAGTATCTTCAACCACCAACAGAAAAAGTGAGTGCAGACCAATGCTTTGCTCAGTCCTGTTCCATCTCCTGTGGGTTTTCCTCCATATCCTTATCATTTCTTCTGACGATGCACACTGGCTTCCTCTCTCTTGTCTCCTCTGCACCTTCTCTCCATCATGCACATGTTTGGGGGGGTGGAACTCTGCTTCACTGACTGCCCCCTACATATCCCAAGCAGTACTAACATCTCACTGGAAAGACCTGCATGAGTAAGGGGTATGTGATAGGTACAGGAGGAGGGGTGCTGAGAGGGAAATGCAGCGGGAAGGGTGTGGGAGAAGGGTGCAGGAGGAGGGGTACATTTATAAAAAAGGGTGCAGGAGGAGGGGCACAGGTGTAAAGGGTGCAGGAGGAGGGGTGGAGGGAGCCAGGTCCCAGCCTGGAGTACACAGAACATATATAGGGAGCATGAAAGGAAAAGGATTATGACACTTCCGGGTTGGTTAATTTCACAGTCCATGTGAAATGAATGGTAAGTTAGGGACAGGGGTTGGAGGTCTTGTTCCCCACATCAAGCTCTCCCCGGCACCCTGTGTCTGTCCCAGGACATCAGGCTGAAAGGGACCACACTGACTATGCTGCAGGTGTCCCTCTTCCCTGACGTTGGATGCCAGCCAAGAGGATTGTATTTCCTGCGGGACCTCCGGCTGCACGAGGCTAGAAGATTTACGGGCTGCTGCCTGAATGCCTGGAGCTCAGGCACCTCACCCTCACCCGAGTGAGACAGATTTTCTGACTTGATAGCTCAAGAAGGCAGGACATTATTTTTTTTTAATACCCACTAGATTCTAAGAAAAATAGGGAGGAATGGCAGTTTTATCAGCGCATAGCTGGAATGTCTGATCGTGCATTTTAAAAGCCTACCTCTATTTATGAGGCAGAGTTTAACTTCTATGGAATTTGTAGAGTGCACGGAACTGTGAGTCTTGATCCACAGAAAATACGAATGTCTGTGTGATTTTAGACCGAACAGGCAGACGCTGGTCAGTCTTCTCGATCATCTGGAAGTCCATTTAGACTGACCAACCTGAGTGAATGAGAGAGTCAGGGATTCCCAGTTGTTTTTGTTCTTTATTCAAAGTCTAACTTGGTAAGGGATTTTTTTTTTAAAAATCATCTCAAGTCACCTGAAAATGAAATTAACTATCAATCTAATTTTTAGAATAACTGCCAGTTATAGAACATTTATAAGGGTAGCAACAAGTAAACATCAAACATTGTAACATCATATGTATATTCATATCTAACTGGATATACTCATTTGGGAGGCTACCTGATAGAAATTTGTGATCACGGCACTATGTACTAAGTACAAACCACTCAGAAGTATGGGACATAAGAACGAGCCACCACCATACGGAGTGAACGTTTCCAAGCACCTGCTCTGTGGGATATGGGTTCCCAATGGCCATGCAATAAAACCACCATCTGCGAGGTACTTCCTGGTGCCCTTGGGGCAATAGGGATCTTTCCTTAGGAGCCTGGCACTGGACACAGGGTTCCATGGGCTGTTGATATGTTTTATGTTAAAAAGAAAAGGGAAAAAAAAAGTTTTATGGACAAATAGGATTAGAGAATCCCGGGTCAGACAAAGAGAACTTAGCTTGTCGTGCAGTGCCTGGCCAACTTCACTCCCTCATCCTGTCAATGACAAGAACCCTAGGGTAAACTGAGTTAGATCTCCATTAGCTACGGGACCAGCTGAGAGCAGAGCCCAGATTATCCAAAGCAACCGGCCCCATGCCAAGAGAGAGACTGGCGCTGGAATGCCCTTGAGACACACAAACATACTGAAACCTCTGACGATCATCCCATCTTTTCTATCTTTTCGCCCCAAACCCTAATGCCACCAACCCATCATTCTTGTTCTCTCAACAGAACATCCAATTAAACAGCATTTAGTGGCATCTGCAGATCAATCAAAAAATACATGCTCTGCATACAGAGAAGCAAGTCATCTTTTGGGGCGCCTGGGTGGCTCAGCCAGTTAGGCGTCTGCCTTCTGCTCAGGTCATGAACCCAGGGTCCTGGGATCGAGCCGTGCATCGGGCTCCTTGCTCAGTGGGGGATCTGTTTCTCTCTCTTCCTGCCACTCGCCCTGCTTGTATGTGTCTCTCTCTCTCCCCCAAGTGAATAAATAAAATCTTTAAAAAAAAAAAAAAAGAAAAGAAAGCCATCTTTCCTCCTTTACAAAATGAAAAAATGAATCATAGAGGTTAAATTGACTGTAGATGTTAAGAAATCCAAAGAAAGATACTTTGTTCACATCTACTTTTAGGCAAGAAACATTGCTCCATTTTCTGTGTACACACACACACACACAAAAACGTATGTTTGTGCGCATGTGTGTCTTACACACAGAAATTGCACCAAGATGACCCCCAAACACCCTGATAAAAATTGACGAGGTCAACCAGCTTGGTGTTTCCTTTCTCCCAACTTCCCACTCTGTGGCATTCTGTCAAGCCCTCCATCCATTGGATTAATGGATTAATGGATAACGGATTAATGGATTAATGATGCAGCCATCGCTGGATTAATAGCACAAGGATCTTGGTTGGACCACATGCCCAGCACGGAGCCAGACCCTGGGGCAGTGCCCACAGTTGGAGAAGACACAGCCCCTGCACTGAAGGGCTTGCCCTCTAGCTCATGTTACATTCTCTCTTCACAGACAGCCAAGCCGGAGAGGAATCTGAGGTAGAAGGGCAGGGCAGCCATGCTTCGGTCTTTGTTCTGACAACGATGCATCACCAGGCTTCTCTTTGGCACAAAGGACTGAAAGCCTGAAGTACGAGATACTCCTTTGTACGTAATGGACGCAAGTTTTCCATTGGCACTGTTGATTTTGGCCCCCTTTTAGTGTGCACAATGATATGCCAGCATTTCGGAAGCTGACAGTGCAAAGTAGGATGGGTTTTCCTAACAGTTTTATCTCTTTCTACAGTTGGCCTCTCTGGTGCCTCTCCCTCAACCCCCCCTTAGCAGCAGGCGCCATGCTAAGACCAACCAGGGCTCCCTGGAGAACTGGTTAGCACCCTAATACAAGGACTCTAAGAATGACTTCATGCTTCAGAAGACAGCCATTGAATGGAAAAACCAAAAAACGATGGAAGGCAGCTTGGAATGTGGCTTTGCTGAAGCCCGCTCAGCTTTATGGCAAGCCTACTTGCTACAGCTGGTTGCCTTACATTCCGAGGACAGGAACCCGAGCAAGAGCTACCACGAGAAAGGCCTTGCGTTTTCCTCAGCTCGCTCTTATACCCTTACTCGTTTATTCACTTAGACAACATGGAAGGCACTATGGGTATCTCCACAGAGCGGGGCATGAGGTGAAGGAGGTGGGCGCACGAGAAGAAAGGCAGGACGCAAGGGTGAGGCTAGAGAAATACTCAACTCTAGGATAGGAAAGAGTCGGTGTGGGTCTGCTCCCACAAAGAAATGATGAAGCTCTTCAGGAAACACACTACACAAAGATACACCAACAAGAATATTGCTGCCCGAAAAAGCTGAGAAAGATATCTAAATCTCCGCCAACAGTGGGTTCGCAGAATGAAATCTAGTAAATGCGCACATTGGAGCCATTTTAGAGAAGTCCCCTGAGCACTGATATGCAAAGATCACTAAAACGGCATTAGGGGGAAAAAAGAAAAAGAAAAAAGAGGGGCACCTGGGTGGCTCAGTGGGTTAAAACCTCTGGCTTCGGCTCAGGTCATGATCTCAGGGTCCTGGGATCGAGCCCCGCATCGGGCTCTCTGCTCAGCGGGGAGCCTGCTTCCCCTTTCTCTCTGCCTGCCTCTCTGCCTGCTTGTGATCTCTCTCTCTCTCTGTCAAATAAAAAAATAAAATTTTTAAAAAAAAGATTCTCTCTCTCTCCCTCTCCCTCTGCCCCACCCCCACTAACATTCGCTTGCTTTCTCTCTCTCTAGAAAAAAAAGGAAAAGAAAAGAAAAAAGAAATGACCCAAAGGATAGAATGAGTAGTCAAGGACAATAAAACAATTATTGTAATTTCCTATTATAATTCTGTACAGTCCAAAAGGTGGAGGAAGGCATAAATGTGTTCAGGAAAGACGTGGACTATATAATAAGGACTCAAATCAAACTCCTAGAAATAAAATATATATTATCTGATATGAAAAATACATTGGATGAAATTGATAGCCGGACTGCAGGAAAGTTGAACTCTAGCAATATAATCTAACATGGAACACTGACTTTAAAAAGGCTAAAAAATAAAGACTAGAACATCACTGTGCCATGAAACTCAAGAGTCTTAATATATATCATTGGACTCCTCAATGGTAGGCACAGAAAAAATACCGAAGATAAGCTGGCCACATTTTTTTCCAAATCTGATAAAAACTCTAAATCCACAGATCCAAGAAATCCAACAAACCCCAAACGCAAGAAATATGAAAAAACCAAGGCACATCATCATCAAATTGCCTAAAACCAGTGGCAAAAAGAAAAATCTTGAAAACAAAGAAAATGGACACCTTATATACGGAGGAGAAAGATAAAAATTATAGCAACGTTCTCTTCAGAAACAACGCGGGTCAGCGGATCGGCACCGTGAAAGTACTGGGAAAAAACCATCAGCCTGGGACTCTGTATCCAGGAAAAAAACAAAACCTTTCAGAGATAGAGACAAAAAAGATTTTTTCAGACATATAAAAGCTGAATGAATTCGTTCCCAGCCCAGCAGAATGGCACTGCTAGAAATGTTAAAGGAAATCCTTTGGGCAGGAGAAAAATGAAACCAGATGGAAATCTAGATCTACACCAAGAAATGAAGAGCACCCAAAATGGAAAGATAATCATGATAACATTTTGTAAACAATTTCCCAGCAGAAGCTGACATTTTGCTCTTTGCTCCCTTCCCGTATCTCAAAGTAAGCTGGTTGCACGCAGAGCTTGAAGAAATTTCATGAAAATATTAACCAGCTAATATTGTTGAGTATTTAAAAATACATATTTAGTGAGCCATCACGGATCCCTCAGAGAAGAAACTTACTGACTGTTGAAGGAAGGACAATAGATCGAGTCGTGCAGGAGGGAGAAGGAAGAAACAGCCACATAGTTGCTTTCATCACGTGAGCTGACGGCTGCTGTAACATCTCCCCTTGGATTGTAAGAACTATGGCGCCCTTCAGGGCTCACCAGAAGTCCTGGCTTTCGTTCTGCAAGGTGCTCTCTCACCAGCCCCTCATCTCCTGGATGCCGAAGGAAGAAATAAGAATAAGCTTAGCGGGATGCCTGGAGGGCTCAGTCGGTTAAGCCTCTGCCTTCGGCTCAGGTCATGATTCCAGGGTCCTGGGATGGAGCCCCGCATTGGGCTCCCTGCTCAGCGTGGAGCCTGCTTCCCCCTCTCTCTCTGCCTCTCTCGCACACAATCTCTCTCTCTCAAATAAATAAATAAAATCTTAAAAAAAAAGAAAAGAAGAAACCCCAGCACTCCAGTTTTCAAGGTCATGGCCCCCATTCTAAGGACTTACGGGCTACTAGACCAACTCCCCCAAAAGAAGCCCTTGACTCCTTAACAGCAGGACAAACAGAATATTCTAATGTCCACAGATCTGTTTGTGTACCTTGTGCAAGGCTTGGAGTAGAGCAGAGGACGGGCTCAGTGCATTCCTTGATGCACTTAAATTTGAATTAAATTACGCATGGCAGATTTATATTCCGTGCCCCAAAGTCTACTCCTAGCCAAAAAAAAAAAAAAAAAAGCCTGCTCTGGCTTGAATATACCGAGCCATCTTTAATGCGCTGTCCTGGGAGCCTGGGGGCCAAAGGAACAACCACAGCCCTCCAGTAATGTCTCTCTTAGGGCTGGTACCACACAATGTCAAGGCTGCCGAGCGACTTCATGACCCATAGTCCAAGAGTTCCCTTGGTCATCTCGAAACAACAGAAACTTTTCCGGCATTTTCCTTTACTTGTTACTTGTGGACACACTCTCTGGATGTTGGGTCCTATCTTCATCGTGCAAAGAGCACCCAATCAAAATGACATTGAGCTCAAGTCCATCAGACAAATTGCCAAGTTGTTGGTGGACCAAAATTACTCATGGCCTGAAATTGTCCTATTGGAAGTCTCCATAGTGAATAGATACTGACAAGGAAAGGGTCTCAAGTGTTCTTCGGCCCCAGCTGGAGGGAGTCCCATCCCCATCGGTGAACGTGGGTCCCACCCTCACTCTTCCGGGAGCAGGCTTGGGGTCCCCCACCCGTGTGGGGCTCGTGTGAGCCTGCGACAGGAAAGGGGTTCCCCAGCAGCACAGAGAAGGGGCTGGCCGAGCTGACCTTCCTCCGGCCAAAACAAGCAGGCTCTTGGCGGTCATGATTTTAATTAGATAATTTAATCAGTCTTGACATGCTTTCTATACACAGACAAGAGCACGCCCGAACTGCCACGGGGTCCGTGATCTTGAAAAGGTCTGATTTTTCCACTCACTCCTGGATACAAAAATAAGGACAAGCTAGGAAGAGTTTTATGAACTCATTTTTCCTTCACACAGTACCGCTGAGTTTTTTTCCAGAGGTCTAGAAAAGAAAACAGGCCTCGGTGCCAATTTTTTTTCAAGGGAGTTATTCGTTTTTCCTAATCTTCACGAAACAGGGTGAATGCGGAAGCCCCTTGAGACGACCTGTGTTCTCACGCAGCCACCCTTGGTGGGAGCCGCTGAACCTTCCTGGGCGAGCCTTCTGGAAGAGAGGGAAGGAGGTGGGTGGGGGGAAGGGGCGCAACGGAGGGGAAAACGGAAGCGAAGTGAGGATGCCCTTGTTTTTTTTAGAAAAGCAGAATTAATAGGGAAGCCCGTATATATTTCAACAAGTTTCTTCTTTTCAGGAGCAGCATAATGCTCTTGCAGGCAAAGGGATGCCAAAAATCCAGAGTCCTGGGTCCGAAGTATTTTTCCAGGAAGACTTACTATCTATCTCGGCTCATCCGAAACTTTCTTTTTACCTAAAAGGTGGTCTCCGTATCTGGCTTCCCTCCAGGGCTGTGTCGGGGCATCTTCACGGGCTGGGCTCCCTCCCTCCCACAGGGCCGCTCCTTGTTTCAGAGAAGACCCTCCTGTCACCGCTCGGTCACTTCCCACGCGCCCGGAAGCGTGAACCAGACTTCATGTTTCTTAAGCGACCGAGACCCTGAACTTGCATTTGCTTTCCTGCTAATGTAAACTCTGAAGCGCCGCTCCCTCGGGGAAAGTCACCCTGCGGCTCTGTGTCAATAATCCCTCCGGATTCATTTCCCTTAAAGCAGCTCCCACCGATGAAGGGCTGTTCCCGGAACAAACTGCCTCTTCAGAAAGGTCAGACCCAGTGATTTGTACATTTTCTAGACGCCCGTCATTCGGGACATGTAGCACAAATGTAGCACAATCATTTTCTTCCAGTTTTGGTGACTTGATCGTCACTTTTTTTTTTTTTTTAGTGTCTTTCGATAAACCCAATTTCTCATTTTAATGGGAGTCAAATCTAGCATTATTTCTTATTTATTGCTTGTGCTTTTTTGTATCTTCATTTGAAAAAAAAATCTTCTCCCCGCCCCGATATGTTATTATAATGTTTTCCAGTGCCTTAATATTTTTTTAAATTTTGTATTTAAGTTTTTAATGTAATTACAATGAGCCTTTATTATGACATGAGGTAGACCATCCTTTTTATTTGTTTTCATCCAGATAACTATTTGTCTCAGCTGCTTTGATGCCGTAGTCCATCCTTTTCTCAATGGTGTGCAATGAAATCTGTCATTTATCAAGGTTCCACACACGTGCATCTGTCTACATATATGCATATTAAAGACAGGAGTTCCTTCCGAGACCTTCAATTCCAGTCCAACCCCCTAGGGTTTATTCCGGCCTGCCCCCTTCGCTTATTTATAACTCCTTTCTCCAACAGTGAGAAACATGGCTTTCATTATCTACAATATATTCCCTTCTTTGCTCTATGCTAGAATAAACACAAAGTACTTTCAATTGTTTGAAGGGGGGCAATCCTTCCACAAGCAAACCAGGAGGTTACGCACCACCCCAAAGAAATATGTGTGGGGGGCGCCTGGGTGGCTCAGTGGGTTGGGGCCTCTGCCTTTGGCTCAGGTCATGATCTCAGGGTCGTGGGATCAAGCCCTGCATCAGGCTCTCTGCTCAGCGGGGAGCCTGCTTCCCCCTCTCTCTCCCTCTGCCTCCCTCTCTGCCTACTTGTCATCTCTCTCTCTGTCAAATAAATAAATAAAAATCTTAAAAAAAAAAGAAAGAAAGAAAGAAAGAAATAGGTGCGGAAGAGAAAGAACCACGTCTGCCTGTAAGAGAGAGATCTGGACTCCTGGCCCACCCCAACTGCGAACATAGGAGCCACACGTCACACAGTGACAACCCCGACCCCCAGGATTAGAATAAAGGACGTAAAGCTTAGCGCTGAGTCGAATGCAGACAGGCGTAGGATGGTGGTCCTCACTCCGTGGTGGGTTCCACACTCGTTCACCCCCCTCAGCGAAGAGAAATTCACAAAATTTTCTTCCCGTCTCATTTTCCTGCCAAATGGAAACCCAAGGAGAATTGTAACAAAGAGGATTTTGTTTCTCTGTCTAATGCTCTCTAGGAATCATAAATGCAGTGTATTAACACCTTCGCCACGTTTTAATCTATTCTTAAAAGTCTTGACAGTCTCATTGGATGACTTGGAGGTGCCATCCCCCCATTCGGGAACAGGGAAAACCAGGACAACGTGGCCTCTGTCCTTGCAGGAGGCTCCGGCAGAGACTGCGAGGCTCCTAGATGAATGTTTTAGAGCTTTGCTTCCCACTGAACCATGATGCTTTCCCAAGATGTGGAACTATCTAGAGGGAAATATCTGGGGGCGAGTCTGGGGGAGGTGAAGACAGCGGAGCTCCCTCCCTTCAAAGCCAACTTTCCAAGCCCGTGCCGAAGGAAGTTCCATTCTTTCCCACATGTCTCTGCCTGGCTAAATATAAATCCATCTTGGTTTATATTATGCTGCCTCTAATTGAATCGCATTCTTCATTTGTTTAATTCAGAAACAATAAGCCATCCTGAGCCCTCCCCGGGAAGCCTGCCACGGCCTCGGCAGGCCCGGTTCCCAGGCACATCCGTTGGGGCTTGGCACCGCCACCCCACCCAGGAGCATTTGGGGGCTCAAACGTAGAGATAGCGAATGGGCCGAATTTTAGGAAGCCCTTAAACGGGATTGCCACATCAAGGAGCCCAAGAGAAAACGTAATGCCCACCAGATGCTGAAGAAACATGGCAGAGCATTAACTCTTCGCTCTTGACTTTACCCGATGTCCTTAGTGAAATAGAACAGATGGTACTTCTTTAATGCGACAAAATATTTACTGCAGAGCAGAAGCCCTCCTCGGCTCTCTCCGTGGTGGAGCACTCGGGAACTGTGCTGGAGAAGAGGGAGAGAGAAAGCAAAATGGTCATTGTTTGTGGAGACTATGATTATCTACAGGAAAACCCAGAAAAATCCATTAGAAACTGATAGAATTAGAACGGAGTAAAAAAACCTGGTCACGCATCAGTACCTAAAATCAGTAACTCTATGAGGTCTTGATTTATGGTTCAATATAAGCAGGTTTCTTTCATTCCTTTGGCAACTACTGAGCTCCTCCTGTATGCTAGCGGGGGTCCAGTGCCCGAGAGCCCGCAGAGAACAGAGCCAAATCCCCCTCCGTCGTGCAGAGTACCTCCTGGGGGGACGGACAGGAAAGGGGACATCGATAGATACGAAAGGACCCGGCGGTGAGGCAGTCGGTGGTGAAAGTAAGGCCGTGTGAGGGACGTGGCAAGAGGCTGCTGGTTTTGTCAGAAAAAGAGAGACGCCCTCTCTGCAGGGCTGATCTTGGGTAACGTCCTAGAAGATGCAGGGGCACCAATAACTGAAAATGAAATCTGGACTACTTCCATTTCCCTCGACCCAGCCAAGCAGAAGAATTATCTCCAGCAGATACCAGGGGAGAAGAAGCAGGGGAGGGCGTCGGGGGCCCCGTTGGTGGGTGGCAGAAGCAGTATCGGGGGTAAGGGAGGCATCAGGAGGACACACGCAGGGGCTACCCCGCCTTAAGGAGGACTGTGGCTTTTGCTGGTTAAAGGTTTTCAGCGGAGAAGCAGCGTGATCTAACTTCCTGTCCAAAGACAGCAAGACACCATGAGATAAGCATCTCACACCCTTTAAAATGGCTGCCGTCGGGGGGTGGGGGGGTGGGGACAGAAACAAAATAACAAGTGTTGGCCAGGATGTGGAGAAATCGGAACCCTCGTTCACTGTTGGTGGGAATATAAATTGGTACAGCCACTGTGGAAAATAGTACTGCAGTTCCTCAAAGAGAATTAAAAATGAAATTACCATAGAATCCAGCAATTCCGCTTCTGGGAATATACGCAAAAGAATTGAGAGTGGGGACTGGAAGAGAGATTTATACATCTATGGTCACAGCAGCGTTAGTCACCATTAGCCAAAGGGCAGAAGCAACCCAGCTGTCCATCAAAAGACGAATGGAGGGGCACCTGGGTGGCTCAGTGGATTAAGCATTCGACTCTTGATTTCGGCTCAAGTCATGATCTCAGGGCCGTGGGATCGAGTCCCATGTCCGGCTCCGCACTCAGAGGGGGTCTGCTTGAGATCCTCTCCCTTTAAAAAAAATAAATCAATATTTTTTAAAAACCTTCTGTGAGGTCCCTCGAGTAGCCAGATTCATAAAGACAGAAAGTAGAATGATGGCCGCCAGGGGCTGGGGGAGGAGGAAATGGGCAGTCACTACTGAATGGGTAGAGTTTCCATTCTGCAAGATGAAAAGAGTTCTGGAGATGGTTGTTGTTGATGATGGTCGTACAAGAGCGTGAATGTAATTTACCACCGCGGAGCTGTCCACTTAAAGACGGCTAAGAGGGTGACTTCATGTTCTGTGTATTTTACCACAAGTAAGAGAGAGAGAGAAGATGCAGGCCTGAGTTAAATGGCCTTTATTAAAATATTGTTTTACATATTATACGGCCCAAGTGGCCTCAGCTCATAATCGTTTGTTAAGGCTCACACGTCTACAGCGGGCCGACCAGGCCAAGCAGCCCCTTGTAGAATGTGGTGAGGGGCGATTTCCTTCTAGAAACTTCCATCGATGCACAAGCCGATGCTGAGAAGCAAACTGCATGGCGGCCCCTGCTTGCCCCGTCCTGGATCCAGACCCTGCTCGCCGTCCTATTCAGACCAAACACCACCAACGAAAAGGGCTCCAACAAGCGATTTCAATCTTTATGGCAATCTCTGGGAGCAAAACTTTTAGGATTCTGTGGTCCATCACTCAGTGTCCCTCCTCATGCACGGGGTCGCCACCACCTTCATCCCTCCTCCCCCTTCGGCTGCCAAAGAAAATTCCCTCCCGCCAGGTCAGAGTCACGTGGAAGGGGGACCGAACACCCTGCCGAGGGCCCGCCCCCCACACCAGCTGACTCAGGCCCTATGGACGCCCTCCTGGTCGGGTGAGGGGGACCAAACGTTGATGACTCTTCTGAGATGTCCCCGGGCCGCAGGTGCCCGGAGCAGCAGTGCCGGCGGGAGTGGCTGGGCCGATGGCAGGAGCAGTCCCTTGGGGCCATGAAGAAGCATCAGCTGGACCACAGCCTGAGCCCTGGGCACCGTCACACACGCTTGGTCCCAGGCCTCAGCTCCTGCCCGGGAAACCACGCCAGAGCCAAACCGAAGACTGGGGCAGAGGACCTGTGCAAAAGCTTTGGAGCAAAGGGACCGAGCCTTCTATTTTAGTAGCACAAGCCCTTCTCCATACCTTTCGCTGGGCTCAGCAGGTCCCACGCAGGCGAGGCCGCTGGGCATGCGACCGCCACAAACACAGCAGGCCCAGGTCTCCGGGGGCTCTGTGTCCCCAGGGCCTCTCTTGGGGGCTTCTCGCCACTCACTCAAGCCAGGCCTCCCGTCACCCTTTTGGACAAGTGCCTCAAGATATTTCTATATGCATGGATTTCTTTTTTTCGATTTTCCATTTTACTTTCACTCCCAACAGAACTCAGCCCGGCTGAGAATCCGAGGCTGGCTGCAAGCACGAGGGCTCCCGAGCCCAGGCTTCTCCGGGCTCAGCGCTGGTGTCTCCCTCTCCTCTGCCGTCCAGGCTCAGTCTTCTAGGTCTGCTTTCGACACGACCAGAGTCCCCCACACATCCCTCTTTGGGTGGTGCCTTCCCAATTTCTCCTCCAAATGTAGCTTTGCTTTTTTTATCCGATTAGAAAGATAACATGCATTTGAACAGGACAGTTGGGAAGGGAAAGGTCAAGGTCACCTGAAATCTGGTTTGCCCGTGGTTAGATGAACACGTTTTGCATTGCCAAACCAGTATTTCTAGTCTCTGCCACGTCCGTGAGGCCAAAGGAGGGGCGCAGACGGGGTTTGGATCCCACCCTGTTGGCTCGTCTCTGGGGGCGGGGGGGGGCGCATAGGGGCAGCCCCCCTGGGACGCGGATGGGCAACTGTGGGCAGCTATGTTGTCTCTGCCACCAGCATCCTCTCAGACTTGGGGAAATTGAGGCCTTGCCTGCAAAACTTCTTTGGGCAGGTCAGATACATAAGCTCTTAATGCTCCGTGTTCTCGTGTGATCTTCGCCCACCTCGGGTATGGGGCCAGCTTCCTCTCCGACGTCGTGTGCCAATCTCCATCTCAACCTCTCCCCTGGCATGAGTTACAGCTCGACACAGATCATTCAGCCCTTTGACAAACTTTCACTCAGGCAGAATCTTCTTATCCTCTCCTACACCGAAGGGGTTTTGCAAACACAAAGAGTATAAACTCTAAGCGGTGTTAATCCCAGAGGGGGACGTTCCGTGACCCGGAACTGGCCAGTGAGCCGACCAGTAGAAAAATCACCTCCCACACCAAGGACAGGACCTCAGGCCTAGAAACGGTGTCACCACAGCGATGCTGTCAGAACCGGGTGTCCCATAAGCAATCGGATTTGACCAGGCGTTTGCGTGACCTGTGAATTATGGGTCCTTTCCTTGCATGACTTTGACCAACATCCCCATATGGCTGGTGTCTAGAGGAATGGAAGGCAGAGGACAGTTGAGTTAGTGGGGTGGGGGGGGGGCATCTTGAAGTTTGGGAAGAGGTAGAGTCCCACCCACACGGGAGACGGGAGCACTCCAGACCCATCCCTCTTCCTTATGTGCTGGGACCCTGTCCCAGTGAATGGGAAGATCATGGAACTCTCTGGTGAAAATGCACGACATCTTGGAGAAGAGCACAGATGCTCTCAGCCATCGTGGTCTAGGATAGATCACTTCCGGGAATGAGCCACACTGCTCCTGAGGCTGATGGGCTGGGGGCAGGGGGATTGGTGCCAAGAGAGGGCAGCTGGCCGGGGGAAAGGACAAGTCTGGAGTCACGGGGCACCGATGCCTGGGCCTGCCTTCCCCTGGAACAATTAAATCCACCTCCCTGGGGGTGCTCCCGGGCCGGGGGAGTCTGCCAGAGGGCCGGGTCTGACCGCTATTGGCCGAGCCTCTGCTCCCCAACAAGCAGGCGCCTTCGCCGCCACAGCGCGTGTCCTAAACTGGGAGCTGCTGGCTCTGCCACCGCCATGATCCTCAGCCTCATCCCCATTTCAGCCCGGATAATCCTGGACAGGCTGCTCCCATACGCATGCTTCGCCCTTGATTTTCACAGTTTCAATGCCCATCTCCATCGCCAGGCTCCCTTCCGAAGTGCGCTTTTGACACACGAAGGGATGACAACTGTTGGCTCCTTGGCCACCTAAGACACCGGGTGCTGCGTCTCTCTTCGCTTCTGCTGTTTAGACTCAGGAAACAAAGCCGACAAGTGAGGCCACGTATTGGAATGGAGTTTTCTGGAGGCTCTCGGGCTCCGGCTGCAGGCGCCAAGGCAGATCTGCGCAGAAAGGCTCTCTTGGCCGCGGTCCGGACGCAGAACTGCTCTCGTCGTTGTTTATTATGAAGAGCCTGCAGAGATGCCCGCAGATCATTCCTCCCGGCCCGCGGCTCCGGCCTCTGCGGATGGCTCAGGGACGGTCATTGTTTTGGGAGCACGGCTCATCGCATGAGCTGCAATCACTCAGGGCCAGCTAATCAGAAGGAAGAGGCGATAACAGCATCTTTATGATATACAGTTATGTGATAAGATGCAGACGTAATGAGAACTCTTTTCTTCTGGGAAAGATTAAAGACACAGGGTGCTGGCTTAGGAAGAAAAGGCTCTTTGTCCTGCCGAAGCAAAGTGACCGGATGTCTTGAATTAGGCGGAACGGGACCTGATGCTTTAGGACTTGTCCCCCATCTGTGGCCTGGGGTTATGTCCCTCTGTCTTCTAGGGTCCCGAGGCACCGCTTAAAAAGATCTAAAAACTCTTCTGGGGCGGGCTTCCTCGCCCGGGAGGTAGTGGCCCCACTCAGAGACGGGAGCCGGGTCATCCCAAGCACAGAGAGGGAGGCCGGGGAAGTGTGCCCTGAGATGCTTTCTTAGCACCCATTTTTGGGGGGATGCGGCATCAGCAACTTGACCAGAGCTGCTCCTGCGAACCAGAACTAGCTCCCTGCTGGTCCCCATCCATGGAAGCTGCTCTGGGTTTCCTCCCGCAGGGATCCATCGGCTGGAGCCATCAGCCACGTCAGAGGAGTAGGAAGAAAAATCCAGAGATTTGGAACTGTTCTCTTCGGAGTCGGTGGCCATGGTGGGAGTGGGAGTTGGGAGTGGGAAAACGGGGAAGCCGCCAATAACTAACCAGCCATCTGGCCCGAGGCAAAATGATTTTCCTTCTCTTTGCTGGTTTCTTCCCCTGTGAATTTAAAGGATTGAATGAAAGACCAGCGCTATGTCCCCAAAGCCAAGGTCTATATCCATTACGGTTGACACTGGATCTCCAGCACCTTACACGGTGCCTGGGGCACGGCAGGGCCTCGGGGAAAACTGCTGAATGAAGTAAGGAATGCCTGCGGGAACGGAACAACCTCTAAAGGGCCCCTTTGGCTCTTGATTCTGAGATTCTTGTCAGATTTTTTTTTAATTGCTCAGCCTACACGGTTTGCACTGAGCCCAACCCCTCAAAACATGGTCACTGTGCCATGAAGCCACAAGATCTGCCTGAATGTTTGGTCCTCTGAGGGGATTCCCAGAGAAAACTAAGCAAAACTAAACCAATAAGGAGAGACGTAACATTTTTTTTCTTTTTTGCCTAGGGATCCCTCCCCCACCTCCCCCAACCCCCCTGCCCCTGCCTGACCACCTCTGCCCGACACTCCCCTACCTGGAGGTCCCAACCCATGACCTCAGCGCTCCCCACCGGCCTGCCCTGCCAGGGTCTCCGAAGGCACTGCCCGCCCCCATCGTTCCCCCCTCGAGGTCCCTTTCTGTCCTGCGGCAAAAACGGATCACATTGAACAACCTCTCATTTTCAGGCCCTCTGGGACTGAGAGGTTTGGAGACAGAAAATACGACCTGAAAGTCACTTTTGCCAAATATCGAGGTTTTGCCTTTGAATACGTTGCTTGATGCCTCTGAGACTCAGTTTACCCATCTGCGAAGTTGGATAACCAGTTTAACAATAGTCACACACACTCACACGCATATACTCGCACGGTCACGCAGGGTTGTCTTCACGATCACATGAGAAAATACTTGTAATCATATTTTATAGCAAAAAAAATGCAACCGTGTGTCACGTTTCACTGTAATACCGGCCGGTGGTTATCTTCAAAACTGCTGTAAGTGGACAGAACATAAAAAGCAATCACTGGAGGGGCTCTGAAATCTGACTGGACAGCCGTCTCAGGAGCACGCCAGACGCTCTCCGACGCTGCCACCATAGAACTTTCGAACATCAAACAAATCTTCTGGAATAACATTTTGGTGTTCTGAGTATACGCAAATGAGGAACACATGGATTCAGTTTCCCTACATACATAAGCGAGGCTTCAGAGGAACATCCTGGGGAAGAAATGTGAGATTGGGGAGAACCCTAAGGTATAAAAAAAAAAAAAAAATCAAAAGAAAGGAAAACTAGTATTTCACAAGCTTGCGCCATTGGCCAGATGCTTTGTGTACATCATCTCCCTTAATCCTCACAACACCCCCATGGAACTCGGACTGCTGTCCCTCGTTAGTAGATAAGGCAACAGGAGTTCAGGGAGGGTGAGTTATTTACGGGAAGTCACCAAGAGTGCCAAAGCTAAGACTCGACCCCGACTCTGACTGAGGCTAAGGCCACCGGCCACCTTCTCCTCTGCCCCGCCCTGCTTTGCAAGACAGTGGAGTCACCACTGCCCCTTTGCACATAAAATGTCACCTTCCCTTGGAAAAATGCAGATGTCCCCCATGGGCTCTGGGGACCTGGAAAGCTCTGAACATTGATACGTTTTCTTAGTCCATAAATTGGTCTCACTCTGAGAATTAACATCAATGACCACTGCTCTAATGCTGAGGCAGAAACCCATTTCCAAGTGCATTTGCTTATTTAGTAAATATTTGTATGTCTCAGGCACTTGGCCACCTCCCAGCCAGGCTCGTGAAAATACCATATTTGGGAGCTTTACATTGGAGCAGAGACTCTTTGATAAACAGTGTGGAAATGACCATGAAATTAACTAGGACTTCTTGGCTTTACTGGAGAAAACTGACTAACTCTCCCGCTCCATTTTCGGGGGCGGGGGTGGGGGGAGGCAGTAGTTTGCCGCCTTCCCATGAGAACAACAGTCTGCTGCTTTCTCCAACCTTCTCAGAGTCTTTCCAGCAACACGAGGTGACACACCTGTCAAGGCGGTGACCCGCACAAGCGGTCCCTCGGGCCTGAGCAAGGGCTGGCCAGTGCCCCAGGGAATGGCCACCTGACTCCTGAGGTCGGCAGCCCAAGCTGGCCACACAATCCGCACAGGTGTTGGGGAGGCAGAAGGGTGACACACCATGTGACACGTGCCTCCCATCCCGGGAGTCTTCATATACCAACCCGTACAGAAAAAAAGACCATCCTGAGGCTCTTCTACCCTTTGTGAGGAAATGCTGTCACACACACACACACACAAGCCTCAGAGATGCCCGGTTACAAGAACGCGCTATTAAACAGACCAAAGAGGAGTTTCCAAACTCACAGGTTAAAAAAAAAAAAAAAAAAGCTCCGAGGGGAAAGGCTTCTCAATGTTGACATTTCCCTATGCCACTTTGCATAGCAGCTTAAGAAAATAATTTCTATTTACATAACATTTTATAGTCCGTAAAGTACTTTCATTTTCACTACCTTCATAGAACCATTATCACAACTCCTGAGGTAAAAATGGTTATCACTGGTGTTATTCTCATATTAAACATGTGAAAACTGGACCAAAGGGAGGTTAAGATATTGGCCAACACCCAGCTTTGGTACGAATGCTAGACCTCAAACATAAGCGTTCTGGCCCAAAATCCTGTGATCTTTCTCTGGATTTCTCTTGGTGTTTGTCATCACTTGGCCAACAGCTTCTTGTGATACAAGTCACATCTTCTGTACATTTGTTACAGGGCCTAGTATCGATACGAAATGAAAATATATGACGATTGTAATACGGAGCTTGCAGCGAACACTTTCACAAAATAACTGAATAGATGAAGTTCAACGATATTAAGGACCATCCTGTCTATTTTTGCTATTACCTTCCCATCACCCGTGCACATCATTGTAATCATGAATCCGCATCTCGCTTGTGTTCACAATATGAATGTATAGGTGCCGTTTTTATTGGCTACACTATATCCCATTATGTTCCTGTACACAATTTACCGACCCGTTTCTCCATTGCGGGCTTTCAAGTTATTTTTCCACTTTTCCTTTAAAACAGAGTCATGAGGTCCTTCCCCTGCATGCACCTGGCCTCTTCGGACAAGCTCAAGCTCGGTTAGCCAGACAGGTAAAATTCCTTTTTGTGGGGACGCCTGGGTGGCTCAGTCGGTTAAGCCTCTGCCTTCGGCTCAGGTCATGATCCCAGAGTTCTAAGATCCTGGGATCGAGTCCCACATTGGGCTCCTTGCTCAGCAGGGAGCCTGCTTCTCCCTCTGCCCGTTGCTCCCCCTGCTTGTGAGCTTTCTCTCTCTCTCTCTCTTTCCGACAAATAAATAAAATCTTCAAAAAAAAATTCTTTTTTGTACCTGAGCTACTTGTTAAAAATTAAAACTTTGTAACTCCCGCCGAATAATCAGAACAGCTCCGGAAGTAGGCGTGAGCGCTCTCCATTTTAACAGCTCCCTAGTGACCTCACACACCCTAAAATTTAAAAACCGTGAGTTATTTACAGGAATCTGTGTAAAGCTAGATGCTGTAGACAATTTAGTGCCTTTCATTCGTTTACCTGATTCTAGTTTAGTCTTCAAGTTCTTCCTACCATTATAAAGCATCTCTTGTCCGCTTCTCCTGAGTGGACAAGGGTAGTTCCAGCCGACTCTGGGGGAGGAGTGGAGGCTCCGTCTCAGCCCGAAGAGACGGCCACCTTTGAGTCCTTAACACATGACCGAGTAGGAGTCCAGGGAGGGGAAGGGTTCTGTCTGAGAATGTATCTGGCACCTTCTCCCATAAGCAATTACCCAACCGCTGCATCAATGCCATTATAAACACTCAGACCACCCAACGGAAAGGCAACATCAAGCCTCTTTTTGCAATCAGCTCGCCATGGTGTGTGTGTCTGTGTGTGTGGTTCTAAATATAAAGCAGCCGCAGAAAGGGTGCATGAATTTCCCAAGATGGCTCCCAGAAGAACTCTAAAGAATGGGTTTTTTTTTTTTTCTTTACCAAAACATCCATTCGATTAGAATTTGGGAAATAACTTTTTTACAAAAGTCACTCACCAAAACGCTCTTTCGGCATCCGCAGCCCAGTATTTGCAAAGGCGCAACTCTGCTGTGAAATACGGTAGGAAGCTCAGGGCTCTTTGAGTAGGGATGTAGGAATCATGCGTTCAAAGTCCTGTGCTCATCACTTTGCAGCGTGAGTCTGGGACACCCCTGCAGTTTGAGCTCCCAAAGTCAGAGCTAGCCCTGCGTGTTGCATGGACAGGCAAAGCAGGAGGGCCAGGCTCTTTCCTGGTGTTGACTCTCATGGGCCGGCTTGATGTGTGGCAGTGGTATTAGAATATCAGAAAGAAAAGCCGCTGGGTTTTGGAGTCAAACAGACCTGGATCTGAATTCAGCTCAGCATGATCTTGCATGGGTCAGCTAAGCGTTCAGCTACTCCTGGATCTGCTTCTTCTTTTTACTCCTATTTTATCAAAACATATTATTCCTGTGGCTCGTTTGCTCAGCACTGTACTTCAGCAAAAGCTATCCTGATAAATTGTTTATGAAAGGTACTCCTTGGTCGAGGCTTTGCCCTTTGCAGTATAGCATCGGAGTTCTAGAAACAGCCTTAATGCCTTAAACTTGTAACTCCCAAAATGCTGATCCCAGGTTTGGGGCACACTTTGAGCAGACATTCTGGGGGTGAGGGGGACTCCAAGCATCCCTCCCCCCTCTCCACCCACCACAGCTCAGCTGTTACCTACTGTTAGCAGAGCTCCGCCCAAGCCTGTATTTGAAAAAAAAAAAGGAAACAGAAAAGTCCCAGTTCTATGGTAGTCAGAATTCTACAATGTGGGACCCCCTCCTGGGACTCCTTGCCTAATCACCTGAACCTGTGAGTATGAGGAACTACCATTCCCATGATTAGATGAGGTTGTATGGCACACTTGACCCTGAGGGAGGTTGTCCAGGTGGCCCTTAAAAGCAGCGTGCTTTCTCTGGCTGGTGGCAGAAGAGGAAGGTGGAGAGATTCCAAACAGAAGGAGAATTGGAGCTCAAGTGTTTGTCCAGTGAGTCCAATATATGGGCTTCCTTGGGGGCAGTTTTCATTGATTGCTTTTTTTTCCTTTCTATAGGTTGTATTTCATTTTTTTTTAACATGTCTCAGAATTTTTGTTGTAATTATATGTAATATGCTGCTTATATTTTAAATAATATGTAATGTGGAAACTCAAGACATCAGATTCTCCCCCCCCCACCCCGTCCCAGAATTTTGTTGTTGTTCATTGCTGTTGTTTTTTAGTGACTTTCCTGAACTAATTCTATGTGCTTTGTTGTGTGTGGTCACTGAAGTCCTTGCTGGTGAGCTCTGTAGTCAGCTAATGATCAGAAAGAGATTTCTTTAAGTGCCTGGAACACATAAGTATTCTAAGTCTTTGCCAGGAGCTCTTGCGTGCAATCAAGCAGTTTACACCTTTGCCTTCCTTCGCTTCCCCCTTGCACAGAGCCCCACAGTAAGTCAAAGATGAGAGCTTACGGTCTTATCAAGTCTTTCCTGAGTTATGTAGATCCCTGGGCAGTCTTACAAACCTACATATGCATGAATAGGGCTTTCTGTAGTCCCAGGAACTTGTCAAATTTCCATATGGACATCCCATTCTTCAGATTTACCTTTTAAGCCCTCTGGTTAACCTTTTGTTAGCCGCAACTGTCATCCAGTGCCGCGGGCAGCTGAGAGGTTCAACAATGGCCTCTCTCTGTTTTTGACAAATACCCCTGGGGAAAAGGCTATTTGCAACTGGTAAACTCTACGTCAGGTCAAATAAAGACAGCCTTAAGAATGGTATCTTCCAGGAGCACCTGTCTGGCTCAGTTGGTTAAGCATCTGCTTTCAGCTCGGGTCATGATCCCAGGGTCCCAGGATCAAGCCCTGCGCCCAGATTGAGCCCTGTGTGTCAGGCTCCCTGCACCGCAGGAAGTCTGCTTTTCCCTCTGCTCCTCCCCCTGCTCCTTCTCTCTTTCTCTCTCTCTCCCAAATAAATAAATAAAATCTTAAAAAAAAAACCAAAACAAAGAATGGGGTCTCCCAGGGAACAAGCTGATGGGTCAAATAATGACGGTTCTCTGGAAATGGGGCTTTGAACGAGCTCCGACCCCATTCTGCCCCCTTTAGTGATTGCCAGGCTGCTGGCTTTCACCCTAATCAGAGGCCGTCTTCTTTCTTTCTTTTTTTTTTTTTTTAAGATCTTATCTATTTATTTGACAGAGAGAAAGCACAAGAAGGGGGAGCAGCAGGCAGAGGTAGAGAGAAGCAGGCCCCCCAGGCAGCCCAGGTTATCTATTTTCAAGACTCCAATGGAGTGGGGGCAGGGGTGTGGGGTGGTAGGAATAGCACAAGTTAAAATATCGGGAAGCTTACTATTCTTATGGAGATTCAGCTATTTTTCTTGAAAACTCCATGGGTCGCTGCGAGCCTTTGGTTCATTTCCAGAGTTCTGAAAAAGTTGATTCATACTATTTTTGCCAGTGTTCCCATTGCTTCTATGGAGGAAAGAATTTCCAGAAGTCCTTATGGCACCATTTCCACTGACGTCACTCTGTTTTATTTAATTTTAATTAATTTAGATGTAAACAGCCACACAGAATTAGTGGCTACTGCACTGGATAGCACAAGTCTATAAAATACAAAGGGAGGTCAGTTAATCAATTGGAAGTCAATTTTACTCATATAAGCATATACGACTACAGTAAACTTAAAATCACAAAAACAAAACGAATAACCTGTTTTGAATGTAACAAAATTTTACACCTTATGGAAAACCTTTTAAAACTTTTCAGAACTATAACAGGAAATATCGCTATCGTTCCCTACATATTTATGATGTGAAATGGGACCACTGAAGGAAGACAGTCCTAAGGGCTCCCATGTCCTCAGTGGCACTGCTGCCCATGTCCCCAGGAACCTTACTCCCAGGCTGACATGATAGTCAGTTACCCTATTTGCAAGTGACGGGAGGCAATAGCGGACAATACCCCAAATTCAGGTGGGGATAAAGGAATATGCATCTTCACTAGGTTTTCGGTGACAGATTGTCACATTTTGACTCCCCCACTTTGTGCTGAAGAAAAATCCTCTTTTGTCAATCCTCTTCCATCTCACAGGGCTTGGGACAAGAACGTCAGAGTCTTGTCCCAAGAGCCAGAACAATGACCGTGACCAGCTCCTGGAAAGGAGAGTTTTTCTATTTCTCCGCAAGGGAACAGCACATAGGTGAAGCCCTCAGTGGGGCAGCAGCGGCATTCCTTCAGCGTGACTTGGGTCCCACCCCAGGTGTAGACAGACAACTATGTCACTCTGGGAGTGTCACCATTTAGGGCGGTAATCTGACCAGCTACGCTCTGCTGCGAGCTTGGATGTCTATACGGTTGATTGTTGGGGCACCTCCCTCGATTGTGTGACAGAAAGCTAAGTGTCAGCATTTTTTTTTTTTAAATCAGATAAAAAGAGCCACCAACCATCTAAATGTCTGGCATTGTGCTGACGAAACCTGTAGATGTTTTCACCGAGACTCCCAATGCCATTCTGTCCCTCTTCCTTCATCTGGTTAATTACCCCTTATGTCTACTTTAGATCCCAGCTGAAGCTTCACTTCTGGGAAGACTTTCCAGGCCTGCCATCACTCACCCCACTCACACGGCACCACGCACTGTCCTTTTACAGCATTTCACATCATCTTGCAATTACTTGCTCAGGGTTCCTGAACTTCCAGGGGACAAAGACGTGTCGGCCATGTTCGTGGTTCTTCCCAGCATGCAGCGCACAGTCCTGGCTCCTCATGGGTGCATATTAAATAGCCCCGGAATGAAGGGCTGGTGGCCTGTATTCAATTACCAGGTGCTCTTGACCTGAAACTTACAAGTACCTGTCGTGTTAAGCTTTTTAAGAAACCAAATATCAACTTTATTCTTACTGAAATGTTTGTCTCTGTACTTCTGGCGGAAAAATGGGGAAGTGAATAATTAATATGATCCTAATAGACTAACACAAGAGCACAGGCTCCATATGATCGTTTCCATTTTATAGACGAGGAAACAACTGAGCAGCAAAATGAGAGGAAAGAGGGGGCAAGGACAGCCTTCACCTGCCCTGGGGAGTCAGGGGCTCTCTCGACTGCTGGCATCACCAAACACCCCATCTCTGGGGGTACATGACATGTGCCCTCTAGCAGGGTGAGTGGGGCAAGTCGGGCTGGGTCTCATCGCTAGCCTTTGTAGGGAGGTTCTTCTATTTTACCTCTCATCCTCTTATTGTTTATCCTTTGGGCCGCCAGAAAGTCTAGCAAAATGGCGAGCCGCTGAAGTAAATAGATGCTAGCGTCTCTATTTTTTCTAGTTCAATAAACTGAAGATAAATCCTTTTGGTTTCAGACTGATACACGGGGTTTAGGGTTAAAGATTTTTGTTCTCCTAGTGGGTTGGATTTTTTTTTTTTAAATAACATTGGTTCCACTCCTGGTTGAATGAATGATGAATATTTGATTTCAGCTAATTGTTCCGTAAATGAGGACAGCTCACTCCAGGCATCTGTTCTTAGCTCACTTCACTTCTAGCCCCTGAGAAGCAAGGCAGTTCCCTGCCCAGCGCGTCCCATCACACCGCCCAGGTTGGAACCCCTCCAAGCGCCGGCACGCATGCGCAGCTCCTGCCCGCCGGCCGGAAGGGCAACGTGGCCCTCTTTGCTCAGGCCGCCCGGGGCTTCCAGACTTCCCTGGTGCCAGCACTTTCGGGAAGGCAAACTAAAGCTGGGTGAGTGGGAGCAAGAAGCTTGTCCAAGGTATCCACGATGTTAGACAATCCAGAAAAAAATTGGTTTACTCTTCCAGATTTCAGCCTGCCAAACCAGCTTTGGCATGAGACCACCAAAGCCCCCTTTCCATCATCTTCTAAGAGGCTCAACAAGGAAATAAGTGACGATATGCTGAGACAGAGAAACACCATTCTTGTAAATCCCTAGGACCCCCTTTCCCCCAGGGAGCCTTCCCTGCCACCAAGGCTAAGTTCAGGGTCCCTTCTCCATGGTTCCATGTTCCTGAGCAGAAAAAGCAGGCACTTAGCTCTCTTTTCTGCAAATTGCCTATTACCATGTTGGCCTCCCAACCAGCCTGGGAGCCTCTGGGGAGAAGCGGATTTGCCTTGGTTACCTTCCTACCCAAGCACAGCTCCTAGCATAGGACCTTATGCGTCTCCTGCATTGAATGACCTGTGTTTACATGCTTCCCACATATACATGTGCTGCTCCCAACGAACATTTATGGAACTCAAACCAAGGTGGCGATGCCCAGAACAGAGAATGCAGGTTTTTTTAGGGACCCTAACAGCCAAACAATTTAAAATCATATCTTTGGGTGTTTTACACAAATAATGAATCATGGAACACTACATCAAAAATTAATGAAGTCCATTAATGAAATTAATGGTGATTAACATCATAATTAATGGTGACTAACATCATATAATTTAAAAAAAAAGAAAAAATTTCTTATATTTTACTATTCCCCCAAAATACTTTATAAAATATACTTTTTCTGTATATGTAAAAAATAATAAAATAAAATAAAATCTTTACCCATGACTTACTCATTTGGGTTTTTTCAAGTCTTTTTCAAGTCTTTCTTCTTCCTTTTACTACTGATCACGTCGCAGTTCTCCACCATCCAGAAGTCAGGCCACGTATGATATGTGTTGATGGACACACACCGATAAATATGATTACACTAATTGTGTAATTAATACAATTACACAGTTATACAAATACAAATACAATTACAGCTCCGATGTATCCAGTCTGACATCACTGGTACGGAGAAGACAAACGACAGGGTTTCAAATACCAACAGCTTACGCGGGACCCCCCTATTTTATTTCCTCCTCCCAGGGAAGGAGTTTCAGTTGTAACGGAAGTGCACGAATTCAAAAGGCCATGGCCATGGGTACTCATTCAGACCTGCGTCTGGCTGTCCCCGGAGTGGCCATCAGCTAGACGCAGGGGAGATGGGGCGGTTGTGCCATCGTGTCCCTGGGCACATCGGTCCCCGCTCCCCACACTTGTGGGCACAACCACCAGCCACGATAAAGCCCCACTATCCGCCAGCTTTGTCTTCACGTCACCTTTACCCAGGCTTGTACCGGGCTCTCCACTCGGGGCCATAGGGCTACAACATGAAAGGAAATGGCGACCCTCCCAGCTGCCTCCAGGACGATCCGACCTAAAGGAAATGGTTGAAATCACCGGAATGACACGAGAATACGTTTTTGAAAAGAAAGAGAGAGAGAAAGGCGGACAAGGACGGGTCCTGGAGAAGGACGTGTGACAGAGGGCAGGAGTGGGAAGCATCTGAGAAGGAGCAAAGGAGAGGTGAGAGGAAGAGAACACTGGGGCCTGGCTCATTCATTCATCCCAGGATACTGCACCCCCACTACAAGGCTCAAGAACACAGGGGAGACCGGCCTCCGCGAGCCAGTGCCCAGCAAGGGGCCTGACGGTCAGTGTGAGACAGAGGGGCCGGCCAGGGGGGAGGCAAACGCCCGGGACCAGCTCTGCACGGGGGTTCACCAAGGCCTGACGTCTTACGGAGGATAACAAAAAATCAGCCCAGCTTCCGGTGCCTCGTGCTGGCTGACTTTGAGATTGCTCATAAAAATTTTGACTAGGTTAGTTACTCAGTAAAATAGTTCACCCCGCCGTGGCCGAGGCCCTGGTTATATTGGACAAGTGTCCGATTTAGATATGCGTTACCCATGATTCTAAAGTATGAATCGAAACGGACAAAATTCTCAGAACCCCCCAGATGTACTTCCTACACTATCCCTCTGTTACTCTGCCAACACCGTCTCCAGAAAACAGGGCAGCCCTTCCAGCCAAATAAAAAGTATATGTCTTTAAAAAAAAAAAAAGTGTACGTCTGAATTGACCAGCCCACCTTCCTCCCACGGGGCGACTGGTCTCGGTATGCAGACCAAGGCAGGCAATGCGGCCCGTGACGGCCGGTCCCCATTCTAAGGGCTACCAGCATGCTGTCCTGCCCCTACTGGCGACTCAGGCCCCACACCTGAAACGCAGCTCGGATCCTTTCTACTACAGCTGAGCTTTCTGCCTGGCTACCGTGGTTCAGTTATTTCCAACAGCCAAGATATGGAAGCAATGCCAGTGTCTGTCAATAGATGAATGGAGAGGGGCGCCTGTGTGGCTCAATTGGTTAAGCATTCGCCTTCGGCTCAGGTCATGTTTCAGGGTCTTGGGATCGAGTCCCTCATCGGGCTCCCCGCTCAGCAGAGAGCCTGCTTCTCTCTCTCCCTCTGCCTACCACTCTGCTTACTTGAGCTCTCTCTCTCTCTGTCAAAAAAAATAAATAAAATCTTAAAAAAAAAAAAGATGAATGGATAAAGAAGATATGGCCTATATATATGTAATATATAGAGCATATATGTTATATATAATACATATAATATGTAATGGAATATTACTGTGCCATAAAAATATATATAGAATAGAATAGAATATTACTCTGCCATAAAAAAGGATGAGATCTTGCCATTTGAGACAACATGGTTGGACCTAGGGAGTATTATGTTAAATGAAATGAGTCAGAGAAAGACAGATACCATATGATTTCACTTATATGCAGAATCCAGAAAACAAAATAAATAAACAAAAGCAGAAATAGACCCATAAGTACAAAGAACAAACTGGTGACTTTCAGAGGAGGGGGCTTCTGGGCAGCGTGGGTGAAGGGGAGTGGGAGACACGGTCATGGAATGAAGAAGTCACGGGAATACGGTCAATGAGACTGTTAGTAGCGTGGTGTGGTGACGGATGGGACGGTAGCCACCCTTGGGACGAGCCCTGCATCGCATATAGAGTTGTGGAATCACTATGTTGTACATTTGAAACTAATGTAACACTGTATATCAACTCTACTTCAACAAAAAACACAAAGAATATATTCGATATGTAATAAAGTCTGGGGAAAAGAGTGGAAGAGTGAACAAGACCAAGGAAATCTAAGAGAAGAGAAACCAGGACAAGGAAAAGCCTTTGAGGGACAGAAGGGAGACCGAGCAGTCTTCATAAAACTTCACCAGATGGCTTTGACCCTTTCATTAGTGACCACGAGGCTTCGCACCAAGCTTTTGCTCGTTTCTCAACCACCTGTCCTGTCTCCCCCCGCCACCCCCGGCTGCCCCCCCCCGGCTGCCCCCCCCAACCTCCACTTCGTGGAAAACGATTGAAAGGGCTGCCTGGCGTCTTCCTTCAGGGCGTCAAGGGTTTCAAACACATCACGTGTGTTCATTCTTGCACGGGAATCCTTAGTAGGCTTTTCTTCACTTTCCATCATTTAAAATGCAAACATTAAAAGAGAAGCAAAGCCCATTTAAAAATAAATAATGCCGGCGATGGAGAGCCGAGGAGGGCCGCGGGCGGCTTAGAGCCGGGTTTGCCTGGGTGATCTTGCCACGGGCACCAGATCGAACCTCGGCCGGTCCCTTGGCCCTGAGAGGCTCCAGCCCCGAAAACAGTGAATCCTCATAAAGCCCTCCAGTTTCTGGGGTACTCACAGAGCCAGATTCCTAAAGGCAAGCGAACAAAGAGCTGTTCTCTTGCATGTTTGTGTTGGACGCCCAAGTGTGTCTGCAAAAGGACGAGTATCTACTAGTAGATTAACATTAAGAAAAAGTCAAGATTAGGGAGAGGAAAAAAAAAATATCTGAGAGTCTGCAGCAGCTCAAACTCTGGGCCTAACCGACTGCGGGCCACCGAGGGACTGGTGCTTCCTCCTGAGCGCGCTGCCTGCCACCGGGGAGGGGGCGGCTGGGGGTCCCCGGGCAAAGGGCGACAGCTTGGGGGGGGGGGGCGGTTGCTGCAGGGGCAGTGCGGGGGGAGGCCCGCTACCCCGGTCCCCTGCGCACTCCCACCCCCCCACCCTGCCCCTGCCGCCATTATTCCACCCAGACGAGCCTGCCGAACAATTTCTCTTCTCAAACAGCCCCCTCGGTGCAGCCTCATTCCGTGTGCAGTGACATGAAAGAGATACTAATGCCGATTATCAAAGGCATGTGCTCCAAACCGCCTAATGCCTGGGGGGATGTAACTTTATCTCTTCCTCCCACTTCTCCGTCCTCCCGCTGTGCAGGGCTGGGCGGGCGAGCAGCACATCTTTTTCTCCCCCCTCCTCATTTCACATCAGATATTCATCGGAATGGGGGGAACATGAATTCATACCGTCAGCTTGTAGGTCACACTCAGGCGAACATGCTTCTCAGAGCCAAACACGGGGGGGCGGTGCAGGGGGTAGAAAGCTGACACTCGGGGCTCCCCCGGGGAGCAGGCTTGGCAGAGGGCTGGCCCGCAGGCCTCCTCCTCCACGGGCCCCCTCGTGTGGGCCCCCTCGCGTTGACAATGCCCCCGCACAGTCTCTCGGAAACTGGGGTCAGTCCCTTCCTCGGAACAAAAGATCTGGCACTTTCCGGGACTGGGCTAATTCTTTTCCGCTCTGGACATTCAAGATCTGAGATGGCCAACAACAGGGGTGGCAAGGACATCGGCCTGCCTGCCTCGGGACAGTACATGACCATGACAATGATGTGTAGAAGGTAGAAGAAAATTCCCTGACAGGCAAAAATGCTCATCCTGCATCACTAAAGGGGAAAAGGGGATACAAAAACACTATATGCGAGGGCGCCTGGGTGGCTCAGTCGGTTAAGCGTCTGCCTTGGGCTGGGATCGCGATGTCTGGGTTCTGGGATCGAGTTTCGCGTGGGGCTCCCTGCTCAGCGGGCAGTCTGCTTCTCTCTCTCCCCCTGTCCCTGCACCCCACTCATGCTCGCTCTCTCTCGCTGTCTCTCAAATAAATAAATAAAATCTTAAAAAACAACAACAACAACAAACACTACATGCAGAATGATTTCAGTTTTCTAAAACAAAACGGGGTCGAGCATGTGTTTATGTGTGCACAGAGGAAAGTCGAGAAGGAATTCTACCAAACCGGCCACAGTGGTTGTGACAGAGCAATGGGACCATATGTGGCTTTGCTTTGATTTTTTTCTTTGCTTACGTCTATTTCCTAGCTTGGCCACCAAGTGCATTACCTCTCTATGCTATAAAAATGTAGGATTCAACTGACTGATGCATAGTATAGAAAAGAAAAGCGTTCTTTTAAAGAAACTGTCCGTGTGTAGCCATACCCAAAGGGATAATTTTTAATTACTTATTTGTATTTTTTTTTTTTTTTCAAAAGAGCAAGTAACATAGCAAACTTCTCTGCACCCATTCATTAGGTCTGCTGATTCCCCCACCGCATGGCCACAGCAGCAGGGATAGAAATCTCAATTCGGTTGTGAAAATGAGGTGGCCAAAATGATTGTCACTGTCTACCTCAGAGTCATTTTCTCTCAGGCTCTCCAGGGAGGAATGCGTTAGGACCACACACCTTTATTGCTCGGGTTCTGGGATTAAATGAGGTAATGGAGGAAAACTGTAAATCGCAACTCACTGTACAAAGGGGGGTTCTTGGGTCTGTTGTCAGCTGTATGGCACCCGGGAGCAGTCCTCGCCCCCGCCTCAAAGCCTAACCGGCTGTCTCCCGTGAGTCTTCCGTGTTTGAGGAGGGCCTGAGTTTCAGGCCTCAGCAGAAGGAATGAAGGGTAAGATGGCCGCCTCCCGCCGCCATCTCACTGAACATGGCTGGGCTGTGGAAGAGCCCCAAGTATTTGAGAATGGTCTGAGAACCCAGCCTGACAGCAGAAGCACACAGGGAGGGAAACCCAGGGACGACATAGCGCAAAAATGGTCAATGGCCCGATGAGGCTCTTCAGGAGCTGACCCACTGAATTCACGATTGGAGGACAGGAGGAGAAAGAGAATGTTTGTGGGATAGTAAAAGAGGCAAAACTCGACTGGAGTTGCTTGCCAGCTAGAAACTACACACACCATAAATATGTGTATATTCCACACACACACACACTCCTGGGCCCGACATTGTCTTCTTCATCTGGTAACTGGTTGGAAAGGCCGGATCCGTGTTAGCCGCAAGTCTCCCTGGGCTTCCCAGCAGGAACCGTATCTGCAGGCCCGGGAACAAGCCCAGCACCGAAGGCCGGTCTGGGCACCAGGCTCGAGGGGGGTCCGAGGTCCCACGATCGGACACGAACAGATTTGCTGCTGAGAATCCATCCTGCGAGGGGCGCTTTCGCACCCTAGCTAAACTAATATTTGGCCTCGGGCCCTTTGAACAAAACGCAGCCTTGGTTTCTGACGAGCAATTCTGTAGGCAAAAGAAATACTCCGGTCTGGAACTGGAGCCCAACGAAACGGGAAGAACTCGAAGTTAGTGTCTCCTTTGGTGGAGCTTTGCCTCCCTATCCCTTACCAAGCAGGACCCACCCCAGGCTGAGCATTCACGGAACATTCTAGGTTCCCAAGACACCAGGACAGCATTGCCCCCTGGCTCCTCTGCTCTGAGGTCCCTCTGGCCAGAGCAGAGAAACCACCCCCAGGGACCCCCACCCCACCCTGTGGGCCAGGCCCCTGCCAACTTCCACTGAACTCCCGCTCACCAGGCCACTGAGGCTGAACCTCACAGCCCGATCACGTGGGCCTGCCCCCCTCCATGAAGCTGTGCTCTTCCTGCAGGCACCCACCTCCCCCTGCCCGGAGCGCTCCCCCACCCCCACCCCCACCCCCACCCCCAGTTCACGAACATCTGCTGCCCTCTGCTGTCCCCAAGTGGCCGACAGCAGAAGCCCTAGAAGGGCCGGAAAGGGGGCTTCCAAAGGGGGGGGGGTGTTGGCTGCCCCCCCCAAACTGGTCCTCTCCGCAGATTTACCCCTCTGGTAAATCTGATTCCAGCTGTATGCATTCTATTTAGGAGGTCAGTGATTCCCCAAACGGAAGTAAAGCTAAGACACACACCTAACTGCCTGCCCTTCAGCCAAGGGCTCAGCTCCTGGGATTGTTTTTCCTGATGAAGTTTAGCAGAATGAAGAGGGGAAAAAACACAAGGGAACCAAGTTCTAGACCTGGTCTTTCCCTCTTGCTAACAGGCAGCTCAGCTCCCCAGAATGTTGCTTCGTGAGTAATATTGTTTCTATCTACTCGGGGTGGAGGGGGGATGATTTAAGAAATGCGCCCTGGAACATGGGGACACCTTGATGAAAATAAAGCCCTCCTCAGGTAGGAGTCCCAGAGGAAACACACGATGCCCGCAGAAACTGGAATGCACAGAAACAACGAATGCTTTTTTTAGCACAAGTACACCTCCGATGTTTCATGAGACAGACTGTGAAAATTTTTCGTTTGTCTGGCATTCAAAGGTAACTAGGTATTTGGTCTGGGAGAGTTTTGTTTGTTTCTTTTTTTGTTTTATTTCAGGAGTTCGTTTTTTCCTAAATCCGGCAACTCTACCCCCAAATGCTCCCCCTACGGGAGCAGGATACTTCTTAAATACCTTCCCCACAGTCCACTTCCCAGCAGCATGGGATCACGGGCACTGAAGCATAGTTAGCGTTTTCTTTCTGGAAGGAATAGAATGAACTCAGAGCCCCCAGCTGGAGGGTGCCTGAATACGGGAGGTCTGCAGGCCCCGGGACCGCCTTCTGCTTATGCCGGGCACCTTAGGACAAGGGGACCAGCTGGCCTTGGGAGTTGCCTCTTATCTGGTTCCAGCTAATATTTTTCTCAAAGTCAGAGATGAAAAACACTTTTAAAGCCCCAGCATGTTTCAGACATCTGTTACTCATTTTCTTTGGTGGTGATTTTGTCTCCATCTTGTATAAGGGCTCAAGCACGCATCTGCGTGTCTGGTCTAGGTTCTAAGCTGGTGGAATTCTGGAGTTGGTGTTTCTCTCTAGATAGGGGACGTGATGCCTGCATTGGTCGCCAAAGCCACTGGACACCCATTGCCTCATTTCATCTTCGAATGTCGGGAGATAACGAGGCACAGAGCAACACACCTGAACACGGGCTGCATGCTGGAACTATCTGGGGAGTTTATTTAAACCCCGATGCCCACACCACACCGAAGACCCATTACCTCGGAATCTCTGGGGGTGGGGACCCTGGCATCGGCACTTCCCCAGGTCTCCAAGTGACTCTGATGACTGAGAGTTTGGAACAGCCGTTCTCCAAGTGTGCTCCCTGGACCAGCGGCACGAGCATCCCCTGGGACCACGAGTCTGGTCCCGGCCGGCTAAGTCCGCGGCGGACTGACCCCAGTATGGGGCTCCTTCTCCGAACCCGTGTGTCACATCGGTGGGTGATGCTAATATCCCCCCGGAACTCTGTGTGAGCGACAGCACGCTGGGATTCTCACGACACCCTCAGAGGGGGCTGTCATTCGTATCCTCATCGACATGGGCAAATGAGTACCGGGGCCGGTGTCCTGGGGGACAACCCGTGTGGTCACGCGGGCCCCGTGCGTGGTGGAATGTTCTCGTACCAATTTACCCCCACATTCTCATTTTGCACTGGGCCCCGCATGTTGTGTAGCTGATCCTGCTTCGGGTAGAGAGAGACTTAGCAACTCACACCAGGCCACCCATCTGGGAGGCGGCAGAGCCTGGATTAAGACTCTGGGCATTGGCTCCAGACCTGGGCTCCTGGTGAGAACACTCTAGTTCCAAGAGTGAACACTACTTACACAGGCAAACACTGAGCAGAAAAAGGAATTTCACAGGCTGCTGGCAGAGCAGAGGAACTTAAAGCGAGTCCTTACCTCATTGTGAAGGGGGTGACTTATCCGTTTATGACATTGCTTGCGGAAAGAGAACGTTAATTTTCAAGGGCCAAAGATGCAGATCTATTTCGATTTCTATTTATCAGTAAGAAAAAATCAGACTCGGTCATTTTTCTCCTCCCACTTCAAGGAAAGCTACTCAGGACATTCCCCAAACTTGAGCGCTCCTGGTAAATCCTAGTGCCTGTCTCGGTCAGCGTGGGCGGCTACCACGCAGGCCCGTAGACCTGGCGGCTTAAACAGAAGAAACTTATTTCTCACAGTTCTGGAAGCTGGAGGTCCACAAGCAGGGTGCCTGTGTGGTCCAGTTCTCCTGAGGGCCCTCTTCCAGGTCGTCTATTCTTGGCAAGCTCTTGGCAAGCAAGAGCTCTCTGAGGTCTCCTCATAAAGGCACCAATACCATTCATGACGGTTCCACACTCACGGCCTAGTCGTCCCCCAAAAGCCCCACTTCCTGATACCATCGCCCTGGGGGTTAGAATTTCAACATAGAGATTTTGAGAGGACACATACATTCAGACCATTGCAAGGACTGTCATGACCTCGCCTCCTTCCTAATGTAAGCAAACTGCCCCAAATTTCACGGTACAGCGGTGCCCCTAGTTGTACGAGACTGGGACACAGATACAGAATTAAGAACATCGTGGACTCCCTCCTCTTGTGTCTTCTTTTCTTCTCCATGACACGACCCTAGGATTCTCTCTTCCGTCCTTCCGGCCCTCCCCGTCAGACCCTAGAGGATTTCCACAGGTGTGTTCACACCGTATCATTGCTCTAATCCACATATACTTCTCCCCAGTGTTTGCCATCAGTGGAATGAAAAGCTTTATTCCCCTTAAAACATTTTTCAGGTATGTGTCAGAACCCCTCTTGGGGGTCTGGGGAGGAGGCAGCAGCGGAATGTCCCGCCTGTGTGAGAGAGAATCAGCCATAAATCTGTGAAGGAAATCCGTGGGCATCAATGAGCCATGTTCCCTCTCTAATTCTCCTCCCGCTGTCCCTCACCCAATTCACCTGTCATCCCTCTCACGGAAGATGTGGGCCCATAGTCACGAAGGTTCAGTTAGATCTTCATGGCAAACACGCCAAACAGGAAGGAGGAGGGAGTGGGCAGAGAAACAAGCAGGTATGAGGCAAAAGTGTCCCACTTGTGTGTCCCCAGGGGGATGTGACACTCAAAGTTCAAGTCAACTGTAAGCCAATGGGAGGTGCTGGGTATCCTAACATCGCACATTCCAGAGTCCCAGCTCATTCTGGCTGAGTTCAATCCAAACCACTTGAAGTTTAGAGAACTATGTTTGAAGAGACCATGAAAGAGAAATTGTCGTTGGAAGCAGGAAGCGATTAGAAAATGGGTAAGAACTTCAAAAAAGGAAGGAAAGAGATTAAGATAAATTTCAGCCAAGTGTCTGCATTGATAAGGAACAGACTCAAGATAACCGTCTTGGGAGAAGAAAAGGGCCCTGGTGGATGGAGACAAGCCCAAGGCTCTCCCGGGAGGAAGGTACTATCTAAGTCAACTGAATGGTCGACAACACTCGAGTCAGGACCAAATGGGCTATTTGTGAAGGACGTGCATCTGTTCAAATTTCAGCATCCGAGGTGAATGACTAGCTATTAACTAAGTCCCAGGGAAAAAGAGAGGGGAGAAGAGGATACTGAATGTCGACAACTTAAAGCCTGGAACATAACTAAAGAATATTGTAGCACGTCACACAATGCCCCATGTAGATGGTCATTTAACGCTTTTCTTCTAATAATCTTATGTTTTAAGGAAAAGAGTAGAGTGGACAACAGAACCTAGAGAACGCGCACACATGAAAAAGAACAGATCTGAAATAGACAGACCTGACTGCAAATGATGCCCTCGGAGAGTGGTCAAGAAGGTGCAATCCAAAGATTATGTGGTTAGTGAGCCTAAAAACAGAGGCTAACGAGAAGAGGAAAGAACAAAGAAGTAATTCTGGAGGTTTGGAATGAAGCAGAAACGTTTTAGCAAGGACTTGCTTCGATCAAGTATTCAAGCTATGTTGTCAAACTGGAGAAATAACTGGAAGCTGACCAGAAATAAGTTTCTGGTGATGTTTGTGATCTGGTCGTTACTGCTTTCAGCCGGCGGAAGTGTAGGGGTGTCTGCTAAGTCCTGGACGGGGCGAGGGGGCGTGTCCTCCAGTAGTGGCAGGGCAGAACACTAGTCTTCTGGGAGGGCTCAGGACCCCTGACGACAGCAAGCTCCCCTTGCTCCTAAAGTGGGCAGACAGTAAGTTCTCTTATCCGCTCACATTTAGGAGCTGAAAGAGAAAACCCTTCCAACCCCCAAGGAAGATGGGTTGTCAGGGAAGAACGGGGTTGGGGTTCTAGATCCTAATGGTGGCATATGCCTCCCCATAGGGCTTCCAAACATCCAACAGACGATGATGCAGGACGACAGGATGGAAATCAACAATCAAGGGGATCGAAACAACTCAATGTAGACACAGACAGAGCTCCCTAATATTCCCAGATTTTTCCATTTTGGCCAACTATTCATTCAGAATTAACAAAGCAGTCGAGATCTTAACACCAAGGAGGGACTCAAGGCTGCATTGCCTTGTCGTGGTACTTTGTTTCTATCATACCAGGCTCTGCTCTGCTCTGGATTAAGAAATCCACCATTCATTTCTTTTTTACTTGGATTAAATTCATCCTTTCCTTCCTTTAGTTCAACTAAATACCTATGGGTAAATGCTGATCAGGGAAATACAGGTTTGTTGTTCTGTGGGGTTTTTTTTAAATATGGACTAAATTATGTCTCCAACCATCATGGCTTTGCCAGTAGACTTAACTGCCCAAACTACTCTTTTCTGGGAGGGAATTTTGCACACAAAGCAACACAGGGTACCGTGGCTGTAGGAGAAACTAAGTGTTCTCATTGACTAGCCTACCCATCACACAGCCACCTGTCAACAGAGGCTAGTGGAACGGGTGACGTTCACGTGGATGGGAGCAGGCCAACGTCCAGATGTCACGTTGACCTTGGCGAGGCTCACAGGGCAGTAGCAAACAGACAACTTACGTCAATACGGTGATGGTCTCACTTAAGAATCACCGATTTTTACAAGTGACACATTTGAACATCTCACTAAGAGATGATTATTTATGGCCGAATCAAAGGCTTTCTTTAATGAGAAAAATATCTTTGATATTAGAAAATCTTCCTCACACACGTGCCCGGCGGAAAACTGCAAATGCTTCAGAATGTGGGAAGAATACCAAATGGGGCAGGGGGCAGGTCCTGTTTTTTTCAGCCACTTTCCAGGCTCGTCAGACAAGAGGACCATGGTGTTAGAAAGAAGACAGTGAGACAAAACAGTACATATTTCAGTCATGGTAGACTCTGTTGGTTTGGCCTGTGAAGACCATGAGCTTGGACCAGTGGCTGGCAGAAATGAATGGAAACATTGGTAAGGTTCTTCCTTAACTTGTGGGGTTTTTTTAGTAGCATTTATCATTATTATTTTTTAATTGTGGCAAAATACACAGAACATAAAATTCACAACCACCATTTTTGAGCGCGCGGCTCACTAGCATTTAGCGCATTCACATTGTTGGGTACCCATCACCACCAAGATGGAAGCCCATCTTTCCATCTTGCAAAACTGAAACTCTACATCCATTAAACAACGACTCCCCATTCCCCCCACCCATCACTCCCACAAGTACCTGGCGACCATCATTCTCTTTGGTCTCCCTGAATTTGACCGTAACAGGCATCTCATGTTCACGGAGCCATATAATATTTGTCTTTTGTGACTGGCTTATTTCACTCAGCAGAATGTCTTCGAAGTTCATCTATGTTTTAGCCTGTGCCCAAATTTCCTTCCTTTCTAAGGCTGAATAATATTCCAAAGATGTATAAACCACGTTTGGTTTATCCATTCCTCTGTCGATAGACACTTGAGTTGTTTATACCTTTTGGCCATTGTGAATAATGCTGCTAGGAACACAGGTTTAGAACTATCCCTTCAGGCCCCTGCTTTCATCCCTTTTGAATGTAAGCCCAGAAGAGTCTTCCTTAATTAGTGATCTTTTATAATGGCTGAAAAATGAATAAGCCTGGATATGATTTCCTTTCACACAAGAAACTATGCAATGATCTTTAGTGAAACGTGAAGTGTATTCAAATTTCATACTGTGGTACACTTCCATAGACTGAGCAGACAGTCCACTAACTGCTACTTACTAGCCTGAGGAATTCTCTAAAATTCAGCGCAAAAGAAGTGTTCCCTTTTCTAAACGTTGCCTCTTCCCACAGCATGAACCTATGAATTTGAATCAACCAGGGCAGTTAAAACTATAAAATCAATACTGTGTTTACTGTGTTCACTCTACACTGAGGTCCTCCACAATTTTTTGATTATGATAAAAAACACAAAGCACATAACATAAACTAGTGGTAAGTATAGTCACATGATTGGACAACAGAGCTTCAGAACTTTTTTGTGTTGCAAAATTGCAACTCTGGACATATTTAAAAACTCACCGCTCCCCCCTCCCCAAATCCTCGTCCTCGACACTCCTGGTAACCGCCACTCCACTTTCTTTTTCTAGGAGCTTGACTACATTAGATAGTAAGTGGTACAATTTTTTAAAATTAAACATTAGACAGAACTTCTAGGCAATAAAGAAAAGTGTCTATTTATTGACCATTAGCCATTGTGTATACACACAAAGAGTGCTTTGGTAAACTTTTTACAAACCTCTCATTTGCTAGGGATTTAAGAATGCCAACTTCCCCCTGAAAGAAAATGACTTGATTTTAGCCAAATATTTGACGAGCAATTAAAGGTTTTATGACAGAGGCCTATCTACTTCGGTCAATAAAGTGAAAGTTATTTTGAAAAACACCTGAAATCATTTCAGACTTCTTTAGTGGTTGATATTTCTCAGAGAGAGTTTTCCTCACTTTCTGTGGACCATGTGTGTGAGGAGGCTCTGTCAGGCTTCAAGGGCCTGGAACACTCACTCCTGGTCAGAGTTCTTCTTACTGGCTAAGATTTCTTTAGGATTCTTACAAGGAACTAGTCAGCAAGGCAAAAATGAACTTCAATTATTTTCCGGGTGAGATCATGACGCTGCCCTAGCCTCACTTCCCCTCTTCTGGGTGGGATCTCTCCCCAAGTGAGCTCTTCTTCCAGCAGCCCTCCTCCCTCACACAGTGTCCCCCACAGGCCACTAGCCCTGTCCTCCCTCCCCCCATTCCTGAGCTCCTCAAGGATGCTGCAACCTCAGCAGAGTAACTTCCCCAACCTTATTCCTTTTGTCATGGGATGACAGGTACAGAAAATGGTAAAGGGACACTAAATGTCTTCGCCAAATGATCCTCCTTCTCCTCTTTCCATTCTCCCTCTTCCTCCCGGCTCCCTCCCTATCACTTCCACTGGCTGGCCTCCCACTGGCCTCTAGGCACCTCTCTTTCCCAATGAGCCAGTCAACTACCCACCATTGATACCTACCGAAGGTCTCCCAACAGAGGCCCAGGCCCGGAAAATCAAAAGGAAGGAACATGGAGCAGGTCCAGTCATATCACTAGATGGGATTTGTGACCACTGTTCCTTCCTTGGGTTGAGGTACTTAAAGAAGGCGTTCCTGAGGAAGGAGCTCCGTCCAGGATTCATGAAGCAAGATGTGAGGTCTAAGACGTGACTTTACCCCACTTACACACCAACAGGTTAGCCTGATTCTACTGGCAGGAGACATGAGCTCCTGGGTCAGAAACAAAGGACTGTATTACTCACGACACAGCAGGTAGCATGAGCACCAACATAATGGCACCCGCGTCCCTTGCCCTCAAGGTCCACAGCGGTGATCCCCGGCCCCGGTCAGTATTACAAGCAAAGTGGGTTTGTGTGATGGCCCAGGAGCACCGAGCTTGGGGAATCCATTGTTTTCACAGCCAACAGTAAACACGTCTGCTTTTTAGGGGCACAGGGTGAGGAGCCGTTACCTCATTTCTCAAGGGCATCGGCAGCAAGAACAACTCTAAAGGTGGCCTGGGGAAAAGAGCGATCTTGGCACACTCCACAGGCACACGCTCGGCCTGAGGGGGACTCTCTCTCCCAACACTGGCTCCCAGGTTCAAGCTCTGCCAGTAACTAGTAGTGTGACTTCCAACAAGTAAATTTTCTGTCTCAATAACCTTTCTGGCTCCTTGTTTTCCTTAATACAAGGGTAATTCATACCCGTTTGTCCCACAGAGACAAAGAACCCATGTGGGAAATGGGAGGTCAGTGGAATTTTTTTTTTAATTTTTTTTTTTTTTAAAGATTTTATTTATTTATTTGACAGACAGAGAGAGAGATCACAAGTAGGCAGAGAGGCAGGCAGAGAGAGAGGGGGAAGCAGGCTGCCTGCTGAGCAGAGAGCCCGATGTGGGGCTCGCTCCCAGGACCCTGAGATCATGACCTGAGCCGAAGGCAGAGGCCTTAACCCACTGAGCCACCCAGGCGCCCCAGGTCAGTGGAATTTTGTGGAAGTAATGAAGGGTCTGGTTTCCTGCTTGGGAAGCCATGTGGATTCCCTAAGTCCCCCCTGAGTCTTCCCCAAAACCATGCAAAAAGAGCAATATTTTGCAAATAGGTTTGAGGCCCAAGTTCCAGAAGGTCAGTTTGAGCCTATTATGCTAGAAGGCCCAGCTTCCCTCATTCTTTCTGGAGGGAGCTCACCTCTGGCCTGATAGTGAATACGAAGTGTTCTAGAAACTTCCACCCTGCCACCGCTCTACTCTTTCACCCTCCCACCCCGCTCTCTACTACCACTTATTCATCCTACACCTCTCGCCTGAGAGCTCCATTTCTCTCCTAAAAGGTCACACGCCCTGAAGCATCAAAGGATGGCCAGATCTGTGCTCACGCAGACCAGTGAACTGTGGACCACACAGCACAGACGCAGAAGATTTGCTCATCTGAAAACGTCTACCCATGACATTGTGTTCCAAAAAGGCATCTAACTTACGAACCGCATCCAAGCTAGTAACGGTCTAAACTTAATAAGATGTCATTCCTTTTCTTCAAACGTTTTAGCAAAAATGGAATAGAGCTAAATCAAAATAGAAATCTGACTTCCTTCAGTCAATAACCCATGAAATACACAAATTTCCAATGGGAGCCTGAAAAATGAATCTAAAGATGGAAACGTTAGGGTTAATGGAGGGAAGCACTTAGACGACCTTCAAGTCCCTCTAATTATGCCCTGGGGACGCCAGCTGAGCTGTCCAGGCCACTGGCCAAAGGGTTCATCCTCACAAACCACCTTCCCTCCGACCTTCTACATGTCAACACAGCAAAACACGTATGTCCTCTGTTCAAAAGGCAAAGTGGATATAATTATCCCATTTTAAAGATGACCAAAGAAACACCTAGAGGATATGTGACTTACCGAGGATGCGACATTTGGCAGAAGGCTAAGCTGGAATCGGCCCAAGGTCTCCCGCCCCAAATCAACTGCATTGCACATCTGTCTCTGCTTCCTCCAAATTATTTGTAGGAAATGCCTGAATCATTGGGCCAAAGAAGGAAAAGAAAAACAACTCAGTTACTTTAAGGAAGTCCAGGCTGATGGAGATATGCACCACATGCATAGCTAGGAAGGTAGGTAATGCGTAGGTACATAAGTAGGACAAACGCATGCATACATATCCATAAACATTTGAGGCATCTTAGAAAATGACCCACAGTACACAACAGAAAAGTAAATAATAAAACCAGAATCAAAATCAGTTGAAAGGAACAAATAAATGGATGGCACCAGTCACCAGGATGTGACACAGGCTGCCATCGGGGGCCAGACTCAGTCCTGAGTCCCCTGTCATTGTATGGCATATACTTGTCTCTAAGAATCTAATGTTCGCTAAGAGAAACAAAAGCCTTAGAGATCCTTATAAAAAGGACTTTGGGTAACATGATAAAGTCCCCCGCTGTGCTTTTGCAGAATACCCAAGTTCGCTCTTCACAAGTACATTTCTGTGTCAGCTGCCTTCTATAAAAGCTGAAGACACGATATTCAATCTTAATTCGTTGGATGCTTTTCTGCGGGAAGCTAAGATAACAAAGTCCAGGAACATAGCTTTCAGATGACCTAACTCGGAGCTAAGGTGTACGTAGTCTCGTGCCCTGTTTTCTGTCTCTTCACATCTAATTCCCAGAGACAGGAAGAGTTCTCGATAGGTAGGCATCTGACACCCCATAAACATCCCAGCCGAGAAGCTACAGATGTCCCAGAGTCACATACCCAGGAGTTAGGAAGCCAGGCAGAAGGGAAGACGTGAAAATAAAGAGAGAAAATCACAAGGGCTGTAAATGGAAGATTCTAGATAAGACTGATTTTACAGTCCATGTAAATTAATAGAAACCTATTCCAAGTGCCAATCACGTCAGCTTCTTGAAGGCTTTGATTCCTGCATTCATTTGGAAGTTTCAGCTCCAATGGCGCCATATAACTTCCTTATGTTTGGTGGGCTGGTTGATCTTCTAAAGCCTCTAACAATCATTTCGTCCCAAATTATTCTCGTGAGCCTGTTTGCAGGCTTCAGCCGCCACGTGTCTGCTTTCTGCTTCTTCTCCATTCATGGATATAAATTTCCCCTCCAATTCCAGCTGCAAGCCAGACCAACAGGTGTAGTCTCTGAAAGAATAAATCAAGAAAGAAGATGGGAATGGTGTTTGAATAAATGTGTATCCAGTCCCACAAATATTTACTGAGCTCTTCATATGGCTGGAACCGGGCTGGGTGTCGCGCTTTCAAAGATAAGATGAATAAAGCGTGTCCGGCCCCCTCAGTGAGCTCACGATTAACAGAGAAAAGTACAGAGGAAGACAAAGGAAGACAAAGGAAGGAACGCAGCGTGGGGACTGGAGAAGCCCAGTCTGATTCAGAGGATGGGAGCTTTTCAGAAGGACAGCGATTGCCTATTCAACCTCCATTCCACCATCCCTGGTCCTTGCCAACAGAACCCGGATTTTGTTCAGGGACCCACCCACAGCCAAAGGAACCCACGGGAATAAATCTAGTCTAAGCCAGTCATGCTAATTCATTCCTCTTGCCGGGGCGGACACATGCTGAAATTAGGGGCCAGAAAATATGACAGGAAGGAGGCTGGTGGGGACTTCCAGGAAAGGTTTCTTTGTTCTCAAAAAGAAATGTCCATTTTCCTCTGGCCCCTGCTGTCCGGCTCTGATGAATGGAAGGGTCGGCCACCTGGGACTTTGCGGCACACTTGCCGCGGGGCACCCGGAAGTCAGTTCCCTGGTATTTATGTGTGTGGGTGTGTAAATGCTCAAGTGTGGGTAGAGGCACTTATCTACAAAGCTGGGAGCTTCTTGAGAGCATATATGAGGCCTTCCACATTCCACACCATTTTTCCCTCCTACAGGATCTAGCGTAGTGCCTGGTACGTAGAGGGCACCAAAATGTCTTTGAATAAATCAATACATAGCAAACCTACTCACGACATTTATTATGACCATTATTAGTGCATAACGTACAATTTTACTCAAGTTTTTACAAACACATGTTTCCAGTATACGGAATGTTTTCCAATTTTGTAATTTTTCAAAATACAACCCAAGACCAACCTAGACATGTACCATCCAATATGGCAGCCTCTGGACACATGTGGCTATTTAAACTTAAATTAATTAAAATTCATTAAAAATTCAGTTCGTCAGTCACATTAGTCCTATGAGGCTAGTAAATACCATATTAGACAAGGCAGATAAGAATGCTTTTATCATCATGGAAAGTTCTATTGGACAGCGCTGTTCCATAGCATGCAGAGTCCCCCTCCAAATGGAGCCCAGTGTTTGGCACACGGTAGGCACTCAGTAAATATTTGTTTAATTAATTAATGCATTCTGCTGATCATTCCAGATATTATTACAATAGCCAAGATGCAAAATGGCAAGCCCTGTCCTATCAATGAAATCAACAGAACTAAATATTCAGCATGTGACAAAACCAACGCCCACTGGTCTGTAGGGATGCTGAGTTATCTAGAAAGCCCTACAGGTCCCCTAACTGGCAGACTGCCCTACGCACACGTGTCCCACAACCACAAGGTCAAGCCCCAGCTGAGCTGATGAGCCTGGGCTCATCATCCATTATTCCATGGCCTAGGATGGGCAGGTCTGTGGTTTACGATATATCCTTCTATTTGTTTCCATGGACTGACCGTCCGAAGGCAGCTGAGCCAATGTACTTTTCAGGGCTTATGCCCAATTTCCCTTCTCTTAAATTTCATCAAGAAATTTCACTATGAAGTAGAGATTTGGGATTATTCCCCAAGTCCCTGTGGATGAAAATGCCCCTTCTGGTCCTGGGGGGAGCAGATAACGTGCAGACATGAAAGCCAAACAGGTCTGGGTCGAAAGCCAGCTCAGCCCCTCAGCCGTGTGACCGCGGGCACGTTGTTCAATTTCCCCTTAGACTTAGTGTTTTTCATCTATACAACAGGGAGGTCAAAAGCTCTCCCTGGCAAGATCCTTTGAGAACGTGACGTGTCCGTGCAGGGAGTGTGCTCGGTTCCTCCCTCGCACACACTGTGCCCTAGACAAATGGCCCGGGCAGCCAGAGGCGCTCTGACAACGAGGGTGTCTTTCCCTTTCACTTCCTGGCACAGTCTGCCTGAAGTCCCTCTGTATACACCACCAGTTCTGGGGGGCCGTTGTTTTTGTTCATGCTAAATGATCAGCTTGTAGCTACCAATCAGAAGAAGGAAAAACCCTGAACCTAAAGGGAAATTGGCCCCTGCAAGCAACAGATACAATGGATGCCTGGTCCCCAAATGACCCTCTGAGCTCATCTTCACGCTTCCCACATCTTTAGGAGACCCAGCCCCATACTTGAGGTGGAATCCTGAATCTAAGAGAGAGAACAGAAAGCTGCTCCCACCCAGCAGTGTTTAGAAGGCACTGAAAGACACAAGTATGGTCCGGGGGGCGGGAGGAGGGGGCCTGGATCCAGGCTCCAGTAAACAGGCAAGTTCTGACCTTGTCCCTTGAGATTGTCCCCACCTGGGGCACAACAGCCCTTTGTCATCCTCTAGACACCCCCTCTGCTGGCTGCTTCGTCTTCCGTCCCCTCGGGACTGGGTCCCCGCCCCCCAACGGACCTGTCACTCTTCTTTTTCTGGCATGCCTCTTTCACCCGTCCAGCATGAGGTCTCCCTGACAGAATTCCTGAAAATTCTCACTCAAATGGTAACATGAGCTCATAAAGTTACGTACATCAAATAGGGATGCATTTAATAGGGCCAATGATATTGGAACATGAGTCCCTACTTAATTCTCATGCTTCTCACCTTCAAGAGAGCTTCAGATTTAAAATGAGAGTCTGCGCTTGTAAAAATGACTAATGATGAGATTTTACCTCCTAAAAATACATTTCCGTACATGTGTCCCCCTCTGGGGTACAGACAGGTGAGCGACTGCACCCACGCTCGCCAAAGCCACGGAGCCACGGAACTGGAAGTTCACCCAATGTGCCATTCTGCCATTTGTCACGAGATTCAGTGCGGTCACCCAGACACAACGTAGCATCCCTCATTTAGCCTTCTTCCACATATTCATCATAATACAGCCCCTAAAATCCTGTTCTATTCAGTACATGTAAACATTTTACTATCCCCGAAATTCCCTTCTGGCTGCCAGATTGAGCGTTAGCTCAGTTTAAGCTTTTCATGATTCTGTCACCTGGATAACATCTTCCTTTTCCACTTTTGTCCAGACTGGGGAAGTCTTAATGGCTTTATTGGCTTCTCTTTGGGACTTTGCCCATCAAAAAGTCTAAAATATGTCATAAATATTTTAAGGCACTTTAACTATTTTAAGTCATCTTTAGTATTTTAAAGATGAATCAGCCTTCCAACAGTTGTTTTATTATTATTATTTATAATATGTAATAATATATAATATAATACCATTGACCACAATCTCTCCTAGCGTTAGTGCAGCAAACATTTCCGTAGCGCATTTTGCATAATGTGGGGCAAGCTTTTGAGGAACAGAAGTATTTCATCTTGCATCGAAAGTTCTCAGTTTTTCCTTTCCA
>CM052889.1:52372987-52515351 GCA_028534135.1 Potos flavus | reverse complement strand
CTGGGGCTCTGCCTCTCCAAAGATCAGCAAGAGGGAAAAGGCATCCCCTGTCCCAAACCGGCTTTGTGGTCAGAGTAACAGTTTGTGGGGTATAATCGTTACTCTATGCTATCAGATTACGTTCAAAACTTCTTTTTGTAAGAACTGAGCCATAAATGTAAATTTTTCCTCCCTTAATAAGGCTCCAGTAATAGCTGATTATCAACAAATCAGAATAACCGTTCACCATCTTATGGGCAGGGTCCCAGGCGATTCCCCCAAAGTCCCAAGCCCGGAGCCAAGAGAGCCGCTCGCCCTCGATGTGCTCCCCCGACATGGGGAAAGAAAGAAAGGAGTCAGCCAGGACTTCTCCCCAGAGTCCAGCCGTTGAGATGCCAGCTGGCAGAGTGCCGTGCGATTCCATGATTGTCGTCCCCACACTTGGCTATCCCATGGGGACGGGCGCCCTTGACCCAGGGTGCATGGGAACCAAAGGTGTCTGGGGGGAGGGCAGTAAGCGTCCCCTGATTCTGGCCCAGATCTGGCATGGCTCGCTCAGCTTGGTCATAGCCAAGATCCAAACACAACACCAGGATAGTTCTTTTCCTCCGTATGGCCGTGAGGTGCTTCCTGATGAACTTGAGCACACAACCAAGAGGCCCCTGGAAGTCTCTGCCCCCCGCAAACAAAGAGATAATTGCAAAGAATATCCTCACTTCCATCTAGAAAAACAGAACCACTGCTGGCAGCTTAAACACGGACCTCCCCAGTGTCCCCCAGATTCTAGCCATCAGGGGTCCCAGAGCCCTGAGCCCCCCACGCACTCCCCTGCCCCTCAGACCTCCATCTGTTGGTTATAGGTCACTCCTGCCATCCTGCCAACTGACTGAGCCACCCAGGCGCCCCCAGATCCTTGGCTCTTAACCTTAGGGTCCCAAGGAAGGACACGACGAGCCGGTTCGTCTCAGGCTGGTTCTTTAGCTGTTCCTTCAGTTATGTGAGTCTCCTATATCCTCCCAATAAATACACTTTTTGCTGAAGTTATCCAAACCTGGTTTCTATAGTTCACCACCAAAAAGTAGAATTATCCTGCATTTGGTCATTGTCCTGGCCACCTCACAGATTGTCCTGAGCTAGATGTATGGCGTGCGGATTCGTTGAGATCAATGCTCCCTGCCCCCAGAGACCGACTAAATAAACAAGGGGCGATCAGAATGTCAGAGTGAGCTTTACAGCCCAAAGCACCAGGAGTAGCCAGAATGATGCAAGAGATGTAATTACTTCCATTGAGATGCTTTTATAAAATGCTCTGGAATTTTGATGCTGAGACTCAAGCTTGCTGTTTTCTCGGTTTTCCTCCGTGGCTCTTTCCAGCCAGGATCTACATGCCCAGAGCACTAGCGTTGTTCTCTTAAAAGAAAGGAGTCTACAGTGAAAGTTGGAGATGGGCTCGGAGTCTGCCAACAGGCCGAAGGACTTCAAAATAGCATTTCAGGAGGTAAACACTTGTCCCCGTGGTTTCTATTGTGTGGCGCCAAGAGGAATTTTGAATCTTGAGTGACAGCCTGCCTTGAAGTGCACAGAAATGTTTATATAAACGAGCCCCCCTTGCCTCTCTGTGTTAAGTGGTCCCCGCAGGGGAGAAGGTTGCCGAAAAGCCATCTCATTCCTCGATTTACTGTCCTCTGCGACGATGCGACGATGTCCCTCACGGTCCCTGCCGACCATGGGGAAAGTCAGCCCCGAGCAGAAACAGCCTTCATCAAAGGCAGAAAAGTGAAAAGCGCCCACAGGGAAGCCAAGACGAAGTTCTCCGGACATTCCAAAGAGAACACTGAGGCAACAGAAGGGTTTGCACAGAGGCTGCTAGTGGGCTGAGCAGGCCCCCGAGGACAGGAGGAATGAGACGGCTCAAGATGGCGGCGGGAGGGGGAGGAGGTGGGGGGGAAGAGGTGGGGGAAGGGGGGGGTCAGGGAAGGAGTTCAGCTCAGAGCCAAGTCCACTACCAGGGTGCAGCAGCCAAAAACATATGGCGAGACTTCAAGGGGGGGTCACTGGGCCGAAGCCACAGTTAGTAAGTGACAAATGCCACACTTCGAGCCCAGATCTGTGTGCCCACAGCCACGAGCCAGAGAGAAATCACTGATACTTCGTTTCTGGGAGCCTGGCATGTATATGCAATACTACTAAGTCTACAAAGGATGGGACACCTCAGAGATGGCCTCTGCCAACAGGAGCCCCAGGATCCAACTGAGGAAGTGTGTGTAAAGCAGACCTCCCCCCACCCCAGCCTAGGCACACAGGCAGGATCTTCAGCAGCCCCAACCCTGAGTACTCCTGGGACCTTCCAAAGGAAACATCTCATGCTCCCAAGCCAGACTTCCAGCCGTGCCTGCCATCCCTCCTCTCCCCTCAGACCCTCATGCAGTGCCCATGACCCTGAGGACTAGGGGAAGGCGACCCACCTTGGCACTTACTGTGCCCATGTGAGCACACAGTTATCCTCATCCAGGAACTGCCTCCTTAGGCTCTGGGTACCAGTGCAGGATCGGACAGAAGTGAGAGCCCTGTGTTCCACGTCTCACAAAATCTTCCCTGAAAATAGCTCTGTGTATGTGTGTGTGTGTGTGCGTGTGTGTGTGTGTGTGTGTGTGTGTGAGAGAGAGAGAGAGAGAGAGAGATTGAGAATGTACATAAAAGGATAACTATATAAGGCAGAATATAACAAATGTCAAAAGAATAATAATCTTAGCAGAATGCCCTTCAGGGAAAGTAAAATCTAAGCAAGAATTTAAAGACAGAGAAGGAAAAGGTTCATTTATGCAAGCTTGAATAACTCCCAATACTCCCTCTGTCAGAGCATTTCTCACACAAAATTGCACTTGCCTATTTATTTCCCTATATCCTCCAACGAACTTTAAGATCCATGATGGAAGGTCCTGTGTAGTTTTTGTTCTATATTGTAATATGGAGGCCATATTACATATGGAGGCCATATTGTAATGGGAGTGTCCCGTCCATAATAGGTGTGCAATCAACACTGGACAGATTGATGGATAGATAGGTAGATGGATGGATGGATGGATGGATGGATTGGTGGATGGATGGAAAGATGGGTGGTTGGATGAATGGATGGACGCATGCATGCATGCATGAGTGGCTGGATGGATGAATGGACGGATGCATGAATGGATAAGAGGATGGACATGAGAACTGTATAGAGAAAAGATGTTCTTTGTATGCATCAAGATGAGCCTTCCTCACTTTCCTTGATACTTATCCAAAAACACGTATCTATCTAGCATGCCTTGGAGGCTACAGGTGTAACAAACTATAGAAAAATTGTATTCACCAGAATTCCTTTTCAGTGAGAGCACCATGTAACAGAGAAATGTGAATGAGCTAGAAGGGACAGATAGTGTAAGGAGCAGGAACTGGAGAACCTATATGCAGAACGATTACTTAGGCAAAAATGAGGAAAAATGCCAAATGGGCCATCCTCAACTTGAAAAGAGTTATGGACAGATTTAGTCTAGAATTTCTTGGGCAACAATGTGGCATAGGGAAAATGCCCAGCAGTTAGAATCTAAACATCGGGGTTCTGGTGGGCCACTTATTTACTCTAGTATAATGGGCAACCTACTTGGTCTCCCAGTGGTTTAGTTAACCACTAAATAGGGCAAGAATAATAACACCTAGTTGGTCTTCCTGGTGGCAAAAGGATTACAAGAAATCATGAAGGTGAAAGTTCTCTATCAACTAGCAGGCCCCTTACAAACACTGATATTTATGGTCAAACCTTCAACCGACCTGTGGACATAGAAAGACCCAAGAGCATCCTCCTTATCCATTTCCAAATGAAACTGAGACACAGGACATCCAAGTAAGTTACTCCATAGGTTGATGCTAGACAAAGCCGTGAAGCACTGCTCATCTCCAGGCCTTGACCATCACCCTGCCCCCAGGCCTGCCAGGGCTCCCCATGGCAGGGGACCGCTAGCTAGGACCTTCAAGAAACACCAGGACATCCCAGCTCTAGGGGACACAGTGACCTTATGATGGTGCTTTAGAAAATGGAAATTCTAGATACGAACACCACTGCCTTTCAGGGCATCCTTAGGACCCCTTGCCTGTCTGGGCAGAAGATGAGAAGCAGAGGTTGACACCTTTAGCCTTTGGAGTGTTCACTGGCTCTCAGGAGTCTCTCAGATAGTCTGGGTTTTGTCTTGAAGGGGACCTTAAAGGTCACCTAGTTCAACCCTGTCATCGTGAAAATGAGGAAACCATGCTAAAGAAATGGTCTGATTTATTGAATTTATTGAATTTATTGTTGGCCCTGGGGCCCTGGGGCCCTGGGGCCAGATGGTGCACGTGGCAATAAAGAAATAAGAATAAGCATGAAATTCTAATTTGTGAATTCTTTTGAGGACACAGATGGGAGGAGACGGCAGGGGTTCATCGAGCGCTGCGGCCCATGGCGGCAGGATGGCGTCTCTCGACTAACGAGGACTTTGGGGCAAGTTCCCGTGTGCTATAACATGGGGGGCGCGGTCTGCCTTTAGTCCTTGGCATAGTTCGCCTTCAATTCTGCCCCAAGGCCAGACAGCAGGATACGGCTGCGAACAGATTAAAATACACCTCTTACTCAAGGACAAAGAAATTGTGCGCATCTCAAAGGCCTCTCATTAGGCTCTTCTCTCGGCTCCTATCTCATTAGAAGCTACCGGGAAGACCATCCCAGTATATTTCATACACTCTGCACCAAAGTGCCAATGCAGCCCCGGGAAAACTCTAGGGCATAACGTCTGACCTTGAGCTAGTGAGGTCGAATACAAAGATATTGGCCAATGCACTCCCCAGAGACACTAGTAATACACTATACGTTAACTAATTGAGTTTAAATTAAAGAAGGAGAAGGAGAAGAAGGGGGGCTCCTGGGTGGCTCAGTCCTTAAGCATCTGCCTTCCGCTCAGGTCATGATCCCAGGGTCCTGGGATCGAGCCCCGCATCAGGCTCCCTGCTTGGCGGGAAGCCTGCTTCACTCCCACTCCCTCTCCCTGCTTATGCTCCCCTTCTCGCTGTGTCTCTCTCTGTAAAAACAAAAACAAAAACAAAACAAAAAGAAGAAGGAGGAGGAGGAGAAGGAGGAGGAGGAGGAGGGGGAGAAGGAGGGGAAGAAGGACAAGGAGGAGGAGGGGGGAAGGAGGGGGAGGGGGAGGAAGAGGACGAGGGGAAGAAGAAGAAAAGGAAAAAGAAACCAACTGTCCCTTGGAGTTTTTCGGTAGATAATGAGGACATGGAACAGCAAAGTTTCTGTGTCCAAAAATGGAGGGCTCGAATCTAGATCTGGAGGCCCAGCCCTCTCCGATCTTTGCTTTTTCCTTTGTGTTATGAGGAATATTGTCATCCATATCCTGCTAATTATCATTTTTTATATCATCAGCATTAGATTTACCTTTGACCCACAAAAGAACACTGTGTTTCCTTGTGCCCACAGAAATACCAAATTGAAAGATTTGAGAATGTAAAGAGACATGAAACTGAATTGAAATCGACGCACTATCAACAACCCCCTACAATGCCTCAGGCGTTGTGCTAGGCGTTGGCTATACTAAGGTCATAGGAAAGCTACACAGTCTGAAGCGAGATCCTCAGCATCTCAGTAACTAAATTGTCTTGTGCGTTAAGTGTAGTCAATGGAAATTAATACCTACCTTGCATAGTTTAAAAGGTCAAGAGATGATAAATATGAAGAACTTGATTCTCAACAACCGGAAAGCTGCCAAGGTGTAAGCTTGCCCTTGAGCACACCACGAACCAGACCCTGTACTCTCTGGGATTTTTGCAGCCTCCTTCCCACGTACGCCTTGGGGAAAGGGCACTGTGCACAGGGTGTCCTCAGGCAGCAAATCTGTGCAGACCTCCTACAGGACAGTCAGCATCTGCACAGGACCCGAATGGAGGAACCGACTGGCTCTCCTCTGCACCTGCCGCTGCGATGCTGTGGGGGGCATGAAAATCCCCCAGGTGCACCTGGCCCTCTGAGCAACGGTACCCTCCGAGGCTGGTCCATGCTGCCGGAGCTGAGAGTTGAGCAGCACAAAGTGGACCCTCCGTGGCCCACGGACCTGCCATCCTCACTGGGCTTAGTGAATCCGTTCTCATTATGTAGCTGAACCTCGTTTCAGTCCCGCCAGCGTTGTAATTTCCAGCTAATAAGTCAGGTGCAATTATATATCTTAGAATAGCGCACAGGCCAGTTTCAGAGCCTCTTCCTTCTGGACAAGGAAATGTTACTCCCTAATGAATGGTCACTTAGGCAGGAACTCAAGTCAATTTAACATGGACCCAGTACCCCCCCCTTCCCCCCTGCCAGGCCCCCCTGCACTTATGGAAAGCTACATATAATGCAAAACAGCTATGATACCAGGTGAGTGTCTTAAGAAAAACACAAAACAACACTGGGAACGACTTCACGCAGGAGGGGACATTTCATGTTGACGCAGAGGATCAGAGCAATCCCAGCTGCACCAGGATCTGATTTTTTCCTTCATTACAGCAGTCACCATTTCTGCGCACGAACACGTTGGAGCCGTGGCTCTTCTTGCAGACGGGATCAGAGAGAGAACCCGGGTCTGCACGGGCCAGGCGGACTCCCCATTTCTGGAGAAGGATCACCTAAGCAAAGACCTTCTACGGAGGCTCCAAACCTGGGCTCATCCTCAGATCCCAAATCCTCTTTGATTTCCACTTTAACCCAGAGTTCAAGGCCATGCGGCCAGCACAAAACATTTCTTGAATTCTGCTCTTTAAGATTTCATCCCTGGAAATACTGGAAGTGAGCGCCCAAGCGGTCTCAGCTCGCTGCCAGGCTGGGCCCCGGGCCCGGGAGCCCCTCGTGCTGACAAAAGCACCAGTTGTGGTTTCCAACCACATTTGTGCAAACCGTCATTTTCCCCTTCTCAGACGGCTAGGTTCTGTCCTCACACACATGCCCGGCTTATGAAGTTGTGCAAAGCTCAGGAAGTGAATTCCTCTGTAGGAAAGTGATCTATAACGTGACGGCTGTAGGCCCACACACTGTCAGAATAAATCTGGTTCAACCTTTCCCAGGTTCTTCTTCACCATTTCTCTCTCCCATGTTTCCTCTCCCGGCCGTGTCCAATCCGCCCCAACACACGCGCACACGCCCAAGGCCCCCCGGCCCTCGGCTTGGTTCTCCCGTCGCAGGACCGTGAGAGGAGCCGGCTCCGGGACCCCGGCCCCATTTCCGCGGTGCCGCTCACTGGATGGCCAAACCCAGGGCCAGCCTAGAGAAGCCCGGCTCAAAGTGTCAGCCCCGAGAGTGACTCCGCTCTCGGGGAGTCTTCGTGGGCAGGTGGTCCACGCGATGGCAGCTAGGCCAAGCCAGCTGAAGTTGGCAGGACCTTCCTGGAAGTCTCTGGCTATCCAAATGGGATCAGTAGTGATCAAGAAAGGCAGCTAAGAAGCAAGCGCGATGTGCTGCTTTCAGATTGCGGAAGCGGGCCCGGGTCTCTCGTGGGCATCCCTGCAGCTGCCGAGAGCCATAGTGCAGAACACAGTAGAGTGAGATCCGGTCGTCCATCCTAGGAGGGGCGGCCGTGCCTTTGACCTTAGGGCAAGTGCTGGGTCAGCGTGAAGAGCGGTTATCTGATTCGATCTTCCGTTTCCCCCCACTGTGCAATTCTGCCTCCCTACGTTTTAAACGAGATGGGGAAAGACAATTGGCTATTCCCCTGTCCCTTCTTTTTCTTGTAGACTTAAGAAAAACCACCTTTGGAGATGTCCTTAAACTGCCACTTATCAAATTTCACTTAAACTTAAAAAATGCACATTTGTCCATTTGAAAAGCATAAAATATTGTGGTTAGACAGACTTCTTCCTCACGCTCGCCAATGGGGTGATCACGTAGTATTCCCATGACGGGGTCCTCGCCGCTACCCGAAACTCAGTCCCCTTGAAGGGTTCTGCCGGTGGGGTCCCTCCCACAGAGGCGACACCCCTTGGTGGCCTGGCCTGGCCGCCAGGAAAGAGGCCCCAAAACAGTCCACTGGCCCTTCGATTCTCCTCACCGAGATACATGCCCCCCCATGCCTCCCCCTTTTCTCGTGCCGCCTGGTTTGGGGTGCCCACGTGGATCTGGGTCTCCTCCTTTCAGCGTGCCCCCATCGGATACACCCCTTTCAAGGAGAGGTGCCCCTCGCAAAACCCAGGCGTCCAACTAGGTGGTCCGACGAGGCCAGAACCAGACGATCGCACTTTTCCTTCTAAATCTGTACTTTTATTAACACGGCGAGGCTCATGTTCTTGGCAGGCATGACACACCCGCACTGAATATTAACTTCATGCTCAACCAACCTTTAGCCTGTTTTATTCCCATTCCCGCTAAATCCCATCACCCAGCCCTGGGCTTCTGCAAATCGCTTTCTGGACCTAGGAGCCGGGCCTTTTGTTCACCGGGTATTTTCATTTAGAAGTAGACAGCTAAACCACAAATCACTTAGGGCACACCCATCCCCAGCCTTTTACTGTTACCTCAGAACCAACAACAAAAAACCCAGCAGGGAAACAAGAACCATCCAGCTGAAATGAAAACCAGACCGCATTTCCTTTAGACAATTCCTGGCTTATTAATTTTAGTCAATTATTAATTCAAGCCCCTTGGTGTCCAAGCAGCTTGAAAGAATGAAGGCATCTATCAAAGCAACTTGCTCGGGTGACAATGGTAATGGGGCCACGCTCTCGTTCCGGCTCCGTGGCACACCAGCGGGGGCCGAGGCATGCACCGTTCCGGCCCAGGGACCTCCTGGGTCCCGGTGAGGCTGGTGGAGATCTCCTGCACAGACCCACTCGTCCACAGACCCACCGCCAAGAGCGGGCGCCCCCACTGGCTTCTGCCATCAAAAAGGACCGGCACCATCACGGGGCTCTCCCGCCGCGGGGATCAAGGGCAGGCTTCCCCTTCATGTTCTCCTCGATTTCTGGCCTCTAAATTGCACCGGCAGGAAGAGAGGAAGAGGAACGAAGCAGGAGACAAAGAAGCAAGAGAAAAGAAGAGGGAGAGGCCAATCACCCACACGAGTCCGGCACCTCTTTGAAAAAAAATGGACAGAAGTACGCACCCTCTGACATCTTGTAGGAAAGCAAGCTTGTAAGACGGGTAAGAGGACATCCACGGACCCCCCGCCCAGCCTGGGAGAAGGAAAAAGTCTCGCCTTCCCCGACGCACTGGCAGAGGACAGCCTAGGACATCCAAGCCACCAGGCCGGGGCCAGACGTCACCGAACCCAGAAGGTCAAACGGGACGGTCATCCTCAGATGCTCCCACTGACGTGAGCTGGAGAAGCAGCGCTCGCTGGGACACGTCCTGCTTCTCGTTCACCGTCAGGGTGAACCAGAGTTCTCGTCTGCTAACTGGGCTTATAAATTGATCGCCAAAGATCGTTCTTCCTGATGAGCCTCATTCCTCCTCCCGGGCTCATAAATCACTTTGAATTACCAGCCCGCAAGTCCTCCTTTGGACTCACTTCTTTTACGTGGCTTTTGGTTCAAAGCGAACCCGAGCGCACTTGGAAGCGCCGTTTGAGTTTTTTTCCCTGGACGTTTCCATGATTTTATCGTTGTTATTACTCTGAGGTGGGGGCCGTGGGGGCCAGAGGCACCAACTCCACTCACACACAGCTGGCAAATGCGAACAGTATCAGCACATCTCCGAGACGCGGCAGGCTTTTAGACGGCGAAGTTTCATATTTTACTGCAGTTTCCTTTGGAAATGCTCAAAGCAAAGACATCTGTTTCCTTTCATTGGGGTTGTTATGTTCTTCCAGCCAAAGAAGGAGAGGATAGAGTTCATTAATTCAGCATAGTAATAATTACAATGTCCACATAAATTTTGTTGGGTTTGGGGCTTTTAAAGACTAAAGCATCCACCACCCTCGTCCCCTCCCGCTTTGTTAGTTAAGGAGTTGACGAGGACAAGAAAACGGGTAAGCTTCAGGGCGAGACGCCAGAGGTCTTGTGACCACAAAGACTCGCCACAGGCTTCCAAGGGGAAGGTGACATTCCCGGCCTGCCCCTGGAGCCCCGCGAAGACCCCGGGAATGCGCAGGGAGGCGATCGTTCTGCGTGCGGTTGGTCCAGTCGCCATGGACAGAGAGGGATTTAGACGGCCCCACATTTTATTCCTTGAAGAAGGTAAAATTCTGCCCCAGATAAGCCGGGCCAGGAGATGGGAGTAGAAGGAGTCAGAGCCAAGACACAACAATCCACATACATGAAGAAGTTTGGACTTCTTCCTAAATGCGTGGAATCCACTGGAAGTTTTTATCAGAGGGGTGACTTGATAACGTGCATTTTTAAAAGGGCACTCTAGCTGCAGTTTGGAGAACAGATGGAGAAATAGCAATACTTGAAAGAGAGCCACCCGGAAAGCAGACACCGTGACCTGTGTGAGCGCTGAAGGTGGCCCGGATGTGGGGGCCACCGTGGGTGAGGGGAAACGGGCACAAACTCAAGAAGCATTTGGGACATAGAATTCGCACCGTGTGGGTGATTGATCGGATGGTGGGGAGTCAAGAAAGATGTAGAAGACCAGGGTGACTCCCAAGGCTCTGGCTCGAGGCCACTGGGTGGACAGCAGTCCCCCTGACTTGAGACAGGAAGCAGTCAAGGAGGCGTGGGTTGTGGTTGAAGGATAAAGGGCTCAATTTTGGACGTGCTGAGTTTGAGGTATCCATAAACAGCCGCGTGGAAATGAGCACTGGGATAGATTGTGGGCACCCGGAGCTCAGCGCAAGCAACAACACTGGACTTTAGATCGGAGTTGTCAGAGGACACCGGTGACACTTGAGACCGTGGGAAGAGGAATAATGAATCGTCGGAGCGTGTTGGACGGGAAGAGAGGTGAAACTAGGACATAAACTGAAAAAAGCTCAACATAAAGGGGAGAGCTGAGGAAGAGAGCTGCCAAGGAGACTGATGGGAAGAAAAACCAGAAGAGGGTCCCCCGTGTCATAAAAGCTGAGGAGATGTTTCAGGCAAGGCGGAGAACCTTGTCATAGGTTCTGTAGCCACAGGATGGTCATTGGTGGCCTTGCTGAGAGCAGTGCCGGTGACCACAGAATCTGGGAATGAATGAGAGGTCAGGAGGGCAGACGAACACTCCAGAAGTTTGGCCGTAAAGAGAAGGAGCCAGCAGTTGTCGAGGGAGGGGTGAGAATGTAGGTCAGGAGGTAGTTTCGTTGAACTTATAAAGGAGACCTGAGCATGTGTGAATGCTGGCGGGAAGGAGCCCATAGAAGGAGCTGGAAGACACAGGTGGGGAGGAATAATCAATCGCAGAGAGACGTCCCTATGGAGACAAGGGGGGAGAGGAGCCGCCCCACCTTCTTCACAGCAGCAGCCCTGAGGAGAACAGCTGAGGAAGAAGGAAGGTTATAGATTTGGTAGCAGAAAGTTCTCTCCCGCAGTTTCTATTTTCTCTGAGAGTGAGAAGGGAGGAAGGAGGGTCAGAAATTCGGGAAGAGTGTAGAGATGTTAACATAACTGAAAGGGGGGAATTCCTACAGCCCCCCGCCAGGTGCACGGTAGGCCTCATGGCTTCTGGCCTGCTTGGCTCTGAGGGCCAGACGCTGGTTACACCCCCTTACAGACTTGGTACACCTCGTTCATCCCATCGTTTACTCTCTAGTCACACATACGTATGAAGGTCCTACCGAGAACCAGGCCCACTCAGAGCCACCAGACATACAGTAATGACTCCATAAGGCAGTGCAGCCCCATGGCGCGGCCTCCCACCGAACCCCCCCATATTCTCCTCAGCTGTCCAGCTCTCCCCTGAGCATCTCCAAAATTGTCCTTCAGTGAGAAACTCAAAACCTTTTCTTTTTAATATGCTTATTTGGGCTTTGGTTATATATTTCTCCATGTAGACCGGCTTGGTGGTTGTTCCAGAATTTGAAGAAGCTGAAGGACAATGGGCTGACTGACTTTTTATTTCCTAGGCTTTGAGGAACTTTGAGGAATTCGAGGTCTGTGAATTGAGCAGGGCCGAAATGAGGCTGACCTTACGGTGACCTCCTGGCTCACCGTCCCTGGCTGAGCAACCACTTTAGAATGAATGACCGTCTATTCACACGGGTCAAGTCACCTTGTGGGGCAGCCCCCTCCCTGGAACTGAAGGAAAAGAGGTGACCTTGAAGGGAAATGAAGCAGCTGACTGAAACTGAGTCCTGAAATGTAAGTAACCCAGCAAGCTCAGGCGGGCTGGGACTGCCGTGTCAGCTCAAGGAGGATGGATATGGCGGATTTGACGGGAACCTGGCTCAGAACGTCACCATGGAGAGATGTGTAACCACCGGCGATCTCATGCTTGTATCATGAAGCCAAGCTACAAGCCACCCTGTGCCTCAGTTTCCTCATTTGTCAAATCAGGATTGAAAAAAATAATCCCTACCACATGGGGTCGTTGTACAGATTAAATGAGTTAATATTTCCATGAAGTGTTCAGAATAGTGCGTGACACTTCGTAAATGCTAAATAAGTAGTATTCTTTCCTTTTGCCGTCACAAAAAGAAAGTTGGCCAAAGAGACAGGGGATTGTGACATGGAGGAACCAACCCCCTTCCCCACTTATGGGGAATGGAGGAAGTGACAGACCACCTCGTTCACTCACGTCAGGAACTCCGTGTCAGGGTCCCCATGACCAAGGGAGGGCCTGCGTCGCTGCCTTTCCAAACCCCAGCACTTCCCAAACCCCAACACCGACAGCCCAGGGGGCCTCCAGCACTTTAGTGTGAGTTTTTCTGACAGAAAAGCTGAGGTAACAGGAGTGCCCTAGACACTTGGGAAGAGATTACTGAAATCAAGGGGAAGTTGTAGAAAGGTGGCTTTCCAAACCAAATGGGGGAAAGCGGTCGAAAGACAACACAGGAAACGTGAAATCAAGGTTACACCCCAAGTCGAAGTTCTGCAAGCCCCCCGGGGAAGAGTCCCAGGTCAGCTCTGCCTCATTCTCCCCAGAGAAGAGGCCAACACTCACCCTCACCCCACAATTCCTCTGGCTTCGAAAGGCCTGTAAATTAATTCAGGGTGTTACAAAATCACAAACTCCCATTTAAAAGCCACGTTTAAGAAATACAAAGAAACCTCACAATGAGTGCACAGACATGGGAAGGCCCCGGACTGACTGCCAGGGACCATTTCCCCTTTTCGCCCTCCCTGCCTCCAACCCCAACTGCAATTTGTTTCCAAACTGCGGGTTGCTTTTTCTTGACCGGCCTACCAAGGGTCATTGGCTACAATATTGTGATTGATATTTTGAACCTTCAAAGAGAAAAAGACACTCTGTGGTGTTCGAGTTCTCGGAGTGCAGGGTTTAGAAATCTGTTCTGCGTTTCCGGCACCTCAGACCCTGACTCTTGCGCTGAGATTCAATAGCAAGAGACCCATCGACGAAGCCATTTTAGGTGACCACACATATCTGGGGTGAGGGCAAAAGCAGGCAAATCAGGCTCTCACCAAATTAAACAGCAGCCAGAATCTGGGGCAGGCGGGAAGCCAGCGTTGTTGACAGAACAAGTGCTCTGCGGGCCTCCAGCGAGGGGGTCCGGGGAGGCTGGGTCCCTACCCTCACTGCCTTCTCTCTGCACCTGCAGGCTCCAGACTGCTTTACTTCCGCTCGCTTCCTGCCAATTAGGAGGACAAGAAAGTTGCTAAGAAGGAATTTCGTCAGAGTTGTGATGAGCTTTCGCCTGGACTATTCTCAACCACTTTCATGCAGAAAAAAACCACCTTGATGGAGACACTGTTACTTATCGTGGCCGAGCGGGCTCCGAGACCACACACTTCAAAGCAGCCCTGTCCCTGGGGAATAGAGCCCGTGTCACCTCCCCTGGGTGTTCTGAGGCCCCTCCGTGGCCAAGCCCGGGCATGAGGAGGGGAAAGCAGACTGGCCACGGGAGGAGGCCAAGTCACTCCTGGCAAGAGCCGGCAGGCTTTTCATGCCCAGAGGCGGCAGGTCAGTTCCTCACACCTATCGGGATGGGTGAAGCTGTCCCTCCAGCGAAATAGCGCTGGGCTGGAACCTCGTCCATGCAGACAAAAGGCCTGGGTTTGCATTCCGGGGTTTTGTTTGCTCCGGGACAGAGCCCACGTGGCCCCTGACCACGGGTCTGTCTGCACTCCTGCGGCTCTATGGGCCCCGCACACTCAGAGAGAAATGGCGGGCACCTGGTTTGTAAAGATGGTGAATGGGGAGGGGGGTGAAGGCCAAGGGGGTTTTCTGCCATGTGTTTAATAAGCTGTATGGTATCTAAAAAGTGGCAGAAATAACACAAAAAAGGTCAGCTTGAGGTCACGAACTAAGTCAACAAAATGACAGTGGCAGTCGTCTGGACGATTCTAGATGGAAGACTGCCATGTTGGCATTCTTCTGATGCAAACCACTTTTGGCCAAGATGGTGAGCCAGCCCTGTGCAGTGGAGGGTGCCCGCACCAAGCTCCTGGGTGTGCTGGCTCGTCCCTGCGGCCACTTCTCCGGCAGGGCTCTCACCTGGAGGGGACACAAGGCATGCCTGGCCCTCAGCACAGAGCCACCACGGCCAGTGCTGGGGGCAGGAGTGCTCCGAATTCCTTAAGAGCAAACACAGGACATAAATCTTGTCAAAGAAATGGGGCCACGAGTCTGTAGTTAGAGCCCAAGGTGATGAAGAAGAAGGTCCATTGAAATCCTGCTGGGTCCCCAAGGGGCAGGGGGTCTTGGCCGGGCCATGGGCTGCTCTTAACCCAGCAGGGGTGATGGTGACAGGAGGCAGCTCTGCTCCCGTGGCCCTGGCCACAGCTGAGATGACACGAGGGGAATGAGCAGGCATCAAAGACCGGAGCACACCACACAGGAGGAGTTCCTTTTTCTTATCCACCTGCGCACAAGGGCTTATCCGTGTGTTCTGCCCGAGTACGGGTTTCATAAGAAAAAGGAACCAGAGACAAGCCATGAGTTTTGGGGTCATTAAAGTGTATTTTATAATTTCTATAAATAATTACAGATATAAATCGTTACTGTTTATATGTGATATATCAATAGACATATAATTTTATAAATAAAACCAAGCAATAAAAATGCATTATAAATTATGAACTATTGGGCGCCTGGGTGGCTCGGTGGGTTAAAGCCTCTGCCTTCGGCTCAGGTCATGATCTCAGGGTCCTGGGATCGAGCCCCGCCATCGGGCTCTCTGCTCAGCGGGGAGCCTGCTTCCCCCTCTCTCTCTGCCTGCCTCTCTGCCTACTTGTGATCTCTTTCTGTCAAATAAATAAATAAAAATCTTTAAAAATAAATAAATAAGATAAATTATGAACTATTTTATAAAATATAAAATTTACAATGCATATAGTTATATAAATGTAAAATTATATATTACATATAACATATAAATTATCTATTACAATAAATATATTTTATATATTTGGGTAATATATATATATATATTTTATATATTAGTGGGTAAATATATATACCCACGTTATAATATATAACCTATTATATAAAGTCAGGGTGATAGTATGTAATTTATTTATTAATTTATTATATAATTTAGTTATGTGATTATAATTTAATTCTATGTATTTATATAATATATAATATATACTTGATTACACATTATATTGATTATATAATTTGATGATATAATATGAATATATGGAGTATATCATAAATATAAATGGACATAGATAACATATTTCATACACGCACGCCCTACACAAATGCTTGTGTCAGGCAGGCAACATGCTAAGCACTTATACTCCCAATGATGTATCATTATCCCCAATATATAGATGAGAAAACCGAGGCAGGAGGTTCAGAAACTTGCCCCAAATCACCCCGACTCTTTGCTGAGCCACTTACAGCGAGGATGGCAGAGAAAGGCCTTGGTGGCAGCCCTCGCTTGCCCCCGCTCCTGAGCTGCCCACGACAGATTTGAAAGGGAGAGGGGAGTGATGTTCCACTAGTCCCATCCCGAGGTCCGGCGACACTCCCACAACCTCTTCCCTGGTCCTCCCGCTCCACGGTGGGCGGGATCGTTGCCCTCCCCCTCCATTGACAGGACGACAGGAGTGGATCTTGCACACTCACCACAGTATGCCCTTGGATGGACCCCGAATCCCCACTGTGAACAGCTTAGACCAAACTGTATCCCACCTCCTTGCACTTTCCCACGCTAACCACCCCACCGCCGCTGCCCTCACTCCTTCCTTCCACCTACCTCCTGCTCCCTTCAGGCCACGCTCAACCGCCCTTCTTCCATGAAGCCTTACAAAGTGGCCACAGCACCCACAGATCTCCCTTCCAGAACCCCTGCTGCCCTCCGCCCAGCCCTGCACAGCTTGGTTCCCCCTCAACTATGTCCTCCCTGAAGATTCACTTTGCTGCTCTCAGTCCATTCCTTGAAGGCAGGGACTGCGTCTTATATAATTTCTGTTCTCTCAGGCTCTCAACCTGGTTTAGACAAAAGCCCAGCAGATTTTGATGACTCGACTTAATTGATCGATGGGCTTTAATGAAGCCTCAGTACCACTGGAAAAAAATGAAACTGTGGCATTTTGATGATGACGCCAGGAAGACTGGTTATTTGGGACCTCAGAAGTTTCATAAACTTTCAACATAGGCTTCTTTTGTAGGGAAATCCTAATTTGTTTCTCGTAAAAGCATCTGGGTGTGCGTTCCAGGGGCTACTCAGAGGAGCAGTGGCAGGACTGCGAAGAGGTGGGCTCATGTACCAGCATCATTAGCGAGCGACAGCGGTGGACCGAGCCTCTGGGACAGGAGCAGGTGCACGGCCCTGACGTCCCACCGCCACATTCCTTCTGCAGCCCCAGCAGCATGGACGAGCGTGCTTCCGCATTTGTGCTCCTAAGACGATGCAGCCAGTCATAGCCTAGAAAGCCATGCCACAGAGGGCGGCTTGAGCTCTCGATTTCCTTGCTCTCGCAATAACGAATTAAACAGAGTCCTTTGCGCTCATTTGAAATACTAGAGCAACAAAAGCAAAAAGAAACTCAGCAAAGGAAAGCATCAAGAAAATGAAAGGGCAAGCTACAGAATGGGAGAAAATATTTGCAAATCACATATGTGATAAGGGGCTAATACCTAAAATCTAAAATCTATAATCTAACATATAGAAAGAGGGGCACCTGGGTGGGCTCGGTAGGTTGAGAGCCCGAGTCTAGGTTTCAGCTCAGGCCGTGGCCTCACAGTGGAGGGATCGAGCCCCGCGTGGGGTTCCAAGCCCAGTGCAGAGTCTGCTTCAGATTCTCTCTCCCTCTCCCTCCCCCTCGGTCCCCCCCACTCAGGCTCACTCTCTCTCTACAATAGATAAATAGATAAAAGCTTAAAACATAAAATAAAATAAAATCTATAAGGAACTCCTACAACTCAAGAGGAAAAAAATCAATGAAAAATAGCCAGTTTCCTGAAGAAGACATCCAGATGGCCAACAGACACATGAAAAGATGCTCGTCATCACGAATCATCAGGGAAATGCAAAGCGACATCACGATGACATGTCGTCTCTCACCTGGAGGGGTGGCTGGTGTCCCCAGTCATGGCTCTGCCCTGACCAGCCGTGTGAACCTGGGCGAGTCATTCAACCCCTCCAAATCACCTGACGATTAGGAAACCAGAGTGCCTAACTCACAGATGGCTGCAAGGATTAAATGTGAAAATCCATGTAAAGGCCTTAGATAAATTCCAGATAAAGACCCAGACATGAACAAAACCTTTAGGAAAAAAAATGGAATAATATTTTTTACGACCTCAGAGTAATGAGAAGATTTCTCAAACAAAACTCACAAGGAAAAAAATGATAAATTTGACATCATCGAACTTTAAAATGTTTGCCAAAAGACAAAGTCAAGTCTGAGGGGGAAAAAATGGCAACATTTAGTAAGAGAAGAAGTATTTGTATATATTGAAAACAGAGAGAGACCCAGTCGACAAGGAAAACATCAGCTCAGAAGAAAAATTCCGTATGTGCACAAAAAAGTTCTCAACCTCATAATAATCAGAATTACGCAAATGAAAACAACGAGCTACTGTTTTACACCCTCCAATGGATAAAAACCCTAAGTCCGCCCCGCATCACAGTTCTGAGGGCCCACCATGGCCCTCCTCAAGTTCATCGGAGACAAGTCCATGGGGCCAAGAGATGTGCTCACCAGACACTACGCCCCCACCTCGGGGTGCCCAGAGCCTTACCCTACCCAAAGAAGTCTGCTTCTAGGACCTGCACAGGGCTCTTCCCTGCGACTATCCTCCTGCGAGGGGACCACACATCCCTAGGCCTCGTGTACCCAGGGATGCGGGCGGGCATGCAAGGCCTCCGGCAGTGCAGGATGAAGCTGGGGGTTGGAGAAGAGGAGAGGAAGAGGTCAAGGACACCATCAGTCCTCCATGCTGTCACGTCGTAACACAGAACTCCAAGGAGTCTGAGAAGTTCGAACCTCATTCTCTAAGTCAACGTGAAGCCATATCCACCAGAGGAAGAATAAATGTTCAAGTTTTACTTAGATGCTTAATATCTTAACTCTTAACTTTTAAATGGATAGATCTTCAGTATACGGGGTTGTGTACCCTTGCCCTGGGCAGGCCTGATCTGAGAGTAGCAGGCACTGGCAAGAATATAGAGAAATGGGAACTTAGACTGTCGTCAGGCATAGACGCTCTTGGAAAATAATCCAGCAATACCTAGTTCCTACCCTAAAAACACCAGAAAACAGCTTATATTTTCTAGAAAATCTCTTGCAAAGATGATGCATTGGAAATCACCTAGAATTACCGAGTGTGTTAAGCAAGTGTCAGGCTCTCAGGAAAGTGCTTTATAAACCACACATTTAATCTTTCTAGCAACCCAGTGAAGTAATCATTAATGGAGCCTCATCTGACAGATGAGAAAACTGAGGTTTACGGAGGCTGAGTACGTTGTTCTGCTTCATGCAGAAAATTCTAGATTTGAACCCAAGCCCACGGACCGCAAGACTTTGCCTTCACTTACTCTGCTATCTGCCAGAATGGAAGAATCATTATGGAATGATACAGAAATGAGCATAAGCATAAACATCTAAGAATGGGAGAAAATCAAGACTGACTCACACAGGAAATTTCCATTAAAGACTAAAATTGTGCAGAGAGTGGTTACATGACCATGGAGAGCTTTTGAAAGCAGAGAGAGAAGCTGGGATTTAATATCATAGAATGAGGGAAAAGTTTCACGAAGGGAGTGACACATGGAAGCAGAAATTTTAAAATATTAATTTTTCAACAAATGCTTACTGAATTGAATTCTATGCCGAGAGCTGATGTCAACATGCTTTACCCATGGGGGAAAAAAATGGACAACTTTAAATCTCTAACGTTTTAACATTTTGAATTTTAAAATTTTGAACTTGCCATGAAAAAAAAGTGAGACAAGTGTGAGAGTCTGTCTTCTAGATTGGGAGAACTGACTGCAACTACACCCCACCCATGGCCATCGCCCACACTACCTCCACTGATCCTCACTCACTCCTCCCTGCAAGGTGCCCCTGCCCCCCGCAACACTTCCGGGTGTTGGGGTGAGAGGTCAACAGTTTTCCCTCTGGAAGACTTACTAGGGCTGGGTCTTGAACTGTCTACTTTTTACAAAGATTTAGCAATTCTTCAGCCCTGGGGAATTCGAATACCAGCGTCTCTTGTACTACCTACCTTCCCAGGCACCCTAGATGAAAGCATATTCTTAGAGCTGCTCCAATTCCTTACCTTGTTTCACTACCAAAGTCACCCAGCCCAGAAGGGCAGAAAGCACTATGACTGGTGAGTAGTACTTGCACTATGAGGGCTTTGTAGGAAAGCCCAGTGATTTCTGCCCTCTGTGTATAAAGCCATAAATATGGCGTCTTTATGGTTTCTTTTGTTGTTTTGGTGAGGTCTTCTTGTTTATAATTTTAAAACCTTTTATTTTTTCTGATTAGTAACAACATATCATCAATACATTAATAACACCTAAAACTATAAGGAAAAGAGAAAAATTCACTTAGAAGTCCACTATTCTGAGACAAACATCATTAACAATTTGGCAAGCATTCCTTCATACAAACCTGTATGCATACGTGTATGCACACGTATAACCACATGCGTAACTTTACCTAATTGGATTATATCCTACATAATGGTATATGAAGGAAAACCTTTTTATATATCTCTGGATTTCGTTTGTTTGTTGAGTTTTTATTGTGTTTTTTTTGTTTTGTTTGTCTCGTTTTTGTTTCTTTTTCCCTCCTCTTCCCATGCCCAACACCAAAACTTTTATTTTGTTGATTTATAATGCATTCTAATATATGGTCATAAGAAAAAACTGACATTCTTATGCTATTAAATCTTTCCATCACGGATGTCTTTCCATTTGTTTAGATTCTGTTATTCTTCATACAGATACTGTATCTTTCTTGTTAAATTTACTCCTAATCATTTTATCTGTAATTTTTACTGTTATTGTGAATACCTCCCATTTCATTGTGATGTAAGGGTTTTGCTATTGGGGATATATATATACATACACACTTACATGTGGGATATATATATATATACACACACACACACATATATACATGTGTGTATATATATACATATATGACATGATATATATAATATACATATGATAAAGTAATTGACTTTTCTATATTATCTTATTCATTCATCTTACCAAATTGTCTTATAAATCCCAATCATTTTTACTAGGGTTCCTTAGATTTTCTGGGTTTATTATTACATTATCAGCAGAAAAAAAATTCTTATTTTCCAATATGTACATCAATTATTTTAATTTCACATCATATTGTATTAACTATACCTTCTAAAGTAGTAGTATTAAATGGCAATGGTGAACAACCCTGCTTGTTCCTATTTGTAATTGAAACGGTTTAGGAGTTTATCATTTAGAATTATACTTATAAGTTATAAGTAGGCAAAAGTATTAATCAAGAGCAGAGATCAGCAAACTAGGATCCATGGACCAAATTTGCCACCCATTTTTATAAAGTTTTATTGAAACACAGCCATGCTTTTTCATTTGTTTATTACCTATGGTTGCTTTTTGTTCAACAGAAGTGCAGAATACTTGTGACAGAAACCATATGACCTGTATCATCTAAAATATTTACTATCTGGTCCTTTGCGGGAAAAGTTTTCCAACAACCTCAGTCAAGATAGGTTATGCTGTGGTAACAAACAACTCCAAAGTCCCAGTAGATTAACACATTTATTTCTCATTCCCATAAAGCCAGTTATGGGTCTGGACAACCTCCAGGCATTCTGTTCTCCATGAACTGGCAAAAAGTAGTCTGTTTCAATCGTATTGTTCACCATTATAATGGGAAGCCTCTTGGATCGCCACAGTGGAGGAAGGAGCATGGTGTTCTCACACCCACCCTCCCATGAGATAGCACAGTCCATAAACCAGAAGTAATCACATGACTCCACTGAGTGAGCTGCAAGGGGACTGAGAACTAGAACCTTCTATGTGCCTGGAAGGAGACAGAAACCAGATATTGGTACGCATTATTAATACCTACCAAATAGACTTTATTACATCTTAGTAATTTCTTTCCATTTCTATTAAAAAGGTTTTATTTGGCTGTTAAAATTTCAACATCTATTGATATGTTCTGTGAGTTTTCTCCACAGGAAACATAATGTAATAAAGTCTGCTCGTGAACTTCCTGTGAGAGAATCATTCATGTGTTGCTGCAATGAAGTCTATTTAGTCAAAGTTCATTATTTTTTGAGAAAGCTGAATTTTATATGTTAATATTTTTGCAGCTATATTCACAAGTGAGATTAAGTACCTAATCTTTTATTTTCCCCTTTTGTACTACCTTTATCGTATTTTATGTCAGGGCAGATCTCAATCCTGGTCCTCATTAGAATATTCAGGGAGCAGTTGCAAAATATTGATATCCAAACCCAACACCAGACCAACTGAGTCATAATCTTTGAGAGAGGAGTCCAAACAGCTGTAGTTTTTCAAACTCTCTGGTGATTTTAACTATGCAGAGTGCATTAAGGTTATATTGATTTGTATCCTCTGCAAGATGATAAAATCATTCTAGGGTTCAAATATTTAAACTTTTTTCATATATGATGTCTAGCATTAGACTTAAAATAACCAAGCATCCTAGAAAACAAGAAAACCAAAAAAAGAAAAGGAAATTTACCCTTTGGATTCCAGATAATTGAGGCATAAGGCACAGAATTTAAAATAGTTATCTTTAATATGTGCCAGGAGATAAAAGAAAAGATTTTGAATATTGTCAAAGAACTAGAAATTGTTTTAAAAAGGAAATACTAGAACTGAAAAATGCAGCCATCAAAATTAAGAACTCAACCACCGATTGATATAGCTAAAGAGAGAAATAGTAAAGTAGAAGGCAGATCAGAGGAAAATATCCAGGAATAAAGTACAGGGAGACAAAAGAAGTAAAACGCTAAAGAGAAGGTAAAATAAATAGGATGTACAATAAGAAGTTTAACATATAAATAATTGGAAACTCATTATGGGAGAAGGAAGAATTTGGGTAGAAGCATATTGGAAGAGATAATTTTCAAATCTTCCAAAACAGATTAAAAAATATGAAGTCACAAAGTCGTCTTTCAAACCCCAAATAGAATAAACAAACGACAGCAACAACCAAAAACACCCACCCCTCATGGCATCATCATAAAACTGCCAAAAACCAAAGACAATGAGAAGACCTTAAAAAAGTCTGAGGTATGGATAAATAGATAAATTCCTTTAAAGAGGTAATAAATAAGCTGATGGCTGATTTCTCTTTACAGAAAGAGTAGAAACTAAAGACAATGAAATGATATTTTTAAAGAACTGAAAGAAAATCACTGCACACTTAGTAGTGTATACTGAGCAAAAATATCTTTCAAGAACACAGGTGAGGGGTGCCTGGGTGGCTCAGTGGGTTAAAGCCTCTGCCTTCAGCTCAGGTCATGATCTCGGGGTCCTGGGATCGAGCCCCGCATCAGGCTCTTTGCTCAGCGGGGAGCCTGTTTCCCCCTCTCTCTCTGCCTGCCTCTCTGCCTACTTGTGATCTCTCTCTCTGTGTCAAATAAATAAATAAAATCTTAAAAAAAAAAAAGAAGAAGAAGAAGAAGAAGAACACAGGTGAAATACTGACATTTTCAGATAAATTAAAAAAAAAAAAAAAGGCTGTAGCAAAGGCAGGTAAGAAGCATCAGACTAATGAGGAACACTTTTCAACAACAACAACGAAGGTCATGTGAGGAGCGACAGACTCTGCTGGCGGGCAATTGGGCTTTCTCGTTTCTGTCACCTGCTTTCTGCCTGGAAGCAGAATGGATATCCTTGGCCACTTGTGAGGGGTGAGGAGGATGACAGGACAGGAGATCTGTAGAGGAAGAGCCTGGGCTTCCTGAAAATATGGGCACATGGCAGTGGAAGAGTTTTAATAAGAAAAATAAAAGAAGTATATTTGTATTAGCAGAATGGCATATATAAATCAGAAATACAGAAAATTTGGCCACAAGTTGGTTAAATAAATGAGGGTTATTTTTCTCATGTACATGAAATCCAGGAGTGGGCCAACTGGCTTTAGTTCAGCAGCTCAAATATGTCAGGGCTGACAGTCCCGTGACCCTCTCAGTCTTCGCGTCATGGTCTCAAGATGGCTCCTAGAGGTAAAGCCAAATAAATTCGTGTTTTATTCTAGAAGAAAAGGGAAAATAGTACAAGGAAAAAGTAGTGGAAGACAAAATAAGGAAGTTAAACATCCCAGAAATTCCCAGCAGTCTTCTGCTTACTTCTGATCGTTCAGAACGGTATCACATGGCCTTCCACCAACTATGAAGGAGGCCAAGAAATGTCATTTTTGGGCAGGCTTCTGTCAGTGAAACCGAAATAGGGGATGGATACTGGGTAGGCAAGTGGTAATGTGGCCACTCCGGCAAGACTAATTACACACGAAATCCATTATCTTAATTTTTTTTTAAATTAATTGTAATGCTTTTTGGATTTCCAAAATACCTTTATTCTGACCAGTAAACATCTTTTTAAAAGTTACATTTTATTCCCTAAAAGTCTGTACAGTGTTTTTTGTTTTGTTTTGTTTTGTTTTGTTTTGTTCTGTTTTGTTTGATTTGCACAGAGGCTTCCAGGCTGAATTTGTGACACATGGTTTGGACACCGCAAGGATTGTTTTATTCTTTATGGTCCATAAGGAATGTTCTCTTAGAAGTCAGAGAACATCATTAGAAATGGTATGTTAAGGAGTAAACATAAAACTATTCTCCAAAATTTAAAATCAGATTTTTTGAATTGAAAATGACCTGAGGCTTCGTTCCTTTCCATTGAGGTAGCTCAAGGAAATGCATTTATTCATTCTTAGGATAAACTATCTAATGATGCTAATGAACTCTACCTAGCCTCTCTCTCCCCCTCGCAACCTAATGAGAAGCAGACCTTCCCAATGGCACCTCAGTCCATGCCCTTGCTCTCCCTTCTAATGCACACAGCCTTCAGCAGAATCAACCCCTTCTAGAGAATGCTGGGAATTCCCTTCTTCCTAGTAAACCATGCCAGGCGAAGGGAAAGAGGCCGCTTTAATTACAGGAGGGAGACACTATCCTTCTCCAGATGCCGGCTATAGGACCAGCTTTCCTTACCCAGAGACTTTCCAGCCTCTGTCCACCTTCCCAGGCATTATAGGCCGTGAGATGCCTTCTCTTTGAGAACACATTCCCAGTCTCCGATCCCAGTTCAGCCTCTGTGTAGGCTAAGCCCCTGACAATTACCTTGATTATTAAAGACTTCAGGGGCGCCTGGGTGGCTCAGTGGGTTAAAGCCTCTGCCTTCGGCTCAGGTCATGATCTCAGAGTCTTGGGATCGAGCCCCACATCGGGCTCTCTGCTCAGAGGGGAGCCTGCTTCCCTCTCTCTGCCTGCCTCTCTGCCTACTTGTGATCTCTCTCTCTCTCAAATAAATAAATAAAATCTTTAAAAAAAAAAAAGACTTCAAAGACATCCATCTCAAATAAACACATCCCCGGCTGCACAACTAGATAAAGGGCCAAGCTGTCCCACCCATGAAGTTCCCCCTTCAAGAAGCCCTGGGAATCCTAGAAAACTGGTCACTTGAGTGACCCCGCTTTTCCCTTTCAGTGCTTAAATTCCTGCTCTTTTTACATTTTATTTTTTTTTTTTTAAGATTTTTTATTTATTTACTTGACAGAGAGAGATTACAAGTTGGCAGAGAGGCAGGCAGAGAGAGAGGGGGAAGCAGGCTCCCCGCTGAGCAGGGAGCCCGATGCAGGGCTCGATCCCAGGACCCTGAGATCATGACCTGAGCCGAAGGCAGAGGCTTAACCCACTGAGCCACCCAGGCGTCCCTTTACATTTTAAATTTGCCAATAAGTAGTAAATAACCTTAGGCATCCCTTCCTTGACCCCCGTAAAGCCAGAATACTCTCTCCTTCTCTCTCTAGACCACGACCTTATTGTGTGGCCCTGGGTGTACCATGTAGCTTCCAGGAATCGTGATAATAAACCTTGTTTCATCAAAGTTCCCCGACGGTCGTTGCTTAGGTGCGCCTTGCAATCATAATTACCACCACAGAGCCAGTCCGGCCATAATATTGGCTCTGGTTGGGGAAATGTCCGGAGGACGGCGCCACAAGCAGTACTGGCCCAAGCGAGGGCCCTGGGCATTCCCAGCCAACAGCATTCCTATGGATAAGCTGAGACCAACACAGACCATTGTGCCATAGAGAGATTTACAGCAATTCTCAAAGCCTGCGTTTAAATAGCCTCCTTTAAAGCATGTTCCTCTGTAGGTTCCAGATTTATTGCCCTGGAGCAAGAAAAGGCAAGTAGTTGGCTTATTAGCAAGACAAAAGGCCTGGAAAACAGGCCTACCTACTGGGAAGTGTATTACAATTTTCTTTAGTTTATAAAGGATTAAAGTTGGAGAACTCAAATCAAGTCTACCCCCTATTCACCATTATGACTAGACGAGGAGTTGGGGAGGATGCAAGTTCAGACTACACCTCAGAGCACAGAGGCGGGCTGGGCAGAGAGGGAACAGAAGGCCAGTGGGCGCTGAGACCCTCTGAAAGGCTACTTGAGAGACCCAAGACAGCTTGGGATAGCCTAGCAGTCAGACAGCAGGGCCTTCCCAGATCATGGGCGCTATGGTTCTGGCTGAAGCAGCATGTGTAGATGTGGGCGGATTCTCTAGAGGAAAAGTGTGCAGAGCTGGGGAGAAGCCTAGTGTGCAGGTTCTCCATGAAGGTGCAGACTGGGCCTGCCTCCAGGTAACCAACGTAGACCAGCAGCCCCACTAAGGCCCCACCTACCAAGGCCCTGAAGTTCCCCAGGAACCAGGAGCCCCTTACCCCAGTGCCACCAAATCACCACACACACACACACTCTCTCTCTCTCTCTCTCTCCATCAGAATAGAGCAGGTGACCACAGAAGAAATAAAAAGTGAACAATTACTAAAAACAGAAGCACAGCATTATAGAGACTTCCACAAGTTGGCAGATTAGAAAGATCTCGAACTCCTCTCCTCCCATGGACACACCAAATCTATAGTTACATATGGATTATTTCCCTCTGAAAATTAGATGAACTGCTTCCTCACAACACAGGATAAAAAGACCACATCAAGATGGGTCTTGGCACACCCTCAACAATGGGGACATACCAAGAATAAATCAGGCAATTTAGACAATCACAAAGCCTCAAGAGATAACCAAGAAGCAGGGCTAGGGTGAACAAAAAGTTTTATCACCTACATAAGACCACTCCTTCAAGACTGAGACAGGTAGCTGTTTGCCTAATAAATACAAACTCAGAGAGTCAAGCAAAATGAGGAAACAAAGAAATACATTCCAGGGGTGCCTGGGTGGCTCAGTGGGTTAAAGCCTCTGCCTTCAGCTCAGGTCATGATCTCAGGGTCCTGGGATCGAGCCCCGCATCGGGCTCTCTGCTCCGCAGGGAGCCTGCTTCCCTCTCTCTCTCTGCCTGCCTCTCTGCCTACTTGTGATCTCTCTCTCTGTGTCAAATAAATAAATAAAATCTTAAAAAAAAAAAAAAAGAAATACATTCCAGATGAAAAGAAGAAATAAGATAAAACCTCAGAGAAAGACTTTAAAAGATACGAAAACAAGTAACCAACCTGATAAAGAATTCAAAGTAAGGATAAAGATCCTACCAAACTCAGGAGAAGCAGCCAGAAAACAAGTTTATAAGATGGCAATACATACATACCTATCAATAATTCGTTTAAATGTAAATGTAAAGTCTCCAATCAAAAGATATAATGTGGCTGAGTTTTAAAAAAAGATTAAAAAAAAAAGACACATCTATATAATGCCCACAGGACATTCACCTGAGAAGTAAGGATACACAGACTGAAAATGAAGGGATGGAATAAGATATTCCATGCAAATGGAAACCCAAAGAAAACTTGGGTAGCTATACTGATATCAGACAAAATAGACTTTAAAACAAAAGCTATAATAAAATCCAGCAAGAAGATAGGACATTTAAAAATATATGCACACCCAAAATAGGTGTACCAAAATATATAAAGCAAATATTAACAGACCTAAAGGGAGAAAATGACAGCGATACAATAATAGCAGAGACTTTATCACCCAACTTAAATCAGTGAATAGGTCATTCAGATTGACTGATTTTCCTTATTGATAAATAAGAAACATCCTTAAACAACACCTTAGGCCAGATGGATTAAAAGATATATACAGAACATTCCATCCAAAAGCAGCAGAATTTACATTTCTTTCAAGTGCACAAGGAATATTCCCCAGGACAGATCACATGTGAGGCCACAAAGCAAGTCTCAAATTTAAGGAGACTGAAATTATGCAGGGGGAGGAAGTGCGTAAAGGGGATCAAGAGGTACAAACTTCCAGTTATGAAATAAATAAGACACAAGGACGTAACACAGAGCATGGGGAATGTAGCTGATTATGCTGTACTAACTTGTAAAGTGACAGATGGTGACTCCACTTATCATGGACACCGAGTAATGGATGGAGTTTGAATCACTACATTGCACACCCGAAACGAATATAATACGGTATGAAAACTATAACTCGATTAAAAAGAAAAAAAAACCAGCATTACCTGGAAGGATTTTTTTAGTTGTTGGATTAAGACTAAATTTCAATTAGAACAGATCTAAAGGTGACCCCCCCCCACCTTCTGCCTAGCAGGTAGGGGATGGGGAGGAGTATCCCTTTATCCACAAAACAAAGATATTACATTTCTCAGTCCTCTGAGCCACGATGTCACTGGAATCACCCTACACTGCATGTGTAAGCTGTACTTATTATACAACTATATGTTACTGTATGCTATACAGTTTCCTGTGGTTGTTGTAACAATTCTCCACAAATTTAGTGGCTTAAGGCAACTCGCATTTATTGTCTGACCAGTCTGGAGGTCAGAAATCCAAAGTGGGTCTCATTGGATTAAAATCAAGCTGTCAGCAGGGTGATATCCCATCTGGAGGCTCTAGAGAGGAGCCTGTTTCTTTGCCTTTTCTAAGATTCTAGAAGCCTCTTCATTCCCTGGACTGTAGCCTCCTCGTCCGCCTTCAGGTCTGCAGCCTTGGGCAGAGGCCGTCACCTGCTACCATCTCCCTAGTTCACCCTCCCCCAGTGCTGAGCACCTGTGATTACCATGGGCCCACCAATAAGCTGGATGATCTATTTTAAAGTCAGCTGCTTAGCAGCCTTATTCCATTTGCTACCTTAGCCCCTTAGCCATGTACCGTAACCTATCCACGGTTTCCAGGGATTTGGATGTAGGCACCTTTAGGGGCCATTATTCTGCCTACCACGTCTGGTAAACCTGTTTTCTCCTCTGTGAAAGGGGAAGGATATTGGTTGGTTAGAAGGATTGCATGAGCTGATGTAAGGGAATTGACAGCCACAGATCCACCCTTGATTCATGGCCAACCTGGGCACTCAAGCCTTCCTCTACCCCCATGGACTGGCACCTAGACTGGGCAGCCTTTTCCGGGACGCGGTTCAGGCACTCAAGGATGAGGACTCTCATCAAAGCAGTCTTCTTCGTCCTTGGCTCTTAGCTAGGGCAGTACGTTGGAGCACAGGCACCGGGCGTATTCAGTAAGATCTATTCCAAACAGGTGTGCACAAAACCACGTGCATATAGGGCACCTGCTTGGGAACAGAGAAAAGCTAAAGCTAATTTGGGTTTTAAAGGTAACAAACTTAATGAGATTACTCTCATTAGAGTTCCAAAATAGTAAATTCAAAGACAATTATATATTAACTTCCTTACAATAAAAAATGTAGGAGTTTTTGCGTTTTAAGTGACTGCTCTTGTTAAGCCCTTATTCAAGCTTTGCTCTCCCCTTGGCCAGAGTTTCTATTTGACAATTGGCAGAGAGGACAGCCGTTTACATGTTAACCTCGGGAGGGAGGGAAGATATATACGGAAGCCAGAACTTAATAACTTAATCATTAAATCAAGAAGGTATTCAACATCTGAGAGAAGGACCAGATAAAAATAAACAGTAACACTTTGTGCAATTATAAGGCATTATAAAAAACTAATACCTGCAACCAAGTTAAGTCGCACAAATGAAAGTTAATAATGAAATTAAAGATATTATTCTATAGTATCTTTTAATCAAAGATTAAAGCGTTCACTCACATTATTACTATAATTATCCCATTATTTTATAATGGAAAAACAAACTTTATATCAACTATCCGATATGTTCCAAGGCAAGGCAAGAAGTTTTATATTTACCCTTAGGATCAAGACAAACACCTCCTTAAGTTGGTAATTAAAGTTTGAATAAAAAACAATAGTTTGATTTTGTTGAAGATGTGGGTTTTTAAAAGGAATTCACCCATCAGTACAGATGGGATAAACCAAGGTGGGTTTTCTAGGGTGCGGAAAGCCTCAAGACGCGAGCCCACATTGCCACCTGGTGGCAAGATCAGATTTTGCAACAATTCCTTTTGAGAGTTCCCTAGCTTTTGATTTACTATTTAAAAAGTGAAAAGTATGTTTTAGGCGGTTATTGTTTAACTTCGAGAAAAATGAAAAGGTTTGAGGGACAGGGTGTTGAAGGTGCCAAATGAAAACAAAATGTACTTCAAATGCCAAATCTTCTTAGAAATGCCATTAGCCCAACTCTTCCTGTGGAACACAGCCCCACCCCCGGTGACAATCTAGAACCCCATATGAGTTCACCTGTTGCCCAAGGTGTGGAGAGACACATCAGAACTTCCGAGAACCCTCCTTTGTTTACCCTGAAAGTCAGTAGTGCCATTTAGCCAAAATAAAATCAGTAAGGCTTTGGAGATGCAGTTACCTAGTTGTAGGGACCATAAAAGAAGCTCCGAGCATAGGCGCTACTTGAACCTAATAAGTGCTTGTGATTCCCTTTCCAAACCCATCACAACAGTTAAAATATTGGGGTCGAAATATTAAGAATTCCATAAGAATAAGGGATGTAGCCCGATAGCCAGCGTTTCATGGATGGAGAACGCCAAGCCACTCTTTCCGTGTGATGGTGGAAGAGATGTGCATTCCCTGAAGCATCCGGGAAGGTCTACCATGAGGTCATTCTGGGGCTTAGCCGCTGACTTCTCTTCCGCAGGAAGCGCGTGACAATCAATCCTAAAAGAACTCGACAAGATGACCCCTATTTGAAACCAATACCACTTATAGATACCTCTAACTGTTGTATAAATTTGACCCAATTATCAAACTAAGGACACGCATATCTGTCTAACAGGGTTAAGGAGTCTAGCACCAAGCACCACGCGGCTTTCCTTGGGGCTTCCCCCCAACAGGTACAAGGACACCAAGAGGTCATTTCCCCAGTTCCTGGTCCCCCTCGACTTCACCTGTTGTCACCTCCTGGGATAGGATACGGAACCCTCCAGCTCTTCCCTGAAAACCAGTCCCTGCTTGCTGATCTCGGCACCGCAGCTCCGCTCGGCTCCACTGTCCTTCCTAAGCAGCCTGAGATTTACCACAGACGCTCACAGGACAGAGGAAGAACCTTGTCGGTTTCTCTTGGGAAAACTGCCAGCTCTTCACAATCTACTCTTCAAATTCACACCCTATCAGCCATTTTACCCCATGAACTCTGGTGGCTGAGTTGAGAGGTTTTCACCTGAGCCACACGCCCCTTGGACAGGGAGGGGGCCCTGATCTCCTCATGTTCCTCCCATTGCTTGAGAGTGGGCCCCCGAACACACACGTCCCCTCAGGCTGGAGAGATCCCCGCCCCGCCCAGAGGCCTGTCCCGCCAGCGTATCTCCCTGGTGGGAAGAAACCGAGTTCCACAAGAGCACAGGCCGATCCCCCACCACCCAAGCTGCCGCTGCCTCCCTGTTCTTGGATCAGGGAGCGAAGAGCACAGGAAGTCCTTCCTTCCCCAAAGCCCAAGGCTCACCTCGTTTCCAAATAACCACCTCCCAGAATGTCTACTAATGGTCACACCAACACCTTCCCAGAAGAGTCTCAACCCCGTTCCTGGGGTCCCAACAATCATTAAGAAGTCAGCAGGGGTTCACTTCCTAGAGAAGAGGTTGTTTGGTTTTATACCCACATAGTCATCTTGAATGTAGTACTGGAAGGGCCCTAAGTTAAAATGAAGGGGATGCCCAAGCCACCTCAAAGCCTCTGTATTTTCTAGAACCTTCCCTTGTGCTAGATGGTTCCCTATGAACCCAGAGGGTTGGTGTTTGCTAGATAGGGATGGTGAGCAATACAGTTAAGAGTATTGTCTCAGCATGCTTTTAATCATGGACAGTGGAACCGAATCTGAATGAGGAACCCAGGGAAAAAAAAAATTCTTGGTGAGGGATTACAGCCATAGAGGGTATTTCTGCAACTAAGATGAAAGGAGAGAAAGCCATGGTTGCAAAATGGTGTCTCTGCAGTCAAGATCGCTGAGGTTATTTCTGTCCTGGTGGTGACAGCCTCCCGGAAGACTGGAGAGTGGAGGCAGAGGGGTGAGGAGGACAGAAACTAGAACCCCGCCCCGTGAAGTCACTAGAAGCGACAAGAGCAGGGTGGAGAGGAGGGCCGGGAGCCAGAAGGCACCATGCTGTACAAATGGGAAGCCACGAGGCCATAAGCAGAGAACAGCCCGGCAAGGAGGCAAGGGGGCACGGATGGAGTGCATTAGAAATGGTAGCCACTTTTGCAAGAGGAATTCAGAACAAGTGTGAAAATAAGGAAGGAAACCAGCCCCTCCTCCTGGCTCTGAAGCTTCTTCTGCATTTGCAATTGAGGCTTCTGTAAGAGCAAGGTGGCCAACAGCCATCCCTAGAGGCAGTTTGTTGATCACACATGGTGAATTCCGAAGCTCTGCACAGATTAGAAGGGTGAGGGATGGGGTCAGACTGGGGCAGGGTGGGGTTTTAACTAAATCCCATAGTAAGAATGCATCTTCCATTGTTAACCTGTGTACATGCATGATGGCACCCTCCCTCCGCCTCCCTGCCACCCTCCCGCCAACAAAGATTTACTGAGCACCTACTATATGCCAGTCAGTTCTAGGCACTGGGACACAGCAGTGAACAAAACACATCAAGTCCCTGCTCTTATAGCACTTTCATTCTGGTGGAGGAACAGACAATAAACGGATAGATATGTGGTATATTCAGTGGGAGCGAGGGACACACGGGAACAGAGCATGAAGGAGACAGGGAGGTAGAGTTTCAGGGGGAGAGGCCTGAGGTCTCAGGAGTGAAAGCCTGAGAGAAGAGAGGGTGAGTCACGGGACACAGAGGGAGAAGCCTTTGTGCAGAGACAACGAGGTCAGTCTCCAAGCCTAGAATACGTCGGAGTGTTCTACAAATATCCAAAGACCAGCAAGACGGAGTGAAGGAAGGAGCAGGAAGTAAGTCTAGAGAGGCAAGCCAGGTGCGGGAGACCACAGAGTCTTGTAGCACACCAGAAGGGCAGGATGAAATAGAAAGGGGCGGAATGCTGCTGGGACCCACCAGCAGCACTGGTCCAAGTCCAAACCCAAGTCTTTGAGACGACAACAGCATTGGTCATGACTTCAGCCTAGAATTGAATATGTGAAAGACTAAACTAATCTGAAAGGGACTGATGGAACCAGAAGGAAGGGAGATCCATTTAAGGGTGCAGTTTTGTTCTATCCCGTTGGCTGTGTCACACTTCTCTCTGAACCAGTAGGATATGCCAGTTGGCTTAGACCAAGATCTTCTACTTCCCCTCTGCTGGAGGTGGGGTCCAACCCAAAGAACTCGGACTGAGAGTGGGGAAATGATAGTCCCTCTGGTCAGCAGAATAGTGGCCCCAAAGATGCCAGCATCCTAATTCCTGGAACATGTGGACACGTTACCTTACACAAAGGGACTTTGTAGATGTGACTGGGTGAAGGGTCTTGAGATGAAGAGATTACCCTGGGTTATCCAGGTGGGCACTGTCATCACAGGATCTGTGAGAGAGAGGTAGGAGGGTCGTAGCAAGAGGAGGCGGTGCGATGTGGAAGCAGAGGTCAGCACGATGTGGTTGCTGCCTGGAGGGCCACCAGCCCAGGCATGCAGGCGGCCTCTAGATGCTGGAAAAGGCAAGACACAGATTCTCCCCTGGAGATCTAGATGGATAATGATGCCTAGCACCTATAGCGTTAATTATGAGCCAGCCACTTCCTTCAGCACTCTACATATATTAACTCATTAAATTCAAACAACAAACTTATGAGGTGGGTATGAATGCACTTTTTTTTTTAAGTCCCCATTTTACAGATGAAGAAACTGAGACACGACCATGTTGAAAGCTGCCGAGGGTGATAGGGCAAAGCCAGCATTCAAACCCAGGCAGTTTGATTCCAGAGCCCTGCGCCCAGAGGGTGTGCGTCCTCTTTCTGTGCCTTCTGGGTGTACCTTTTTCACAGTGAGGGGCAGAACCCCTTGGGCCTCTGGGCATGATGCCCTGAGGAGGACATAAAGCCACTTCTGTAGTGACCCAGCTAAGAATCTGCAATCTGAACCTAATCGGAAAAAGTGTCAAAGAAAACCCAGTGAGAAATATTTGATTTTAAAAGGTGGAGGCAAGGGATGACTGTATTCTTCAGAAACATCAGTGTAATAAAAGACCAAGGCTAAGAACTGTTTCAGATTAGATCTGAGACATGATAACTAAATACAACACGTGACCCCAGCCTGGATTTGTCCCAGAGGGGGAAGGCTATAAATGACATTGGATGGATGTGGACAATGGATTCGGGAAAAAGTTCAATGTACTCAGGTTGACAACTGTCCTAGGACTACTCCAGAGAAGAGCCTTACTCTCAGGGATACGCACCAAAAGGGTTAGGGGTAATATACGCATGCCATATGCCATATGCCACTTAGTCTCAGCTTCAAGAGAAAGTAAGACACGAGTATATAGGGACATTTGTGAATGCACATATATGTGTATACACGTATGCTATACATCAGGAATGCGTAGTGTGTGCACATATAAAACATGTATGTACTTGTGTGTGGACAGAGAGCAAATATTGAAGGAAATGAGGCAAAATGGCAACTAATTGATGAATCTGCCTGAAGAGTGTATTGGGGGTGTTTTGTACTATGCAACAATTTCAAAAATTGTTTCCAGGGAAGAAGTAAATTCCATTAATTGCTAATTGCTTTATAAAAGCATACATGTTTTGATACTATTTATATTTACACTAAATGTAACATATATATTTAATACTCACCAAGACATTTGAAAAGCTATTAATAAGTTGTCTCCGGGGAATGGGATCCTGATGTTTTCTCTACTATATATTTTTCTAGAATTTCCAAGCTTCCTTAATTAATGTTACCTTCATATTCAGAAAAAAGAAACCAAAAAAAAACAAATGCACATCATGCTTAATACCCATAGGCTGCTTACCTGCCAGAATAGCTTCCTTCTTTACATTCTGAAGTGCTTTTACATTTTCTAATTCAAGATCACCCATGACCATCAAGCAGCTATTAAAACTTGCAAATTCTTGCCATATCTTTTTTGAAATAGGATTAAAGGACAGAGTAAAAATGCATTTTCAATGTTTATTATGTACCAGAAACTACGCTGGGTTCTTTAAAATGTCTTACGGTCCTCCCCACAACCCTACAAGGTTTCAAGAGGAATGTGAAAATCGGACATCATCACTGGCAACAAGGCTACACTTCGGAGAAGTTCCATCATTTTGCTCAAGAGCACACATCAGGTCAAGGGCAGAGCGGAGATCCAAAGCCAAGTTTGTTTATCCTCGGAAACCCACACTGTTTCTCCTGCTGCCTCCCTACAGGTGCTCAGTAAAACGCTGGTGCATACATCCGGCCAGATAATGCCTTCAACTGCAGGACTGGTTAATAACTTCAAAAATAAAATTCCAAGCCAAATACGTACTGTCTGGCTATCTCGCTTCAATTTTTAACCCAAATAATCGGACAACTGCTCAATCTCCTGCCTCACGTATATATAAGACAGTAACGGCTGACATTTGCTGCGCCTGGTGTCACCACCGCTCCCGGAGCTGCACCTCTCCAATCCCCTTCGCGCCCAGTGACGCAGGCATGGCGAGGATCCTCAGAGACAGATGAGGCACAGAGAAATAAAATGACCAAGGTCATAACCAGGAAAGTGACCAAACCAAAATTACAACCTATGCAGCATCACTCCAGACCCCATGCTCCTAACCACTTTGATAGGCTTCCTTCCCAAGCTACTCATGCTTAATATTTCAAACTAGAATGCTATAAATACCATTTACAAAGCTATTAATCTAGATTAACTGGTTGAAAGGCCAGCTATAAAGAGTCTGAATTCTGAAATACCTGAATTTCTGAAACCTTATTGCAGCCACACCCTAACCTCGAACCACTAGCGCAGTGTGTAATAAGCTGTAGGTACTTTATTTGCCAAGATTTTCAAAAGCAGAAACGACTTTTTATTTTATACTTCCAATAGAGTGAGACCAAAGGAAGCTGTCTGTTAATTGAATGAATGCCATGAAGTCAGTTTCACAGTATCATTCCCCTTTTTCAAAGGCAGTACGGCACGGTGAGGGGCCCAAGCTCGGGAGATAGACTTGGCTCTACCACAAAATGGACAAGTTCGTTTCTCCAAGTTCTTCTTCTCTGTTACAAAGTTTAAAAGGTTATTCCAAAGAGGAGATACGGTAAATAAAGTACCTGACATACGTTAGGTACTCCATAAAAATAGTTTTTACTGTTCCTCAAACTTTATGCTTCCTCAAACTTCCTCAAACTTTACTGTTCCTCAAACTTTTCAATTGACCATATTTTGGGCATTCTGGGCCCAATCACCTGGTGACAAGGCGCAAGTGTCTAAGCATTCTTTTGTCCCCTGACAACAGGATCCCACCCCAACCCCCTCCAGTGTGCAGGACAGGGGAAGTACTCGGTGTTATGTGGAATCTAAACCAAGAGTCCCGTATTCACATGAATACAGATTGCGCCGGTCACCAGCAAGTGAAACAGTATGAAACAAGTAGTGACGGGACTGGAGGTAAAACTGCTACTTGGTTCCAGCAAATTACTGCCCACAGTAATGCAAGCCCTATGCTCCAAATCTTTGATTTTTGAAAAGTAGGAACTGCAGGTTTTTATGGGACATTTTTCTATCTGAAGACCATGCACAAGAAACCACCTCCATACCAACACTCACACGCACGTATGCGGTCCGCAAGCACACGTGGGAACGCATCAATAGCAAAGATGCACAGTCACGTGATCCCACGTGCGTACCTGAGCCCCTCATATCTTCCCTCGGACTTGTTTTCCTTACTACTAAAATTGTGTGTGCAAACAGACATACACACAGTCCCACACGACAGGTGGCCGTTAGGGCTCCATTTGCGCGACTAACTGTCCTCGGGCCAGCCTTCAGACCTCAGTCCTAGAACCACCCCCATAGAAGAAATGGCTTCAGGGACTGTGGCAAGGGCTGGGGTAGGCATTGGTGTCACAATTTCAATGGTAGCATCAGCAGCAAGAGAGAACATCGCCACGACAGGTCTGAGCTGATAGAGCAGAGGAGCAAACGGTGCGTTAGTTCACGGAACACAAGTACACAAAGGATAGACCACTTCCAAGTGTGGGCACTTCCAAGTAAGAAATTTTAGGTGAGGGCAGAGCTAGAGAACTCATAGTCTGAGTAAAAAACACCTAAGTCACATTCTAAAACATGCAGAACACACTATATAACTGATTATTACATACATGTGGAGTAAAATCGTATGCGTGGACAAGAATGATACAAACTTCAGGCTAGTGGCGTGACAAAGAACAATGTGCTCAGAGGAGGGTATAAAAAGGAGACTTCCGTTATTATTTTTCACGACTTGCTCCTTAAAAGAAACCAAAAGACCTAAAAAAAATAAAAAAAATAAGAGCTGGGGAAACCTTTGTAATAAAAACAGTAAAATCAAAACAAATGGGGAAAGACACCACCATCCTGGAGCCACAACTGCCTCTCCCATCCGCACACTACTGTGACACGGGGAACACAATATGCAAACGTAAAATCTCACTATCTAGTGGGATCTGCAATACCTTTCTGGAGTTTAGAGATCAAGTCCTGGATGGAAAGGATTACTTACATATTTGAGTAAGTTTTGGAAACATTTTACCATTTACTACCTCAACTAAATGCACACGTTACAAGACTTATTCTCAGTAATAGGAGCCGTCCCCTCTTAACACATCACTATGCAAACATTATGATGAACACACAGATTTTCAGCATTTAGTGTATATTCCAATATACTTATCTCCCTGAAATTCCCATTCCACCCACGACTTATTTTACAAAGGAACCACCTTACCCAACTAATGTTAAAATTCTTAAGACATTTCCTCATGAGTGTAAAATCTTGCTATTTTTAAGAAATAAAAAATTAATTAAAAAATTTAATAAAAATTTCTTTTATTAAGAAATCATGTCTTAAAACATATATAATGAAATTCCCCAATTGACAAATTCCATGGGAGTCTCAAAGTGCAAGAGCCATTTTTCCCCTGGAGAGATAATTCACTTATTTGATACATTAAATATGATCCATAAACTTTTAAAAGATCTATTTTTAAGTTTTATTTATTTAAGTAGTCTCTACACCCCACGTGGGGCTCGAACTCATGACCCCGAGACCAAGAGTCGCACGCTCTTCCAACTGAGCCAGCCAGGAACCCCTAAAAGAAAACTCTAAATCTAAATTTTATTTAAATAAATAAATAAATAAAATCTAAATTTTATTTCAATAATATTGTAAAACTTGCTTGATAGTAAACAAAAAGCATCCAAAATACTTTGCAACAAAATTTTCCTTTGATTCTCACAAGTTTAGGTTGAATTTCCCAAGCGAAATAGTTTCCTAAATTTAATTCAAAGTAGCATGATACACACCCAACACCTTTATATTTATCTACATATTACACGTTTAAGGATATACTTTCAATTAAAATAGCACAGAAAAAGCAAGTTTACTCCCCCAAAAAATATATTAACACCTTTATATAACTCATAACAAACCTCTACTTCCTAAAACACACAACATACTAAAATAAGGGATTCTTATTGCTCAGGTAATGTAAAATAGATTTCAGCCACTTGCAATGGCAACTCTCCACACTGTTTTAGAACTTAGGTGTAACTTCTCACCATCAAAAAAATTTGATTTTCCTCAGGAGTCTTAAATATCTGTATTACTTGACACCCTTTGTTCCTTGTAGAACAGCATCAAGAATTTATACCACAATTTATCAAAATTCAGATACTGAAATAATGGTTAAATCTTAAAGGATCATATAGAAGAGTAAAGTCATACTCTTCTCCAGCCTTGGTTACATAAACCATGCCTATAAACTCTATAGCCTCTTTCTTTAATGCATTAATAAATCGTTTAGTAATGTTCCTATTGATTTTGTTCACAAGTTGAGATTGTTCATGGGCAGATGTTTTCTCTGCACTTCTCTGGGAGATAAAGGCAAGAGAAGTCTTTGAATATTTAAGATCAAATGCTTTCAGAAAGAAATAGAAGTACAGCCTTTAGAAAGGGATCAAAGGCATCATCACATAATTACCATATGAATTTTCTGTGGAGACAATATTGGACTTGGCCCAGGATACAAGTCATTCCCTTTCCTTCTAAATTACAATGGTTAAAAGTATGGGCTCTAGGATCAGACCGTCGGGATCGAACTCCTGCCCTGTTAAAGCTGTGTAAACCTCTCTGCAAACCTGTCTGCCCCAGCCCGCAATGGCGATAAGAACAGTGCCCACTTCAAAGAATCTGAGTGAGGATTTCATGAGTTGACACAAAGTACCTGGCACATATTCATAAGCACCTTGAAAACCATCTCATACTTTGAGAAATATAGGACAGGCAGAATCGACTTCCTAGCGGGTAAAGATAATCACTTGGGGTTATCAGCAAACTGGTAATTAAAACTGAATCCCATAAAATTTCTCGAATCATCTTTGCAGACAGCTCACATGTATTTACAAAACATATGCTGGCATTTTACAATCCTAACTTCTACAAAGACAGCTCTCCCACATAAAGCAGTATCTAAAGGTGACTACTGCAACTTAATTTTTTTAACAGAAGTAGGGTGGGAGGGGCAGAGGGGGAGAGAGAATCAAGCAGGCTCCACGCCCAGCATGTAACCCCATGCGGGGCTCAATCTCACAACCCTGAGATCATGACCTGAGCCCAAATCAAGAGTTGGACACTTGAACAATTGAGCCACCCAGACACTCCCACAACTTTAGTATACAAAGAATCCTGAAAATACAACTGCCCTATATTTTAAGACTTAAATCTTAAACATTATTTGTATCTGGTTTTGGCATTTAAAAGCCAGATAAAAATGACTGGGGCTTAAAACAAATGACCATGCCAGGGGTCTCCACTCCCGACCAATTAAGCCAGTATTTCAGTTCAAGCATCAGTATATTTTTTTAAGCTCTTCACATGCGTTAAAGTACTACTGTAATTGAATACCAATGCTAAAAACAGAACAGTTAGCTTAATATTTCCCTGCAACCTTTTTCAAGATGGGGGGAGGGGGTTATATACCTCTTACACTGCTGGTAGGAACGCACACTGCAGCAGCCACTCTGAAGATTCCTCGAACTTAAAAACAGAACTACCCTACAACCCAGGAATTGCACTACTAGGTATTCACCCTAAGAATACAAAAATACAGATTCCAAGGGGTACAGGCACCCAGATGTCTATCGCATTATCAACAATAACCCAAACTATGGAAAGAGCCCAAAAGTCCATCGACTGATGGAACTAATAAGACGTGGGGTTGTGTGTGTGTAATGGACTATTAGTCAGCCATCAAAAAGAATGAGATCTTGCATCTGCAACGATGTGAATGGAGCTAGTGTATTATGTTAAGCGAAGTAAGTCAAGAGAAAGACAAATACTATCATTTCACTTATGGGAAATTTAAGAAACAAAACATGAACATATGGGAAGGGGGAAAAGAAAACAAAGGAAAGGGAAGCAAACCTTAAGAGACTCTCAATGATAGCGAACAAAGGGTTGATGGAGGTGGGTGGAGGATGGCCTAAATGAGTGATGGGCATTAAGGGCACTTGTTATGATGAGCAGTGGGTGTTGTGTATATTTAAGTCATGAATTAACTAAATTCTTCTACTGAATAATATGCTGTATATTAACTGGACTCTAAATAAAAATTCAAAAAGAAAAAGGATGGGTGTTATGTTAAGGAGCAACTGGAAAACAAAGAGTTCTGTAACAAAAGAAATGAGGTAATTAGTAGGAGGATGTGCCTAACTAGAAGGGGAACTACCTGACCAATATAAAACGTTCATAACCTTATGGTCAAGAAAGTGATTGTAAACATAAAGCAATCTGGCAACCACTTCTACTTGCTTTTCAATATACCACAGAGGAATGATTACGTGAAAAGTATAGGATACAAAGTTGTATGTACAATTATGCTTAAAAAGCATTATTAGAGGGAAATAAATCAAATGATCATGCAAACTGATACTGCCGGGTGGCACGATTTGCCATTTTTATCTTTTTATAACTTTTTTCCAAATTCCCTAAAATTTTTTTCCAAATTCCCTAAATTATTCCTACAATCAGAAATGTAGGGTGATAAAATTTCCTTTAAGGATGAATGTTCAAACTTCTTCACACCAATGCCTGTCAGGCTGAGTACTCTCAAGAGGCCACTGTTCCTGCACAGAACTCTCCAGAAGCATGGCTTCTAACAGTGGCTATCAAATGTGGAATTGAAAAACCCAGCTGTTCCCACTTCCCATGAAAATGTACTTTACTTCTAGGTCACTAAGCAAAAGACTATCTGCCACAGAACTCTAGTCCTGGTGAGCGACCGATTACTACTACTTAACATAAACACACAAACCATCATAATTTGTTGAAATCAAATTCCTTTTTTTGTTTCTTGGAAAGGAAAATGACACTTCACCACATTTTTAAACAGTTTATTTATTCACGCAATAGTTTGATTTCCTTTGAAAGCTAGAAAATAAAGATCATTTATTTACCTTATTTTGTTGTTTTTCCATACGGTAAACATTGATCTTTCCCTAACTTCATAAAGGTGAATTTTTAAAAAATCTATGCACACACCAAAATCACTGAATAGGAATGTGCAAAGCTCTAAGAAAACTCACTTGAATGTTTTTAAAGTGGCAGAAGATCACAATTTGGGGATATACCCTATTAAGAACTTTTTATCTTGCTGACAAAACTTGTTTTCAAAGTGGTGTATTATTTTGAATGATTAAAATCCAAAAATAATCCCCATAGCGGATAATCTCAACATTAGGAGAACTTCTGAGCTAAGATACTTGAAGGAAAAAAAAAATACTGTTTTTCTTTGACCAGAACTTTTGAATTTGATACATACTTTTCTCCAAGTGTCATTTCTTTTTCTCTTTTTAAAGGTAACAAACCACACACTCAGAATACAATTCTTAAATTTGTTTCTTGTAAACACAAGAATGGGCAAAGTTAAGGTACATTAGTTATAGAATAAAATAAGGTAGTGCATTTAGCGTCACATATGAACTTAAGGCCTTAGTTACTTGATTGTGATTTCAGTATTAGCAACAGTATATTTCCCTCATGCTTACATACACAAGTAAGCAAGCAGACAAAGCAAAATTTCTAAACATGTAAGGAACGAAGACAAACGATTTAATCTCTATATTATTATCAGTCAATTAATACAGTTGGACTCTTTCAAAGTAACTGCTGGTAGTAAAATAATCTGACCACATTTGATACAGCAATTAAAAGAATAGAAATTAGGTCTCCTATACAATCAGAACATCTCCCGATGTGTAAAGCAGTTAAAAAGCCCATGTATACTTTATTTTGCAGATACTGCCAGGACTACAATCTACCCCAAAACCAACCTTTGCATAATGCATTTTGTAAAATGCCTATCTAAAAATACATTGTATTTCATAATATTTATTACCAATATGGGGGGGAGGGAGATTTCTAACCTAAACACCAAAACCAAACATACATGAGACTATTCAACAGTAGCTTGTAATACAATCTTAGGATACGAAATATCACATACATTTATTAAATAGCATCTTATGTTCATAATTTCAGTCATGTTGAATTAGGCAAATTTTTTTTCTAAAAAGTTACCAGAAAACACACTAAGCTAGAGTCAGGAGAGCAGATTTTCTAGTTCCAGCTCTGCCTCTACCTACCTGTGAGACACAGGACAAGTTCCTTTAATTCTCAGAAAGGCCTCGGATTCCTCAACTATAAAAAAGGGGGCTGAAATAAATGAGTTCTAAGGAGCATTCCCATAAAACGGGATTCTGCTAAATTTTTGAGAACTCAAAATTTTCAAAAAATTATAGCTATGAAATATCAAGCTTGAATAATGCTGACTTATATAGAGAGCTTTAAGCCAAGGAATTACTGATTTTGCATTTATGGGACAAAATGCAAGATGTTTTTTCAGCATGCTTTTCCAGTTATCAGAAAGGGAGGGAAATTTTACAGTGACTGTAAAGCGTTGGAACAACAGTGAAAACATTACCTGTAATAGCATGCTAGTAATGGATTGGCATTACTTGTTTGCTTTTAGTAACTTCTGCACACAAGGCAAGAGGTTTTATAAGATACCACAGAGCACAATGACACACTACATGTGGCCTGACAAATTCAAAACATACTCAAAATGAAAAGGCAACCAAAATACTTCAGGGAACATTTCACTCGTTTATGAAATGTATACAGAGACCTGGGCCTAACACACTTCACTGCACTGCATCAAGTCCCAAAGTCTAGTTTCCTCTTCAAAAAGAAGTGCATCTTTTACAAAACTAACACCTATTTTCAGGAATCAAGAGTCACTTGAATTGGACTGCACTTAGTAGAAAAACTGAATATACTGTCTCTGATTCCAAACTTTTCTATGCTAGTATGAGTGCAATAAATGAAGACATAAGACTAAGTGCAAGAAAGAATCAGACCTTAAAATGCGTATTTATACTGAAAATGTGTTTCACATTAACAGGTAGATTTGCAAAGGATGAAATCATTTTCCACAAAGAAAATTCCCAAGACTTGCTTAGTAATTTCAAATTTCCATAACAGAAATTTACTTTGAATGTCAGATTGAGCAGGAAAAAACCTACTTTTAAACTATTATTATGAAATGTTCTAAAATACAAGGAGTTCTTAGGCTGGTTAAAAAAGCACTAGACTAGAACCAAGGAGAATTAGTCTTCCTTGAGAAGATACTAGAAGAACCTGTTAAGAATGGGGTAAACCAAATGCAACAGAGCCACCAGGCATACATATAAATGGACTAAAATTATAGTCTTTTTATTCTCATGGGATTTCTTTATTTTATATTATCTTGAAGACAAACTGATTGTGATCTTCCAAAATACCAAAAGTAGCTTAAAATTTTATCAATTCCTTTCCTTAGTAGAATGAGGATTTTTAACTATAAATATTGCAATATCTGAAAGGGTTTCAGTGCAAAATAAAATTATGCATCATAAATTTCAAACCATACAGTGGACTCCCTGGAATCCCCGCCTAATGACACGACACACAAACAAGCTATCGAGCAAGAATCTGTTAACAGTTTTATTTTTTTTTTATGTTAAATACCATGGGACAGGATTGTAAGGATGAAAAACTCAGTCAACAACTGCCTCACAAGGGATAAGAAAAATTCTGCCATGATATTAGCAAAGGTAAAGGAGAAAATTTACACTGTAAGAGGCACCATTTCCCCACAGAATACCTCTTGGCATTTCCTGAATGAGTGGGATTAGCAATCTAAATAAATCATATTTCAAGAGGTAACAGCAACAGATAAAATTTAAAGGGATTATTAAAATAACATTTACAAGACTCTGAACAATTCTTGAACTCTTATTAAAACCACAAAGAAAGAACAATTCTTTATTTATGAATTTCATAAAGGACTGAATGTGCAACTGACATCTGCTAGTGATGATCTGGTAATATACAATTTGTCCAGGAGCCGAACAGTTTGTTTTATTGTGTTTTCTAACCGTAAGAGATCATTAAAGGCAAAGCCTATATGACGCTGTACACACAAAAAAAAATGGTCACCGTGGGCCATACTACCAATGAAATGGTAGGTAAACAAATCTTTTTCTGGTCAAGAGAAAAAAAAAGAAATAGCACTCTGCATGCTTCACTCTACAAGATGAACTTCCCTAGAAAGAACCCGATGAAAATGGCTGCAATTACGACAAGAAGGGAAGGAAGAGGACTGGCGACATTATCTCTGAAGGATGCAGCTGAGGTTGATCCAGGTTTATCCGAATGTGCTACCTTTCTGAGCCTTAAGCCTTCATCCTGAAAAAAATATATGCACAAAGAGGTTTTAAAAACAAATATGCATACAATCAAACTGCCAAGCTACAGCTCTATGGCCAGAAAGCAGATCAGCGTGCATGTGGCTGCAGTGGGAACAGGATTAACTGCTAACCAGCATTAAGATGACTTTCTAGGGTGATAGAAACATTCTAACACTGGAGTCTAGTAATGGCTGCACAAGTCTATAAATTTACTAAAAATGACTGAATTGTACACTCACAATGGGTGCCTTAATGGAATATAAATTATACCTCAATAATGAGGATTTTAAAAACGAGAGCTGAAAAATGTACTCCTAAAAAAGTGAAAAATCAGATACGGCTACATTTATACAGAAGGAAAAAATGTCACTAAAATATACTAATACAAGTAAGGAAGAGTCCTGTGCATGCACCTATTTCCGTGGTGGCCCGTGGTATTTTTACACTGGTTACCAAAGAGCACCAGGAGCAAAGCCGTGGTCTGACAGGCTTACGGACACACAGCAACCAGGGCACCCACACAGCAGAGGCACAGGGAGTATCTGGCCAAAGGAAAAGACAGGAATTTTACAGGATCTGGAAGAAGGGGGAATTTTGGGATAAAATTTAAATAGCAAGTGTTTTGATGAGCTCAAAGCAGGAGGTCCATGTGTAGAAGGGTCAGCACTGGGTCTGGACTGCAAAGGAGACGCCAAATCCTACTTCTTCGGAAACAGCAAACTACAACAGCTATGGAATGTTGTATACAGAAAACCCACTCCCACCCCCCATCTGAGGCTATGCCCCTGGACTGGAAAGGGAGGCTGCTTCTCTGTGTCAAAGTGACTCAGATCCTCTAGACAAGAGTGGGCTGCTGCTCGGTTCTTACCAGTATGATTTCACACAGCAAAGTTTTTGACAGTATCATTTTACGGGACAAGGTTTCTCAGTAAGAAAGCAATAGTCACTCAAAATAGGAGGTTGTTATTACACTTTACCAGCCACAGTGTAATCCTGGGGAAAATACTGATACCTGTTACCTAGGCAACCGGCTTCATCTGTGTCCAACATCCAAACCAGATGAATGACAGGGTAGATTTGTACTTCCTTAGTGCAAGCTCATTTTTACTTTCTCACACTGATTTCTCTACTACGCTTACTAATGCCAAATGAATTAAAGAATCCACCCCAAGTCATACTTTTTTATTTCCAATTACTGGATTTTCTGAGGGTTGGTGGGATTTTTTAGTCTTATTCTTCATTAGTCCTGTGTGAAGAAAAAATTATTCTGTCCCATCAAGAACTTTAAACAATACTCCTAGTGATTCTGATTTACTAGGTCTGGGGAGGACCTGTATTTTTAAAAAGCTCACTAGGAGATTCAGATGCACAGCCTGGATTAAGAACCACAGGACTAAAGGAATAAAAAGGAACAGTGACAAATTATGATGGGTCTTGTGCACGAAATGTTAATAAAGGTCCTGAAATTGATTCTATAGGCCAGTGGTCTTCTAGGTTCTTTTGTTTTATCTTGTAAACAGCGGAACACTTTTTCATATAACATCTCCTACAAAACATCAGCCAATAAATAAAAAGGAGAGACCAGCACCCAAATCTCACCTCTCTCCCTGTTCACTCTTCCTATTTTCCAGCCCTGCCCTACTTATGTCATTCCTACCATTTCCATTTCTCCCCTCCTGCCAAGAGACAAACAGTGGCTTTCTGAACAAATGTAACGAGCATGCTAAGTAAGGAGCCCATCTTTCATCAAAGAACAGAACTGTGCCATGGAAGTCATGGCAGATAAAGTAGAGGTAACAAAAAGCATCCTTGAAAATCTATGGTGTGTGGATACTGGCGTGAAATGAAGATAATCTTCCCACTATCCCAAGAGGTGCTGGGGCCTCTGAGGGGTACTATGAAATAGGAAGAGATAAACAATTATTTCAGCACAGATCAATTCAAGATACAGTGCCTCTGATTCAGAGTATATGTAGTTCCTATATACATTTAACAGATGGAAGAATCAAATGTAGATTAAGTTCCTTAATTTAGCTTATTTACATTTTTGTATCAGCTACTTTGATGGCAATTTAAAGGTATTCAGGTCTTCAAATAATTACTTGTCAAGGCAAATTATTAATACACCCCACACGTATTCAAATTAGTCCTTGTTCACCAGTTCATCCATTTATTCATCCAAATAAAAGAATGACTACTATATGCATGTACTATGAATGCAAAGATGAATGAGCACAGGTCCCTGCCCCCAAAGAACTACCGCCCACTAGAGGGAGAAAGACCTCCAACAAACAGGAGCAGTAAGATGACAGAGGTTTCATGGAAACAAAGGAGATAGCATTCCAAAACCGTCTTTCTTTTCTTCTGGGAGGAGAGAGTCCTAGAAAAGGTTATACTGAAAAGATGGTAAGAACCAAGGACCAAGAGACAATCCTGCATGTATAATGTGCTTATAAGGGTAGGGATGGATTTCAGGGTGATCCACTCAGAAGGAAGAACTCAAGCTAAAGCAAAAAAGAGATCATTAAAAGAGAGGCCTGTTCAGGATACTCTAGTCCAACACTGTCCAATATAAATATAAGCTTCAAATGTGAGCCACCCATGTACTTTTAAATTTTCTAATAGCACATTAAAAAGGTAAGAAGAAAATGGTAAAATTAATTTTAATAATAAAATTCAATCCAATATAACCAAAATATTATTTCAATATGTAATAATACAAAAAAGGTATTTTTTTGTACTGAGTCTACGCAATCAATCAGTGTTTTGCACTCAACGCATGTCACTTCAAACTAACAACATTTCAAGTGCTCAACAGCCATATATGTCTCTACTTTATATGGGATAGCACCATTTAAGGCAATTTATAATACTAGGCACAAAATGTAAAGGCTGTAAAAATGTAAAAAACAAGAGAGGAAGCTAGCAATGCCACCGGCCAGGTCGCAAAAAACTAGGGCATCTACTAGGAGAGGAACTTGCAGGCAAAGAGAAGCCTTGGTAAAACAGAGGCAAGAGTGGGGAGCAAAAGCTAAGACAAAATAAAATTAGGGAAAACGAGAACTGACCAAGGATAAATTTAAAAACTGATAGATAACATGGCCTAATAATATTCACATATCTTATGCCTTCATTTAAATCAACTTATCTTCAAAACAACTTACTCTCAGGTGTCGATTTTCTTCTGATAGTTTCATCATTTCTCCCTGAAGTCTTTTACATTCTTCCATGAGTTTCCTTGTTTCAGTATCGTTGAGTGAAACACTATGTGGTTTTGGCATGGGTCCATCTGGTTTAGAGGCATTCAGTGGAACATTTTTGCTAGGTTCCAGATCATTCTGTATTACAAAGATAGTGGCACTTTTTTAACTGACCAAATCTCCTTACAGATTTTAAACAAATTCAAGTTGAAACTCCATACTTTTCTTTTCCAAAAAATCATTTAAATGGAAATTTGAGGTTGTGATTTCATTAATAATTAAGAACTTTTTTAAAATACCAAAGGTTACAGTCATCTGTGAACAATTTTAGCAGGACTAAATCAAAAAAGGTCAGCAGTAAGAGAAGTCAAAATAAGCCCACTCCCTCCTCTACTCCCAAAACCCTTTACACTTACCTCCACCAAAGCACTTATCATATATCATAATAATGTATTTTTGACGTTCTTTCCTACAATACTTCAAATGCTGGGAAAGCAAGAGTCATTCCTTTTTGTATTTATGGTTTGTGGATATAGATGTGCTAAAAACCAGTGCTAAAACCTAGCACTTTGGCCAAGAGTAGTTATTCAATGAAAGTATGCTGAATGACGCCAACCAAAATCCAAATATGAAGGTCATTTTCAGTGCTCTGATTCTGTAATTCAAATGAGATTCTGTGGGGGTAGGGGGGATATTATAGTAATAATTCCAATGATATTACAAGACTACCTAAGAAAAACACTTAAACCTAACTTCTATTAATGGGAAAAAGTAACCAGGATATAAACATGAGATAATGAACAGAAATATATCATAGTTTAAAAAAAAAAGGTGAGGTAAGGGAGTTAATTCCACATTCTTAAACTCAAACATAAATAATTCTTCCAAATTATCACCAACGCTGTTTGCTTTAACTCATAAAATTCCATATGGAATCACAGTAGTACTTAGACACTTGCCCTAAAACTGCAATTCTTACCAACATTCACCCAATACAGATAAATATCTAGGGCAGTGCCTAAATAAGTGTCCCGGGGCCTGCGGTCTGAAGTGCTTCCTTATCTTTTACCGGAGTGTCATTTAAACCAGCACCTACAGTATCGGTGCAACGAGTCATCTCTTCAACTAAAATATTACTTACTAGAAATTTAATATTAGATTTTTTTTAAACTGCTTTATTCAGATATAAACTTCTAATAAAATCATTTCCAAAATCAACTTTATGGCATTCCACAGTACTCAATAATAAGATGTAATTATAGGTTACACATCTACCATACCATCTCAGGTCCCAAATTTATATTAAGTGTAAATAATTGTTAGTTCAAGGGGCAAAACTAGTATCTCTTATGAAGCGAATGGAATTTGATCACCATACCTACACCCATGTAAAAATCAGTAATGTTCTAATGAGGTTCTAATGTACTATACTATTTGTCAACATTCAGATTTTTTCATTTTTCTTCAGAAGCTTCTCAGCTGTGAAGAGTTTTTAAGAAGCCTACTTCCAATTTCTTTCCCTGAGCTGTCCTCTTGCTAGCTTTCTTGTTCTTCACCCTATCTTCTTCCCCTATCCTGACCAATTCCATCTCTCAGTAAAAATCTGTTTCAAATATATTTTGCTCTCCATCAATATTCTTTCTTAATCTTTCCCTTAACAGTAATTAGAATTCATTTCAAGTTTATTTTTCAAGTGTGCTCCAATTCCAACCTAGAACAAGTCCAAATTCTTAAAAAGAGGGCAGCTCACTGCCTTTCTCTCTAAAGATGAAACCAACAGTCAACAATACGGCAACTAAGGAATCCTCAGGTTCTGATTACAAATTGGAAAAAAATAGATACTTGAAACCAGAAAGCTGACAAAAAATCAAGAGGAAACACATGAGGCCAACAGTGAAGATAAAAAAAACAAAAATGAGGAATCATCAAACTCCTCACAATTAGCTTTTTATTTTTCAATGAATTCTTGAAATTCCAGAAAATTCAGAATTATCAGAGGAAGAGGAAACTATCCATCTCATCAACCCAACCCAACTGTTATTTATGTATTACTTCCAATATTTTCTCATATGCACATTTTATAAAAGCAGCATACACTGTACCATTTTATCCATTTATATGTTCATCTTTTAACTATCATTTTAAATGACACGATATGTCATTAAGTATTCTATTCTGTGCCTAAATAAAACTATTTAAACATCTCGCTCTTTTTAGACATTTGATGGGTAGCTTCCCACTCTTTGGGATTTTAAATAACATGTCAAGGAATATCTTCTTATGGTTGACAGAATTAGATTTTTCCTTTTCACCAAAATTTTTCTTAATGTTACATTCTTTATAACAAAAAGGAAATGTCATAACCAATTTGTGGAGCATAAACATAAAGGCTAGAAGGCAAAAGATATAGTGAAGCTTAAAAACACATTTCAACAGTGAGTCAAGACATGAAACAAGTTACTTGGGAGTACACTTGTGTCAAGTACTCTTTTTTTTTTTTTAAGATTTTATTTATTTATTTGTCAGAGAGAGAGCACAAGCAGGCAGAGAGGCAGGCAGAGGCAGAGGGAGAAGCAGGCTCCCCACCGAGCAAGGAGCCCGATGCGGGACTCAATCCCAGGACCCCGGGATCATGACCTGAAACGAAGGCAGCTGCTCAACCAACTGAGCCACCCAGGCGTCCCTCAAGTACTTTTTAGGCCCCCTATAAACCAGTCAAATATACATAGTGGGTGCAATGAAATCTAATTTATTTGTGTATATTTAAAGTATAAGCATATATAACCTAACTTAACTGGGAGTTAAAGGGGGAGTTAGTAACTATCTGAAGGGCCTGATGGGAACACTAAGGCTGCTGTGACTTTAAATATGTACTGTCATTCAGGAGCTCCATTACTGAGATTTGGCTCCAGGAAAACAGCTCGTTCCTTTCGAGTTGCTTTAGATTGGTCCAAAAAGAGGAAAGTGGTTGTTCTGAGAACCATAAAACAAGCAAACTAGAGAGATTCAACATGCTGTGACTGTTAGTAAACTGATGAATAGTAACATTATATTAACATTATATTTAACACTGCAACTAGAATAAATGGGAAGGTCAAGGCCACCAGATCAAGACAAAAAAATATGCCACAACTTGTACATTTTCCACTATTTTATATTATTTAGCCTATCTGCAATAATCCCTTCCATCCATAAACTGAACTTACTCCTCTATTCCTTTTTAATAACCATGAGAATTTCAATTCCAATATTCTAAATTATCCCTATTGGGGGTAATTAGAAAAACAGAGCAAGGGATTGCAAATAGAAGGCACAAAGCTAAGGCAAAACAGATTTTTGCAATAAAGCCTTGAGCTAAAGAACGTAAATATGAGGCTACATTCCTGTGACTATAATGAGTAAGGGATGTAAATGAACATGAAGGGGGGCGGCACCTGGCTGGCTCAGTCGGTGGAGCGTACTACTTTTGATCTTAGGGTTGTGAGTTCAAGCCCCACGTTGGGTGGTAACTTAAAAATAAAATCTTCAAAAAAAATAGTTTTAATGTCTATAAAGGAAATTATGACTAAAACTAAGGGCTGTGGCATAAAATTGTTATAGGCATAATTAAGGCCTTAACCTGGGAAGAGATAATATTCAAAAAACAAGGTTACTGGAGACTTTCACTCTAAAAAACCAATTTACTGTTTCTGTAGAATCGTGATTCCAAGAATTAAGTAACTAAAATAAAGTATCAGACATTTAGATAAAGGATCAAATTTTTTTAAGCCTCAGTATAGTCTCTGCAAAGCCGAATCAAAGTATAAGCAACCTGTTCAAACTGTGGGTTCCTCAAGTTTCTATTAAGCAAAAAAAATAGTAAAGGGAATCATACAGCACCCATTACACCACCCAGAAGTCATTACTGACATGCTGTCATCTTAAGTGAATGTTAAGTACACCCACATATATACACACACACACACACACACAAGTTCGACTACGTCCTAACATCTTTAGGGTTTAACCACATATTCTCCTACCCTGGGGCACTGTAAATAATAATGACAGTTAAAGAGGGGTTACCATTATTTGTGTTTGATAACATAAAATAATAATTTTATCTTTTTTTTTTAATATATATGAACAATACTTGCCTGGAGATCAATGTTTGCCAGCTCCTACCTTTACTGCTATACCTGCTAGTCTGTCTATTCAAATAAGCTCTTAACTCCTTTTTTAGAGAATGCTCCCAAAAATCTCAATGACAGAAAAAATTATACCAACTTCATAACAATGTTCACACTTAATTTGTCCTGCTCACTGAGATTTTATTAAGTGCCCAATTTGCTTTTTTAGAACAGAGAATAGTTTCTGTGCCTGATCTTCAAGTGATTTGTGGTTCTACTGTATTTTTAACACAGCTGAAAATTTCAATTCTATTTACTTCCAATATACTCATAATACCATATATGTGCTAGGTAAACTACATTAACATAACCAGTAATACTAGTAAACTCCTATAGCTGTTAGCTCCCTAAAACAAACCTTCTGCTTCTCCTGTTTGAACACATTGAGTCCCCTGGGATCATTCTTCGTATTATAACTGCCAGTTGTTGGAACTGTGTTGTTGATGCTGCTCATTGAAGTGACAGCCGGAGCAGTCCCTGGTGGAGTTATACCCTGAGGTGGCATGGGAAACATATTCTCAGATTCGCATCAAACTGATTTCTCCTGCATGGTACTGGGAACGACTAACACAGAAATCATTAGGCTCTAAGACATTCACATTTTATTCTATAAAAATGTATTATATATAAGATATAACACTAATAATAACCATGTTAAAGCAAAAAGTACAAAAGTTTCTGTAGCTTTTTATATTATTTCCCAAACAATATGAGCTATGATCAATTTGCATTATGCTAATTAAATGTATAAATCTTATTAAATTTATGCTCGCCTCAATGTTGTCCTAAAATGAACACGTTCTAATTTTGCAGCTCTAATTTCTGTTGCTAATCAATGCTTGTCGATATCTGAAAAACAAGCACTTCATATTTTCTTATCTTTGGTAATACTCAACCTGAATGATTTTAAGTTAAATGAATTTTTCCCTCTTGAGATTCAAAAATAACAGAATTTTATAAGTCTCTCCTGTACTCAACACCCACCCCCAAACGCAGACACACACACACACACCCTCTCCCAGGACCAATAAACTTAAAGATGCATATAACATTCTAGTATATCAGTATCTCCATAGTTCTCTTCCTATCTTCTCAAATTCCTTTAATACAGGTGAAAATAACAGGATACCAAAATGTTGATACACACTTTAAAATAATACTTAGTGATATTCAGGTCAATGTATATAATTATGAGAACTCCATCTCACTTAATAATATATTGTCCCCAATCTGTTCCTTGTCTCAACACAAAACAATGTACATTTAATCATAAAAGTTCTTTGTATACATAAGACCACTGAAATTCCTTTTCTTGACAACCTATTAGTCTTAAGATAAATTGAAATTTTTTTTCCTAGAAAATCTGTCATTAACACGCATTAGGATGGAGGGCATAAATGAAATGCAATACATTTAAGAAATATGGAAAATTTCAAGTAGAATTGGAGGCCTCAAAATAAACCAAAAAAAAAATTTTAATTGAACACAAAGAATTAAATAGGTGATAAAACACCATAAAATAACAAGTTAATTAAAACCACATTCAATCCTGAAAAAAACACTACCACTAAACAGACATTAGATTTCATAATACAGAGTTGATAGTAACTAAAAAGAGCTAATAATTCCAAGAATCCAACTTTGCAAAAATAAAGCAGTCAACACTTTAGTATCATCTGCCTCCAGCTATCAACAACCCAGGGAACATGCTGAATGGCACTTGTTACTAGTGCTGAACATAACTCAGCTGAAGACTCTGGGCCATTAATTTACTGACATATATCCAAAGACCTGCTGTTTCCCTAGAACTAAGATGCCCACAAATTTTAGTGTGCTTAAGAACAGTATTAGTTAACGCTTGCTGTCTTGGAATAATTATTAATAGTACCTCCATTTATTAAAAAAAAAAAAGGGGAGGGTTCCCATCCTAGGTCATCCCATCTCTGATGCAAATCAAAGAATTATTTCCCAAAAAGAGCCCATTCTAATGATGATTCAAAATATGTTAGAATTGTTTTGCCAAAAAAAAAAAAAAAAAAATTCTTTAAATTATAAAAATTTTAAAAACAAGAACTCAATCACTATACTTCTAGACCTGGTATCTTTTTTACCCTGACAACCACAAAACTTCAATCATTTGTTTATATGTTCAGTATCAAGGTCTTGAAAACTTGAAGAAATCAACAAAATAGTAACATATCCTTTTCTACAGTTCTTAAGAACATGTAAATGCCTCAACACTAACAGCATACCTAAAAAGATCCAGATCCTCAAATAGGTAAGATACATTTACCTAATGTAATTGAATTAAACACCTATCTACTTCTTTTTGGGGGAAGATGGATGAGGAGGACCTGGGAGCAGGAGTTAGAGAGAGTGGGATGGAGTGGTTAACATAAGCCCAATTTCTCTCTACACAAATATAACTAATTAAAATGACATAGGAATGACAAAATAACACTATGCAATCCTAAATAAATTAATGAATCTAAACTACAGTTTCTCAGTTTTGACCGTATTGATGTTTGGGCCAGATAATTCTTTGTTGTGAGGGTTGTCTTATGCACTGCCGGTGCTGAGCAATATCCCTGGCCTCTACCAACCAGATGCCTTTAGAACCTCTCCCTCCTAGTTGTCACAACCAAAAATGTCCCCAGACATTGACAAATGTACCCTCAAGGGCAAAATTACCCCTGGTTGAGAACCACTCATTCACACGTTGCACACCGATGATCACTAACTTCACACAAAAAAAAAAATTGATGTTATATATTGAGGGAATAGATCACCACCTACACAAAGCAGTCTTCTCTCTCCCCAACCTCCAGTGAAAATAAATCAAAATCCAATCAAACCTCTAGATCCAACTTTAGAATACACCAAAACAAGAAAAGTTAAATGACACCACAAGGATGTAATCAGCAAAATCTAGTCTACAGGGAAAGTCTATAGGACAAAGTCAGTTTCAAGAAAAATCTGAAAGAGAAAAACAGAAAGAGAATCTATAGATTAAGAGATTCAAGAAATACATCCAAAAAGCAGTATGTGGACTTCATTCTGATCTCAATTCAAACAAACTACAAAAAAAATTTTAGATGACATTTGTGAGATAAATTTGAATCTGCCTGAATGGTTTGATATTAATGATATTAAAAGCTTTTAAAGGCTTGTTGGCAAGGATGCAGAGAAAGGGAAACCCTCTTACACTGTTGGTGGGAATGCAAGCTGCTACTGCCACTCTGGAAAACAGTATGGAGGTTCCTCAAAAAGTTAAAAATAGAACTGCCCTATGTTCCAGCAATTGCACTACTAGGTATTTACCCAAAGACACAAATATAGTGATCCAAAGGGGCCCGTGCACCCCAATGTTTATAGCAGCAATTGTCCACAATAGCCAAACAATCGAAAGAGCCCAGATGTCTATCGATAGATGAATGGATAAAGAAGATGTAGTATATACATACACAACGGACTACTACTCAGCCATCAAAAAAAAAAAAAAAAAAAAATTAAAGATTGCCATTTGCAACAACATGGATGGAACTAGAGGGTATTATGCTGAGCGAAATAAGTCAATCGGAGAAAGATAATTATCATATGATTTCAGTCATATGTGGAATTTAAGAAACAAAACAGAGGAGCATAGAGGAAGGGAGGGAAAAATAAAACAAGATGGACTGAGAGAGGGAGACAAACCAAAAGAGACTCTTAATCACAGGAAACAAACTGAGGGTTGCTAAAGGATAGGGGAGTGGACAGACAGGGTAACTGGGTAATGGGCATGAAGGGCACATGATGGAATGAGCACTGGGTATTATATACAACTGATGAATCACTGAACTCTACCTCTCAAACTAATGTTACACCATATGCTAATTAATTAAATGTAAATTAAATTAAAAATAAAATGCTTAATGATAGTTGTCAGTAATTCTTTTTTCCTTTTTTCAAAGTTCTTATCTTTCAGTAATATATATCAAAACAATTCCAGATAAAATTATATTATATCTTGTTTTGCCTTAAAACAATATGTGAGATGAAAAGTGAGGGAGGTGGTTAGATGAATTAAGATTAACCATAAACTGATCATTGTTAAAACTGGTCATGGGTTCACAGGGGTTGACTGTACTTTTCTAAGTGTTTAAAGTTCTTCCAAATAAAATGTTTTAAAAAATCATTATCTTTAACACTTATTCCTTACCATTTAATCAGGTAGTAACTACACCACAAGCCCAAATAGTTCAACTAGCGGAAATACATTCTGTAGCTAGTCCATCTAGGCTCAGAATCAATCTCTGAAGTACTCTGAAATTATACTGAATAGACTTTGGGCTCCTAATAATACCTGCTCTGAAAAGGTTCCAGGGCCAAACTATTTCTGCTCATGCTCCATGGTATAGGACTCCAGAAACTCCATTTAGTATTTATTCAAGCCCTTTAGCAGACCCAAAACTGCTTTCTCGGATTACTAGGTGCCATACCTGTAAGTAGGTACATCTGCTACTCTCCTCTATGGGGTGCTTAAAATGGCCAGGCGCAACTATCATAGCCATATCATTTCCAGCAACTTCTGGTTTGGTTTTTTACTTGTAATCAACAATATCAAATACTTGGGTGAGCCCTTTTCAGATTACAATCTTAAATTGTCTGCTATACAGAGTATAACAGAAGTCCAGAGGAAAGACAGTCACAGCTCTAACCATGTTAATTAAAGAACCATAAAAGATGACATAACTCTAAGTGAGAAAATATCCAGATGTGTTTCTACTCAATTTTACTTCAGGAAATATATCCAAAGAAAATGAAAACACTACATCAAAGAGCTGTCTGCATCCCCATGTTCACTGCAGCACTGTTTACAATAACCAAGACAAGGAGACAGCCTAAGTGGCCACTGACCAATGAATGAATACAGAAGCTCTGGTGTGTATACATATATAAAGAAAATGGAGTATTATTCAGCCACCAAAAAAAGGAAATCCTGCCATCTGTGACAGCAAGGATGGACCCCCAAGGGCACTATGCTAAGTGAAGTAAGTCAGAGAAAGACAAATACTGTATGATCTCATTTATATGCGGAATCTAAAAAAACAAAAAATAAAAACAAACCTATGGAGAAAAAGATCAGATCTGTGGTTACCAGAGGCAGGGGGAAAGAACATGGGGGAACTGGTTGAAGGTGGTCAAAAGGTGTAACACTTCCAATTATGACACAACTTAAGTCCTGGGGACATAATGTAAACATGATGACTATACCTAACACAAATGTATGGTATATTTGAAAGTTAAGACAGTAAATCCTAAGAGTTCTCATCCCAAGGAAAAAAACATTTTTTCCTTTTTTTATACCTAAATGGCATAATTAACTTATGGTAATCCTTTTATAATATATGTATGTTAAAAGATCACGTTGCACACCCTGAACTTATACAGTGCTGTATGTCAACTATATCTCAGTAAGACTGGAAAAAAAAATAAAAATGTAGTCAGTCAATCAAGACAACATGCAATTACATATTCTCAGTTCCCACAATAAGAGCTAGCAAGCTATTAGCTTTCTGGCAGCACAGGCAAAAGAGAAAGTAAACTCCAAATGGGAAGCATCGACATGCCAGTGAACGCTCGCTTTCTAGTAAGAATATATGCATTCACATTGTTCATTTTTGGCAAGTATCTAAACATCCCTTTAAAAGGGGATTAAAAGACACAATAAAAATTACCACTCAGGGACTCTTTCATTTCAGCTTATCCTAAAAGAGTAACACAATAATTGAGGCCAGGTATTTATCTAATCTGCGAATTTCCTTTTCAGTAGGGCAAATGGCTTCCAGATCAAGGCAACAGTCATGTCAGAGTGTAACCTAACTGTACTCACCATTTCTATTTACCTGTATCATTTTATATATTAAGTCACCAAAAGAAAAAACCTACTTAACTTTTTCAGGTCCCACCAACAAACCATAGAAAAAAATTAAAATTTGCATTTCAAAAGAATAGGAAAAGTGACCACAACTCATTCTATACATTCACAGAGGACTTTGTAAACTATACACATATATTCCTCAGTCCTCCAAATTGTATTTGCCTCACATTAGTCAAAAAGCAACATAAAAATTATTTACCAAGAAATAAAATCAGATGGATTTAGACCAAAATCAACAGTGAACAAAATACCTGGGAATAGCCAAACTTGGAATAAACTGCTTGTCCATGTAAATTAAATCTTTTATCCCCAGGCTGCTGGTATACAGTTGTCAAAAAGTGGTTTATGTCTATTATTTAATTATATTTATGCATGTGTGTGTCTCATTCTAAAGAACTTGAACTGATTTAAAAGTGGCAAAAATTTGGGAGAATTAAATGATTCTTCTCCATCATGAAGATTATATATAAAAGTATTTTTCTTCTTTGAGTGGACAAAATGTTCTAAAATGAAAAAAGCATATCAAGTTTTTTTTAAACCTAAATAAGCACTAAGTCTTAAAATGTGGCATAGCATCATCACACAACCCAAAAGGCCAAAAAGAGGGGTGCCTGGATGGCTCAGTGGTTTAAAGCCTCTCCCTTCGGCTCAGGTCATGATCTCAGGGCCCTGGGACTGAGCCCCACATCGGGCTCTCTGCTCAGCAGGGAGCCTGCTTCCCCCTCTCTCTCTGCTTGCCTCTCTGCCTACTTGTGATCTCTCTCTCTCTCTCTGTCAAATAAATAAAATCTTAAAAAAAAAAAAAAAAAAAGGCCAAAAAGAGAAGCAAAATTAATCTCAAAGTAAATGAGAACTTAATAGCTCCAATCTTTTCACATTTTCCTACTTACCAATTTATCATTTTCATTGGGCATTTCAAATACACATCTCAATTTAGAATCCATTAATTCATCAGGTTTTGCCTCTTTCCACTAAAAACAAACAAAACCAACATGAGATAGAGAAAGTATGAGACTATGACAAATAGGTTTCACACCTCAAGGGACAACTAACAGGTTTCACGTCAGGGGACACTGGTGTCTGTGGCTCAGGCAGGACGCAAAGCAGCACTCGGTACTGACCACCCTCCCCCTGTTACCTGGCAATACCACAGAACTTTGTATGTAATCCTCAAGAAACCTACAATCACCATCTATTAAAAACACACTAACATCTCCAGAGATTGAAGGGTTTTCTTCCTCATAGTGGCATTTCTAAACTGTTTCTAAGAAATACTATTTCAAAATTCTTTCATTCTTGAAATTAAGTCAGGATTATCTATAATTAACAGATTTACATATTTTTAAATTAAAAATTAGCTTTCTCAAATAAGAACTATACAAAACCATATTTTCAACATCCCTCAAAATAAATTCCGTTCCACTTCTATACTTACCACAGCTTCCATATCTGAAGTGTTTGGTGGAGCAAAAATTGTCTGTACCATAAACTTGTGTTTACTCTTCTCATTGGGATCATAGTCAAAAGGCTGCAGCATTACTAAATAAGAAGAAAGGACATATTACTTTGTTTCTTCTGCATTTGCTTATCATCCCTATTGTTGTATTAACTAATAGCAAATTTAAAGAAAACTAGGAAGGATTCAAGAAACCTAATCCTGGATTACTTACATTAAGGATCCAGAATCAACTTTATGGTTTCTAACTATTTTAACAACCCACAAAATAAACAGCTACTTAAAAAATAAATATAAATCTATGACTGCCCCCTCTAAATTTAAGTTTGGGAAAATTTTCAAAATGTCGCCAACATTAACTATTATAATACCTATAAACTCAGATTAAAATCTAGCAAATTGTCTATTAAAACCAGTTATGAATATAAGACTTCATTTGGTATATAGTGATAATATCTTTTAGAATCAGCTAGGATATGTAAAGGAGAATTTAAAAGTTAACTTCAAAACTCACTACATTTTAGTGTTCTAATAAAACTAATTTTTCAAAAATAGATTTTAAATAAACACTTTTTCAAGAAGTTTATCAATCTGTTTAAGTCTAAGAAAACAAAAGTATATAAGGAAAAGGTATACTCTCATCATTTCCAGAAATTTTCTAGCATCCTAATAATTATATTCAAATTTTTCTAAGCACTCAAGATTTTCAGTAGCCTTTAAGAGGATTTTTAGGGGTTCCTTATAACTACAGTTGATACGAAACTTTTATTGAATTTATATTACAGGGGCGCCTGGGTGGCTCAGTGGGCTAAAGCCTCTGCCTTCGGCTCAGGTCATGATCTCAGGGGCCTGGGATCCAGCCCCGCATCGGGCTCTCTGCTCAGCAGGGAGCCTGCTTCCCTCTCTCTGCCTACTTGTGATCTCTCTCTCTCTGTCAAATAAATAAATAAAATCTTTAAAAAAACATTTATATTACAAAGGCTGTAAGAACAAATCTACAGTTACACACAAAATATATATATATATGTTATTGTACAAATTATTCCCCTAACATGTAAATTATTTCTAAGATGTATCTTCTATACATGTACATCAACACTTTCAAAAACACAAATGCAATTAAGCAAATGTGAGAAATAGCAATTACATAAGAAAATTCTATTCTAAGTGTATTTGAGATGTCCATAACACCCATCATGGCTAAAAAATTTTTAAAGGGGCAAATACAAGGCAGAAAAAAATGCACAGGATAAATGCTTCGGAATCCACATAAAGCACAGTAAATGTCCATTAATGCCCTTCACTAAGACATGACTGTAGGCTCATCAGTAGGAACTGAATAAAAAGAAAACTTAAAACATGACTGAATGTGTCTTTATGACAATTATATTCTAAGTTATTGCAGACCATACAATAATTAAACAATATTAAAAATATATATAAATATGTCAAATTGAAGAACCCACAAAACTAAGTACTAAGAGAGAAAGCAAAAAAGAAATGAGTATGTAATACAAAGCCAATCAAGGAAAAGTTGCTAGAGGAAGGAAGCACCGTTTGAGTGGCTCCTTAAAAGAAATGCAATACATTAAAAATTGAAGAGCTAAATTCTAATCGGAGAAGAATCTGAGGGCAGGCCATGTAAACAGTAACTAGTGTGTATGGAGTTTTTAATATGTCGGATGCTCAACAAAAGGGGTTTATGGAAGACAGAGTTTGATAAGTACAGGTTGACCCTTGTACGACAGGTACTTGGGGTGCCAACCCCTCATGCAGTTGAAAATCCACATATAACTTCTGGCTCCCCAAAAACTTAAGTACTAAGAGCCTACTGCTGACCAGAAGCCTTAACGATAACATAAACCATGGATTAACACGTATTTTCTATACTGTATGAATTATGTACTGTATTCTTACAATAAAGTAAGCTAGGGAAAAGAAAACGTTATTAAGAAAATCGTAAGAGGGGCCATCTGGGTGGCTTAGTCGGTTGGCTCTCCAACTCTTGATTTTGGCTCAGGTGTGGATCTCAGGATCATGAGATCAAGCCCCATGTTGGGCTCCAGGTTCAGCAGGCAGTCTGATTCTCTCCCTCTCCCTCTGCCCCTCTCTCCACTCACACACACACTCTCAAATAAATAAATCTTTAAAAAAAAAATCATAAGAGATGTGTGCCTGGGTGGCTCAGGTGGTTGAGCATCTTGGTTTCAGCTCAGGTCATGATCTCAGTCTTGAGATCAAGCCCTGCATCGGGCTCTGCACTCAGCAGCGAGTCTGCTTGAGATTTTCTCCCTCCCCTGCTCAGGCACTCTCTTTCAAATAAATAAATAAATCTTTAAAAAAGAAAGAGAGGGACGCCTGGGTGGCTCAGTTGGTTAAGCGGCTGCCTTCGGCTCAGGTCATGATCCCAGGGTCCTGGGACCGAGTCCCACATCGGGCTCCTTGCTTGGCAGGGAGCCTGCTTCTCCCTTTGCCTCTGCCTGCCACTCTGCCTGCTTGTGCTCTCATTCTCTCTGACAAATAAATAAATAAAATCTTAAAAAAAGAGAGAGAGAGAGAGGCGCCTGGGTGACTCAATCAGTTAAGCATCTGCCTTTGGCTCAGGTCAGGATCCTGGGGGTCCTTGGGATTGAGCCCCACATCATCAAGTTCCCTGCTCAGTGGGGAGTCTATTTTTCCCTCTCCCTCTGCCCCCTCCCACCCATGCTCACATACGTGCTCTCTAATAAAAAAATGAAAATAAATTTTAAAAATCGTAAGAGAAAATACACTTACAGTACTGTACTGCCTTTTTCCAAAAAAATCCCACATGTAAGTGAACGTGCGCAATTCAAACTTTTAAGAAATAATACAATAGAACTTCAGCTATTTAGAAACTTCGAAGATAATGTCATTCTGAATAGTTTTACGGATTCCTAAGGATAAAACTAGATGCACCAAGAAACTACTTTTAACCACAAGGATAGAAATAATTCTGTTTTCTTCCAACTTAGCTAAAAGGCTTAAAGATTTAGAAAGCAACTTCCAGAATGCATGTAGTCATTGCTTTATCTTCTTTCCCATCCATCTTTCCCATGAACTTAGACAAACACAAACACATTCCTCCCAGGCCACCATATCACAAGACTCACTAAAAACATCTCTTCTAGGGCCTACTAGCAGTTTTTGGCTATACCTACTGAAGGAGGATTCAGTGTCACAGAGAACTCTACAGTAAGTCCCTCGCCACCTGTGCAGTCAAGTTCTACTTCTAAGTAGTCTCCCTGGGTTTGCTGTAAGCTCTCACTCTTTGTATAATTTGTTTTTAATCTGTTGTGGATTTAAAAACCAGGAAACTGATACAGAATTAGTATCTTAGGAATACTTATCAGGATCACCCAGGTATGTTTTGTTTTTTTTAAAACATACATGGCTAGGCCATGCCCCTAGAGATTCTGAGCTGAGAGAGGTCCATGTGTGCTCCTGCTCCACCTGTTATCAGGACATTCAATGAGTGGGAGGTGAGAATTACTGCTAGAAGAGTAAGAGTAAACGGTCTCTGTGGGAAGCCTAAGAAGTTCTCCCATAATTAAGATATGTTCTCATACTTGCTTCCTATTTCTCAGCTATGTCAGATAATATTGTTAAGGAGTACTGTCTTGGGAAGTCTGACAGAAGGGAGTTTATAGAGGGCATTAACTATGGCAACGGCACAGACCCCACAGCAAGAATAAGCAATCCATATACGGAGGGAACCAAGCATACTCCTTGGACTACAAGTAAACACGAAACGGAGCCAAAAAACTAAACTTTGGCATTTATAATTAAAGGTAGAAACACTCATCTAATTTGATACAATCAGCAAAACATAGGCATTGTACATTTTTAAGACTTAGAATAATACTTGCATAGCTGCATCCAATATGTAACAATAGCTAGAGATCTGAAAAGAATGATCACAAAAATGATATAATATTTCAAAAATTAAATAATAGGGGCAGAGAATGTGGTACTGAGGGGTAGAAATAAAGGATATAAAATTTTTAAAATGACAATTATTGTTTACAAATTGACCACAGACACCCTCCAACCACAAGATAAGGGTGAGAAATGTACTACCAACAGCTGGCATATAGGAAAAGAAAACTGGAGGACATGACTAAAGGCAAGCCGGAATAACTTAAAAACTACTTCCCTCCCTCCAGATGAAACCCTGTTAATTAAAACCAAATTCAACATAATCATAAAAAGGTCAGAATCCAATACCGTTCAAATTCAGAACGCGATTTGCTACCTGAAACAGTCACAGTCAACCCTGGGTCAATAATTCCACTGTTGGGCCTCACACAGTACCGACGAGGTGCTGTAGTCTTCACTTTGAAACACACTTTTCTATCAGATGGATTTCGCAACTTAAGATTTGTAGTGACTACATCTGTGAAGGGGCCTGTAAGGTTTAAAAAACAAAAACAGAAAAAAATATTAATCGGATTCACACATATAAAGCAGAATTCAAAACTGAATGTATATACCCTTCAATTTTATTTCAAGTATATACTGAAGTCTGTGCACCTAACTGTATCAAAAAGCTAACAGTACTTTTTTCCAAGTGGTAGACTTACAAATAACTTTTATTTTCTTCTTCATTCCTTACTATATTTTATAAAATTCTATATGAACATGTATTATTTCTATCAAATAAGAAGTATTTTGAAAGTTTTGATTTATGAAGCCCACAATTATATTCTTAGAGTGTGCTTTTACCACATCATTGAAGAGATGAGATTTTTCCAGTAGTCTGCAAACCAGTGTAAGTCTTCAAATCCATTTTACCAAGCAAAACACCAAAAATCTCTGTATTTAAAGATACTACATCCAGTGACAATAGTGCTCTTGCTTCACGCCTCGATTAGGTTTGATTCATTCACTCATTCATTCATTCACTCACGTATTTGTTAAGTGTTTATTATGAGTACTATGTCAAATATTCTAGATACAAAGTTTCTAAGCTTTAGTGATATACCCAAACATGAGATTACAAAACAAAGAGCCCAGAAGGGTAATCTACTCCTACTTGAATTAAGTTAGTCCTAAACTAGTATAACCTAATTTTTTAAAAAAGAGGGTAAAAGAAAGATTATAGCCATTTTTTATCTTAGCTGAAGAAAAGCCTGTAAGACATTATGTAAATTAATTTAGACAATAAAATGAATACCATTTACTTTGGGCACAAAAGACAAACTTAAAAGTAGGTCCCAAGACAAGCAGTGACTACACACTTCTAACTAACCCAAAAGCAATTTTAAATGGCTTTCAAAGCAATCAGTTTTAAGTTATATTTTTTAAAAAGCAAAAAGGGTGAAATCAAAGACAACCATTATAGAGACTATGTTTATTTAAATAAATAAAAAAAAAAAGCACGTCTATAAGCAAACCATATAGTATGGAGCCCAGATTGAGAAAATCCTTCAACTCTACCAGATAGTTTCCCATTTAGTTGAATACTGGAAAGTCGTCGAAGACAAAGATTTGAAGGGGAAAAACAAATAGAATCAAATGAAAAGAGGAATTCAGAAGAGTGCAGGAGATGAAAACAAACAGATCTGCCTAATGGCAACCAAAAGAAAACAGACTTCAAAGTTAAGGCCATTAAAAGGTAATTATTTCAAATCCTAAGGAATGAAATGATCTTACCCTACACTCAAAATTTAAGTTGTAAAATATTTTCTAACAAAAACTTGGAACTCCTAAGAGGGAGAAGACAGAAATGAGAAAACAACAGTAGAAAACATACAGGCAGAGAACAGCTACAAAAAAATTAATTAAAAATAGCTATTTAAGTCAACAGGTTTGCATGTGGTTTTTTTTAAAGTAAATATACAAAGTATGATCTTCTGAACAGGTTGCTTTAATTCTATGGTAACATTAATCACTCAATTTGTATATTATTTTACCCCCTTTACTTCTGCAATACCAAATGCTTGCATTTTTCCACAAGCAGCTAATTAACGACTCCACCATACACTAGCATAGGAGAGGTACAGGGGAATATTGCAATCTGTCCATTTTGCACTTGAACTCACAATATCATTGGCTAGAGACAGATTTTAAACTACTGATGAAAAAAAATAAACTATTGATGAAACAATGAGTCTTAAAAGATATATAGATTCCATTTCTTAACATTCTCAAAATTCATAAATTACTACAGATATTTGAGAATGTGTAAATTTTTATAGGGCTATTTCAACATTAGCAGCAAGCATGAATAAGAAAAGTTTCTTAGAAACATGACAAAGGAAATCTTTCACAAAACTTTAATTTTGAACAATCCTATTTTTTATAACATACTTACATAAGATTTCTTAAATTCAATTTTTTAAATCACCTTATTTTAGAGGAAAATACAGATTTTCTAAAATAAGGTAAAATAACAGACTTTTAAAAGTGATTTAGAAAATGACCATGTGTCAATTTCCAACAACATATGAATTCTGAAGTAGTACTTAAAATTTATATTGCCTGAGCTTATAAATCTTTAATAACAGATTGTGGTTGTGACACAAAAATGCAAACTATCTAAAGATGAAGATAATAGGTCTAAAGAAAAAAGCCCACCAATTTAAAACAAAGTTCTTAACTGAACATATTAACCTTATCAGTAAAATGTGAAATTACCCACCTAACAAATAAGCCCACCTAACATCTGAATTTGAAATTTTCTGCTCCACTGTGTCCCTCTACCTGAGCATCTCAATATGCGCTGCTCTCCCAGCAGACAGCTCAGAGTCTGAGCCTATTTTCCAGGTTAAAATGGAAACTTAGCACATACTGATGAGCATTAGTGTAAGAATAACCAGATTTAATTGTTATAAGAAATCATGGAAAGAAAGGTCTGATCCACTTTTGTGGGTCACAGAACCCCTTGAGAATCTGATACTACACCCCAAAATAACACAGTCAACTATTCACAAAAAATTTACATGGAATTCTGGGGGGGTAAGGGTACGATAGGTTAGGGCAGGTGGGGGGGTGGTGCAGGCTTTGTGAAGAAACAATTCATAAAAAAGAGTCTTTCAGGACCTGGACAATATAAGGAGCCTGGACAAACACTGTTTCCACAGCTATGGGCAGCATTGTACGGCAAGATGTACACAGTTCTTTGCCTTTACTTGATCAAGTTTACTTGATCAAGTTTTATACAAGAGAGAGAAGAGAATCTGTCTTCACTTTAAGAGCTCTTCATCAAGAATTTGGGTGGGAAAGGGAAGAATGGGTTGTCAAAGGGTGATTTAAAATTTTTTGCAGTATTGGGACACCTGGGTGGCTCAGTTGGTTGAGTGGCTGCCTTCGGCTCAGGTCATGATCCCAGAGTCCTGGGATCGAGTCCCACATCGGGCTCCTTGCTCGGCAGGGAGCCTGCTTCTCCCTCTGCCTCTGCCTGCCACTCTGCCTGCTTGTGCTCTCTCTCTCTGTCAAATAAATAAATAAATAAAATCTTAAAAAAAAAATTTTTTTTTTTTTGCAGTATTAAGCTGGTGCTTAGTAAGAATAAGTAATAATAAAGAAATTCTAACAACAACAAAGCTACCGTATCATAGATCCCTGAATCCTCAGGTTAACAAGACCTGGCAAGGGGGCGACTGGGTGACTCAGTTGGTTAAGCTACTGCTTTCAGCTCAGGTCATGATCCTGGAGTTCCAGAATCGAATCCCACATCAGGCTCCCTGCTCAGCTGGAAGTCTGTTTCTCCCTCTGATCCTCCCCCCAAAGGTCCCTCTGACCTTTCCCCCCTCTGACCCTCACTCCCGCTCGCTCTCACTCTCTCAAGAAAATAAGTAAAATATTTAAAAAAGACCTGGTGAAATCTACCTTTACAGACCCTCAAAAATAGAGGGAAAGTTATATAATTTAGTGAAAGCACCACAACCAAATCCTAAATCCAAGGCAATACTCCTCACAGTTATTTCTGTGTCACTTTAGGATTGAGTGAGTGATGCCAGGGAGAAAAGAGGAATGAACAGGATGTTAGACATTCTGCAATGCCTGGGCAGTCCCATACAAAGAAGTATCATGCCCTCATCCTATGGAATTTTCAAATACCCCTCCCGAGGAATTCATACTAATGAAAATCTCTTTTCCAGAAATATATCTATTGTAAAAAAGGAAAATTCTTCTTTCCTCCAAAACTTGAAAAGGTTAAGTTTACCATTACAGAAAATTATTGTACCAACAGCAATGCCCCTCATGATACTTGAATCACAACACACTTGTATCAGCAGACATTTGACACACACAATTCTATCCATATGCATAAATTTTCTTATTTTGCTCTTTATTAAGTCAAAATGTTAAAGAAAACCAGTCAGCTCTATTCAGATAACTGTTGTGTTCTACTAAATCCAAACTTATTTGTTAATATATTAGCAAGGTTACAAGTATCTGGCTATTTCATTCCCTTTTGTTATAGTCATGCCCAAATATTTACTTTGAAATGCTTATTTCATTATAAATTTTCTTTTTACTTCTCCTTTACGTTATAATTAGGACATTATATTAAAAATTTAAATTTGTATGCTGGTAGGCAATGTTATATACGAATTTTATTTCGACATGGTAAAGTGGGCATTAAAGAATATAAAATATAAAAATGGGGTATCCTGTCCAATAGGGTTAAAAACCACTGCATTATATCAGTAATCTCTTGCTTGACTAATTGAAAACTTATCCTTTGCAAAGCTCTGGTTGTTAAACCATTAAGAAAAACAAGTGACCGGGGCACCTGGGTGGCTCAGTGGGTTAAAGCCTCTGCCTTCAGCTCAGGTCATGATCTCAGGGTCCTGGAATCGAGCCCCGCATCGGGCTCTCTGCTCAGCAGGCAGCCTGCTTCCTCCTCTCTCTCTGCCTGCCTCTCTGCCTACTTGTCATCTCTCTCCGTCAAATAAATAGATAAAAATCTTTAAAAAAAAAAAAAAGAAAAGAAAAGAAAAACAAGTGACCGATTACCACAGTATAGGGATGAACTTTGCAGGGAAAGAGACTAACTGGGAGCGTACAAGGAAGGTTTTTAGAATGATCAGCCAAGCTCTAGTTCTTGTCCTAATTAGTGATTACATGGGTATTTAACTTTTTGGTAATTCTATAAACCATACGTATTTTTCATTTATGCAAAACAATAATTTTTTAGAAAAGCTGATTCTTGATGTATCCTTAAAAAAAAAAAACCTGAAAAAAAAGTGAAAAGCAGTTTTGATGAGAAAGTAAATATCTGAAGCTATTTATATAAAAAAACAAGTGCTTTTTGAGGACTTCTAAACCTTAATCCCTCTAAGTTTAGGAAAATCCTGCCAGTTGTCTAACGTAAATGCTTAGTTTAACATTTAGAAACAATCACCGAAATAGTCCATTTTAAGATTACCTTATAGTGTACTAGTCACCAATCACAGTTACCATTTCATACATACTTCCTAAGTTAGAGATGAAATTTCACTGTTTGTATATAATAATATTCCATATAAAATAAGAAAATTCTACATGATACAGGTTACACTTACTGTACTCATCAACTAAAAAAAAAAACTATAATCAAAATAATCTTACCTTTTACAATTACATGGGTTGTTTCCTCCTTTAGCCTCACTTTTAAGCAGCCATAACACTTCCTGTCACTACGTATTGTGTCCTAATTCCAAGAACAATTGCCAGTAAGCAATTGTTACTATTGCCAGTAAGCCAAAATCCTATGCCCTGCCCCAAATTCTAAAAATCAGAAAGGTAACAGACATAAATATGGTCTCTGTGTAAAAAAAAAAAAAAAGGCTGGACATAAATTTGAAAAAACCTGCAACCTAAAATTTCAAAAATGTAGTCAAAGTTTAGGGCAGTTCACCAAGAAGGATGTGCCAGGTGGGACTAGTTTGCCTCCTTTACCTAAACATATCTTTCCTGCATGAAACACATTTTATACTCAGGTTGTATACCTAAAATGCTAGCATGCAGAAAAATGACTTCCTTCTAAAAGTGGGACCCTTATTCTCCAAATCCCCAATTTTAAAAAGAAGCCCATAACGCTTAAAACAGCTCAAAGTAGAACCACTCTGACTAGACAAATTTTTGAAATGTTCTCATCCATCTACATTTTTATATGAATTGACACTGAAGTTTTCTTGAAATGCCAAGGTGAGTTTAGTTACAAAAACTGAGTTGGGGGAGAAAATAGAAGACAGCATTTGGCTTGGCTTTTCCCCAACATTTTATTTTAAATTTGCATACAAAGAAATTGAAATCGGGGCGCCTGGGTGACTCAGTGCTTAAGCATCTGCCTTTGGTTCAGCTCGGGTCATGATCCCAAGGGTCCTGGGATTGAGCCCCACATCAGGCTCTCTGCTCCACGGGAAGCCTGCTTCCCCCTCTGCCACTCTCCCTGCCTGAGTTCCCTCTCTCACTGTGTCTCTCCGTCATATAAATAAATAAAATCCTTAAAAAAAAAATTTGAAATCATTGTAAACAATCATATATCTATTACCTAGATTTGACAATTAACATTTTGTTGTATTTACTTTGAGACTATCAACCTATATATCCATCTCTGTCCATCCATCTTATTTTTGATGCAAAGTAAGTTGAAAACATTAGTACATCCACTCCTAAACACCCCAGCACGCATATCGGTTTGAGTTCAATATTTGCTTACTCTAAAGAGAACCAAGTTTTAATTCAGGATAAGCAACAGTCTATAGCCTAGAGAATTTCAGAAACAGAAAAGGCCTCTGAGATGCAGCTTAAGAATAAAAAGGCAATGTACATGAACATTAATTTATGAACTCTAAGACATCCATTTAGGCTAGCTACTCCGAGGCCAGCTGGGAGATAATTCTCTACAGGTCTCCAGCATTTCTGCATTTTTTCAATGTGGAGGCACCGGGGCTTTCATCCAGGTTACCTTGTCAAGGATGTATTTAAAGAGTGAACAGTCTCGGAAAACAATGCCTCCCTCCTGAGGACAGAGCAGGCTTTTTATTGTCCTGTGTAATAAAGATAAGGTCTTCCTTTAGGAAAAAAAGGTAAGTTTCCACGCAGCCCATTAGCAAAGACTCAGATTACCTACATTCAACGGCTTCTCAGTTATGATGCAAACCCACTATGTGAGTAGCATCTGCCTGAACCAAACCCCTGTGTGTTGCCCTTTGAGGGGGCAAAGGAAATCAACACAAACACAAAGCTCATGTTATATGCACTGTCATGAATAATAAAGCCCTCTGTCTCTAAACCCAGGAATCTCATATATTCTACCAATATTCATAAAATTATAGTACACTCAATTTTCGGACCCTTCAGTTCTTGACAAGGTCTTTCTGAGTTCTTGGCTATGAGGAACAGACTCAGTTAGTGGCCTCTGAATAATTAATAGCGGACAGTGCAATGAACCAAAGCATGAATATTGGAGGAGAAACATGGCTGACCACACAATTCATACAGCACATACTCTATACCTCTCTCATAGCACTTCTCACTTACTTTATTATGTACATGACTTATCTCAACCAACTAAACTATAAGCTCCCTAAGAAGAAACAGTCAATTCATTCCTGAATGAACTGGAGTAATTAACACAAACTGTAAATCATAGTAGCTGCTTAATACTATTTGTTGGCTATATATGCACTGAAGTATGGTTGAATAGTCACATGGATTCTTTTTAATGAACATGTAACAAAATAAAAAATATCAGAAATAGGGGCGCCTGGGTGGCTCAGTCAGTTAAGCGGCTGCCTTGGGCTCAGGTCATGATCCCAGGGTTCTGGCTTCGAGCCCTGCATCAGGCTCCCTGCTCAGTGGAGAGCCTGCTTCTCCCTCTCCCTCTGCCTGCCACTCTGCCTACTTGTGCTCTCTCTCTCTCTGTCAAATAAATAAATAAATAAATCTTAAAAAAAAAAATCAGAAATATGTGTGCTTTGTTTCAAATGCTGTAACTCTAGGTCTTAAGTCATTTAGGTGAACCATTACATTTTTACTCCTTCCTCCTACCTTTATTGAAACAGAATCGTAAAAATTCTAAAGAGAAAGACTGGATGCTTAGCTCAAACACATATATAATGTAGCAGCAGCAAAGCAGGTGAGAACTACACTTCAGTGTTTCCACAGGTTTTAGCAAATTAACAACTATATCATTGATTAGACAGTATTCTAGTTACATAGATTACATGGCTGAATACATGTCATGTTAAAATAATCATGCATGTGGAGTATACACTGTATAGTATACAGAATATTTACTAAGATTCTCCACAATTATAGTAGCATGGCAGTAGGAGTAATAGTAAAAATAGTGCTAACAAGTTTTCCTAACAGCTAGCCTTTATTGGGCTATGTATCAAGAACTTTGCATGAATTATGTCCCTCATAACAGGTCTACGAGGTAGACACTTTATTATCCCCATTTTACAGATAAGTCAACTCAGACTCAGAAAGATTAAAACACTTGTCCAAGGCCATAAACTACCATGCAGTGGAAGGTGGGGAAGTCAAATCAGGTGTAACTCCAGAGCTTGAACTCATAAATTCTGTATGTATTTTATGCAAACTACCTAGCTACAGTTGTTTCCTAATTCATAAGCATTCCAGGTACAATAATAAGCCATGAAATGGCAGTCAAATCATTAACATATGAAATAGATTTTTAAATGGATATTGTATTTTCCTTCGTCCCAATACATAGGTCAACTTAATATTTCCTTAAGCAAGCATCATAAACAGTAAGAAAATATCTTATGTTTTACATCCAAGAAAGCCCTAAAACATTTTCATTAGAATTTTAAAAAATGAAGTCACCTGAATTTATTTGTGATTTTTATTTTTATTTTTTCCAAATACACTGAAATCTCAGACTTGAATGTAAGGTCCATGAAGACTGGGTCTTTGTTCTGTTTTCTACTGTATCCCCAGCAGCTATAAAAATCTCTGGCAAAGCAGGTAGTGAATAACTATTATATTGTATAAACATATCTGTACAAATAAACAGAGTACTACTTTCTGGAAAATAAAAATGAGTCAATTCTATTTAAGGTTTTAAAAATACTAAACATACCTTGTTATAAAGCTTCAGTAACATTACTTATAAAAATATGGATCCTGAATCATGAATAATGACCAGAATATAGATGAAAAATCACCAAAATCCACTTAATACAGTAGTGTGTAGTTTGGAAATTTTTTCCCAACTAGAATGGGGCTTAAAGTCACAGCTAAAAGAAGTTACCAATAGGCAGAACCCTGTCTTATTTCTTTTGTACCAGTTTCAAATAATGTAGTAGTGCTTTGATCATATAGTTAAATACTCATCCATTACCTTCACATAGAAAAGCACTTAAGTCAAAAGTCAAAACATCTATTCTCTTTATTCCTTTGGAAGCCTTTTGGAGAGGGAGGGGCTAGTTTCCGTTATTGATGGTGTAATATGACATTTGTAAAAACTATAAAGTAGTACGCTGAATTAGAGGCTTCAAATCTAAAGCCATTTAGCTAGGTGAGTGACCTTGAGCAAAACATCTGACTTCTCCAGGGCAGTCTAACCCCACGCATTTTAGCGTCGGTAGACCAGAATGACCTCCAAGGCTCCTCTGGCCTCTAAAATTATGTGACATTATGATCAACTTCACTTGCTTATGGCTTTAATTAATTAATTAATCTACTCTGTGGCAAGATGGCAGATAATCCAATCATAAATTTTCACAGCTTTAACATTTTGTATTAAGTTATTGTAAACATTTTAGAAGTGCTTTTTCAGATCTTTTGATGCATAGGCTGCTCACTCTGCTAAACAATCCCAGCGACAGCCTTGAAAACATTAGGGAGAGAATAAACAATAAATTGTCTTTTCACAGAAGCAGAACATTTTGATTTATAACTTTATATAAATTACATCCTTCCATTGTGTAACCTTCTACTAAAGAAAAATAAGATATACACACACCTAAAAAACTATTTGAAAGAGAACATTTCCATTCAAGGCTAAACATGAAGGATGCCTGATACTTAATTTAACATCTTTATTAAAACAGAGGTGGCTCCATATCCTAAGAGTTTAGGTAACTTTTTAAAAATCTAATTAAGTAGGATGGTAGGAAACAAAAGGAAAATGGTATTTGGGGAGAAATGGAAATGAGTTTTATAGCTACATTTACAGATCTAAAACTTGTTAGATCAGAAGCAAAATTCATAACATGAGAAAATGATCACAAATCACATTAACAAAAATAAGGAAATAAGTCTGTAAATTATACACAGAAAACATAAGAAATACATCAAATGTTAGCAGTCGTTATTTCTAGATGGTAATATGGAGTAATTTTTATTTGCTTTACACTTTTCCATCCTTTTTCAATTCACATTAAGCATTCCAAACTTAGTGTCCAGAATTTTATGATCAGGAGAACTTTTTAACATGTATACCTATTAGCTTAATTTGTTCATAAAGCTTTTCATTTGCAAAGTGCTGGGGGCGGGGGGACTGAAAATTTTTCAGAAAAACACATCTTCTGAGGATTAACTGTTAGTGAACTTTTTGGCAGTGGGAACAGTACTCAGAAAACAAGACCAAGTGCTTCATCTTCACCAGTGTTATAAAAGTAAATCTGGTTTTATAGAGAAAACAACTAAACAGGAAACAAAGATACCCTATACCTTTAAAGGTATGGCAGTCACTCCAGTTCACGTCAGATTATCCAAATACTAAAATAAATACGTGTAAATGGATATATGTGTGTGGATGAATATATATATATATGGAAGTACATAGCTTCAAAATAAAAGCCGTCAAAATGTAGGCCCATAAGAAACCTATCGAATTACACTGCAAGCTAAGTATTTTAAAGTCCTCTCATGTTAACAATTCTTTTTTAATTAACATCTCTATATTTTAACATGGTAACTGAATCTTTAAAAGCTTTTTAAAATACACATTAACTAAACTCATTCATTTAAACCTGAATTTTGAAAATAGTACAAAATGTTCATGATTACTCTAGTTATAAAGAACATTCCAAATTCCAAACAGAACAGCAGCTAAGCAAACTATGGTATATTAATGACAATGGTATATTAATGATGAGTAAGTCATCAAAAATATCTATGTGGATGTTTCTTCCATAAAAATTTAAGGCACTGATCTAGATTATTTTCATAAAGTGAAATGTGTGACCATCATAAAGTTGAACATATTTTCACAAATTATGAAGCCCAATCTTCTTTAAGCAATGGATTTATTATGAAGAACAAAATCATACTGAAGAGTTCATTATAAAGATATAAGGAGTCTCAATGACACAGGAAATGAAGTATAACTGGCCTTAAAACAAGAGGCTGCAGGGCACCTGGGTGGCTAGGTTGAGCTGTCCAACCCTTGGTTTCGGCTTAGGTCATGATCTCATGGATCCTGGGATGGAGCCTGGCGGCATAGGTGTCCCGCTCAGCAGGGAGCCTGCTTGAGATTCTCTCCCTCTGGCCCTCCCCCCACTCATGCACATGCTCTCTCTTCCCTCGCTCGTGCTCTCTCTAAAATAAATAAATCTTAAAAAAAAAAAAAAAAAAGGAGCCTTCATTCAAGTTAAACTGATTCCTGGGACTACAAGATCTCTGGCCAGCTTTTCCTGCCCTCTTCTCTACCAACTAGTTGCTTCTGCTTACACTTGGCACAAATCAGCCTACTCTAAATACCTAAAGCCTATCATCTACCTATAAGTGTGCTTAAAGGGGTGGCATCAAAATTCTGGCTGGTCAGTCATCAGCACATATATTGGCCGGCCTTGGGTTAGGTGCTCGCCACTGAACCAGTCAACATTGGGGGAAGAGGGATCCTAAAAATTTACCTGCAGGAGCCATTCTCAGAGAAATAAATGCCCCCAAACAAATCTCACTTCTCATATTTCTAACAAGAGAACATCAATTGATGCCAATAGTAAGAGCTCAAGGAAACAACATTTAATATACAATTATGATTTGTAAATTATTATGGGATAGTTATAAATTAGACTTACTTTCAGATCCACATGGTTTTCTACTTGTCTTTAGATAACTTCATTTGTGAAATGTTACTGGAAGGTTGCAAACATTATACTTGTTTTCTATTTACCTTCCTATAACTTAACTTATTAAAAAAATAAGACCTCAGGCTGTAGAAGACTTAAATTGCTAATTAAAAATAAAAGGAAGTAATACAGGAAGAACAAATGAAGACTTTGGGATCTAATCTTCCAAAGGTATTAAGACTAATAAAATAATGTTAAGTTTTCCTCTCTTATAAAAAGCAATGCATGTTCAGTGTAGAGTCCTAGAAAACACAGAAAAGTAAAAATATAAAAACAAAAGACACCTGAATCCCAAAGCAGAGCTTATTGACTATTAACATTTTTCTTTCCAATCTCTTTTTTTGCACATATTGCCAGAAACAGACTCCTATCCACACAACTTTTCTATGAAGGCTGTTACCACAAATCAGCATCACTAAAACTGGGATAACCGGACACTATCTATACCTGATGTGACAGAATTCAATCCATGAAGTATTTTTACCAATAAATACTGGAACCTAAATCTAATCAAGCCTTCAAATCTAAATCCAAATTTACAGGAAACACATTTCAGACATATCTAGAATATCAGACATTCTACTGAACAACAGCCTGATCTTCTCAACAAGTAAATAGCATGACAAGAAAAAGAAAAGAAAAAAAAAAAAAAAAAAGAGGTGGGAGAGGCAGTGTTTAAAATTAAGACTTGGATACAAGACAACCAAATGCAATACAAAGAATACTAAACAGCTAAAAACAGAAGTACAATTAGGGAAATTTCACTAGATTAAATATTAAATGATATTAAATAATTATTTTTGATTTTAAGATAATGACATTAAAATTATGTAAAGAAAATGTCCCTTTATTAGAAAAGCAAGCTCAAGTATTTAGGTTTGAAATGTTTGATATCCAGAATCTATTTAAAACCCAGCAGCAAACACAAAAAATAAACATGATAAAATGCTATAATCATTAAATTTAAGTATATGAAGTTATTAGATTTAAGTATAAAGGCTCATTACAATATTTTTATGAATATTTGAAATCTTTCATAAGAAGTTTTAAACTTTTTATCTAGTAATTTGAGTCACATTTCAGTTAAAATAAACAAGCTTCTGCAAATAAGAGCTCCCCTCTTACATTTAATCTTCTTTTAAAACGACTTTTTAAGGTTGAAGAGAAAAGTAAGATTCATTCTATATTAACATTAACCACCTTCTCCTCTGAAAGACAGCTAAGACTTCACTGAATAGTCCGTCAAGGTTAAGATCCAAAAGCGCAAGAAAAAGAGAGGGCAGAAAGTGCCTCTGAGAAAATAAGAGGGTGCCTGCTAACAGACTCTCCTCACAGAACACCTCTGCATGATGAAGGAAGGTCTTACCTAAAGGAAATTAAAAGGTAACTAATACAGTAAACGAACAAAAAAATTACCAACGCTAACAATCACAAAATACCAAACTCCAAGAACAAATCGTTTTCCCAATTCTTTATATATATTCGTCCGCTTACAGAAACATCTTGTTTTCTTTTGGTTCTCAGCTGTCACACATATTCAAAACCTTTAGGGCCAGAAAAACATCCAAGAAATCACCTAGTCCTGCTTCACACTTCACAAATGAAAAACCATGAAGCACAAAGATGGAAAAAATTTATGGTTAGTCAGCTTTTAACAAAATACCCTACTATCCTTTTTCTGGAACTAAAAAAAATTTGAAAACACAGCTACCTGCAAAGACAGATGAAAAACCCCCACTGAAAAGAGACCCAAGATGAAAACCATGGAATTATGGGAGAAATCATCGAAGTCCTATAAACGCAATCAACATTTATTGGGCAATCATCCATGACAGATCTTATTACCATGGACGTAAATATAAAACACATATATCCTCAAGTAGTTAACCCCACCGTTTGGGAGAGAAAAAATACGCAAGCATAAATACTATGTAATGTGGTTAAGTGCTCATGTTACAGATAAGCACAAGCTTCAATAGTGGCCTGAAGAAGGAAGGTGGTGACCAACGTGGCCTGCAAAGTCCAAGACTTCATAAAAGGGATTCTTGAACTAGAGACTGCTTGACAGATATGAGAGAGAACAATACTCTGGACAGAGCCTGTGCAAAGTCTTACAACAGCTTTAAACGTTTGGGGAAAATGGGTTTCACGTAACCAGAGCTATGAAGAGAAATGAAGAGGTAGGCATTGGATTTTGGACTTTTTCATCTACATAATGGGAAAACATGCCAGGTTCTTTAAACAAAGGAGCAATAATATCAGGTTTGCATTTTACAAAGGGTAGTTCTAGCAGGAGTGTGACACTAGTGATAAGCAGGCCTATCTACAGACTAGTAGAAAAAAGACAAGAGATCATCACCCGAAATAAAGTAGTAATTATCCAAAGCCCAAACCTCTCCCTCAGTAACACATCCATATAACCAAAACCTACTAAGTTACCTTTTCATTAATTAGCTTGGAAGGACCTAAACACATCTAACATACCTAATGAGATCAGGATCCTCCTCCTACCACTCTCCCACACACCCCAAGTAAAACACATGTGGTCCTCATTCAAATACCCAGTGTTTCTTTTTTTAGCTCAGTGCACAGCACCACCATTCCTCCAGTTACATAAGTCAGAAATCTTAGAGACATCCAAGATTACCTCTACTCTGCATAAGTTTATCTAATAGACCACCAAGTCTCATTGGCTTGACCCTCTAACTTTTCACCATCTACAGTACCTCAGACCAAGTTGTCGCTTCTTGCCTGGACTGAAACGACTGTCTAATTCATCTCTATCACCCCTCTAATATTATCTGATGTTGTTGCCAGAATTACGTTGTTGTTGTTGTTGTTGTTTTTAAATACGTATGTGATTATCACTCCATTCCCTCTACCTCTACCATTCCCCCCACTTAAAATCCCTCAGTGGGTTAGGACAAAAACAAAACTCCTTACTCAACCTACAAACCAGGACCACACTCATGAGATGTTAGTTTAACATGTTAAGTAACATTAAATGTTTCATCCTCCCTCCTGCCACAGGATCTTTGCAAATACATGCAGCTCCTACTGCATTTTCCTTTCTTCTTCACCCAGGAAACTTCTCATTCTTAGAAAATCTTAATTCAACTGTGTCTTCCCTTTCCAGACCAAAGTCTTCTATTTCACATTTTCATAGCACTACACACCACTTCATAGCTACACTTCCTTCTTCTGATCACCGGATTGGTGTCTCTCTCTCTCTCCCGCTGGAATTGCCTCATGAATAACAAAGATTCTGTTTTATTCAAAACTGTAGTTCTAACACTTATTCAACACTTATTACACATAGCAGAAACTCAAATCTTTACTGTATAAATGAATTAAAATGAATAAACTTAAAAGCAGAGTTGTTTTAAAAGAGATTCAAGAGTTATCTCTGGGATGTAGAAATACAGATTTTAATTAGTAGGTATGCAGAGTATTTCTGGTATAAGTAATCACAATGCCATAGAAAATGAAAAATATGGGAAGACAAGTAGGCTTGGGTTGTAAAAAACACATTTGGGATATACTAAGTTTGAAATGTCTGAGTTAAGGGCTGTCTGGGTGGCTCAGTCAGTTAAGAGCCTGACTCTTGATTCTGGCTCAGGTCATCATCTCAGGGTTGTGAAATCAAGCCCTGTGTAGGGCTCCTAGCCTGCTTAAGATTCTCTCTCCCTCTGCCCCTTCCCCGCAAAAAGTCTGAGTTAAAATTCAAATCCAGACAGTCAATAAGCAATTCTAAAACTGACTACTGTAAAGTCTCAAAATATAAATTTAGGTGTGAACCAACATGTGCAAAGAGAGAGCAAGGAAGAGAAAGAAGTCATCAAAACAATGAGACTAAACAAGGAAAGTTCAGAGACAAAATCAAATCAGAATTTCAGAAACATTAGCAATTAAGAAAAAGCCCACAAATGAAACAATAAAGACAGCAAAGAAGAAAATTAGAAGAAAATTACATGGAAGTCAAAAGACTTGAGTATTTAAAAAGAGAAATTGCTAATAATGTCAAGTGCCAAAGAGATAAGAATTGGAAATGATCAATGCGATCAGCAATCAATAAGCAGTGAGGACAGAAGCAGTACTAGAGTGGACAAGAGGTGAGAAACCGGAGAGTGAACAGGGACAATTTTTCCAAGAAGTCTGACTGCAAAGGAAATGAGAGACAGAGAGGGACATATACCAGAAGGAGTTGGGAGTCAAAGAAGTTACTTTGTTTGCTTATTTGTTTTTAAAATGAAAGACTTATGTGTACTTACATGTTTAAAGGAAGAAGCCAGTGGTTGAAAACACGAGAGGGAAAATATCTGAGGGAACGCGGTCTAAGTATGAGTCATGAGGGATTTTACCTTAACCAACAAAAACAGAACAAACAAGCTTGGATATGAGAAGATTTTTTTTTCTCAGGGGGAAAAGCATGGATGTGTGCAGATGAACAGGTGTTACAAGAGGAGACAGCACATCGCGGAAGAGCGTCAATGCCATACTAAAAAAAAAAAGAAAAAACAAAAACAAAAAAAAAAACGGACTTTTATCCAGGGGGCAATCAAGAGCTACTCGAAAGCTTTTAAGGGATGAAGTAATAAGATGACTGTAGCCCAGGAAAGGGCTGGGGAAATCACCGCAGGGATCTGATGAAGCCACTGTGAAACAGGAGCTGATCTGAAAGACCTAAAAATGTGCCAAGAGTAGAAGAACTCTACATCCTCACTTGTACTTCTTAGTAATGTGCCGCTATTCAAAGATGCTCTGGAGGACACAGAACAGTTTCTTGGTTCCTCAGAGAGCTTAATTTTCTTTATTGGTTCAATACTGCTATGGGCCACCTTCGACACAATGGTTTTAGTCTATCGCCCTTTCTCTGATTAAGAGGAAGAATACGTTCGCAATTTATTTTAGCATTTTCTAAATTTCTTTCTTCCAACTATTCTCCAAAACTACAATACTACTATACAAGTAAATTGTATAATACAATTGGAAAAAATTTAATAATAATAAATTATAACAGGACAAAAAAATCATCTCTCAGATATAATATCAAATTTCAAATCTGAATTCTAGGTCAAATTACTGCCATAATTTAAACAGAATTTGAAAATATCTACCTCTTTTTCCTTACCAACGCAACAAAAGAGCGACCTTAGAATCCATTACACAATTATAAAAGAATCTTCATATGTTGACAATTGTATAAAAGAAAAATTTTTAATAAAATAGAGGTATTTATAAAAATGTATAAAACTTGTATCTGTTTCTCTATAATTGTTCAAAGTGCTGATAATTCCTATCAAGATGACTGTTATGCATATGACAGAAAAATTCACTACCTATTCTCAGAATGATTAAATGAGTCCCTCCTGGAGAAACCATCTTAGTCAAACGTTGAGTTCAAAAGAATTCAAATAAGCCTACTGAAATATAAGAGAATTTTGAAAACTATCCTTTAACAGACTTAAACTAAAAATTACACATGATTTAGGGCAAATGAGAATGAAATGACTTTATACCATCATCATCGCCAAACTAAGCATAAGGAGTTTGTGGATTCTAAATGAGTCTCCTTACTTAGTGTTGAACTGTGCACTGGAATACAGAGACGTTTCCATCAAAGCAAATTATTTACCTTTGACTAGGAAAATAACATAAAGGAAGGAAGGAATCAAATGACACCAAAGGTCGCCTGTCCTAATTCATCCTACCCCCCTGTTTCCCAATCCTTCCCATTATCCCACCGTAGAACAGAAGCACACAGCAAACCACTAAGTATAAGCCACACATTCTTTTACATCAGTGGTTGAGTAAACTACCACTCCCTTGCCCCTTTTTCCCCACTCCCTAAATGAAAATAAGCCTCTTTCAAGAAACTTGGGGGGCGTGGGGGTGGGGGAGTCTTTCTTCATACCAGTCTGCCTCTGTTACAGCATCTACAAGTCTTTTAGGTCTCCCTCACTAGTCTCAAGAGCTCCTCAAGGGCAAAGATAAAACCTAAAATGTTTCACTCTTTTACTGGGTGCTTTCCCCATTAAACTACAAACTGTAAATCTTTTCCCCCACCTTGTTTAGCACTGAATCCCCAAATATAAACTTATTACTGCTGAATTACTCAGCTGAATAATCTTAATACAGGGATGGCAAAAAGCTTTCAATAAGTGTTCGCTAAATAAGTGGCCCAACTGAATGTCTCTATTATAAATTTTTCAATGAAATACGGTTTTTTTGAAGTCAATTTTAAAAAGTGGTTATTGATGTCCAAACTTTTTAAAATGGTCCTTGTGAATTACTTTCATCCATAACACAAGAAAAACCTGTTCTATAATCATGACTAATAACTCTACAATACCTAAAATAAGTGAAACATACGAATGCTATTGTGTAGGGTTCTGAGTTTTTTTAGCTTGCTTCTCCACTATTATTAGTCTCTTAATATGGCAACATTACAACTTTTCTAGGGAAAAGCTTCAAATTCCGTGGACATCTCCTGGCCTAAAACTGGTTTTAAAGGCTTCTAAGTCCCTAACGGCAATACACATATAGTTATCCAGTAGAGAAATTTTCTCTGTAAACTCAGCCTGTCAAAAAGTAAAAGTTCTTTTAACTTCTCAAGAGAACATAACCATTAAAGGGGTTACATTAAATTCCTCCAACCAAAGATAATGGCTATCTAAACTAATTTCATGATTCCCCAAAGGTGTTTTTTTCCTTTCAACTAAAACGATGTGAAATGCCACACACACAAACTTGTTACACTTAGTGCCCCTTGTTACTTAGTACACTTGTTACTTAGTGCCCCTCAAAATATTTGAGTTGTCTTTAAAACCTTAAACCCTTACTGAACAAGCAGCTCCCATTTCCAAAGAAATTTGCAAATGTACTAAAAAGCTTGCAAAACAAAGTAGCTATATAATATTACTCTAATACCAAAAAACAGTATTTTAAAATCCCTAAAACTATTTAAAACGTTGCCTATGGAGAGCAATTGTTTTTCCTTTGGACTCGATCTTGTACAACAATAAAGGATTTATTGTTTTAAGCACCGAAATGGTTACACATTTCACAAAAACTGCTCTCAACGTAACTGCTGAAATTGAAATACACGATAACGAACCTTCCAAAAAGCGATTCACTTTACACTTTAAATGAAGACAGGAAGGAATCTGCTTTCCATTTTGGATCGCCACACGCTTTCGGTACTCCTAAAAGGAAGCCAGTTTAACTCTCTTCCCTGAAGTACCCTACATACTGAAAAACAAATGGGCCCAAGAGCCCTTTAGGATTCCTGAGGAATCACCAAATCGGACATGTACTTTATCACAGGCATTGCTACAAAGTAAATCAAGGGCGCTCCAGAGCTGAGTGACACCTCATCAGCCTTCTCCTAAACCGCAAACGTAAAGGCAAAAGTCCCCAACACTGAAGATTCCGCAGCCAAAGAGCTAAGCTAAAGAGCTAAACAAGAGCAAACATCCAGGTCCGCCCTACGCGGAAGGTGAGCTGAAATGTCATACCGGGGGACCAGGAAGACATCTACTATTAACCTACTACTATCAATTCCCGGGCTGACGCATAGCTTTCCTGCCCGCACGCGGTTGGGTCTCTGCCAACACAACCGGGTAAGTAATAACCAGAGGACTCCACGGGCTTCTCCGCCTCCCTAGCGCTCCTCGTACCTGACAGCCGAATTCTAAACAAGGTACCCCCTCTGCGAGGGCCGAGGGCCGGCTCCACCCAGCCCCTGCTCAAGGCCGAGGGGTGGTTCTCTCTCGCAACCGAGTCCAGGGCTGCCGCACCGCCGCCTCGCCTTGCCTCCCACCGCCGCTGACAGCCGGCTCCGGCGACCGACGCACTTGCGCCACCCCCAGACCCCCCCCTTCCCGCCGCAGGCCCGAGCGCACGCTCTAAGGTCACCGCCCACCCCACCCTCCCAGACAACGCCCGACGGCCCTCGGGGGCCAAGGACGAGTGCCAGGCGCGGGCAGCAGCGCGGGCAGCACCCGGGAGGCGCCCCCGCGGGACCGCAAGATGGCGGCGGCGCCAGGGCCGGGCCCCTCCGCCTCGCCCTGGCCGGCGCGCGCTCCGAGCCGCGAGCGGGCGAGGGAGGGAGCCGGCCCGGCGCGGGGCAGGCAGGCCGAGGGCCGGAGCGGGGCGCCGCGGGAGAATGGAAAGTGCCGGGGCGTGGGGGAGGGGACGCTCACTCGCGGCCCGCCGCCGACCTTCCCTCGACCCCCCCCCACCCAGCCTAAATCACGCCGTCCGCCCGCCCTACCCGGGCGGCTGCCCTCTCCCTGCCTACCTTTGAATTTGAGGTCTGTGGGCGGGTCGAGGACCAGGATCTGCTCGTGCTTCGCCATGGCCCCGGAGGCGGACGCCATCGGAGAGACAGCGCAGAGCGGGGGCGCGCCCGCGGCGGCGGTTTGCTGGCTGGGGGCGGGGGACGACGGCGGCGCCGGCTCAGCCGAGCTCTAGGATGGGGCCAGCTCACGGCTCCCGAACCCCCGACGCCTGCCGCTCTGTGGCCGGGCCACTGGGCCGCCCGCTGGGTCAGCAGCTCTGGGTCTCACAACTGACTCAACCCCACACCAGCCGCCGCGGCCACGCGCACTGCGATCCTCGGCACCCCACGTGACGGCCTCTGCGTGCCTACGTGCGCGCCCCGGCGGCCGGGAGCCCCTTGCGCTCGTCCCGCCCTCTAGTCCTGCCCGGCGCGGCGCCGGCTGTTGCGCCTGCGCACTCCGGGCCTCGCGGCCGCTCGGAGCTCGAGCTGTCAAGGGAACGGGCGTGCACAGAGGGCGGAGCGAAGCTCCGTGGCACAGATACGGTGCGTACCGCAGTGCAGGAGGGCTCAATCCTCGGTCACGTTTAGCTCCGACTACGAAACTGGAGAGCCTGCTGTAGCAGCACATCACCGTCTTCCGAGTGGGACTGCCTAAAAGAAGGAAAGACTAGTCGGGCTCATTCACTACAACTCCCAGCATGCCAGTGGGGGCCTGCCCCTTTTGCGGCGCTGCGCGATGCTTGCTGGGAATTGTAGTAGTGGCTGTTTGTGGGCGGGAAGGCTAATGAGGTCCGTTGGAAGCGAATGGGGTGGGGCGCGCTGACACTCAGTTTTGGCTCTCAGAGAGCGTCTCGTCTGCGCTGAAAAGGAAAAAAAAAAGAAAAGAAGAAAAAAAAAACTTTTGAAAACTGACCTGAGGTCGCCCGCCTAGAAATATAAAATACACGCTGTGGAAAACAGGCCGGGATTTGTCAATTTGTTTTACAAATCTACCCATCCCACTATTGATAGGGCAACATTCTCCGTCGTATTCCAATCCAACGTCTACTGCTTCCTGAATTCAATCCAGTGATGCGAAAGTAGATGAGGAAACACCCCTCGTTTAGGAAGCAAACCCGGCGTGGGGGAAATCTTACAAGCTAGAAATAGAAGTCAAAATCTATAGCGTTCAGTTGCGGGCGTCTGTTCGGTTTTATTAATGATAGACCCAAACCGAAACAGTTGTCACGTTCCCGTGTTGGAAATGAATTCCATCTGCATCGTTTATGGATAGCGTGTAGTAAACCGAACCAAATGAGGAAGATGCTGTGAGCAAAGGTGCTGACAAACCTTTAGCCGATTGCCAGGGTAGGTTAAAAAAAAAGTTAAGATTGACAATTACTCCACGGCGTTGTGTCTCACACATCTTTAGCTGTGAACTGACAGCCCTAAAGCTGTCACGAACAGCAATTTTTATTTTTTTTTATTTTTTTTATTTATTTTTTTTTTTTTGCTTGCCTGAGAACTGTTATCCATGGGCAAATTATCTTTGGCTGAAATGGCTTCTCCACAGCTAGATGGACATTTCTCTTACCGGAAAGCATTTGGGAATCCCCAGTGTGCAAACAGCAATTAGCAAGTACAGTATGCGGAGGAAGTTCCCCCTCACTCCCATATGGGACAATGGCTACCCATTCACCATGAATTCAATGGGAAGTCTGAACTGGATGTATTCCAGTTTTCCAGTCTATATGATGAAGAAACTGCTGCCCATTCTAAGTCATTACCTTTGAAATCGACTGTTTTTGTCTTCTCAATATTGCTTCAAATATATAGTCTTAGATCTAAGAATCCATGAAACATCTTTGGAATAATTCCTCTATTACTGTTTTAGAGCATCGCCGTAATAATGACTCAGAGTCCTCCCGAATCATCTATCCCTTATTAAGTAGTGCACAATTTAAGAGGTTTATGCTTTGGTATTTATTAATACCTTTCTTCTAGCAGTTCAGAGATCTTTACAAACATCATCACACTCTCATCAGAACTACCAAATAACAGCAAGTTTTACTTTTGTTTAATATGGGAATGAAAACATGGGTGAGAGCATCTCATGGCAGTAACAGAGCTAAACTTTGGGGGAAAGTTGCCCAGTTTTCCATCCTGTGCATTTTAGCTTTTCCCAAAGCCACAGTGAAATGACAACTGAAAGCGATTAAGATAATTTTAAATATAATTGACTTATGTATTGTTTAACATTTAAGTTAGGAATGGAGAAACATGGAGCTTAATGTTCATTCTTCTTCCTATGTTGATTAATGCCGCGCATAAAGTTCTCTTAAAATATTAACAAATATATAGAGTACTTATATACATATGTATGCATACTCAATATATATATATACATACATACATATACATATATATATACACTCAAGCATATTTCTGTAGCTACTAAGAAGTTTTTATGAGTCCAAGAAGTACAAAGTCCTTGAATATTACATCAACCCACTTGAACCACTAGTGGTATTCACCTTTGGACAGATTATCTCACAGGTTTGGCAAGGATAAAAAAAGAAGTTACCACTACAAATGGTAACAAAGTATAACCATCTCCATACTTAAACATGTTAAACTTTATAAAAGTACTCTGTATAAAAAAATAAAAATAAATTTAAAAAAGTACTCTGTAGTTATGAATTTGTATAGGATCAATCCACTGTGTGATACAACTCAGTAAATGTTTAAATGGATGTACTGGCAATAAACATTGAGGCAGTAAAGCGTATTGAGTAAGAATACAGGCCTTGGGTCTGAACTGCTGGGTTCAAGTCCTCTTCACCACTGTACGGTCTTAGCAATCTTACTTCACCTCTCTGTGCCCGTTCTAGCTCCGTAAACTGGGGAGAGTAGTGATACCTAACCTCTGAGGTTTGTTGTGAGAATTAAATGAGTTCATGCACATGACTAGCTTAGGGTAGTGCCGGGATCCAGCGCTGGTACCTCGCACATGCTAAATGTTAAATTATTGCCGTGCGCCTGGTACGGCGGAAGCTGCAGGTGGCATAGCGGGGAGCCAATAGGCATGGTCTCTGCTCCCATAGGGCTACAATCAAGCAGGAGAGACAAACACGAACTCTCTCCTTTGCAGCTAGGATTCTGTTCTTGAATAAGTTTGAGGAGTGAGATACACTCAGACAGGACTTAAAAGTTAGACGTGAGACGGAGGCCAGCTTTCTGCCCCTTCTGGCGGTTTTTCGGTTGAGGCAAAACCCCCAAGACTTGAAGTTTTCTGCACCAGCATTCCAGCATCCATTTCCTAGCTTCCTGGATATCAAGAGACAGTCAGTTGTTTGGGGGGGTCAACGAAAGTAGTGGCCCCTTCTTGGGTCCAGCTTCCTGATTCCTGGGTTGGAGGCAAGAGGAGAAGCCTCCAGGGCGGCAGCTGCCCAGGGGGGCCAGTTTAGTCCTGCCCTGGAGTCCTTCCTGGGGAGCCTATTCTAGAGCCTGCCCCTCCCCCTTCCCCCCTCCCCCCTATGTTATAAGCACCTCATTCCCTTTATTGTGTTCTTTCAGCTTATGATGTTAGAGTACTGCAGAGTGAAGCATCAGGGAAGCCAAGAGTGGCTCAGGAAGGAAGTCGATAGGGCAGAAATCTGCCGAGCTGTTCTAGAAGGCAAGGACAGCAAACCTTTCTCCTGGCCGAGTATCGAGGATGCTGGGGGTCAAGCAGGAATGAAGCAGAGTCACTGCACACCAAGAGATCTGTCTAAAAAGAGAGACACGACAAAGACTGATAACTCACCAAACAATGTATGAGGCCAGGAGGTATCACAGGGATGCAACGTCACGTAAAAATGGGGATTTGTTGGTGGTGCTTACTGTGTGTAGCACATTTGTAAGACTTCAGTGAGAAATATAGATTCCAACAGAAGGCAGACGGGAGCTTCACCACATAAAATCAAGGCTGGAAGAAGAGTTAGGAAAAAAAAAAAAAGACTTATCCTGGGGATTTTTCTTTTTACAACCATTTAAAGCAGTTAAAACTGTAAAATTAATCATCTTTGTTTATGAAGAATCATTTGAAGAATATGTGTTTTCTCAATTAATCTTTTATACTGTAAAAGCAATCTGTGCCATTGTAACAGATGACATAATCCAGAAAAAGCAGATGGACTAAAAGTTTCTTCCTACACCTCCCAATTTCTACTCCGCTTAGGGTAACCAGTTTAACTGCCTGAGTTGTGTATCACTCTCTAACCTTATCCATACTTATAAAAACAGAGCTAGTTGGATTTTTGGTGGTGGTGTTTTTTTTATAACACGAATTCTAACATATTACCAGACTATTGCTTGATTCGCTTTACAGTATATTAACAATATCTGGCCAGGTCAATTGGTAAAGATCTAACTCAATCTTTTAACAGCTAAATCCATAGAATAGATAACCCTACCACAGAAACATTTGTTCCCTTATTGATGAACATGTAAATTGATCTAGGCTTTTATCACAACCAACAGCACTGCAATAAACATCCTTATATGCGTATATTTATCATACAATGCTTTTATTTCCAAAGGGAGATTTCCAGTGGTGGGACCACTGGATCAAAGATATTTTCTATTTCAGTATATATTGCATACTTTTTTAATTGTAAGATATTTATTTATTTGTAAAGATTGTATTTATTTGTCAGAGAGAGAGGGAGAGCACAAGCAGGGGGAGAAGCAGCCTGAGGGAGAAGCAGACTCCCCGATGAGCAAGGAGCCTGATGTGGGGCTCGATCCTAGGACCCCAGGATTATGACCGGAGCCAGGAGTAGATACTTAAACAAAGGAGACACCCAGGCATTGCTATATTGCGTACTTCTTGTCCAAAAGGTGGTAACAATTTACACCTCCATCAGGAACGTATTGAGGGCATCTGTCTCCCTCATTGTCGTCAGGCACTAGATCCCACTCCATGTCAGCCGCTGAAGAAAGGGCATATCTTGGGGCGCCTGGGTGGCTCAGTGGGTTAAGCCTCTGCCTTCGGCTCAGGTCATGGTCTCAGGGTTCTGGGATCGAGCCCCGCATCAGGCTCTCTGCTCAGCGGGGAGCCTGCTTCCCCTTGCCTCTCTGCCTACTTGTGATTTCTCTCTGTCAAATAAATAAATAAAATCTAAAAAAAAAAGAAGGGGCATATCTAAGTATCCTTGGACTGTTTGGATCAGTAGTTTGGCCTCCAATATTGTACATTCTCATTAACTCCATTCTTGCCTACCGAACCATTTTCTTCTCTTGCTCATTTCATTTTCCTTCTCTAGATTGCAAAGGTTAGAGTACCTGTAAGCAACCAGATTCTCAGCAGTTCTAAATGTGTTTTTTCCCACAAACACAGTTATCCTTAAAGGCAACCACACAAGTAGAAATTAAAAGATGCCTGTGAACATAAAATCCACATTTGATACCTTGCCCGACTTCTCATAGTCTCTGAACACAAAGACTTCTTTGTAGAGCCCTAACAAAACCTAGAGTAGATGTGGGGTGAAGAACACAGATTTGGACATCAGACAGACTGGAATTCAGACTTCGTCATTGTGCAGTTAAACACTATGGCCTTGTCTATAAAATGGCAACAATGCATCCTATATTTAATATTGTCTCTAAGTATGAAATGGTATAATCTGTATAAAGTGCTTAGCATAGTGTTTGGCATTTATTAATTGTTACATGATTGTTCACAAAATTTGACATCTCCTTTGAAATACAAACCATAGATATGTAAATTATTGGACATTTTAACCCACAGCCAAATGTTATCTTCTGGATGAGAAACTTTAAATTTAAACTGGAAATAATTTTTTTCTTTTCCTTTATTCCAAGTGTTGGCTGATGGCTTCTTTGGGGCCAAGTTCTGTGGTGTAGGCTAGGGCAGATACAAAGGAGACTAACAACTTCAGTCCTGAAGAAGCTGACAATCTAAAACTTAAAAAACTTAAAAACTAAAACTTAAAAACTTAAACAAGTCTAAAACTTAAAAACTTAAGCATAATCCAAGTGACGTGCTTTAAGAGAAGGAACTGAAAGGAATTACGGAAGAATTATAACAGGAATCATTAAGTCCTGGCGAGTCGGGAAATGCTTTGCAGATACCTGGCCATTTCAAGATCGTGGCATTTTTTTATGTCCAGGTACATATAAAGACACACACACACACATACACACACTCACACCTTTCCAAAATTTTCTACTAAAACATTTTTTCTTTTTTTTTTAAGATTTTATTTATTTATTTGAGAAAGAGAGAGAGAGAGCACGAGCAGGGGGGCGGGGAGCAGAGGGAGAAGGAGAAGCAGACTCCCCACTGAGCAGGGAGCCCGACAGGAGGCTTGATCCCAAGACCCTGGGATCATGACCTGAGCTGAAGGCAGACGCTTAAACCCACTGAGTCACCCAGGTGCCCCAACATTTTTTTTTTCCTGAAGGCTGTTTTTTTATTTTGAGGTAAATACATACAGCAGAATATTATTCAGCCTTCAAAAGGAAATTCTGATACATGCTACAATACGAAAGACTCTTGAAGGCACTTTGCTAAGTGAAATAAACCAAATGCAAAAGAACCAATGCAGGTGTTTCCACTCCTGTGAGGTCCCATTTCATTAAGTGGTGAAAATCACAGAGACAAAAAGTAGAATGGTGGTGGCCAGGGGCTGGGGGAGGGGGAATGGGGAGTCAGTGTTTGTTGGGCACAGAGTTTCGGTTCGGAAAGATGAAAAAGTTCTGTGGATGGATTGTGGTGACCGCTGAAAAACAGGGTGAATGTGCTTAATGTCCCTGAACTAGACTCTTAAAAATAGTTCGAAAGGCAAATTTTATGTGAGATATATTTTACCACAATAAAATAAAAGAATAAAAACATTTCTGTTTAGCACAGATGGTTGCTCATTTCATTCCGTCACCGTATTCTTGCCAGTCTCCTTGCATTTCAATAGCTTTTCTGACCGTACTTGTCCTGGGCATTTTGAGCACTAGCTCAGGGATCAGAACTCTGGCTTCCTCAAATCTGGGCTCAATTTCTGTATCAATCATTACCATGGGGATAATAAAGCCATTTACCTCACAGGATTGCTGTGAAAACTAAATGAGATAATACTTGTAAATACCTGAACACAGTATCTGACACATGTAAGTGCTCAATAGATTTTACCATCACGGGGCACCTGGGTGGCTCAGTCGGTTAAGCGTCTGCCTTGGGCTCAGGTCATGGTCCCAGCGTCCTGGGATCGAGCCCGTGTCGGGCTCCCTGCTCAGCAGGGAGTCTGCTTCTCCCTCTCCCTCTCCCTCTGCTCCTCCCCTGCTCATGCTCTCTCCCACTCACTCACTCTCTCAAATAAATAAATAAAATCTTTAATAAAAAAATAATAAATTTTACCATTACTGTTATTTACTTTTAATTGCTCATTCCTAGGCAAGCATGAGTGTCCATTTTTGTCTCCTTTTTTAGAACTTATATAGCTTGGGATAACTAGGATCATACATTCATGTGAAGAAAATAATAAATGGAGCAGTAGAATTGTCCCCCTGGAAACTCAATGGAACAATATGACACAAATACTTCCCCAAAAATTCTCTCGAGGCATCCCACTGAGCTTGCTGCTGGTGCTGTCACATAAGTCTGGATTATATTAAGTAAGTTCCTAATCATTATATTACAAAATAGAAATATTAATCTATTTGGGAATCACTCTTCTGGTTGCAGAAGTTAAGGAAAACCAGCGGTTTAAGCCCAGGGGCCGAAGGGAGGAGGGGACCCAGTGATTAAATAGACACCCCGCCTGAGACCTCACCAGTTGCTGGTCAGGAATCTGGAAGGTTCAGTATCAAGGCGACTGTGATGCGTTCACTCAGCACAACCATTGCTCATGTGAGGAGGAGAGGGGATGGCAGGCACAGAGTAAACAGGTCATTTAAGTCAGTCCAGAGGTGTGCCTGGACTTCACAGATTCATTCGTTTAGATAGTTTGTGCCAAGAAATATGTCAGTCAAGCAGACAGCACATGTCTATAGGGGAAGTGTTCCACGCTGTAAATATTCTAGTGGTTTACTCAGGAGCCTTTTGTCAGTTTGCAACATGTTTGAAAGAAGTTGAAGCCAAGTATGTAGATTTCATTTTCTTTAGCTGTAATTACAAGGCGGGGGAGGCTTGTTGAAGAAATTCATTCAGCTGCTTCCTCACCTTGAGCACTCTATTTAGAATTAAAGGTGGTTCACACGGTTTTGCTTTCTCCCAGATGTGTAAAAATGCTCGAACCCTTGGAAAAACACACACAACGCCTAATTTTTTTTTTTTTCCCATATTCTAGTTCTCTCCTCTTGGCTCCCTTTACATGACCGACCCACCAGTGCTGGCACATGCTGGCAAAGAATAAGTCACATAAATTTCAGAGCTCTGGTTCCACCCTCATTTCCGGCCAGTTTCACTTTATTGGGTTTCTTCCATCACCCCACAATTGAACTCTGTGGTCAGAAACAAGAGTCAACATTAGAACTGACCCACCAGGCTGCCCCCCGCCCAGTTTCCACACCGAGGGACGGTGATTTGACACAACTTGTACAAATAAATTCAGCACAAAGCTACTGGGATAGAATTTATCCTATTTTTATTCTGGTTGAAAATCAACAGAACGACAGATTTCGAAGAATTGTAAAGCCAAAGAATGGAAATGAAGTCGAAATTCAGATGTGAACCATGGATTTTAACGTGTATGAATTGTTCTTGATGTTTCTATAGTGACATAGAAAGTACAATTCAGATAATGTGTGCTTTATCACACATCAATCTCACCAGAGTGTTTCAATTTCAGAAGAAATACTTAAAACTGAAATTAGACTGTGCTCACCGAGAAGACATAGTAACCATACAATTTCGGAAAGGAGTATATAAGTTCCAGAATTGTTTAGCAATGTGGCAAACAACACTTGGTCCTTCATTGTGCATTTGCTTTTATAAAACCATTGTTCGCTGCTGTATCTCCAGCCTCTGCAACGGGGCCTGGAATCCAGAAGGTACTCAATCTACTTTTATTCTTTTCTAATTTTTACTTAGAAATAATTTTAGACTTACAGAAAAGTTGCAAAAAGAGTTCAGAGAGTTCCACTTATGCCTTGCCCTCCCCCAGCTTCCCGTAAAGTTAGTGTCTTACATAACCCTAGAACAATTACCCAAAACAGGAAAACGATATTGATTCAATATTGTTAACTAGCCCATAGACCTTCTTAGAATTTCTCCAGTCTCCCCACTAATGTCCTCGGACTTGTCCAGGATACAATTCAGATCCCTAGCTTGCATTTAGTTGTGATCTCTCCCTCGTCTGGGGCAGTTTCTCAGTCTTTTTTGTCTTTCATGACCTTGATGTTTCTGAAGGGCATTGGCCAGTTATATTACAATGCCCCACATTTGAGGTTTGTCTGATGTTTTCTCCCCATTGGATTGAGCTTCTGCATTTTTAGCAAGGATACCACAGTAGTGATGTCTCGTTCTTTCGAATGCATTCTATCAAATGTGCACAATGCCAATTTATTTCTGGTTTTGATAGCTTTGCTCACGTGATTAAGGTGGTATCTGCCAGGTTCCTCCCTGTAAAGTTACTATCTTGTAAGGAGACACTTTGAGACGCTGCAGATGCCCTGTTTCTAATCAAACTCTCATTCATTTTAGTATCTGTCAACGATTCTTGCCAGGAACAAGTGATTACCTGTTTCTATCATTCCTTCTACATTTATTCATCACAGTCTACTGCAAGGAACAGCTGTCCCTTCTCTATCATTCCTTTATTTCTTCATCTATTTATGTAAGAACGGGCTCATGGAAATTTATTTTATTCTGACCCACTATTACCATTATTTATGTTGTTGCTCACCTTCTCCCACATTTGGCCTTGGGAGCTCCTTCAGATTGGCTCCTGTGTCTTTCAACATACCATCATCATTTTCTGAGCATTTCTTTATAGTACTCCAAAAGGTTTCAGGATCATCCTATACTTCCCTTGCTGAGTCCCTGAGGATCCTGAAATCCTTTATTGGATGATGGTAGTTAGAAACCAAGACTGGCCCCTAGATGTGCTCATTCTACTGGAGTGTCATTGTCTCCATGCCCTTTCATGGACAAAGCTATGAAATCCATATACTTAAATATACAGGCGTGTGTATTTAGTTTCCTTCTATCTACCTATCTATCATCTATCTACTATCTTAAAAACAGTGAGTTCATACTGATACCTTCCATTCCAAACTAACATCACAGAGTTCATTCTAGCCTACTCCCCCCTTATTTGCAACTTTTTTCTCATAGGATAGTAGGAGACCTTACTCACATTACCCACAATAAATTTACTTACTTGCTCAATCCTATAAAGCATATAGAGTAATCTCAGAATTGCTAACCCATACCTCTGTGAAAAACAGATTTACTGACTAGAGGGGGATATTTGTGTACAGTTCATTTTGCCTTTTACTTTATAGTTACAGTCAAAATACTGATTTTCAAGGTTACTTACCTAAGTACTTTCCCACTCCCTTCACTATGGTGATACTGTTCACTCGGAATACAATTAAATTCATTTTTTACTGTTTGTATTCCATTCTGCCCCTCCTCTTTGCTTTATTTATTTATTTTGGGCATATGTGAAGCATCGATATGGTTCTTAGAGTTAAAAACATTCTTTTTTCTCCTTGGCATAACGAACAGATACATGTAGTTTCTTAGATCACCCCTATTTTTACTTGAAGGGTTAAGTGTTATATTCTTTTTTTGTACTTTGTTTTTTTTCACTCAATATATACTGGAAATTACTCTGTATCGGTTCATAGAGGGCTTCCTCACTCTTTTTTACAGCTGAATAGTACTCCAAATAGTACTGAAGAGATATTTTGCAATAAGCAACTAAGGCTTCAGTGAATAATCATTCATACATATGCAGATAGATAGACAGAGATATAGAGATAGGGTATAGATAGATATATCTATCTATATCTATACCTATCTATGCCAGAAACCAAGGAGACATACCAGGCATCGTTTCTCTCTTTGTGGGATGCAAAAGCAAGAATTCATCTTTCAATTTGGAGAATGCATCTCACTCACTCACCCTTATGGTTGAGGCAACTTCTGTGGTCCCCTCCTGATTCCTTGGGTCTCATTCTCACTGCTTCACTTTCAGCTGTGCAGTCACGTCTGCTGCCTGAGACAAGAGAGACCTCTGCTCTCAGCCCTTGACCTTCGGGAACTCCCTATTGCCTAGCTGTTCAGCTCAAGTCCTATTCCTCCCAGAGGGGGACATTTGGACATGTTTCACTTGGATTGCAGGAAAGGCATCTCATCTCCATCCAAGAGGATAGACGAGGGTTATCGAGAGCTCATATTTGAGCAAGTCAATAAAGAATAGAAGAATCCTAAGAATTAAAAATCAGTTTATTGATTTTAATTAAAAACAGAGGAGTTTTCAGTTTCAGGAACACCTCTAAACAGCCTTCCCACAAGACAGCCTAAGGGCTCTGAATATTCCCTACATTGAAAACAGTTTATCTATTGGCTGTGGATAGAGCTCATTACTGACATGTGTACCTATCTTCCTGCCTTCAACATGAATACGAGTGATAAACATGTGTAGTATCTGGGGCGCCTGGGTGGCTCAGTGGGTTAAGCCTCTGCCTTTGGCTCAGGTCATGATCTCAGGGTCCTGGGATCGAGCCCTGCATCGGGCTCTCTGCTCAGTGGGGAGCCTGCTTCCCCCTCTCTCTCTGCCTGCCTTTCTGCCTACTTGTGATCTCTCTCTCTGTCAAATAAATAAATAAAATCTTTAAACAAAACAAAACAAAAGCACAAACCAGATCTTGTCACCCAACCTCTGCTTAAAAAATTAAAAAACAAAAATAAAAACAAAAAACATGTGTAGCATCTGACCTTCGCATAATAAATCTCGGATTGTGTGTGTGTGTGTGTTTTAAAGCACAAACAGAAAAAAATCAGTACATAGATGGGTCCTGAGGAGGATGAATGAAGGCAGTTGGTATCCAACCAATATAGCCACCAAGTTTATTTTAGCATTTTTCTCTCGATAAACATACATGAAACTTGCAATCCCAAATGAAGTAGGATTATAATTTGGATTTATAAATCCTCTTTTAAAAACCTCAGATGCCGAAACAGAGATTATTTGAAAGAAAGCATCTTTATCCTATGAGCAATTTCAAACTCACAGAAAGAGGTCAAATTTATTAGGGAAATGAACATAGGGAGATTAAAAAAAAAATTAATGCTGAATTGTTACACTGTTGCAGTTCCAGCCCTTTCGCTGTTTCTGATAGCATGAACACACTGTAGTCTTGCCAGTGTTAACTGGCCTGATTTAAGGGAAATCTTCTTTAAAGCCTTCCCTGGGAGGCGGCTAGCCTCATCTGCCATTTCTAAACTAAGAATCATTAGCAAACTGGTGACTTCCTTCTGTATCTTCCTAATGTTTGTGAAAGATATTGATCTATGAGTCATTACACTTGCATTTAGCTTTGCCTTTGAAACACACCGAGGTTTTGTTGCCTTCCTGGGGCATGGGAGAGAGAAGCAGTCCTTTCCACCCTCCTCAAATCGCACTTGTGGGGTGGCTCTCAGAGGCCAGAGACCTTTCAGGGGCATTTAGGGAAAACAGCAATGAAGACCTATAGAACCATTCTGTGCGGGAATGGCCATGCACTTCTCTGCTCTTCCCCAAGCCAGATCACCCACTTATTTGAAATCACCATCTTGGGGCGCCTGGATGGCTCAATGGGTTAAAGCCTCTGCCTTCGGCTCAGGGCATGATCTCAGGGTCCTGGGATCGAGCCCCACATCGGGCTCTCTGCTCAGCAGGGAGCCTGCTTCCCCCTCTCTCTCTGCCTGCCTCTCTGCCTGCTTGTGATCTGTCTCTCTGTCAAATAAATAAATAAAATCTTTAAAAATAAAAAAAAAAAGAAATCACCATCTTAACCAAGAGATGACTCTCAACTTGTGTGCATAAAAGTAATACACTTCTAATCAATATATAATAGAATGATCACGTTTTCTTTCAGTGCTCACAATTCGCCTTTCTTCATTTCAATCACTGCCTGTCTTTACCAACCTTAACTCCTTCGTGTTTATCATTTTCTAATATCGGCCTTTTCATTTTCAAATAAATCATCTTTTTTTTTCCACTCTGGAATTTGAAAATCCTGATTTTCCTAAACCTTGAAGCTACGGCCTTGGGCTTTCTCCGGCTCCCTGCTATCTGGATCTCAGTATTTGTCATTGTTGCAATGGGCGACTATTTTCACCGTGGGTGTTAAAGGATCTCCTGATTAAAGTGCCGCTATTTAAAAAAATTTTTTTAAAGATTTTATTTATTTATTTGGAAGAGAGAGAGAGAGAGCACGAGCAAGGGGAGGGGCAGAGGGAGAAGCAGACTCCCCTCTGATTAGGGAGCCCGATGTGGGGCTCAATTCCAGGACCCTGAGATCATGACCTGAGCCGAAGGCAGAGTCTTTAACCCACTGAGCCACCCAGGCTTTTTTTTTTTTTTTTTTTACTTTTTTTTTTTTTAAGAAAGAGGGTGGTGGGTAGCTGAGTGGAGAGGTGGAAAACATCAGTGTCTTGATGATGTTCTTTGAACCTCCACATACCCTTGAAATACTTTGTCCCCTTAGAATTTCCAGTTTCAAGAACTCCATTTTTGCAGGACAGGTTTGAGTTGGGTCTCTGTCACTTGCCACCAAAACACAAATACACCACCTTCCCCGTGGCTTCCTCGACCACTTAGGCACTTTATCCCCAAGCAGAAGCACTTAGAGGATTTTGTCTCTAAGACTATTGGTGACACGAAGCCAGGAAGGCCCGGAATGCTCAATCAGGATGCAAAGCCTCAGGTGAAGTTCTGCATTTGAAGACTTGACCGGAAGCGTCCTTGACCTTGGGCCGTATGCTTACTCCCTCTTCTTTCAGCCCTCCCAGTTTCTGTTTTAACAGGTGGGGTCTCCAAAACATTTCATTAATTGCTTTTTCTTTTCACTGTCTGTGTAAGCAGCAAAAACAAGCAAACAAATAAAAACAAGAATAGAATGAAAGAAAAAATATCCATACACAGAGAGCCAACAATACTTTATTCAATTTTTACAGAAAAAAGGAATCATTCTGTTTTTAGTATTTTGACCATTTTACTCTTATTTTTATTTTATTTTATTTTATTTTACTTTATTTTATTATTTTTTGGTCAGTGAATCTAGAAGAGGAAACCACTCTTCTCATTCCCATCTGCTCTTCCATTGACGAGGAGAGGCAGGCCATCCCTGTAATAAGTGAAGTTCAGAAATCTGGCCAGTCTATTAAGAGGCATTTGACAGAGCGACCTCACACCCCTGCTCTAGAATTCAGTGGGCTGAATTCCAGCCTTTGTTCAATTAATTAAATAAGGAGGCCTTTAGCCTGAGGTTGCTCTAACTATGTAAACAATCGAAAATCTAAGCCTGGAAATGCCTCAAGGTTAAGAAATCAAAACCTAAGGACGGCCAATCCCAAACAGCGCACTAGGCTTGAAGCTATAGCCAATCAAATAATGTCCTTTCTTTGCTCGCACACCTTCTCTCCACCCAGTCTTCCCTGGCTCTTGTTGGCGGAGTGCACCTAACCATTTCTGGTTCAGCCTTTCCCTGTTGGAATCAATTTTTTACTCAAATAAACTGATAAAAATTTTAATATGCCTCAGTTTACCTAATGACATCCTGTAAACATGACTCAGCAATGAACCTATTTTCTTATTCCCGTTAGGTTCCCGGGGAACCAATCTGAGAGAGCGAGAGTACGAAGGAAGGATGCTCGGTCTAATAATGTGAAGTCCTAACTCCACTGGAAAAGAAGCAGCCTTGTGGGCGCCTGGGTGGCTCAGTGGGTTAAAGCCTTTGCCTTCAGCTCAGGTCATGATCTCAGAGTCCTGGGATCGAGCCCCACATCGGGCTCCCTGCTCAGCAGGGAGCCTGCTTCCCCCTCTCCCTCTGCCTGCCTCTCTGCCTACTTGTGATCTCTCTCTCTGTCAAATAAATAAATAAAATCTTTAAAAAAAAAAAAAAGAAGAAGCATACTTGCAAATTATGGGGACAGGAAGAGGTTTCTGAGGGAGGAAGGTCTTTATGGGGCTAGGCAATTCAAGCATTGAGGTGGGATTATGTTGTGGAAACGTAAGTATTTGTTCCAACAGTGATGTTCTGGATTATCAGAAAAATAAGGAGGATTCTAGTGAGGATTCCTGCCAATGGGGACATCTCCAAGGAGACCGAACCTGCTCAAGCCCTAGCCTCTCGTATGGAACCTGGACAGCGAAGAGCCCCAGCTCTCCCCCACCCCCAGACGGGAGTGGGGGGGCAGCCCTCTCTCTCTAGCAATGGTTTCCCAAACTGAGTAACTGAGACTCAGGAAGGAAATGCTGTGGGAAGGGGACCCATCTGGGGATAAGACAACCCTACAGTGCACACAGGATGGGAGCTTGTGGCGGGGGGCGGGGCTGAACTTGGACTATGGGGAGAGATTCCTGGACCCCGCCCACAACTACTGAAACTGATTTTTCAAGTATGGAGGCCTAGAAATCTAATTTTTTTTTTTAAGATTTATTTATTTATTTATTTGACACACAGAGAGAGAGAACGTGAGCACAAGCAGGGGGAGCGGCAGAGGGCGAGAGAAAAGCCTGATGTGGGGCTGGATCCCAGGACCCTGAGATCATGACCTGAGCCGAAGGCAGACGCTTAGCCACCCAAGCGTCGCAAGACACCTAATGTTTAACAATTTTTTTAAATTACCCATTTGCATTTGATCAAAGTGAAACATTTCTTTATTGATATATTACTACTTATATACTGAAGTCTGATTTTTGGTTACTGTTATGTTTCCTTACTCTTTTTTCTTTCTTCATCAATACTTCTATTGGTATCCCTACACTTGCTGTGTAATCACTGTACTAATTACACATTTTACTATCTGATAGAACAAATTTCTCTTCCTTACTTCTTAAAACTTTTTCCTATCTATTCTTGAATTTTTAAGTATATTGTCAGGTTCTCCCAAAGATCTCAATGAGATATTGGTTGGGATCCCATTAAGTCTACTCAAGTGGAAAGACTCAACATTTTTCAATCTTTCTTTCCAATGTGGAAAATGGATTGTGTCTCACTTTATTCAGATCTATTTGTACATGTCTCAAAGTGTTTAGAGTGAGTCTTAAAAATCCTTACTGTTCTTGTTAGGACTATTGCTGGGCGTTCCTATTTTTTTGTCACTGTTGTAAATGAGACATTTTCCCATAATGATTCCCAATCACTTACCATTGAATCACAAGGAAGCTACTGATTTTTTGGAGATTACTTGGAATACTGCCACTTCGTTGAGTTTCGGTTTTGTTTTGTTTGTTTTTTCTTTAGAGACAGAGCACACATGCAGGGGGAGAGGGGCAAAGAGAGAGGAAGAGAGAGAATCTTAAGCAGGCCCCACACCATGACCCTGAGATCACGACCTGAGCCGAAATCAAGAGTCTGACACTCAACTGACTGAGCCCCCCGGGTGCCCCCGTTGAATTTTCTTATCAAAGCAAACAGGTGTTCCACTGATTCTTGTTAGGGCTCTAGTTAGATTATCATCTTGCACAGCCAATCTGATTATCTGGAATCTTCTTTCTCATTAGAAATGCTTCTTATTTCTCCCTCATGCTCAATCTTAGAGGCGATGACAATTGCTCGGTTCATTTTGTTCTAAGTGCATGATTCTTAACCAGCAAAACAGAACGCCTACACTCAAGCTTTGTGCCAGAGAACATAACTTTGACCTGGTTACTGTTTAACCATTATCCAAACAGTCCAGAGAAATGGTGCTTAGGGTGGGTAGTCTGAAGGACACGAATCGATTCTCTGCTAGTTTAGATTGTATCCCTGGATCGAATTAGATTGTCAGAGAGCCCCATACTTGCTCTGCATTGTGCTGGCCCTACAGAATTGCCTTTGCAGAGTTGTGCTTTGCCTTCCTCCCTTGACTGACATCAGGAATGGTTTAAAACCACCCGAAAAAATCTATCACGATTATTTTCAAGGGTTTTCTTTAGGTCATTATCCATGTCATCACTTAGCAACCTCAACATAAAGAAAGACCTATGATTAAAACAAAACAAAACAAAACAAAACAAAACAAAAACACCTAAAATACTACAGTCACAGAAATAGCTGTTGGTGTAACTCACTAATGTTAGATTTTGGGATCCCTAGTCCTCTAAATTACACAGTCTAAAGTGGTGCATGGCTAGGTTGTCCAAATGGGGCTCTGGTAGCAGAGGGGTTGGGTTAATTCTTAAATATCTAAACAGATAAAGTTATATTAAAACCAGCCCGTTCAATATGGAAAACAAGAACACAGCTGAGTGAAAAAAGTCAGAGGAAGGTCTCTCTACCAGAGGAAAAGAATAGATATATAGATCATTAATAGAAGTCCGTTTATATGAAAATCAAAAGTTACGTACTTGTACACCATGAATCCCAAATCCTCCCATTGAAAAGTGCCTTATGATCGTAGCTTTGGGTTTTATGAGAGATTATTACCAGAAATAGCTATATGAGAATTGTTTCTGAATTTCTTATAAAAAAAATACTGTCAAGAACCTCATCCAGAGGTTCCCAGATGAAAATTTCCATTCAAGAATTTAGTTACGAGAAATCATGAGCTCGTTTTTCCAATTCCAGTGTTTTCTCCTTTGGGATAATGACATCTGGTTATTATGGGGTTTCCCTTCTCTCATCCCCGCCCCATCCAGACTGCTAAGAAGCTCAGAACAAAATGTGCCACTCAAACAGATTATATGAGCCTCAGTTGACATCTTACTCATTTTCGCGAATTTGTTAGCCTTATCGTTAATACTTCATGTAGGTCATTCCAAATGTTTCTGGAAAAAATTCAAGGTAGGCATGGCATTTTGTTTCTATTGCTAGGTGGTTGTTTTTCATGGCTCAGATGAGGTCTACCATTGAGCTAGTGCGCACAGTGGGAGTTGCTGGTGCAGCCCCCTCCTGAGGTTAACTGAGGCATTGCAACTCAGGGGCATAAAAGTAGTCAGTCCGGTTTCTCACCACCCATGGGAGGCAATGCCACAGAGCCTTTAAGATTACATTGGTTTCTCGAGGGGATGCAAGCCCAGATCGCCCAATTTTACAGTTTTTCAAGAAAAGCTAGAATTCAAGGTTTTAAAGGGAATCCTGGTTTTTGAAATGTTGACAACTAGTTCACATTCTTTAAAAGACTCTGGACCAGCAGAAGACAGGTTGGTGGCTGACGTTAATAGGGGGAGAAATGAGGAGTTGTTGGTCACTGGGTACAAGTTTTGGTTCTCCGGAATGGATAAGTCTTAGAGATTTGCTGTACGACAGAGTGCCTGTCATTGACAGGACAATATTGTGTATTTAAAGTGTTGTTAAGGGGCGCCTGGGTGGCTCAGTGGGTTAAAGCCTCTGCCTTCGGCTTAGGTCATGATCTCAGGGTCCTGGGATTGAGCCCCGCATCGGGCTCTCTGCTCAGCAGGGAGCCTGCTTCCCTCTCTCTCTCTGCCTATTTGTGATCTCTGTCAGATAAATAAATAAAATCTTTTAAAAAAATAAAATGTTAAGAGGTTAGATCTCCTGTTAAGTGCTCTTACCACTGCCACCACCACCACAATGACAAAAAAGAGGACACATAAGGAAACTCTGGAAGTGAGGGGTATGTTTATCACCTTGACTGTAGTAATGATGTCATGGGTGTATGCATATGTCCAAATTCATCAAATTGCATACATTAAATACATGCTGTTACATGTGTGTGTATCACATATACTTTTTTTTTTTTTTAAACACAAAAAGTCTGGACCGAGCCACCATCTGCGACCCAGACCTGGGCCTTTGGGTTCTGAGACGTCTGGGAGCAGGTTTCAGAAACCCCGTTACCAGGAGACAAAGTAGGAACTCTGTCACCAGGAAGCTGATGTCATAATGGCATTGAAGATCACACTGACTTTGACCTGAATCATAAAGCTCTTGGTCTGAGAAACCAGAAGTTGGGAGCTCTGTCTCGGATTTTGTGGGCATGGTTAGTAGAAAGAGGCCCGCACTTGAGATCTGGGAACATGGCCTTGATCTCGACTCTGCCACCAAGGAATCCCACGCAGGCTTGTGAGCCCATGGGATTCCCTGAGGCCTCCGGAGCACTCCCCACACTTAGAGGAGGTTAGGTAGGTTATGTGAATCTTTACAATTCTTTATTCCCCAATTCTTTAAACCCCAAATGAGAAAAGAAGTCTCCATTCATCTTTAAATCCTGTATTTCTACGGAAGAATTGTCTAAATGTTCCATGTTGCCACTAACACCAAGTGAACTGAATGTTCAAGGGTGAGTTCCAAAAAAGATCCTGATCAAAAAAAGTAGGAGACAGGTGGACTCCCAATCTCCACCAAAGGACATTCTAATATCACACTTTCCTACCAAGGAAAACATGGTCACCATACGCTTTAGCACTTTACTGATTTTTGAAAAGGCGAAGTTAATACTTGATCACTTAAGCCGCAGTCATTCAGACAGACTCTTTATGTCTCCTCTCTTTTGGTAAATAAAAAAAAAAATCACAAACTATAACCAGCTGACTGTAAACAGTGCTTTCAGAGTCCACAATTACTTTAATTCCGCAATGCTTGCTTCGAGCTTTTCTTTAATGGCGCCACAAAATTCTCCCACCTTTTCTTCCTTTTTATAAAACTGAAAGGTCGGGATGCAAATGATCTCCAAGTCTCTCAGCAGCTCTTCACACTCATCGGCATCTACTTCCAGGAACACCACGTCCTCGTACTTCAAGGACAGGGACCGGAAAAGGGGCTTGATGGTCCTACAAGGCCCGCACCAGGTGGCCGAGAAGTCCACAGCTACCAGCCTCTCCCCGGCCTCCTTGAGCGCCATCTCGAATTCCCCCTTGCTCAGGATCGCTTTCACCAAGTCCACCTCCAAGAGTTCCACTGTCTCCGATGGCTCCAAGACATTGCCTTCCGTGGGCTGGATGGCTTCTTCTGAGGACTTGGGCATGTCGCCCTCCTTGGATCGGATGCTTTCCTCTGAGGACTTGAGGATGTCCCCCTTCTTGGGGTGGAGGGTATCTTCTGAGGACTTGATGTCAACCTGTCTGGGCAGGATGCTTTCCTCTGAGGACTTGGAAGCGTGGCTGTGCTTAGACAGGGTGGTTTGTGCTAAGACCGTAGGGCTGTTGACCTGCTTAGACTGGAAAGTTTTTGCTGACAACTCGGGGGTGTTGGCTCCTTTGGGCAGAATGGATTTTGCTAAGAACTTGGGGCTATTGCCTTGCTTAGGCTTGATGGATTTTGCTGGGGAATTGGTGTCACCCTCCTTGGGCGGGATATATTCTGAAGAAGTAGACGTGCCATCCTCCTTTGGCAGGGTGATTTTTTCTGAGGAATTGGGGATGTCATCTTGCTTGGGTGGGATATTTTTTCCTAAAGAATGGGGGGTGTCAGTCTGCTTGGGTGGGATGGTTTTTGCTGGAAAACTGGGGGTGTCAGCCTGCTTGGGTGGGATGGTTTTTGCTGAATAATTAGGGGTGTCAGCCTGCTTGGGTGGGATGGTTTTTGCTGAAAAATTGGGGGTGTCAGCCTGCTTGGGTGGGATGGTTTTTGCTGAAAAATTGGGGTTGTCAACCTGCCTGGGTGGGATGGTTTTTGCTGGAAAATTGGGGGTGTTGGCCTGCTTGGGCAGGATAGGTTTTGCTGAAAAACCGGGGATGTCAACGTGTTTGAGCTGTATGGTTTTTGCAGAGAGATTGGAGATGTTACTGCCCCGTACAGGTGGGAATATGTCCTTGGGCTGCGGACCTTTGGGCTCCTTTGCAGGCATGTATTGTATGTTGTCGACCTCACCGGCCAAGGCCTTCTCCTGGATGTGTGCTGGGTCCAAGAATTCTGGGACCAACGGAGTCACATGGCTGGACAGACCCTGTAATAATGGACTTTCTGAACAAAAATAAATAAATAAATAAAAATACAAAAGGAGAAACACACACAAACACACAAAATTCTTATCACATACTCCAGGGAAGACTCATGTCATTCTTAGAGCCCACAAATGTAGTTTTATGAATGATGTATCTACTTGAATAATCACATTCAACAGAAGGCTGGGCAGCGTGCGATTACACGTATCTTTATATAGAGTTGTTTTTCTTTAAAAACTACAACTTTTCTCTGCTTCAATCCTGCTGCCTCCTCCCTAAGCCTATGGGTCCCTAAGATGGCCCTCCTTCCTCCCACTCACCATTAGCATCACCTTGACTGGCTTCTTCCTGTTTCTCCAGACTCATTTCCGGTTCTTCCGGGGCTGCCCCTCTATCACTCTCCACTTTCAGTTCCTTGTCCATATCCACTCATACTTCAGGCATGCCCCCACAGCAAAGACTTCCAACTTCTTCCAACTTCTTCCAACCTCGCCGACCTACATCATACAACAAGTAACAAATTTCAGGCGGGTAGTGCTTACAACTGGTCTTCCCTCTGGGTACTCGCAACAGTAGTAGTTGAGAGTTTCATGACAGCCTTGGTTATGGCGGCCGAGCTGGGCGGTAGCCTTGCCCAGTGCCTGTTGTGCCTTCACAGGCATTATTTCCTATAACACAGCTAACCACTGAGGTAAGTACCATTATGATCCTCGCTTTACAAAAAAGAAAGCTGAGCCTTGGGCAAGTTATGTAACTTGCTCAAGGTCACAAAGCCAGTAGATGGGCGGGTTCCAAGCCTGCCCTCCGAATTCTACACTAAACCGTTCTGTTTGCCAGAGGATGGTAACTCGAAACCAACTTTCCTACAGCCTCCCTCTAGGACTCTTCAGCCCCAGCTTTCCCTTTCTGACTCACCACTCTAACCATCGGAGCGTCTCCTCGCAACCATGTTACCCTCCTCTACAAAGTCCTGCCTGGCTGTCAGGTGTCCTGTTTGAGCTGTTTGGAAGGGAGTAGATTATAACATGGAGAAATTCCCCAACTGAGAAGAAGTGAAAACATCGCACCTTCTGTCCAAACAGATGGGGGTCCAAGAGAATCCTGGCCTCCCTTCTCTGAGAATGAAACCTTAGCATGGACCCAGGTTAGATGTGTTCAGAGGAAAGCTGACAGCAGAGGAGTATTTGCCTGGGTTCCATTTGGGAGGCCAGGAAGAGCCCACATCCTTGTGGACTCCAAACCAACATGGCAGCCGTGGGCCCTTGACAGAGGGCATGACTGGGTTCTTGGGCCTGGGGCAGGCTCCTGGCCCCATAGCCTGCTGTGTGCAAGCCAGGGATCTGGAAATCCTGCACAGCCTGGAGTGGGGCCGTGAGTGTCCTGGGAAGACCAGCCGACCTACGGGGCCTCAAGGAAAAAGAAGCCACTGTGAAGGGGGATTTGTGACCAGAGGCAAGGATTGGAGTCCCAGGCCCGACCAGTGGGTAAGAACATGGCGGCCCACCTCCTAGATGTGACCAGTGGTCTGCAGCAGTCCTCAGTCTAGGGACCAGGCTACTTCATGGGAAACCAGAGGCAGATGGTTGGGCCACAACCAGGCCCCGTGACCCTGTGCACCCAGATATTACAGAGAAAGAGGAGGAATCAGAAAGACTGAGCGGCTCCCAGAATGAAAAAGTGAAATTTCACAAACAGGCAGATTGAATCCCGCCCCTCACCATTCCCCCACAAATCCCCCAGACCTAAGGCTCACGGAGAAAGTAGATCCACTGTAGAACAATTTTAAATCCACATTCTATTTGCACATCTTCATAAAAGTGAAGGGTTCCATGACCCTGTTGTGCTTATACCTGGGGGATCTGAGCTGTGTTAGATTTGGCAGAATGGTTCCGGTTATTTCTACCCTTCGTGCAGAATGCAATTCAGATGCATTTCTTCTTTTTTTTTTAAAGATTTTATATATTTATTTGACAGAAAAAGAGATCACAAGTAGGCAGAGAGGCAGGCAGAGAGAGAGGGGGAAGCAGGCTCCCCGCTGAGCAGAGAGCCCGATGCGGGGCTCGATCCAGGACCCTGAGATCATGACCTGAGCTGAAGGCAGAGGCTTTAACCCACTGAGCCACCCAGGCACCCCAATTCAGATGCATTTCAAGCAACTTGAAATATCGATGCCTCTGAATGATCTTCATTCAACTTATCATAAAATGTATTTTCTTCTGAAAATACTTTTTTTTCCCCCCTTTAGCACAAGCTGGTCCCCAAATTGCTCACGAACCCTTATCTCAGTTGTGGTTCTGTCATGGAAACAATAAGTCAGCTATTTTTAGGCATAGAAAGATTTATCTAATTATAAAATAGCTGGAAAGCCCACCTTTGGGCTAGGCGTCCTGGAATAATTTCTAGAAAAACGAGTAGCATTGCAGAACTGGCCTGCCAGAGGGTTGCAGTCTCCATGATATCGGGAAGGCGGGGAATCAGACTTCAAGAACTTCCTGCTCTAGCTGCAATCCGAGGGAGACAGCGGCTGCCCCAAACCCCTCTTAGCTCAGGGCTGGAGCTGAACTCTGGCAGAGAGGGGCAAAGCTGCAAAGAGATGGCTTTCTTCCCACGCAGGTCCATCTACTGGTACAATCTATTTTGCACCCAGAACCGTGGAGGGCAGGGGGGAGGTGCAAAAAAATATGTTTTTCAGATTTCCAGCCTCTGCAGTGCAGGGAAGCACACTAGAAGTCGGAATAAATACCGTGTAGAAATTCATTTCTACCCCACACTTACAAAGACAGCGTGGCGGTCTAGTCTTTTCATACACTATGCTGGCATAAGTTTTTTGGATTTATAATTACAAAAATAATACATGTCCCTAATAGAAACATTAGGAAACACAAGTGAAAAGAAAATAAGAATTACTCCAAGTGCCGATCTTCAAGGCTCACCACTATCAATATGGTGATGTATATTCTTGGCTTTTCTCGTATTTACACATAGATATTTTCAAATGAGATAATTTTCTGGAAGGTATTTTTGTAATCCTTTTCACTTACGCATATTTTCTGAATCTTCTCCACATCAAAATCTGTAGCAGGGGTCTGCAAACTTCTGACATTGCAGACCTCATGGTCTCGGTCACAGTCACTCAACTTTGCCTTAGTAACAGGGAAGCAGCTGTTGCAGATTGAACAATGTCCTCCCAAAATTCCTATGCTGCGGTCTTAACCCCTAGTACCTCTGAACGTGACCTTTTCTGGAAATAGGGTCATTGCAGAGGTAATTAGTTGAGATGAGGTCATACTGGATTAGGGTGGGCTCCTAATCAAATCTGACTAGCATCCTTAGAGAAAGGGGGCTTTTGGACACAGACACGTATAGAAATAAGACACTGCGAAGACTCGGAAGATGGACATCAACAAAGCAAGGAGAAAGGCCCGGAACAGATCTTTTCCTCATGGTGTTCAGAAAAAAACATACCCTGTGGACACCTTGATTTTGGATTTTTAACCTCCAGAACAGTGAGACAATACATTTTTGTGGTTTAAGTCACCCAGTCAGTGGTATGACAGCCCTAGCGAACTAATATGGCAGCCATACAAATGGGCATGGCTGTGTCCTAATAAAACTTTATTTACAAGAACAGGCAGCTGGCCAATGAACACAGTTAGCCAATCCCTGACCTACATAATCATTTTTAATGACTGATGAATGTTCCTCTGAAAGGAAGAACTACAATTTATTTAAATAACTTCCTATCGATGGGCATAAAGGCTGTTTTTATTATTTAATGTTATAAGCAATATAAAAAGAAACATTTATGGATAAATGCCTTCATATAGTCTTAATTATCTTCTTAGAATAAAATTCTAGAAATAGAATCCCTAAATCAATTGGTAGACATTGTAAAGACTTCTGTTCCAATGTGTAACTATCAGCAAGGTATGAAAGTACAGCTTGATAGACAAAGAAAGTTATGTCATTAGTATCTTAATTTGCATTTTCTTATTAAGCTGAATTTGGGTATGTTTTTATCATCAACTTATATTTCTTCCTTTGCAAACTGTGGTATCACAGCCTCCAGCCTCGCTTGATCGTTCTTAATGGGAAGGGAGGGCACTCCATACACGTTCATTCCCTTAACATCTTGCCAGTTATTATCACAGTCTTTCTCGGTGTGTCTTTTAATTCTGTTCATGATATTTTTGGAGCAACATACAGATGCTTCCATTTTTGTGTAGTTAAATCCATCATTTTTGTCTTTTGTGATTTTCACTTCTCATTGCATATTTGTTTATAAACTTCTGAGTGTCTGATTCTAAGACTGCCTCCTCCACAATCCCAAATGATAATAGTAATAAAACCCATAAAAATAATAGTGCTAAAACTTTCCTGGATTTAATTCAATGAGATTCCCGATAATCTAAACAGAAGTCAGTCTGTAAGTCATTCCTTTAATTAACTTATTGAAAAGTTAGCCATCTCAGACAGATAGTAAAAAGAATCCTGTATAGATACTTAGAGCTTTAATTTTTCTTTCTTCCTTTCTTCCTTTCTTTCTTCTTCCCTTCATTCCTTTCTTTCTTTTTTTTTTAAGAGAAGGTAGTGAGGTGCAGAGGGAAAAGGAGCGAATCCCAAGCAGGCTCCATGCCCAGCGGAGCCCGATGCAGGGCTCAATCTCACGACCCTGAGATCATGACCTGAGCTGAAATCAAGAGTCAGACACCTAAACTACTGAGCCACCTAGATGCCCCAGAGTTTTAATTTTTTTATACACTGCGTGTATCAAAGTGACCACCAATTACTATGGAATAAGAAAAACACTTTCCCTATAAAGATTCGGACTCTTTTGGTTATCATATCATAATGGATAGGTGACAGGAAGTGGGGAAATTTAGTATGAATCAATACTAAAACACTATAAGATACATAATAGTACATTTTGTGTAATTTTGTAAGGAATCTGCTAGAACTCCTATTTCCAATATAAGATTTGGAAGTAAAAGAATCTCTCTATTAATCACAAGTTCTCTATGCTAATCACAGTAAAAACTGAAACATGAGAAGTTTCTCTGTGTCTTTTTTTTTCCCCAAAGATCTTATTTATTTGTTTGAGAGCGAGAGACAGACAGAGATAATGAGAGAGAGCATGAATGGGAAGGAGAGGGAGAAGCAAGTTCCCCACAGAGCAGAGAGCCCAACATGGGGCTCGATCCCAGGACCCTGGGATCATGACCGGACCTGAAGGCAGATGTTCAACGACTGAGCCACCCAGGTGTACCGGTTCTCTGCGTCTTTACCTCTTATATACCTTCTAATTTTTATTCCAGGAGAGAAGACGGTCTTATAGCATGAGAACGCATTTTTATATAAATTTTATAATAGGCTTATATCTACAGAAAACTTGCAAAGGTCGTGCAGAGAGTTCTCATATACCCCACACCAAGTTTCCCTTATTAACCTCTTACATGACCTTTGTCACAACTAAGAACAAATGCTGATATGATATTATTAACCGAAGGCTATGCTTGATTCAGATTTCATTGGCTTTCCCCTCGTGTCCTTTTCTCTGTTCCCAGGATCCCACATTGCATTTAGTTGTCATATCCCCTTGGGCTCCTCTGGGCTGTGACCGTTTCTCAAACTTTCTTTTTTTTCATGACCTTGGAAGGTCTGGGGGAGTACCGGTCAGGTATTTTGGACAATGTCCCTCAACTGGGGGGTTGTCTGGTGTTCTTCCAGACCAGGGTTATGTGTTTTGGTTTGGGGAGGAAGCCCACAGAGGTAAAATACCATTTTAATCACCTTATTATTAATTAAGCATATCAAGGGATAATATTTCAAAGCGTTATCAGCATGACTTATCACTGATGATGTTGACCTTGATCGCCTGGCGAAGGTAGTGATTGTGAGGTTCCTCTGCTATAAAATTACTCTCTCTCCACCTTCCTTAGTGTACTCTTTGGAAGGGAGCCACTGTGTAAAGCCCATGCTCAAGGCGTGCCCCATCTCCTTGAGGGAGGAGTAGCTACATAAATTATTGGGAATTTTTCTGTTTGAGAGATTTGTCTCTCCCACCCTCCACTTATTTATTTATTCAATCATTTATTTATAGTAGTGTGGACTCGTGGACATTTATTTTACTTTTATTTATTTATTTTTTTGAGAGGCAGCGGGCAAGGGAGGGACAGAGGGAGAGGGAGAGACAGAATCTTAAGCAGGCTCCACACCCAGTGCAGAGCCCACCGCAGGGCTCAACCTCACAACCCTGAGATCTTGACCTGAGCCAAAAATCAAGAGTCAGAAGCTTAACCCACTGAGCCACCCAGGTGCCCCTGGACGTTTGTTTTATACCTTGGATTATAATCCGGTACTGTGAAATTTATTTGTTGCTCAAATCGTTCCAGCGTTGGCCATTGAGAACTCTTTCCGATGGCTCCTGTGTCCTTTTGTTGGACCCGCGCCTGTGGTTTGGTCCGTTGAGCACTTCCTTACTTTTGGGCACCGCAAGATGCTCCAGGCTCATTCTACAGAGTCCCTGCCATATCCCTAGAATCGCCCGTTTCTGTAACGAGCCCTGCTTCCTCTTATTGGAAAATGGTATTTAGAAAACAAAATCTGAGCCAGGTGTGCTCATTGATACTGGGCGCCATTGCCTTTAGATTCAGGGAGCATAACTAGGAACTATATACAGATGTAGCTGACCTCTGCATACACACACATATAGATATACTTATTTCTATGTCAGTATCTGTATTAAGCTAAATATGAGTTGACTTTAATTCAGGCCACATGGTTCACTGTAGCATTTCCCCCAAGCTTGTCTGTAACCTTCTCTTCCAAAAGCGCCTTGGTTCCCATTGGCTGCCATTCATTTACCTGTTTGTTCAAGTCTAGCATATGCGTAGAATCGCTAACAGCTTCATCACCTGGAGCACAGTCCTTGTGTACAGTTTGTCTTTAGGCTTATCGTTTCTAGTCATTTCCGAAGTTACTTAGATCAAGCCTCTCTGTTCCCCCACCCCTTCGGTGAAATTATACCTTACATTTGTAATAGGTATAGTCTGTGGTCATATTCTGCATTTCGCTCTGGGATCCCCTGCCCTCTGGGTCGGTTTTTTTTTTTTTCAAATTTGCATACACTAAGGTTAGCTCTGTGCCGCGGAGTCCTATACGTTTGGCAAATGGGTAGTATTATTATTCATCCCTTCAGTACCATACAGAATAGTTTCACGGCTCTAAAAAATGTCCTGTGCTTCACCTGGTCAACTCCCACCCTCCTGCAAATTCCTGGCAGCCGCTGATTTGTCTCTATAGTCTTGCCTTTTCCAGAAGGTCATATAAATGAGATCCTATCATATATAGCCTTCTCAGATTGACTCCTTTCACTTAGGAACATACATGTAAGATCCTCCACGCTGATTTTTGTGTCAACGGTTCCTTTTGACCACTGAATAGATAACAATGCATTTTATTATTTTTTTTATTTTTTATTTTTTTGACAACAATGCATTTTAATGAAACTATGAGAAGCAAATCCAAGACTTTGAGTGCAGGTAGTTTATTTGGAGGGTGCTTTCCAGAGACATTGGTGGGGTGGTGGGGAGGGAATCGAGCCAGCTGTCACTGTGACCATTATGGGTCGCTCCCCCTGGGGACTGGGGGAGAGCACAGAGCATACCTTCCTTCTGAGTACTCTTTCTAGGGGCATTAAGTCAGCACTTCTCCTTGCCCTGTGCACCTGCTCTGCCTGTCCCCGCAGCCACCTGAGGGAACAGCAGGCGTTTGTAGGAAGTGACCATTTGAGAATAGAGGCGAGTGCCGACAGGCTGTGCACGGAGCCGGGGGTCGGCAGTGTCTCTTACAAGAGATGGTAGGTTTGAGTAGAAGGAAATTTTGTTTGTAGAGTCTGCAACCCTAACCAAGGGTAGCCCTGGGCACCCCGCCCGGGCGGAGCTAAGAGCACTGGTCTATACTGACTTCATGACTGTTTTTGCAAGAAAGAACCGGCATTCTGGGGAAGAGAGACAGGAAGAGAGACCCCCTCCGGGCATCCTGTACAGCTGGAAGGGAACCCTGCACAAAGCAGCTTAACTGAGGAATCAATGGAGGGAGTAGGGAGACGGAGCTTCCCTCTTCGGCGGGGTTCACGCTGTCTTTTCCGAGCATCTAGAGCTCCAGAGAGGGGGCGCTCAGAAAGAATCGGCTAGATGGTCTTGCCACGGTGCCTCTGGTGGCCATGGTGGTCGGAGACAGTCTTGGCAGACTCCCAAGGGTCTCAGGGGCCTGGGCTCGGATGGTGAGAGGGGGCCAGAGCGGGACAAGGGAGGGGGAAAGCGGATAGGCATGCGAAAGGGGGGTGCATACAGAAGTGTCCTATAGAAGAAGGAGCTCCACGGCCAGAAAAATACTGTTTGAACTCTTCTGGGGATCCGGGTACATGCGTGTGTGTGTGTGTGTGTGTGTGTGTGTGTGTACCCACCATAGTGAAAACACCAATGAATACCACTTCATAATATTTCATAATATACCGGCAGATACTATTCAGTTCAACAACGTTTGTTGAGTATTTACACAGGATACAAATGAGGTTACACGCCAGGGATAAAGAGGTGAGCAGACTCTGTGGCTACTCCTTAGGGCTTTTATTGTAATAGGAAAACACACGCCATAAAATGGGGTTTAGGTTCCAAAATGGAAGCAATACCATTTATTTAGAGAGACAGACATATCCGTACATATGTATTTATACGTGTAAATATACAAAATAAAGAGAAAACTTGGCCCAAAGGCTATCCACAACACTCACTATACTAATTGCTTTGAGCAGGTGAAGGGAGAAGGGAAATGGGTCTGGAAAGAAGATTAAAAGGGACTTCAGCTTTGCCTGTTATATTCAGTTTCATTTTGCTTAATTAAATATGTGTGTGCGTGTCTATCACCAATATTTAGAAATGAAATGTTAATATTTGTCACTTCTGGGTGGTGGGCACACACACATGGGTTTGTTGCATTAATCTTTGAGATGTTCTGTGTTTGTAAGACTTTACATAAAAGCGGTGGGACAGCAACTGGACGAGGGCCTCCGTGGCCGGTGACGATGGCGTCCCCTCGTGCAGGTGTCTCGTGCTGCGCTGATATGACAGCTCCTGGACAACAGGCACCTCTGCAGGGATTTAACTGGAAGGGGTTTAACTGGAAGGTTCGACTACAGTTTTATGTGGTTCTAATCACGAGCTTATTAACTGATAGAGAATATCGCTTTTTTTTTTTTCCCCAAATACTTTTATTTTATTTTTTCAGTGTTACAAGATTCATTGTTTATGTACCACACCCAGGAGAATATCGCTTTTTAATAGAGAAGCGCTTATCACAGAGTCACTCTTCATTAAGAATTATTTTTTTAAAGAATTTATTTATTTATTTGACAGAGAGAGAGCCCAAGCAGGGGGAATGGCAGGAAGAGGGAGAGGGGGAAGCCCACTGCAGGCTGGGTAGGGAGCCCGATGCGGAACTCGATCCCAGGACCTTGAGCTGAAGGCGCACGCTTAACCGACTGAGCCACCTGGGCGCCCCAAGAATTATTTTGTAAGCAGGTCAACAGAGCATGGTTGTGGGCTCGCCGCTAAAATATAAGAATGCTTATCTTCCTAGAAGCCTTCATTTCAGCACTGATTGCTCTGAGTGTAAAGTTATCTACATTTCATATTTCCATCCTATTTTTTTGTCATTGTTGTGACTGCCGTTTAAGTATTTTTGCTAAAGAGATCAGAAAGCAATCAGTTGGGCAAGTCATTACACAGAGCTAGACTCAGTTTCTCTTGGGTTTCACTAGGTTTACCCACCATATCCTACTTTCCTTTAGAACATCCCCCCAAATTTGAAAGATATCGTTGTGGGCTCACATAAAATAAATAGAGCCATAAATCCATTTGAACGTCTATTGGAAAATGATTTTTTACCTAGTTTGTCAGTGTCATAATAATACACACTAGCAAAACTCCCTAAAACATTGTAAGTGTTTTGGGGGCGCCTGGCTGGCTCAGTCGCTGGAGTATGTGACTCTTGATCTCAGGGCTGTGGGTTCAAGTCCCACATTGGGTGCAAAGATGGTGTAAAAAAAAATCTTAGGGGCGCCCGTGTGGCTCAGTGGGTTAAAACCTCTGCCTTCGGCTCAGGTCATGATCTCAGGGTCCTGAGATCAAGCCCCGCATCGGGCTCTCTGCTCAGCAGGGAGCCTGCTTCCCCCCCTCTCTCTCTGCCTGCCTCTCTGCCTACTCGTGATCTCTCTCTCTCTCTCTGTCAAATAAATAAATAAAATCTTTAAAAAAAAATCTTAAAAAAAAAAACATTCTAAGTGCTTTGAATGTAAGGGTGGACTGATAAATTGCTTACAATACCTTCTATTTTTCTAGATTACCCAAAGAGCCAAGAATGGACATTTTTAATGGGAAAGAACTTTATTTATTTATTTTTTTCAATGTGAATGCTCTTCTTTTCCACCTCCAAAGGACTGGTCACATAGAAGTTTTGTCATGAACAATCAGTATTTTGTCTAAGGTGTGGATCTCATGCCACCGTACCTGGTTCTCTGAGTTCAGTACCCCATTCATTCCTCATCAGCTGTAAGCACAGTGATGTCTATGTTTTGCTCAAGCAACAGTGGGTTATGGACCTTACTCAGTCCCTTTGTCCTCATATTTAACCTCCAACATTTTCGTCATTGGAAAGACTTCTGGTATAATATTTAAAGCTCTGCTGTATGAACATTAACTAGAAAATTCTGTCTGGAGATGCTTTGGTAAGATTCAGGTGAGTTGTCAATTTGATGGTGTTTTCATATCAATAGGTTGCTACAGAAATTTTAAAAATGCACATGCCCCGGCCCCTCGCTCCTAGCGCAGGGACTGCTCTCTGCCCTTGGTTCCGTGACTCTTCCAACAAGCCCCTGCTAGAAACAAGCGGGTTAGGAAACTCCAGAGTGTAGCTGGATAAATAACACCCACGGCGCCGCAGAGCAAAGCCACTGCTCCCATTGAACATCCCTTGGCACGTGAATTTCAGCTTTGGTGCTCAGGGTCACAGCGCTGACCTCCCCAGGAAGGACCCAAGTTCATCCTCACCATACGTGAGTGTGCCATTCCATGGGCGCTCAATGCATGGACAGCTAAAGGCATGAACGGATTACAGCATGTATAGCAAGAAACCACTGAAGAAGGTTTACATAAAAACTGTTAACTTGGGACGCCTGGGTGGCTCAGTTGGTTAAGCGGCTGCCTTCAGCTCAGGTCATGATCCCAGGGTCCTGGAATCGAGTCCCACATCGGGCTCCTTGCTCGGCAGGGAGCCTGCTTCTCCCTCTGCCTCTGCCTGCCACTCTGCCTGCTTGTGCTCTCTCTCTCTCTGACAAATAAATAAATAAAATCTTTAAAAAAAACCCGTTAACTTAAAAAAGACTTTTGCTAAAATTATCTTTACTAGCAACTGGCAGACCACCATCCCTACCTTGGCCTCTGAATAAAGAAACAGGAGAGTGGTAAAAGGAACTACTCCTGTAAGACTTTCCCAAACTATCCACACCAGGCACAAAATCAAAACCCGGAAAATAAATATTTAAACCAAAAAAGAATTACAATGTCACACCCCCACACTTCATCCTGGCCACCCAGCCCTTGCCGTCAGCACCACACGTTTCATTAAATGATGTCGCAGAGCATAAATCCATAAATCCTGCCTAATCCAAGTGTAAGCTTCTTAAAGATAAGAGAGATTGCCTTGGCCTCTCCAGTCTTTGGCCTGGCGTGCGATGTACCAAACACTCAAGGAAAACTCGCCTGTGAGTTTTTCTTTGTTTGTTTTTTTAATTTTAAAAATCTTATTTAAATTCAATTAATTATCATATCCTTAGTTTCAGAGGTCCAGTTCAGTGACTCATCAGTTGCATATAATACCCAGTGCTCATTACACCACGTGTTTACCAAGGGTAAACACTGTTTGACTTTAACTTACAGGCTAACCTGCTACCCCAGACTCTACGGAGATTAGAAGAAGGGCTGTTATTCCCCCGGGAGGTGCGAGAAAGCTCCTAGAAGCCAGGAGAGAGGAGCAGATAGGGATGGCCTTCTGGGTGGAGGAGAGCCGCCCAGCAACCATGTGGCGAGGCGGGAGGGAACGGGCCCCAGCCCCTTCTGGGGAGAAACTGAGGCCCAGCCCAAATGACAGGGCTATTTCAGCACATGTCACAGACTTGGCATTTCATTGCTTTTGCATTAGGGCCTCACAGAAAGTTCTGAGGAGATGCCATAATCCGATCTGTACGTTAGCAAATTTACGGTCAGCATCTTCAAGGACAGACCTGTGGGCCAAAGACAGACCTCAGAGATGTGCTAAGGCGCCCGGCAATAGTTAAGAGAGAATAGATCAAAAGCCTCCCCCCCCCCCCCCCAGAGGGGAAAGAGGGTTCAAGAGGTTCAAGAAATTCCAGAAATAGACTTTCCATCATCCACAAACGCCTAGGAGAAGCTGACATTTGAAGTTTGAGCCACCAAGGGACTGCCGCGGGGGCAGCGACAGGCCACCAGGCAGGGGAGGCTCCTCGAAGCCCCACGGGGGGCGTGGGCGCCTGGAGCGAGGGCCCACCCGTGCCCCCACCCGGCTGCTGGGAGCCAAGTTCCCATCTCCGGATAGAGGCCAGACCGCAGTTTGGAAGTCCAACACCTAGAAGCAATAGTGGAATCATCAGATTGGATGAGATCATAAAAAGGGGAGCATTTGAGCGGCATCGGGAGCCTGTTTGCAGCACGTACCGCACTTAAGCAGCTAGGAGTCTACGAAGATTGAGCAAAGGGAAATGAACAGGTGTGTGAAAGAAGTTCCGGGAAACATAAGAGCCCAGGCCGCAGAAGGAGGGAACTGCGGGGGGGGGGGGGGAGGGAAGGTGGGGGGGACGTGGGGGGGGAAGGGGGGGAGGGCCCCAGCCTCAAGTGCCTACAGGGATGCAGGGAGAGAATGAGGAGAGGCAAGTAGGGAGGTGGTCCCTCTGTATATCTATTTCTTTGAAAGTGCAAAAGAAGGAATAGCAGCCCAATTCTAAATTCGGGTGATGAGTGAATGACTAGAAGATCAAGATTCTCTTTTAAGGATTTCATCGTGTAGAAGAGAGAGGGAGGAACTTGAGGGAGGAGGAAGTGGAGGGCAGCTGAGCACCTCTAGGAGAGGTTTATGGGTTTATGTAAGTCGACGTCGGGTGGGAATCAGCACAGGAGGACTTTCAGACGGGGGAAAGAAAAAGCGTGCGGCATGTTTTAGGAGCGAGTTGGGATCCTTTTCCAAAGGACGAGGACAGGAGAATGAATTAGGTGCCCATCGAGAGAAAATGCGAAGCGAAGGAGAGCAGAGGGGGCTGGCCGCTCGCGGGTCACCCAGGCTTGGCGCTGGGTCCTCGGGCGGGCGCGTATTCTGCCGCATCAAAATTGCGGGACCCTGATGCCAGACTCATTTCAAAAAGCCAGTTAAGAACTTCGGTCAGCGCTGATCAAACGGTGTCAACATCAAGGTCAGGGATAGGGCATCAAGCTGCCGGAGCGGGGGGTCAAGGAGAGTCACACGCGCACTTTGGGAGTAGATAATAGTTCCTTGAAACCAGCACATCTCGCTAATGGAGTGCTCCGGCCCCGCTGGCCTGAACTGCTTAACCCTGAGCCGCACAGCCCCCCGCTTCCTCCCCCGAGCTGAGCTGGGCCTTCCTGGCCGGGAGGCACAAGATTGAGAGTCAGCAAAGCGCCCCGCGTTCCTTGCGCACAGAGGAGAACAACAGCGCAGCCCCCCCCCCCGCCCCCAGATTTGTTTTATGGCTGAAATGAGATACAACTTGGAAGTATTTAGCTCACAGCAAGTATTCAATGAAGGTAGAGCTCCTTTCACAGTGCTTCTAGGGAGAGCAAAGAAAGGAGAAGACAGAAGGGGCGGGGTCAAAAGCTAACCATCCCAGTTGTAAAAGCAGTGAGTCCGGAGCCTGTCAGGTACAACATAGTGACTGTAGTTTATGATACCGGATCATGAATCTGAAAATTGTTACGACGGGGCACCCTGGGGGGCTCCCTCCGTTCAGCCGCTGCCTCTGGTCATGATCTCAGCGTGTTGGGACGGAGCTCCCTCCCCCTCTGCCCTTCCTCCCCCCTCTTGCTCGCTCTCTCTCAAATAAATAAATAAAATCTTAAAAAAAAGAAAAAGAAGAAGGTCGCTAAGAGAATAGACCTTCGAAGGTCTCATTACAAGGAAAAAAACCTGTAACACTGTGTGATGGTGGATATTAAGTAAATTATTGTAGTGATCATCTCAGAATAGATATAGATAATGAATCATTATGTTGTATACCAGGAACTAATGTAATATGTCCATTATACCTCAAAAATGCTCTTTCGTTGTTGGTTTTTTTTTTTTTTTTAATTAAAAAAAGAAAAAGAAGAGGAAAGACTAACAGTAGCTACTCTGACTTCTGTCTTACTAGTCTCTGGTCTTGGCCAAACTGCTTAACCTCCGGTGCCTCAGTTTCTTCATCTGTACAATGGAGGTAATAGTGGTAATGGAGGAATAGGGTAACAATAAAGAGGATGGTAAAATTAAAAGGAGGTGATGTAAAACGCCTGGGACGGTGCCTGGCACATGGCAAGTGGCTGGATTCATGTTAGCTGTTACTGGTTTTTATGTTTGCTTGGTGGCGGGATGATAAAGAAGTGCTTTCTGCGGAGGCCCCGCGTGGGAACATCCTTATAAACAGCAGCTGCCTGGAGCCCCCAGATGGGAAGGGCTCTCCGCACCTGCTCTGTCCCCATCCTCAAGGACACACCTGCGAGGGAGGCGCTATGACAGGCTCCCGATACCTTCGATGATGCCTGGCGGCAGGTGTCTGCAGAATTCAGGATTCTGTCTGGATTTTAGAAAAGTAATCCAGTGCCTCTATTACGAACACCCAGCAGGGTCGGGGATGGGATCCTAGAAGTGAACACCAGCGTATTTCTGCTGCTCAGGGTGCAGGTGCTCACCCCCGGTTGGAGAAGAAATGACTGTAAACATCATCAGATCAACTCAGATGTAGTCTTACTCCAAAAGGAGTCCGTATAAAACTTGGGAAAAACCTCTCCGCTCATGGAGCTCTTCGGATTCCAGAATTGTGGAGAAGCGTGTGTAGGAATTATTTTCTACATTTTGCATGCAAGGAAACTGGGGCTTAGAGACATTAATCTTCCAAACATCCCACTGCCAGCAAATTACAGAGCTGGGAGTCGGACTCAGGGGGACTGACACGAGATTTCATTTCTTTTTATTTTATTTATTTTTAAGATTTTATTTATTTATTTGAGAGAGAGTATGTGCACGTGCTCAAGAGCACAAATGGGGGGAGGGGTACAGGGAGAGGGAGAAGCAGACTCCCCGCTGAGCAGGGAGCCTGACATGGGGGCTCGATCCCAGGAGCCTGACATGGGGGCTCGATCCCAGGACCCTGAGATCATGACCTGAGCCAAAGGCAGATGCTTAACCGACTGAGCCACGCAGGCGCCGCTAGATTTCTTGATCTTAATCTCTGTACCATATTCCTCCACGGAAAGGAACAAAAATAAGCAAGTGGCAACTAGGAGGTCACTTCACAAATCCAGGGCAAAGGTCGAAGCCAATGGCATTACCGTGGCCCCGAGGTTGTCTGGGTTAAGCGCCTCATACAACAATTTCACTTAAAGTTGACATCAACCCTGTGATGTGAGCACTATCTCCATTTGACAGGTGAAAACTGAGGCTTAGAGAAACCAAGTAACTTGTTCAGGATCTTACAATGAGTAAGGGGCAGGCTGATTCCTACCCATGTGGTCACCGGGTCCTTCCCAGGCAGGCTGCCCTGTCCAAGCTTAAAGGAACGTCTCCTTCTCATTCTTGCCATTCTTAGTTCTTTTGTCTTTTCCCTTATGTTTATTTCCTCCTTTGTCAGCTTGGAAATTGCATACATCTGCTGGGGCACAGAAGGCTCATTCAGCACCAGCTCGTAGTGGCCCTCAACAAATACTTCTTGAATGGATGGATGGATGGACAGATGGATGACTTCACCAAGACAGCTGTGATGAGGTACTTAGGCAGGAACTCCTGAGTTTTCCACCCCACCTCTCGAACACCGCCTTCCACCTTGCTAGATGGGTAAGAGGCTGGACCAGAAGGACCATGTGTCCTAGTGTGCCTGAGACTATGCAACTTAATCCTCTTGTCCCAGCTTGATATTAACAGCATCCTCTTCACTCTCAAAGGTGCCCCAGTCGGGACAATGAAGTCTGCATGTACACAGAGGATTTGGGAACTCAAAAAGGCAAGCCCTGACAAAGCCAGTATGAAGTTATGGGCTGTCTCTCCGCACTCCTACACCCGCTGGGCTATGGGAAGGGAGCAGTGGAGAAGCTGAGACAGCCCACATGCAGGCACGATCTGGGTAAGGTGACCCACCACCAGCTTCCCACCAGCCTCCCAGAAAGAGGACTGAGAACTGCACCCCGCCGCAGGCTGTCATCAGGGAACCCCAGCAACAGAGGAACCCCTCCGATGACAGAGCCCCCCCATTCCAGCCCGGACTGCTGTCCTACCCATCTCTGAGGACCCTAGAGGAGCTCATGCTCCCATCCAGAATCTTCCCAGGAGCTTTATATGGGGTGCAGAAGCAGACTTGAGGGGGCCAGGGGCACAAGACAAGGGAGACAGAGAGAGACCACTATGCCAGCCAGACAATGAGACCCAGGAACCCTACGGCGGTCCTCCAGAAGCTTCGATGCCTTCTGGCCACCCCTTCAGCAGCCCCCTGGGAGAAAAGGAGGGTTCAAACCTGAGAGTACACTGAAGCCCACAGTGATGGAAGCCACTGAGTTGATGAGGTCAGACTAGCTGGGCGACCACATCCAGTTTTCCACATTGCACAGCAAGGGGGCTCAAGGTAGAAAGGAAGGTACAGCGGAAAAAAGAAGAGTACATTTTTGTACCTCGGACTCTTGTGGCCAAGACCACTGATTTTGAATACTGTCATTTTTAATGATTATGGTATTCTATTTTGTGGTTCTATTATAATGTACTTATTTAATCTTTTATTTAATTTATATTTTATTTTTAGTTAATTTCATATCATAGATCATTTGGATTATCTTGGGCTTTCATTATTATAAATGATAGTGGGACAAACGCCTTAGTATGTGCATATCACTAATCAATAAACCCGCGCTAGCCAGCTTGCACGACATGACGTGACTTGAGCAGTGTATGGAGAGCCCCCCCTCCGCCCCCGGGCAAGGAAGTGGGGTGTCCTGCCAAGAGCCGTGTGACGGAGGCGGTCAAGTCTGCTACAGCCTGTCGACATCCCCAATTCACCCGTTAAAGACCTCGCACCGGAACCACCCAGCTAAGCTGTTCCCAAATCCTGCCCCCAGAAACCGTAAGATACAGGTGTTTGTGGTTTTACGACAGTAAGTGCTGGATGAATATGTATTCAGTAATAGGTTATGTGGATGCTGTTCTATGTATAACACATACATATATACGCATATATATACGCACACATTTGTACACACACACAAGCACACACATTAATTCCTACAAATAGAAAACCAGGATTCGTGGGTCACAGGAAGTAGTGTTTTCAAACGTCTCAGATACACATTATCAAACCGCTTTCTAGAAAGATGGCGGATTTGCGCTCTGATCGGCATGTACGAGCGCGCCCATCTTCTGCATGCCGGCCAGTGCTTGGTATTCTCGGTCTGGGGGCTCCATACACACTGGGATGGAGGAGAAAAGGGAGCTTCACAGGTGAACCAGAAGCCATCAGAACCACATGGGGCTGGAGTCTGGAAACTTCAGAGAAGACGCTCCTGGAGACAGATGCCCATGAAATTAGAATGAGATCTCCCTCCTCTTCTGACCGGCAAGCCTAGCTCTTGGGACAACGCTTGCCCGAGCAGGAAATGTTTAATGACTACTTAGAATGGCCACAGGCCATCCTCGCTGGTCAAGCTGAGTAAAGCTCTGGGCTTTTTGTGCTGGTTCTCCAGGGCCCGTAAGTCAACCAGAGTCGTTTGGTAAAAACGTGTAAGGTGCCTTAGTGCACAACGCCTCCTGAGGAACATCTCTTGCTCATCAGATTATGCTTAAGGTGGTCCTACGAAATAGACCCCCAGGCTGGGACGGAGCAGGATGGAGGGACAGAGGAGAGGCGGGACCGGCTGTATAGACCACTACTGACAAAGAAGGCTGGGCTGCACATTTGCTGGCTAAATCCAGCAATCCATTGGGCTGTTCTAAAACATTTCTCCACCTTGCCATAAATAGGTAACCACTTCCTAGGAGATGCAAAAGAAAGGCTTGTTTTCTTACAAAATCAGAACACCGGGTCTCTTGGTGAGGGTGGTTTTTGTTTTGTTTCTTGTTTGATTATAGACTGCAAGCGGCTTCCCAGCACGGGAATGACTTGAATGCTGAGAACACGAGGCACTGCCTTCCTTCCCTTTGCACTCTTTTCCGGGTCCATCTACGCGTCAAACAGCACTTTGCGCAGAAAGTATAAGACGCACGGGCGTGTGAGAGAAAGTCTGCATGTGTCGGTGGGCAGGTGGGGGTAGCTGGGATGATGAAAGGATGGGCATAAGATAGCCTGGTAAAGTTTACTGAGAGCATTAAGCTGGCAACTACGCTTCTGAATTCTCTCTAGCACATTTACGACATCAGCTTCATCCTTCATTGCTTGTTTCCATAGCCTCCTCTCTTTGAAATAACTTAATACGGCAAAATGCATTGGCTAATAAAGCACATATCTCGAAATTACCAAATGCTCTCATTTTGTCATATTGGCTTCAGATTTTTCTATCATGAAATAAATACAAATTACTGCCAGTTAAATGCCCTTTGTTCCCCTCACTGATCCTGTCTACTTGCTGCTGCCTCCCCAGAGGTGAGCACTATCATGGAAGTTGATGTTTTGGCCTCTAGTTCTTCCTTTATTTTTACACACACACATTCACAAACGACATACACGATTGTTTTTGTGTAAATGTGCATGCTTTTGTACTTCTTCAACTTGTTTTATTCGCTCGTTCAGGCCACAGCTCTGTTGCTCAGGCTGTGCACTGCATAGTGCCTGACGTTCCATTCACACAGGCCACTAGGAGAGTGGCTCCCTTGGGAGTGGGCAGTATGTACCCCTGCATGTTTTGAGATATATGGTTGGTGCACGAGAGATCCTGCATTCATTTTAATTACCCTATAGTTTTCATTATGTGGCTGTGCCACATTTTATTACTTATTTCCTTAGGGGAAGACGTTTTGCTATTGCAAACAGTGCCAGGGAACACCCCCACACGTGTCTTTGTATGTACTAGTACACAAATATCCCCGGGGAATCACCAGGCTTTATTCTGAGTAACCGTGATTTTTTTTTTTTTAAATGATCCTACTGAACATTATAAGAAAAAGACCAACTTGGCAAAACTTACAATATTTATTAGTATGAATCAGTGTGTGTTAAACCCCAAATAACATATACAGTGGGGTGATGTTGAGGGCAGCGCCTTACTATGGAATATAAGGAGGAAAGGTCCTAATTGTCTGCAGCAGCGTCTTCTATATGTGAGAACTGGGTCCCGCCCAGCCAGAAGCCCTTTACAGAAACACGAGAGAAAGGAGCGGTTTTCGCGACAGAGCACGGACATTGGATCATTGGGTCTGCTTTCGACAAGGATGGCGGAGAAAGCAAACTCGATGCCGAATGGATCTGAATACAGCCCAGAGCCCGTTAGTTTCTAAGCTAGCTTGTAATTCGACCGGCCGCGAGCATTGCAGCGAGTGGAGTCCCATAAAAGGAGCTTGGCTTCAGCCTGCGTACGCCATTGTCCTTGACCATGAAGGAAATATTTCCGTCATCCAAACCTCCCTCGGCCCATGCATTCAGTTCTCCTCGGGGCACAGCCCTTCCGTTGGCTGAAAGTTAGTTTTAGGTCTTCAACCTTCTATAGACTGCAAGGTAACGTCATCTGAGCACCCTGATGTACCATTTCAAGTATAAAATGGCAAGTCAATTATGTACCGACCTAAAATGCGTGTGCGCGACTCCAGCGCCACCGTAGGGACTCCCACGGGGAAAGGACCCCTAGGAGAACCCAGGCCTACAATGCACAACACACACTGAGCCAGACTCAGCCAGTGAAATGCATTACGTGTCGGTGTCACAAATACAAAATCCTATTTACACATATACACGCGCGTGGAAGGAAAGAGAACGGAGGGGAAAAAAAGCAAAGTTTGGAAAATGATGGGAAGGATTTACTTGAAACTACTTGACATTCTAGAGCAGCGGTCATTTCCAGGCCTTTGCGTGGTATTCTGTGGTTGGAGTTCAATGATCGGAAGAGCCAGGAAGTAATTGCAAGGTGAACTAGAGGAAGGAAGAAAGCTTCCTTGCGGACGAGACCGAAGCGTCTATCTACGAATGCGTGTGTGCCCACGTGCTGTGTACTCTTTTCCCCAGTTGTCTGAGTAGTGATTACATACATACTGTCATCTGGCCGGCTGGAAGAGTTAAGGCAGTACAGAAAGCAAAAAGAGTGGTTTGCACCCTCAATGTGCTTCTGAAATGAGACCTCGGGCTCCTTCGTGGATTGCTCGCTACATGTGATTAACATGAGCTCTTTCAGGCAACGTGAAACCACGGAGGACCCCGCCCAGGGCTGGGAACCCCGCGGGGACGCGGCCCCCCCTGGCTGGGCATCCTGAGCGGCTGTCTAGAGAGAGACCCCCGTTCTTGGGGACAGCCGGATGAGGAAAGCTTCAATGACGAGCCTTCGTGTCTCCCAGAAAGAGGTCATTCGATTTGCAGCCCTAATTTTTTTAACTTTTGGAAGAGGCATGGTCATCCCTTGGCTCTTAAGCAGAATCACGCCAGCTGCTAGTAAAGTGGACAATGCGGGGAGGACCCCAAAACGCCCGGCAAGGTTCTGCCGAGACTTTCCAAATGCCACTTGCTAGCAGTTTTTGAGTGCCCATCTCGGAGAGCTAAGAGGCACCCTCGAACCAAAAGTAGGTATTTCTGGCCTGCACATCCTAAGATTGTCAGACTATTCTTGCAAGCTGAGTGGAGCAGTGGAGATATCCTATTGACAGCATAGTCTTGAGTTTTTCTAAAAAAAAAAGAACAAACCCTAAATCTGTGATTTCCACCTGTTTTCTTGATCACAGTCCCCATAAATGAGTGTCAAGTTGGCCGTGACTCTCTCAAGGACCCTTGCTTTTTGTTGCCAGCGATCTCAGTGTCTCCATCCATCAAGAGCAGGGTGGGCACAGCTATGCCAGGCTCACACTGAGTTACCGGAGTCTTGAGGTCTTTTGTCGGCTCACCATCTCTTCCCTGGCTTTTGTGTTATAGGTTTTCTATTACTGTTTGCTGCCTTGGATATTCCTAGCCAAGAAGGTACCGGCTGGCCCTGTTCTCACGCTGCCCGATTAACCATTCCTGAGACCAGCCAGTCTTGACGGTCTCTTAGTCCCCACAGAAGGCACAGATCCAAATATCCTTTAAGAATTTCCACCCAATATAAGCCCTATAGGAAAGCAACTGCTTCTTGATCCCAGGTATTTATGGAAGTTAGAATGGTAATAAGATTTGGATTTCTAGTGGGAATAGCTTTTCTTCCCTTCTGTGCCTTCTTTCTCTTTCCTTCATTGGATTCAGACACCTTTAATTAATTGAGCAGATGGAGAGATCTAGAAGGGAAGGTTTTCTGAAAGCCTACTCTCAGCTAATAGGCATTCCAGGGTGGGACCTCTGGTGAGTCCTAACGCCCAGCTGCCCGAGCTTGGCATCTTCTAAAACACTTTCCAGCTTTGTAATTTTTTGGGGGGGGGTCTCAAATCTTAAGGTGCTCGTGCCTCCTCTGGCTGGCTTTCCTGTAGCCTACTGATGGACTGTATTAGAAGTTTGCCCTATGATTTAGATTCAAACACCCTCCGGTTAATTTTCCCCCTAGATATGACACCATGACATACCGTCTTAGTAAAACTCTACTCTGTGAATTAACCTTCTGTGAGAGAGTGGGAATTTATTACTGTGGAGATGATGTATCCCGGACAGTCTCTGGAAAAATATTTATACCCTACATCTGTCACCGTTTACATGGTAACTACTCAAATGACTCTTTCCAACTGGGCCTCCCAAGCCCGAAGTTGCGTGAAATATTTTAGTCAGATCTGATTTGTTTGTTTATATATGACCAAAACGTAGAAAAACAGGCATCAAGTAGAAGTCAAAGATGTAAGACAACAGCTTCTAATACATCTTTCTTCACTTTTCATAATGGCTCAAGTCTCTAGATTGACTGATGATCCAATTACACTCCAGTGAAAGGTAAATGAAATGAAATGAACCTTTCAGTGAAGGCTGGTCAGGAAATAGAGGCAGCGGCACCAGGGAATTTGCCGGAATCGGGCTGAGGAACCCAGGAAGTCAGAGGGAAAGGCCACCTCAGAATCTCACACACAGATAAGCCGGTGAGACTGCTGTACAAATTGAAAAGTATCTTAAGGTTTTTAAGAACAACAACAACAAAAAACTCAACTGTACTTATTACCTAACATCTGTTCCCTCTCATGTGCATTTCATGTACCAAAGGCCATTTTGTGGCAGTATGGCGGATTTTTCTGGAATGTTCTAAAAGCCTTTTCCAGGGACATTTCCTGCCCCATCGCTGCAGGTCTTCCAGGATGCCAAGCCAGCATCTCTCTTCTCCCTCCGCGGGGTGCCAGCCTGCGAAGAATGGAAGGTCGGCTCTGGCTTCTTCAAGTACAGTGGACCATGGCCCACGAGTCAGCAGCACCGCCGGCTGGCTTGCGTGGTTTGCTTCCCAAGTTTGATTGCTCCGTTGTTTCCATTCTCATGAGGGTCCAAGGGTGGGATCTGGCGACCTGGAACAAAGAGGAGGCCAGTATTGATTTCCTTTTTTCTAGTCGATAACACATACAGACTGTGACCCTGCTTCAACACCGCCACTGAACATTTGGGATATACAGGAAGTAGAAGGGGCCAGGAATGGCTCTTTTCCCTCATCTCTCCCTCTTTCCCTCCGTCCCTCCTTCCTTCCTTGCTCTGATGCCTGAAGTCAAGCTCCTGTCTGGAAAGTTAAGGAAAAGTAAAAGCAGCTTCCTGATACCATGGATTTCCCTGGATTTGGAACCCCACGCTCCTGAGTAAGGGGACAAGTCCCCACCCACCTTCTGTTCATGAGCATCCGCCGGCCCGCTGCTTCCTCCCCAGCCCTCCCACGGGTCTGCCCCAGTCAGTGCCGCGAGCTGCCTCATGGCCTCAGGGCTTCCGTGGGAACCATGGGGACTCATCTTTCAGCGTTTTCAAATAGAATTATAATCTTCCTAGTAATACCATTTGTTAACACTTAGCTCCCCATCCCTCAACCTGCCATGCACAAGTCATCTTATTTTTACTTAACGTAATTTAAAAAATTGTCCTAGAGTCTCTGTAAATAAACACAAAGTAAAAATTAAGAAGGCAAGTGTGGGGGGTAGGGAAGGGGGAGCTAAAGTTTGTTTTTGAGATGATAGAGACGTTCTAAAACTGTATTGACGAACAGCTCTGTAAATGTACGAAAAACCATGGAATTATACACTTCATTTCAAATGGATGAAACGGACAGTAGATGAGTTTTATCTCAAGAAAGCTTTCTTTGGAAAAGGCAGTGGGATCTGGAAATAACAAATATGGGTTTAGGACCTCACGGTTTTCAAAGGCGTTCCCGGGCACTGTCTTCACTTAAGGCTGTGAGGTCGGTGTGATGGGTACTGTTGTCTTCATCTGAGTAAGTCCCAGAGAACTTGGGTCATAGGCTGCAGGTCACATCCACAGCAAAGTGGCGCAGGTGGTTCTTTGATTATCTTGATTTTCGGATGGGTCCCAAAGCCCGTGTCCTTCCCCCTGCACCACGTCTGCTCTCTCTCTGCTACATTTCTATCTCCCATAAAAAGGCTTGCAACACTAGCTCTAATATAAAACTTGTTAAAATCAACTCCTCGGTGTATCAGTTTACTAAGTAACCAGTCATTAGAAATGGAAGGGAAATTAGTTCCAAAGACAAAGGCCTTCAGTGCAAGTGGAGGTTGCCGCCGGACTATACCGAGAGTCAAATCCTCCCGGAAGAGGTACATCTTCACCAGGGGCAGAAATAGTTAATGACACAGGTATGGCGCACTGTGTACATTGGGTGCCGTGGCCACTCAGCAAAGCTCGGGCATAGAGGTCATCGGCCATTACCCCAAATCCAAAATTAGTGGTAAAGCTCTTCATTTGATGATGAAGCAAATGAGAAGGTTGTAACAATTTCTGAAGCCACTATTCGGGCCCCTGTCCGGAAGCCCACAAGCTAAGCAGAGCGGTCACTCACCGTCTCAGAGCAATTCAGTCCTGACCCAGAAGCAAATGAGAATGGAAGTACAGGTACTTTCCTCCTTTGGACGTGCTGTGTTTTTTTATTAGTAGTAATTAAAAGGAAGTAAACAAAATGCCTCTTCTACTTTGTCAATCTTAAGCAATGAATGGAGGGGCAAGCTCCCAAGGACTATCAGTGCTGATTTATTTAGGTCCAATCTTGCCAATCGAGTTTTACTTACTCCTCCAGAGGTATGGCTGTGTTTTGGAGGGATGACGGTGTCACGTTATATCATTATTTAAATTTGTAAGACTTCAGATGCCTCCTGATTGTGTTAGCTGCTCCAACAGGGGCTTTGGCTTTTGCATCCAGAATGCTCTGGGACAAAATTATAATTCTGAGTGGTGCAAGCTGTGGCCCTAGTTAACAAAGACAAGCACTGTCCACTGATAAGTAATTTTGACAATTTCAAAACCAACATCCAATACTAACATCAACTTCGTGCTCTTCTTATGTTGTTAGCTCTACAGTTAGCCAAAGAGTGGGGCGCCTGGATGGCTCAGTCAGTTAAGCGTCTTCCTTCAGCTCAGGTCACGATCCCAGGGTCCTGGGATCGAGCCCCGTGTTGGGCTCCCTGCTCAGCAGAGACCCTGCTTCTCCCCCCTCTCTCTCTGCCACTCCACCTGCATATGCGCACTCTCTCTCTCAAATAAATAAATAAAATCTTAAAAAAAAATAATAAAGTTCGTAGAAGAGCATTACGTGTATACCCCTCCTATCCATGACTTATTCTCCATGCCTCATGTAAGATCTTTCCTAGGAAATGTACCCCAAATACACCGAAAGCTTCTGCATACAATACACACTGAAGTCACAAAGGTCAAGTGAAAATCTAGAAACCAAGAGCACATGGAAAGCACAATGGGAATGTCAGGGCAGCCTGTTGGCATCCCTCCTTGCCCTGCCTGTCCTCCTCCCTCTTTCCCGCCTCCCACTTCTCTCCTCTGTCCACAATAAGCAAGACAATGTTTAGGTTGCAAGATCCAGTAGACCCAAGTCAGGCCTCGAGAAGACTCCTTTCTTACTTGTTTTAAACTGTTAGCCACGTTTTTGAATCAGTTGTTGAACCTGGCTTCTTAGAGACGCCAGGTTGGTCCTGTTTCTCTTCGGAATAGTGAAAATCTCACTTATTGGAACAATGTGTTTCTCAAAGAGAGAGTTACAGCAGTTTCCTTAGACTTTGTTTTTCTCCTCTAGTACAGGGTTCTGAGATCTGAGAGTCAGTGTTGCAGTTAAGTGAACTTAGACAAGCTATTTAATATCTCCAAGATGGCCTTTCCTCACTGATAAAAAGACCGTGAGAAAGTAACCGGACAGCCGCTCTGCCGTATCCATCCGCGGCTCTCACCAAGATGGAAGGAATGATCGATGATGAACAGGTCCTGGGGGTGTCTCAGATAGGGGAGTTTGCTTGGGGAGAAGGGTTCAGGTACTAGGATAGGGACCCATTCTACTCTTCTACAAAACACAACCTGGGATCCCCACTTCAAAGAGAGGAGAAAGGAAACTCTTCCACTTTAAGGCAGAGAGGGAGGAAGGCCGGTCATAACAATGAAGCAAGCACCTTAAAACCAGAAGGAAGCTAACAGTGCTGTGAAAACACACCAGCCGAGATCTTGCGATCTGAGTTATTTGGAACTTACCGAGGGGTTAAATGTACTTAGACAAAAGAATGGTTCTGGAAAATGGCCGAGGCGTTTTGTACCAAGGCGACCACACAATTGAATCTGTATTAATTACAGGGGCACAGAATAGGACAAATACACGCACACACACACACACAAATACCTGAAAGACTCTGGGCGTCACCTTCTGCAGGTTCCTACTCTTACAAACTGTCCTTTGAGTACACAATCTCCATAACAATTCATCCCGAGGTGGAAATCCTAGGCTAGGGTGTTTATTTTAATAAGGTTGGGATTGTGTAAGATTCTGCTTGGGAAAAGTTAAAGGACTTTTTTTTGAAATTCAGGTTTCCTGAAAGTTGACAGCCTAGAGAAAAAGCAGGTTTTATAAATGATTCCTCGGGAATGCAGTATGTGAAAAAAAACAAACAACAACAACAAATTCAAGCCTATAAATTTGATCATGGCTCTGGACCGGGGGCTGTCATGCTTCCACACACAACAAAAATAAAACAGCATGCTTGGCTGCAGCTGTTCTTTTTTCCTTGCGTGGAGGATGGGCCATTCCCCGTGTGAGCCTGGAGGCCTCCCTGAGATTTCTGCTGTTCATATTCTTCTTCCCTTTTCCTGCAGGTCCGGATTTACTCGGCTCGGCTACCTTCCATTAGGCATTAGATGGGGTGGTAGTTGCTGTGTAACTTCCATTGCTTGATCTTGATTTTCTGAATCATCCCAATTAGTAAACTGACCAATAGGACTTGGCAGTATTTACCCCTGATAATGGCCTTTAAGCCTCTCCATTTGGGGGCTGGGGGAGGGTCTCTGTGGAACACGGCGGAGGCTCACGGTCAGGGAACACTGCCCTTAGAGTACAGAACGGGAGCGGGGGCGGGGGGCCGGGCATGCCACTTGAGTCATCCTCTGAACTGTCCTTTTGCTGCTGTAGAGGAGATAACACTGGAATTACTAGATGACCTTGAACGTTAAGAGTCTAGACCTGAGAAATGGGCTAACATTCTATTTGGGATGGGACCAGAACGGCTTAGGAGACGCAGAGTGAATGGTGCCAGGAGGCCCGTAGGAAGTCCCGTCAGGGACAAGGGGAGCCTTGGTCTGGGTGCCAGGAAGAGACGCAGAAAACAAAGATGGGAAGGACTATGGGAAGACACCTGGCAGACAGATAAAGAAAAGAGAGGGACAAAGAAAAGCAAAGATCGATGTCTAGGTTGCTGAAGGCATGGTGATGCCCACAGAGAGGGAAGAAGAGGAAGGTGACCACGGGCTGTTAGCTCCAAATGCCAAAGGTCTTCAGTATGGAGGGTTCAAGTTACTCTAAAGTCATTAGACTTCCTACTCTTCAAGGGCATCTCTTTCATTTTTTTTTTTTTTTAGATTTTATTTATTTATTTGACACACAGAGAGAGATCACAAGTAGGCAGAGAGGCAGGCAGAGAGAGAGGGGGAAGCAGGCTCCCTGCTGAGCAGAGAGCCCGATGCGGGGCTTGATCCCAGGACCCTGAGATCACGACCTGAGCCGAAGGCAGAGGCTTTAACCCACTGAGCCATCCAGGCACCCCTCATTTTTCTTTTTAAATGAATAGACTTTATTTATTTATCTATTTACGGACCAGCTGTAGGTTTACAGAAAAAGTTGAGTGTAAGGTACAGAGCTCCTAATACCCTCATCCCCAACTTCCCCTGTTTTAGCGACTAGCACAACCGTGGGCTATTTATTACGAGTGATGAGCCATCATTGATTATTATGAACAAAGTCTCTAGTTTACATTAGGGCTCATTCTTGGGTGTTGTATATCGTCTGGGTTTTGATAAAATGTATAATACTAGGCATCCTCCATTACAACACCATACAGAAGAGTTTCACTGCACTAAAAATTCTCTGTGCTCCCGATTCATCCCTCCCTCCTTCCCACGATGAGCCTCTGGTGACCACTGACCTTTCCACTGTCCCTGTAAGTTTGCCTTTTCCAGAATGTCTCATAGTTGGGATCATACAGCATAACGTAGCCTTTTCTGATTGGCTTCTTTCACCTAGCAATATGCATTTAAGTTTCTACCATGTCCTTTCATGGCCTGATAGCTCATTTCTTTTTATTGTTGTATAATATTCCCTTGAATGGATATGTCCCTTTCATTTTTCTATTTTAACCTTTAAAAATTATAAGACACAAAAAACACTGGTCACAAGGGGAAAATCTAACAAACCAGACTTCATCGAAATTAAGAACTTCTGCCCTTCAAAAGGCATTGTCAAGAAAATGAAAAGGCAAGTCACAGCCTGAGAGAAAATACTTGAAAAAACAAATATCTGATAAAAACACATGTATCCAGAATATATAAAAATAATCTTTAAAACTCAACAATAAGAAAACGATTCAACACGCAACAGGCAAAATTTGAAACATTTCACCAAAGAGACACAGAATTGCAAATAAGCACATAAAAAAGCAAACATTATTAGTCACCAGAAAGATGAACATTAGAACTACAAGGAGATACCGCTGAATTCCCATCAGAGCGACTGCGATTTTATCAGCTGACCAAACCAAGTGTTGACGAGGACGTAAAGCTACTGGACATCTCCCGTGTGTGTGACAGCAATATAAAATGCCAAAAACACTTTGGAAAACTATTTGCAGTGTCTGAACAGGTTAAACATTTCTGAGAAGATAAACTAGCCATTCCACGCCGAGGTAGTTACCACACAAAGACTCGTATATTGCATGTTCATAGAAAACTTACTTATAATTACCAAAAGCTGAAAACATCCCAAATGTTAGGTGAATGGATTAACACATTTTTCCTTATGCAATGGAATACTACTGAGCAACCCGGGAACCCACCCAGCAGAGTCCATACCGTGTCAGGCTACGGAGGGCAACTGATCTCATTTCTCGAAGAAAGAAATTACACGAGGGAACGCAGGGAGAAAGATGGAGAGGGAATCTCTTGCTTAAGAGAGGCTTAAGAGACATATCCACTAATCACTGTGTGTGGAATTTATTTGCCTCCTGATTCAAACTATAAAATGCAAACAGAGAAACCATTTAGGACAAATAGGAGACATCTGGAAATCTGAACACTGACTATTTGGTGATATTGATAGGATAACAGCCTTATGATTACTAAAGTAATAATGAAATTGTTGCTACATAAAAAAGGTTACATTCTTTTTTATTGTGTTGTATTTTATTAACATATAATGTAAAAAGGTTACATTCTAAAAATATTTATAGATGAAATGATGTCTGCAATTCCCTTCGAAATAATTCGGGGGGGGTAAGGCGGAGTGTGGCGTAGAGATGAAATAGCTTGGTTATGAGTGCATGCTGGTTCACTGGGTTATTTGGTTTACTTGTGTGCATTTTTTATATTTTCCAAAATAAGGCCCGTTTTTGTTTTTTAGTTCCCTGGAACCTCACCACCATGAAACAACCACCATTAACATTCTAAGCGTACGTATCCTTCCAACCTTTGCCCAGAAGAATATATTATTTACCATTATATATTATATGGTGCGTATTTTACAAAATCAAGATATTATACAAACTGGCCCGTAACTTCTTTCACAGTCAACCATTTACCTTTCCATGTCAGGAAATACAGATTTACATCATTGTTTTTAAACACTAGTTTATACTGGTGACAGCATGGCTTTTTAAAAACCCATTTCCCAACTTTTAGACCGTTAAGTCATTTCCTGTTTGTTTTTTTTTTACCATTATGTATAATGTTACCATAAGCCGCTATAGGTAATGAGCAGTGAGACAGACTAGAAGTTCCAGAGCGTCGTGCCAGGCTTCTAATACGGGCCACTCGCTTACCAGCTCTGTGACCTGGTAAGATAAACCTGAAGACAAACCTGAAGACAAACCTCTTCATGCCTCAACTTCCTTGTATGTAAAATAGGGATGATAACAGTGCCTATTTCTCAGCAAAAACTGATGCACTGAATGAGCTAATAAACGTTTAAGCAATTGCAACAATGGGACAGAATGAGAGCTGCTGTGTGCTAAACATTGCTGCTACATTTTGCACACCTGATCAATTTCTGCTTTGGAATCATTGGGATAAAAGATACACAGGTTTCGGGCTTTTGATATCCCACTTGTCCCTATTCTGAAAATGACATTATTTCATAGACATGCCCTATTATTGCAGTCCCTAAATTAATTTTTTTGGTGTCAGAAAGTAGACAGGCTTTGTCTTTGTCTTTTCCTGTCCCTTGGTGGCTTAGCTAAACCTAGCTACACTACTATAAAATTTTGCAAACACTTCGTTTTGTTTTTAAATCTGCTCCAAACAAAAAGTAACTACTGGAGAATTTTCAAAATCCAGGGCACTTAACAAAGCTAACACTGTGCGAAGAATGATTATAAAGCAAGAGCTGATTCCTGCCCACAAGTCTTAACTTTCTGCCTGTCGTAGGAACACCCTAGTCTAATTTTTCCAAACCAATACACTTGTACTTCTAATTATACTCACTTGAAAAATATTTCTCACCTTGTTCCCAAACTACCAACAAACAAAAAAACCTAGCTTAATGTCCACAGTGTCTCCAGATGTGATTTTCAGAAGAAAGCCTTGTGTTCTCTTCTCCATAGTCGGCATTCAAATTAACTGGAACAAAAGCACAGCTGTCTGGCGGAGGTCCCACCCCAAAACAGACATTTTTCTGGTGAGCCTGTAGCTCCACCTCTTTTTGCTCTTAGGGAGAGGGTTAAAAAAAACAAAACAAAACGGTATTTAAGTCGAATAATTAAAATCCACAAACCCAAACCTGTGTTTCTCACGCTCCGGAATGCAGTCTGGTAGGCTCCCATCAGATGCAGCCCCAAGAGAACCTTCATGAGCCAGGAAAGGGGACCCGGGGAGCAAGGATCGGCTTGTACCAGTCTCTCCCTAGGTCCCCATGCCCGGCCTGTTTCCTGTGTTACTGATTTCACTTCCAAAAGATTTCTGAAATTCACATCCACGTTCCTCCACCCGGTCTCACCCTCCCCTCTTCTGCATGACTGCAACAGCGCCCTGCCTGGGGAGCCACGTCTCCCCACCTGTCGCTATCCCTACGGTCCTGTTCTTTTGCTTCAAAGCATTTATTACAATGTGTAATTATACATCCATTCGACTCTGCGCCGACAGGCTGTCTCCAGCCTCGATGGCCAGTTTTGCTCATCTTGGTGTCCCCAGTGTCTAGCAAGGCACCTGACCCATAGAAGAGTACAGGATATGTTTATTAAACACATGAATGAATAGATATCAAGCTTGTCCGATGGACTGTTGTCATCCACCCTTAAGTCCCAATAGAAGGGTGACTGAATTTTGCTTGATCTAGCAACCACACTGAAATACTACTCCTAGCACCTCATCAGCAAGGATGAAGATCCAAATTCAAAAATCTGAATTTAGCCCTACCCTATTTACTCATCTTAGCTTTATGGAGAATATGATAGAGTAAGATCTGCTCGCAGAGACCATGCTGTAGGTATATACCTAAAGCACTTGGAGAACCATTTAGAGAATTCGTTTAATATGTTCATTTAATCATTTAAATGTGTTCAAATGTCAGAATGATGGGGAAGCCATAAGTAACCTTGGGAACCACCCAAGAGAGTTGGGGCAGATGAAGACTCCATAAGGAAAAAGATAGGAACTGCACCTTCAAGGAATTAAGATTGGCCGGGAGGAAGGAGGAGGATCACATTCAGGGTCTGAGACAGCAGATGTGCGAAGGAGGAGGTAAAGACGCAGCCTGATGGGGAGCACACACCAGAGCTCTGGACCCCGCCTTTCAAGACCACAGAGTCTGGCAGAGAGAGGAGTTTCACAAGGAAGACCATCAGCAGTGTGGTTTTGATATCTAACACTATCCCCAGTAAACAGCAACAGAATATCTTTGTGCTTTCATACACCAGTTGAAACACTCAAATGTACCACAGTTTTCTTGGCCAAGAATAGTTCTTTATCTTTCAACTCATAGAGGAAAACATCAACGCTCTAATTAAAGGTATAAGAGCTCAAGAAAAGGGGCGCCTGGGTGGCTCAGTGGGTTAAAGCCTCTGCCTTCGGCTCAGGTCATGATCTCAGGGTCCTGGGATCGAGCCCCGCATTGGGCTCTCTGCTCAGCAGGGAGCCTGCTTCCCCCTTTCTCTCTCTCTGCCTGCCTCTCTGCCTACTTGTGATCTCTCTCCTCTCTGTCAAATAAATAAATAAAATCTTAAAAAAAAAAAAAAAAGAGCTCAAGAAAGGAAAAGGAACAACCCTGGGGAGAAATGCATGGAGAAGAATGAGCCATAGGCAGCGGGGTAAAGGAGCTCCAAAATCGCTTCTCGGCCTTTTGGCTAAGATCAAGTGTAAAGGAGCTCCAAAAACGGAATTGAGAAAAGGGTACGTAGAGGAATGCCAACCGGAGGACACCATGTAAGAACAGACTGTGCACAGCTCCCCGCCACCCGAAACAGGGCAGTACCCAAATCCTTTACAAGGTAGCTTCAGCCTCCGCAAACAGATAATAGTTTCGCTAAATAATTTCCAGTTCATAGATAGATTAATTCCTGCCTAGGAAACACAGTTGTCTCTTTCTGGTTTATGAACACTCTGGGAATATAGAAGAGAATCATCTCTCTTCCTCCAAGTCAGTGTAAATTAATTTTGTTTAAGCACACCTTTTCAGAGGGCTTTTATTCTCACCACTTTTTTTTATTGCACCTTTTCTCCCGGGCACGTTTGTCTCTGGAACATTGCTTTGGGGAGCGTACAAGTCAGCAATATCCTGTTCTATTTTGAGCTCAGGGAGGAGCGCATGTAATACAAGTAGGAACAGGGAAAAGGAAAATAAACGAAATGTCTGCCGCAGTGTATTTAGGTGTACTTGGTACTGCACTTTAAATTAACCTGTAATTAGGCTACGACACCCCGTTCTGAAGAAATGCACCTGAAGGAGTAAAGAGGCCCCAGCAGTTACAGGATACACGCGGCTAGAGGTCTTGCTGCGGGCCGTGTGTAATGAAACAGAAACAACTGTTTATTTGACATAGAAGATGAGGTGGTACAACTACTTTATGGCTTATATAGGAATTAATTATTTGAAGCCATTATTTGAAGCCTAATTACCCAGTGCCTTAAGCAAAACACATGCTTTTTCTTTCTTTCTCTTTTTAAAGATTTTATCTATTTGAGAGAGAGAGAGAGAGAGAGAGAGAGAACACGAGTGGGGGAAGGCGTAGAGGGAGGGGCTGACTCCTCGCTGAGCAGGGAGCTGCAGGTGGGGCTCGATCCCAGGACTCCGGGATCATTATCCGAGCGGAAGGCAGACCCTTAACTGATTGAGCCACCCAGGCGCCCCAAATTCGTGCTTTTTCTTAAGCGAAGCAGACCACCAAGATCTTGAGAATTCCTTACTCAATGTCGCCATCACCTTGAGCCATAAGGGCCTCATGAGGATGAAGAGATCTATACCGATTGCACCATACAAAGCGGTATCTTTCCAGGGAAGATATTAATACTTGCCGCGTGGGCTTATTTTCTTCTTTGCAGTTCTTATTTCCCTCTTGATTTCAATCATGATCTGTGCACACCTCAGAAAGTCTCCTAGCTCGGGCAGAAACCTCCAGTTGAATCTCAGGGGTGCAGAGCACCGTGCTTCCTTCCCAGGCCGCTGCTGTCTGCCCTACCGGCCTGCCAGGAGCTGGTGCCGGGGAGAGGGTTCCAGAACGTATAAGGAGCAGCACCAAGGAAAAGGGGTCAATGTCACAGTCCTCAGGAGCTATCTAGCTCCACTAATTAAAACCTTTAAGCAAAACAAAATGTTGAATACTTGCCTAACATACCAGAAAAGCCGAACGCCCCCGGAAAAGAATGAGTTTGATGGGAGGGAAAATGAGGTTAATGGAATGAGTTCAAGACCAATGCTTTAAGATGTCACCCAGCGTTCCACAGAAACAGAGGGCAAGCGAGCAGTCGCTTCCCAGGCGAGCATTGTAGCCATGGCCCATTTTCAGGAAGGAGCAGGAGCCTGGGGATCCAGGGTTTCCAACATAAAATTACAGCCTAGCACTCTAGAGTTCAACCGTCAAGGTCAACGCGCTTGGAGAACACGGCTGTGTTGCGAGTGTAAAATAACAGTGGGAACACGGAGCCTCTGAAGGAGGACGGGAGGGAAGGTGATGTGGATCTCGGTGAACAAGTAAGGCTGGGGCTGTGTGTTTTTGTGCCCTTCTGTATCATGTAAGTAATCCACGTCAGAGCTCCCCCTCTCCAAGTGAAACTCCCCATCAAGCCAAGAGAAACAAACAAAATAATCCCTGCTATGTGTTCTCAGAGCCTAAAGTAATGAACCAAAACCAGTTAAAAGGAAATCAGATCTGTTCTGGGAAGTGACGGCCCCTCTGACTTTGAGTGCACCGCCAACAATGACCTCAGGCAGAAGAGAGATCAAACCATCAGTTTCCCCTCTGGAATTCCCTTCTGGAATTGTCTGGAACCAGATAAGACCTTTGAGAATAACTGCCAACTGTTCAGGGGTTCGACTTTTCCGAAGGCGGGTACCCCAGGCCTCTGAGTCCCAGCCCTTCAGTAAAAGCTGATACTTGGGCGAAGTCCCCCATTATGCTCGGGGGGCACCCCAGACAGTGTCCCAAGACGGCGGGCAGCAGGGAGCTCTCTGAGGGGACCCAGTGCAGAACATCTTTACCAAAGAAGTTGTGAAGGGGAAATCTGGCCATCAGCTGGGACGCAAGTCTTAGATAAAGGTTATTTATGGAGAACCAGCCTAAAGAAAGGGGATGATAATGTGACCCGAACAGGATACAAAAGAAGGGAGCCACCTTCACCAGCCACTAGCTGGCTAATCAGAAATGAGAAAAACTGACTGTCCACCTAATTCCCAATTTCAGGTCTTTTAGGATGGAGACTCATTTTTTTTTTGATGACTACCAAACGAAAGAAATTACCAAAAGTTTCCTTTATTTTGTTTGCCTAGAGTTAATCCATTTAACATGTGACTTGAGTTTCCCACGCCTTATCACTGTTTTATTTCTCTCCCCCTCAACATACTACCAAACACACAACTTTTTAATCACAATGACTTCTTTTGCAACACACTTACTTCATTTTGATTCATAAAACAGAGAATCGACAGGTTAAAGCACAGAACTGTGGAAATTCAGAATCGGGAGGCACGATATAGGTCAGGAGTAACAAGTGCAGACTGTAAGTTTTATATCCATAGCGTCAGACAGAGTCACACAGAGGGAAAGCTCTAGGCGGCACCCCGGGATTTTATCCTGTGACTCTCAGAAGCATACGAACGTAAGCAAAGCCAAAAACGCAATTCGGGTACTTACTGATTCCTTGAAAGAGCTCTTCGATATTAATAGCATTTTTTGCACTTGTTTCAACCACGACAGCACCTATGGATTCAGCATATTCCTTAGCATCCTTCAAGGGAACTTCCCTGGAAAAGAGGTCACACCCAGACCGAAATGAATGCTCGTTTGTACAATATAAATAACCCAACAGACCAAACAGAAAGCTCATGCAGTAACAGCTCCTTTATCTTTTTTTCTTCCCGAATACTTTTATTTTTTTAGTGTTACAAGATTCATTGTTCATGTCCTTTATCTAAGTCCTGCAGAATAACCACTCGATCGCTTGGCAAATATTGAAAACCAGTATGAGTGAAAATGTTTAAAGTTTAAAACCTGGTCTCTGGCATTCATGGAAATAAGACCACCCTCCCCCCCATATGTAAAATGCTGTGCCTGGTCCCACAAAAAGAAAGAATTCCAGAACATTAGAAAAACTCATTAGGAAGATGGCCACATCCATTTCAGCTTGCAGAGTTCGGGTTGATTTCAATTCTTTTCCCATAAAAAATAACTCATTGTTTTTTTAACTTGTCTAAGTGTATGTGCATGTCCACACGTGTGCACATACTGCACACACACGTGCTCCTGTAGAACTTTGTGCGTATTGTCTTTCACACGTCAGAGAGACTATGTGACAGGATGTGAACGTCTGGAAATGAACATGGTTATAGCTAAAGGCTGTGACGCAATAGGACCAAACCGGACTTTCGCCTGTAAAAGTCTCTTCCTGCGAAGATGTTAGGACATGAACTCTATTTAAATAAATAACCTAGAAAGACATTTATTGACCTATTTTTAATGGGAAGATGCTGTGGTGGCTCCAAAGGTTAAAAAGACATTGTTCCTGTTCCCTAGAAGTTTAGTCATTTATCCAACAAATATTTATTGAGTGGCTAGTATATGCTAGTCTCTCTTGTAGGTGCTAGAGAAAACAGTAATTGCTGCCTTCTGGAACCTACACTTGAGAGCAAAGACAAACATCCATGGTTACTCTAACCCACAACATCGTAACATTTGCAATACGCGATAATAAAGGTGCAGTAAAGCACTTGGAATGATAGGAAGTACCGAAAGTACAGAAGTACAGGAAGTGTACAGAAGTACGGGAAGTGTACAGAGTACAGGAAGTATACAGAAGTACAGGAAGTATATAGAAGTACAGGAAGTACAGAAGTAAATGAGGGGGACAGAAGTACAGGAAGTGTACAGAGTACAGGAAGTATATAGAAGTACAGGAAGTGTACAGAGTACAGGATTATAGGTAGTTTACAGAAGTACAAGAAGTGTACAGAGTACAGGAAGTATAGAGAAGTACAGGAAGTATACAGAGTACAGGATTATAGGTAGTTTACAGAAGTACAGGAAGTGTACAGAGTACAGGAAGTATACAGAAATACAGGAATATAGGTAGTTTACAGAAGTATAGGAAGTATATAGATATAGAAGTACAGAAGTATACAGAAGTACAGGAAGTGTATAGAAGTACAGGAAGTACAGAAGTAAACGAGGTGGACAGAAGTACAGGAAGTGTACAGAGTACAGGAAGTATACAGAAGTACAGGAATAGAGGTAGTTTACAGAAGTATAGGAAGTATATAGATATAGAAGTACGGAAGTATACAGAAGTACAGGAAGTGTATAGAAGTACAGGAAGTACAGAAGTAAACGAGGTGGACAGAAGTACAGGAAGTGTACAGAGTACAGGATTATAGGTAGTTTACAGAAGTACAAGAAGTGTACAGAGTAC